>JAQQAF010000006.1:55068005-56268005 GCA_029747655.1 Ensete ventricosum | reverse complement strand
AGAATAAGAAGATTGGTACCATAAAGTGCAGATCCAAGTTTATGTTCTGTAATGAAAATGTTTGCCACAGGACATCTATAAGACAGTATGCCATAATCAATCACACACTGATATCTAAAAGTTGTGCCATGTAAGAAGTCAGATACACAACAAAACTTTCTGTTTTCAAACTTCCAAGTTTCTTGATGGAATTTTAGCTGCCATGATAGTTACATGAAGAGAAAGTTGATACTAGAAATATCTTCAGTGACCACAATTTTCATCAGATAATTTCAATATGATATTGGTGGCAAAATTACAAGTCATAAACTGTACAGTGGATGTTATATCAGGAATAACAAAGCTAAAACATAAAGGAAAAATGGGAAAAAAAAGAGGAAATTGCATATCAAAATGAAACCATTATGTTTCTAAAATGCCAGGTTTCTGTCAGAAATTGCACAAAGATATAAGTATCAAAATAAAAACGGCACATACCAAAATAAAATTAGCACTGATCAATCTTCCAGTGTCTGTGCTGATGGATTTGTTCTTTAACTCAATGGACAAATCCAATTTATCAGATGGACAAATAGGAGAATCGACCATGTGAATTTTTTATGCATGGCATTTAAAGCACCTGCTTTAAGATACAGGGTAAATACATTTCCCTTTAAATCTTACATGGAAACATTGGCTGCATCCCAAGAATTTGTAAACTTGTAATTGCATTTGTAATCCATCTGAAAGTCTTCTGAAAAAAATTGATAATTCAGTCAAAAGCTCAGAGCTGATATGATGATTAAGCATGCTACAGTGGTATGCGTAGAGTAAACAAAACTCTTCACGATTGACTAGATACGGGAACATAATTAAACAGAAATATCTTGATGGTAGCTGGCAATGTTTTAAACAAAAAAAAGTTCACATCTTTTGCATTTAGTAAAGCATCATCACCTAAAAAAATCAATGAAGTTGCATATTTTGCCTCAAGTTAGAAGGTATTGCATTCTATAATGAACCTAGGTATCATGAATTTCATACCTAAATGTTCTCTAATATCTTTCCAAAGAGCCATATAGCAGTAGACATATTTCCAGACTACGTTGTCTATCTTCAACCAAATAGTATCATGAATAGCCATAGGCTTACCAAAACAGAACACACAAAAAAGCAGATTATACATACTTGTTAACAATCGTTGATAGTTCCAGTGGTTTAAAGGCCATATATTCTCCATCATGAAGAAATCAGAAAAAAGACAAAGTACATAAAGGCCTAAACCCAGTTAAGTAAGCATATAATAAAAGAGGCTAGATGTCACATTGCTGACAATCCATTTGATTTTGTAGTTGCTAATTTGTACTCTTCTTTTTATTTTGCACAACAGAAAATTAACTTTTATTCAGCAATAAAGCAAATACGCCTATCTTCTCTCTTATCAGAGGAGATCAAAACCTCCAAGTCCCGAGAAAACACATCGTATCAGAATTCATTACAATGGTTCACCCTTACGAAATTCGCTAACCAATGCACAACATGGTTAGCTTCTTTTAAAATGTGTGTTATCCTATATTCACCCAAATGTTGAAGCAATCCAACAATACCTCGAAGTATGTTAGCTAATAACAGTAAATGTTTCAACATGCATATAGATGATTTAAATGCATGAGCAACAATTTGGAACATAAATAGGAGGGGAAAAGAGTGTTTAACCTAAAAAGATGCATGAAATTCAGAGTTCTACCTTTAGCAGAAAGTAGGAAATTAAGAATTGTTCCAGAATAGGCTTGAGGATCTTTAAGTATCATTAATGGAAGACTTCTCTCAACTTACACCACCATCAGCTTCAATACAGCCCTAGAAATCTCCACCAAAAGGTACCAACAGAAGCCCATATTAAAGCATTGATCAAAGCCGTTATAAATCCCAGCCTAAATACATCAGGAAGGTCCAAGTAACCCACTGCAGGAAAAAGGGAAAAACATTAGAGTTACCTAAACTATTTTTAACATTATTAATACCTGAAAATATTTTCTGTGAGATGTAATCAGTGTGTCTGACATAGAGCACTTAACATAGAGTCTAGTTCAGGGAACTCAAATTAAAAATTCTGAGAGTTCGTCCAGTACACTTCCAAGCACTCTCATTAAAGAAGACATTGCTTTCCACATTTCTCCAATTGACTAAATTTTTGTGGACAAAGTTTAATAGCTGAACATTTTACATTCATTATATAACTCATGCTTCTATAAAAGTTAACAAGCTTTCTTCTCCTTTGCAGTATGGTATAGTAACATAAAATGTTTTAAAATTGGAAAAACAGTAGCATGTTCTTTCTTTTTAAAGGGAACCATAGTAACATGTTGCTTAATTTAAATTTAATGTTCTTTTAACTGTGTACTAACGTTAGGACAATAAGTCTTCATCACCCTAGTTTCTGTTATAACCCTTGTGGTCTATTACAACACCAGATGTGCCATTCTATCAGTCATAATGTGACATTATATGAGTCATAACTAATTCATTCTTTTTTGGGATTTCGTTACCACAGTATGTAGAAATTTGCAGTACCTCCGAAATATACAGCAGCCTGACCACTGCTATAATGTGTTATTGCACCAAAAAGATTTGTGTTGTATGCCAATGCAAGTGTTGCCAATACATGAGGAACACCAGCTGCCAAGTGCATGGCGAGAAATGCTGAATACAAGGCTCCAACATGTGCAGTCTGACTTGCAAATAGGTAGTGAATGAAGAAATAAGATGCCTGAAGAATACAGAAGGCGGCAGGCCAGCTCAGTGAGAAATGCTGGAGAGACTCCGCAACACAATTTGACATCCATGTCACAATTCCAAGATTTGTAAGCTGTTCAGCCATTCCGACCAGTACTGCAAACCAAGCCAAGGTATCCCATGCAGACTTCTCACTAAGACAATCATCCCAATTCAGAACACCAAAAAGTAGAAGGATGGATAGGCCAAGCATTGCTGCAACAACACTTGATATGCCAAGATCATCTCTATGAAACAAACAATTACTTGTAAGCATTGAAGTTTTCCGTCCGCAATGGATCTATAAAATAAACAGTCAGGGGAGCCAAGTTTTGTTGGTTAATTTATGTATGAAACAAACAACAGAAAACAGAGCTTTTTGTCTAGTTGACCAGTGAGACCTTCATAATCGAGCAGCATAGTAGTAATGTGGGTAATGTCAAATGACATGGCATGATGCAAGTAAAATAAATCTTTTTTGTCTCCGGAAATTGCTTGGCTAATCATCTTATACATTATTAATATAAAATAAGCTGTCAGCACTAGAAGGGCCACTTAATGTGCAGAGTATCATAATTTCATATGATTATTAAAGCATTAAGTTAAAATGCATTCTAATGCCTACTAGAAATTAAGGAAAAAGACTTATGAATGCTAGAGACAAGTTTCTATTTGTTAGCTGACCCGCCCAGCAACCACTGATCCTTCCAAGGTTTCTCCCTCCGTTTCTGATCATGAATTCTCTGAGGTTTAGTTTGAGTATATCTTGGTCTAGGTCTAGATAATTATTTAATGCATTATTTGTGCAGTTTAGGCTATCTGTACCAGAGGGTAGGTTGAGTTGCACAGGTCTTCTTCCAGCATTTCTAATTTTCTATTTCCAACCTCCACTATTAACTTTATAGTCAAAATTAGGGACTCGCTATAGTATATTTGGAAGTCATAAATTATTCTAAAATGATATCTGGCTAATTTTTAAGGAATGGAAAAGAGAAAATAACGGAAAAAATTGGCGGCTACCTCTTTCAATCTTTAGAGGACACTTAATAAAGAGATGAGTCATGAGTTGAAAAAGGCAGGAAAAGGATTATTCATCCTACAGCTTAATTATATTTCTCTCACATTTCATGTCCTAGTGATTCCAGTGGGGTATCTACTTACCATATTATCGATACAGAATGTTAAAAGTCAGAAAAGAAAAATAAAGTGTGGTTCATCTCAAGATGAAATAAAAAAAAAGTTTTCTATTATTACTCTGTTATAACAGTATCATAGAGTGATAATAGATATAATTGTTATTATATTTTTACATGATATCAGACCTGGTGTGAAGGTTACAGTTTAGTTGTCAATTTATTCCAAAGGCACATTTTTCAGTAATTAAACTATCATGCAGCAGTAAGGCCATCAAGAGAGTGAATGGAGAATTTCTGGTTAAATGTGTAGTATATGTTTTCACCTTCTCCTCTATTTTGCTTAAATTTTACAGTCTTATCATATTTTACTTGGAATCATGATTTACAATCCCATCCTTATTGAACATGGCTTATGTTTCTGATCAAAATTAATCAGTTTCAGTTTACCGGTTCCAAGCAAAAAATCAAAACGATTTCAATTCAGTCCACACTGCAGAATAAGGACGGTCTAATATCTGCTTCAAAGCTTCCAAGAATCATTGGTTTTCAGTTGAATTAGCCTAAAGTTGATCTCGATAGAGTAATCTGTTCTAAGGCCTAGTGCATAGCTTCTTCATGTGCCAAAACTCCCAAACCTCACTTCTATTGAAAAGTTCATTCTGCTAACCTTTTCTCTATAAGAAACCAACATGATAAGGGGATTTATCAAATAAATCATCTCGCATAATCCTCACTCCTCCGAAATGAAGATCTTAAGAGAATTTCCTTTGAATTATAGGTGAAACTTAGATTGCTACGTTCATTTCCTTTGTTTCTTAGATCTGGATGAGGAACCTCATAGGCTCATAATTCAGTACATCTTTTATAATTTTCTTTTTTATCTTAATTATTTCCTTTTCAAACTTTGTGAATATCATAAAATGGCATTTAAAAAACCCAAAATTTTCAAAAACATTGAAGCATATTTTTCTAGTGGCAAATGAAGTATAACCAAAACCAAATCTCCAAACAGTGTTATTTCAAGCAAGGTTCCCAAGAATAGGATCAAGTTTGTAATAGGCTATGAGGATTATATCAAACCAAATGACGAATACGATTTGTTTGAAATAGACAGGAAAAACGGAAAAGCCAAGTTTCAAACACACTTTGCAGAAATCAGCAAGGATCAATCAGAACTGACAAAACTGATTGAACTCATCCAACACTCATCTATAGAGTTCCAATAAAGTCCAGCCGATCCCCTTTCTTTGGCCATTTTAATGTTAAATCATACAAATTATACAGACAATGATACCAGCTTGACTACCTATTTTAATTATCATTTTTCTGATCCAATATAGTCAAATTTTTAGTCTTAATTGTTGAATCTGTAAAAACTAATGAAAACATTTCAGGTAGTTATCAAGACATCACATATAATTGAGCTAGAATGGATTAAAGTATGTGGCCCTTAATAGTTTTAAATAAAATCAAGTGGAAATACAATGAACAGGTAAATAATACTGTTGCATGTATGTATATCTCCACATACTTTGAAAACCGAGACCATGGCGAACATCACAAAGCATGTGCAAGAATGGACACTGTTTTAATGTTCTTACACCTTTGAATAAAAAAAATATATGTACATTCAAATTATATACTCAAGGTTTAATTGATGAATAAGTAGGGTTATACGGAACGAATTAAACTTTTGGTACTGACACTTCAAGTACAAAAGAAAATATTCAACATATGCTGATTCTAAATTCAAGTAGAATAAGAAGGCCTAAATGCTTTTGTTAAATGGATATATAACACTCAGACACATGCAAGGTCTCACACAGAGGTCAGTGATCACATTTAAGTCAACTGGCTAGTACAGTCTTTACAAATCTATTAATGGAACTCCTAACTGGCAATCTGCAAATAGAGCCACAGTATCCAAGAACAAGTGATGATATTTTAGTTTTTTGATAATATTGAATCATATGAAATGCAGGCAATTCTAACAGAAAAAAATGCAGTCAAAACTGCTGAACTTCAGAAAAGCTCAGGATGTAAAGGCTGGAAAACTCAGCTTCATATGGTACTTAATGATCTAAAAAATACATCACTAAGAACAAAGAGCTGGATCAGATGGCAAAAATTAAAAATTGAAATGAGGACTCTATGTTCTAACATATTAGAAATGGATTGGTTGACAACACTAAAACATAGAAGTGAGGATTGTATGCCATAATGTATATAAATTCCTTTTCGTTATCCATGAAAAAGATATGCTACATACCATAAAATCGAAAACATTACCAGGTCAAATACAAATATCTAGTTGTGTAATCAGAAATCATTTGTTTCATTGATTAGTGAGGTGATTAGTTTTTGTAAAAGGGCATCTTGGAAAACAACAGTCCAGACTATGGATAATATTGCTGTGATACACTACAGTATGTAAAGTAAAAACATTGGACATTTAGATTGTTCTCTCAGATTCTCAGCCAATCAACAAGGTTGTAGTCAACTTGAACTGATGATGCATGGAGAAATTGAAATTGTGTATTAAACTATTAATAATATCTATCTGCTCCTAAATAAGAGATATAATGTTCTATATTGAACTAATATATTCAATGCACCGTAACAAAGTACGTCAGTAAAACAAAAAACTCAAATTACTTTACCCGAAGATCCATAAGGAAACTGCAAAGACCATTGTACAGATCATCACCCACTCATTCCTTGTCGCAGGTCCCATTTCTTCCAGTCTCTTTGTTGCTATAGCAGGTGCATCTGGTGTATCCTTAATTTCTGGAGGGAAGATCTTATACAAAATATATGGAGTAACCAGAAGAGAGGCTATGGCAGGTAAACTTGCAGCCTCAAACCATGACAACCATGGACTTGCAATATTGATCCCTAGTTCCTCGGCTAATTTAAGGCATAACAGATTTTGAGCTGCAGCAGTTAGGAAAAGTGCGCTTGAATTGCTGGAAGACTGAAATGAGTAGAGAAACAAAAAATGAATGTCTTCAGTCTCAGCACAAAATGAAGATTAAGAACCAGAACAGAATGATTCAAGTATATGGAGCTTTTAAGAATTATCAATTTTTTTTGAAAAGGAGACAAGGAAGCATGAATAATAAACATACTTCATGCTACTTCAACTTAAACTACATGCTCTGGGATTTGAATGATTATCGTGCTGCCAAACTAAACTTTCTCAACTATATGAAACCCTAACCAGTAGTTATTTATGACATGATCTTTTAAGAAAATACATAGAATTGAAAAGTTATATCCTACGTCATCAAAATATTTTAGTTGGAAAATCAATCAACTGAGTAACTGTATAAAATTAGGCATTGAGATATTTAATGATATTGTGAAGAGCAAATAAAACACATTTTACGTATATGGGGGCTATTATTCAGCATTTAGAAGAAATCGATGAAGATATTATTTACAAAACAAAAGTTGGATGGTTATTAAAGTGAAGAGAGATGTCGATATTTTTTTGTGATCACCATGAGTCCCTTATGTCAAAAGTAATATTTTGCAAGATGTGTTATAACTTATAAGGTCAACCATGTTTTAAAGAATTTTTAGTGCTGAACAATGAAGAAGTTAACATGTACGAAAGTTAGCACAGCTTAAATGACTGTGCAGAGTTACAATAAAATTAAAAAATATGTCATCATTCACTGATAATTAGATGTACACTTTCACACACAATGTACTATCGAAACTAAAAAAATTTCCTCTATTCGTCAGTAAGATCCTGAAAATTGAATATGATCATATTTACAAATTTAGCAACCAAGGCTGTTAGACATTTTATCAGTAAGGCCAAATACAAGAAATGCCACCTTAGTAACAGCGGTAGAAGAGTACAAAAAATGACAAACAGAATACAGACATTATCAACACCAAAGAGTTTTTATATAGATTAATAATTTAAGAGGAAGGATAGATTAATTGTTTGCAGGATTAGAAATGGTCAACATAGAGAGGCATATCAAAAATGTTGTTTGATGGTTGTGCCCTATCGATTACAAGAAAAAGTTTTACGATACTTGTAAAGCATGCCATAATATATTAGTGTCCTTGGGCAATCAAAACCAAAAGAGTAAACACTCATTGATTAGGGGATATTAATATCGATGTGTGAGTTTACGAAAAAATATAGAATAAAAATGTTTACATTTCTAAACAGATAAGGACAGAATGAATCAATGTTAAATTCATGAGAACCAATCTAAGATTACTTTGACATGTCCAAAGATCTATAAATGCATCAAACTAGGGCAAGTTAGCTGTCAAATATATATGGTGCCAGAAGAGATAAGAGGAACACTCAACAAGACTTTATTAGAAAGAACCAAGGCAATTGGTTGGTTCTTACTTTACTAGTGATATTGTTCTCGATAGAGCCCAATAACATTTTAAAGGATCCATACAGCCAACTGCAAGAGTTAGAACCTATGGCTTGCCATTGTTATTAACCTATGGCTTATCAGTTGTTATCTTCCTTCTCCTGTGGGAGGAGGAGGAGGAGGAAGCCAAATGTATACTCTTATTAACGAAGAGAAAATTTTGTATATTGCTAACGTGAACAATAGGTATCAGAAAGATTTGTAGAAAAATAAATGGAAAAGGTGATCCTTTTATGCTCAAGTCAAAAGAGGTGACATGAATCAGAAAACAAAGCCAGGGAAAAAGGAATCAGAGGATCTAACCTGGAACTGGGACATAACCAGATAGGATCCAAGTCTACCGGCCGAACGATCTCCTGGCTCACTCCCGGCGGAGAGCGACAGCGATTGGATGATTGGCAAGAACACCCCACCGGCCCTTGCGGTGGTGCTGGGCATTGCAGGGGCGATAAAAGCCTCACTGATGGTAAGCCCATACGACAGCCCCAGTGTGCTCTTCCCGAGCCACTTCACGAAGTAGGTGGCAATCCTATCCCCAAGTCCAGTCTTCACGAAGCCCCTAGCGAAAAAGAAGGATATCACGATTAACCAGATCACCTCGTTCTCGAACGCATCGAATGCTGCGGAGAAGGTAAGGGTCTTGGTGGCGACAGAGGTGGTAAGGCCGAGGAAGGCCCAAGCCGCGATTGGGAGCGGGCCGAGAATGAGGCCGGTGATGGTGGACAGGAAGATGGCGAGGAGCTGCCACGCTTGCGGGGTCACCTCGGCGGGTGTGGGGACGAGGAGCCAGATGGCTAGACCGACGGCGAGGGAGATTGCCAGGGGGATAGGCTTTGCGCCCTCACGAGGAGGCGGCGGCGGAAGAGGAGGGGAGGCAGGATTTGGAGAATCGGATTGGGACGGGGAGGAGCGGGCGGGGAAAAAAGAGGGTTTTGGGCGGCGGCGGCGGCGGTGGTGGCGGATGGAGGGAGGGGACGCCGCGGAGGGATGAGGAGGAGGGCGGAGGGGGGTGGCAGAGATGAGGCGGCGGCGGGGAAGGGCGGGGATAGGCCGACGGCGGAGGAAGGCGGAGGGTCGGGCGGCGAGCGGGGAGACCATGGGCTCCATCTCCGCAAGGCTCGGCGGCCTGGAGAGAAGGGAGGGATTGACAGAGGGCTAGCGGAAACGCCGGTATCAGCGAGAGGAGGAGTTCCGGCCCTCAGGCTAAGAGCGCAGGGGTCAGCCAATCGTTGGTACTATGTAACCAGCGCCACCGGCGGTTGAGCGGATAACGGCTGCCGCGGGGCAACTAATATTAGCTAGTTTAGCAGCGACGTGACCATCGACGTCGAATGCCCTAATTCCTAATTTATTCTAAACAACGATGGAGCCCGCTCTTTCCATCCAATTAAATACCGGATAAGAGAACCGGTAAAACATTAGAGTATTCGTGTAGCAGATACGCTTGGCTTTTGCGCGATCCGGTGGGAGTAAATAATATTTTCCTACTCACTTGTACCGCACACAGTGGACATCTGTGCGTCTTATCGTGGGACCCACTCGTGAAACGCTGCGTCAAATCAGGGTACGGTAAAAAAGGGTAACTCTTACGTAGATAAAGTATATTTTTTTATAACTTGTATACTTAGCATATAAATGATGTATAATTGATAATGTGAATGTGCTAATTAGTGTGTGTGTATATATATAAATATTATGAAACTATTGTAAGATCTCATAATCATTGAAGATGATCCTCTATCATATGTACTCGACTAATAATTCAATCATTGAGATCGACCGATGGAGTAGAAGAAGTCAAAGGAGTTGGCTTGATCTTGGAAAGAGGGACCCAATGCCATTGATTCTAAAAACATTTCTTTCACGTGAAGAACATTAATCTATCTGTGTGGTTGTAGAGACAGAGGATTAAAATACGGAAGAAAAGGAAAGAAGATTCCATGAGAGACTTTGACTAGCGTTGGCGTTTCCTTGTGCAGTCGCCTTTTGTGTGGACATTATATGTCAACCTATAAATTTAAGTACATTATCACTTGAGCCTCAATAAATCTAATGGGATACGCACCTGATTTAAGTTTCATAATGATATCAGATTTTTCTTTTTTCATATATCCTGAATCGTGAGGACATAACTAACCTTATATATCAACCCAACTCAATATTATAAATCATGATGAGACAATCACCTATCACGCGTCTGTCATCCGCTCTAACGGCCCGTTGATGCAGCCTCGTATCCGGTCATGTACGAAGTAAACAGTAACAGGGGAAGTATTCACTCAATACAAAGGCAAGTCACTCTAGGCACAAAACGAATATTAAACACCCGCAAACACTGATACCGATAACCATAAAACTCATTCCGTATGTTAATCTCAAATGGTAAGTATAAAAGTCACCCCTAGAAACATTATTAAGAGAAACTCATTCACACCATAGCTTTTTACTTTTTTATAGGGCTCTGGCTCAGACTAAATTAAGTATCAGAAGTGTTGAGTCGGGGAATTCTTCATCAAACTCTAATTTGTGTAGGACGCGGTCAATTAGGAGACAAGATCAATCGTTCACCACTGGATTTCCCATCAATCCTCTTTGACTGGCATGAAGCAACATTGACGATATTATGCACTCGGATCCGAGCTAACACATTGGTATTATCGACTGATCAGAGGACCAAAGAAGTATGTTGATGACCATAAAACATCATATCATCATTTGAAATCATCGTTCCCATATAAAAGAAAAAGTCAATGTCACTCCAAATAAATCAAAAGATGGTGGCAATGCATCAAGAATCACCATATGGAAAAAGCATTCTCTTATTCTCTAATACAACGAGTGGTGAATATGGAAGAAACGACGCGATGGAGTAGCAGTTGGTTACAGCACTGTCTCTTTCCTGGCCAAGCCTAGAAGACGCCGAGCTTGAGAACCACCAGCCCCACGAAGGCGACCATGGCGTGCACCGGCGAGAGGCTCCCGGCGCCGGAATCGTTGTTGTTGTTGGTGGTGCCCGAGGGTGGCGTGGTGGTGTTGGAGGTGGAGCTGGATGGAGGTGATGGTGAGGTGGAGGATGACTCTGCGACGTCGACCTCCAGCTTCATGCCTTGGCTGCAGTGGTTGGATATCCCGCAGATGAAATAGCGCTTGCCGGAGGTGTCCAGGCTGATCGTCGTTTGCCCGCTGGTGGCTCTGGTAATGGGGCTGCTGCTCGAGCAGACGTTGTAGGCAGCGGCGTTCACCTCCTCGACGTTGTGATGCGAGGCGTCGTATTTGAAGACTGCAGTGGCCAAAACGTGGATTGGCTCAGAAGTTGGAAGCTGCATACAAACTAAGGAGAACGCCGATCCTGGTGCGTCGAAGAACTAACCAAGCTTGTCGCCGACGACGAAGGATTTGCCGCTAGTCCATGTAGTGTAATTAAAGTTGAGCTCCCAACCGGTGGCATCGCCAACGGAGTAGTCGGTGGCCGAGACCCACGTCGCACAACAAAGGAGCAGGAGGACACCCAAAGCCATGGAACTGCGCCTGGCCATTTCAAGCTTTGTTCAAGGGATAAGGTTGTGAGATGAGAAAAGAAGAGATTGCACGCTTGATAATGGAGGAGTAGGGTCCCATATAAATAAATATCTTTGGAGGCGTGGTTAGGTTGCATTGAGAGTGAACCTTGTCGAATACTATTCAATCTAGCTTTTAGAACTTTTCTAAGGCAGGATAATACCTTCATGCCAAGCAAGTGGGTGACTCGTTTATGTGATGAAACATGAATTGGTCAAAAGTTTACTGGTACACAGCCTTATCTAGCATGAGAAATTAAGATGATATCTATCACTCACTGAGACAGCATTTCCTTCCTGCTCGTGTCCCCGACAAGACATCCATCAACATCTGCAGACGGGTAAAACCTTCTCACAGCCTCCCACCAAGACAAAAGTTGACTCTGTGTGGCACACACACTAACGGGGATTAGGGTTCGCTTACAGCCATCAACTCCCCTTTCCTTTTTTTTCCTCCTTGTACCTTTGATGAATCCTTTAATCAAAGTGTGCTCGAGCATGACTTGGTCGGCCAAGGTGACTTCTATCCGGGCTATGACCTGCAGCTTTGGTGTTGATGCTGCTGTCTCCCGAAATGATATGCCTTCTTGCATCATCGTTATCATCAGTCTCCTCAACCTTTGGATCGAAAAGAAGTGTGTCATCATCACTAGCACATTGTTGTTGACATATCTTATCCTAAATCTACGATGGAAGAACAAGACCTCAGCCATGGATGGAACTCTTCCACGAAGGTTAGAGTTAGGTTGTTGATGATGTAGCTGTCTTTCTGATACTATACCAAAGTACATAAAGAGTAGATATCAACAATGAATCATTTAAAAGATCAAAAAAGCAAAGCACGACTTGTGCAAAGTTGTGGTGGTTCTCCCTGTCAGAAGCATGGGCAACATAATGGAGCCTTTTTCCCTCATTTGCTTGGGGTTGCTTTAATTGCTTGTGTATAACCCTTTTCTATCCTTCGATCCTTTCCTAGTCAACGTAAACCAAGTGTTATATCTCATGAAGCTATTTGTCGATGAGCACTCTTTTCTCGTCTGACAAGTGGATCAGCAATCTGTAGATGCACCCATTCCTGCATCCTTCTCTTCTTTATCAGCAATCTGTTCCATCTGCAAAAGGAGAACTCCTATGAGTTTCACTTATAGGAGAACTCATGTCTGTTGTTCAAGTAAAATCGAAAAAGAACTCCATAATTCCCTTGCGAACAACATGTTCTTGATGAGATGATAAAGAGAAGAAATGAACTTAACCTCACTGCCATGATCTATTAATGGCTAAAGATGACATCAAAAGGACGTGTTCGATATGCACTTTGAGGTCCAGAGAATGCTTTGCAATTGGCCAAGGAAAAAGGTTTCTTCACCAGAAAGAAATCTACAACATAAAAGACCAAATCAACAGGTCAACCCTTTCATCTGCAGGGTCAAAAAAAGCCTGTGATCTTTCTGGAGACTTCATTTTTTTTTTTTTTGGTCCCTTCGCCATCTCTTCTGATGGAAAATTTCTTCTCCAGCAGCCAATCAATGGAGTGGACAGGGACTGATATCAGTCTTTCTTGATGTCAACAGGTGGTTGGGAAGTCTTGTTCTATCACCGCTTCCATTAGCCACTGGTGATCATGTGTAAACTAGCAAAGAGACTGATCCATGGAAAATTTAGGTTCTGTGGTGTGATTGAAGCAAATGTTCCTGTCACTCCCTTGATGGAGTCATTCCAAACTCAAAGAGACATGATACCAAGTTTGAGATAAGTTGGACTCTCCAACTTTACCAGTATTGAGTAATCATCTGAGATAAGCTAACCTGCCATTAGGTGCAGGAACTGGTCATCATACAACTTGACATTTTCATCAGAATCACACTAACTATTCAGTTTAAAAATAGAAAGAAAATAAGGGTATGATATACTACTAGATTGAAAAGACTAAATTAATAAATTGTGACACAGACACAACCCTCTTTTATAATCACATTTGGTCATCTTCCAGAGTCACTTTTGAATGCTGCAAGAATAGAACATCTTGTTGGACAGGCAATGAATCTGAAAAATTTTATGAGGTTAGTCAAATGATGTAAAACATGGTTCAGCATCTGACATTTGTATTATAATATCTGAAGCCTACATCCAAAAGCTGAAGAAACATGTCTAGATTAAAATAATTACTTGTGAATGTCAGATCGAATAGCTAACTTGTCAGATTCACAAGGGAAAAGCCATGGTCAGGAATGGTGGTTGAGAACTGCTGCTAAAACAATCAATCTTGGGACTTTGCTTCTAATGTATATAACCTGCATCATCATTGATGTGAAAAAAAAAAACACTAAAAGATAGCTCATGCAGCAAATGGTTGGTGCCTGTTGTAGACTTGTCAGTGTTCTGCAATAAGTTTACAGTTTCATTATATGTACCTAATGAAGAATAAGCTATAAAAAAAAAGGGGGGAAAAAACTCTTACCAATAAAGTAAATAGCTAACTTCTACACAATATGATGATCAACAATGTTTATCCTATAAGTTAATATAAATCAGAAACTTTATTAAGCATTGCTGTTCATCCATTTCAATCACACGTTCAAAGAGAAGGATGCTTCCTAGCTTAATATCATCACTTTGATATTTTAGAATTTGCTGAAAACAGCTTCTCGGTATCAGATTGCTTACCACAATCTGAGGCGGAGAAGTGAGGTCTACTAGGGTGGGTGGTGGCCATAGATTGATTACCTCGGGGAGGTAGCTCACCTTGTCTGATGGTGTAAGGCCATGAATCGAAGTGTCTACCCCAAAGTCAAACACATCCCACCAATGCAGGGTTAGTGCTGCCCGGAGTTCAACGAAGGGTTGAATTGAAAGGTCACTCGAATTGCCCAATGATAACAACGTATTTTGACCGTCTCAACTTGGATTTTTCTTCGAAACGCCTCTTGCAGACATAACCACAAACATAAAGGTGATAGTGGTGAGGTCCAGCAGATGGACCTTTCCCTACCTAACGTAAATATTTCCATGTGGGCTCCATCGTTGATTTTAATCACAAGGGAGGTAGGTGACGGATAGAGTAAGTCCCGGTGGAAGAACCAACGTGGCTCCCGCATTATTGTACCCGCTGACCTCACCTGGTGTAACTTGACTGGAGAGCCGGAAAGGTCCCACAAGGCATCGTCGGGTGGGGTCCACTTTGATGCGTGGTACACGAACAGGTTCGTGAGTAATAGTGACAAAAACTGCTACTAACCCCACCGTCGCGCACGAACCGACTATTCCGCCACGATGCAAATGTGGGATCCACTACGTTGACTTCTGGATTTCAAGTCG
This sequence comes from Ensete ventricosum, assembly GCA_029747655.1. NCBI lineage: Eukaryota > Viridiplantae > Streptophyta > Magnoliopsida > Zingiberales > Musaceae > Ensete > Ensete ventricosum. The sequence continues at coordinate 56,252,831 of JAQQAF010000006.1, read as the reverse complement.
ACGACCTCCTTGTCCCTCCCCCCTCTCTCTCTCTCTCTCTATCTATCTATCTCTCTCTCCGGCGGAGCTCAGGCGATGCGGATCAGCCCCTTCTCCGCACATCATCCTCCGTGCAATCGCACGTAAGCTCTACCCTCGATGAGTCCCTACCGGCGGATCCTTCCCGAAGATGACCATTCGAATTACGACAAGGAGGGCAGCGCCACTCCTCCTTGTCCTCCTCCTCCTCCCTCTGCACCTCCTATGCACATCGACAATCATCATGGCCGCCACCTAGTCAGCTTCCTTTTAATCCCCGCCGCCATCGTCACTGCCGCCTTACTCCTCTCCATTACCTACTACGCCGTCCTCCGTCGCCGCCGCCGCCCCGTCCGCTCCGCTTCCTTTGTTGACTCGAATCCCGATGGAAATGATGACGACACGCCCCTTGACGACGGGGAGCCGTTCCACCATGTGTGGTACATCAGGACCGTCGGCCTTGACGAGGCCACCATCAGATCCATCGCCGTTGCGGAGTATCGGGCTGGCGACGGCCTCCTCGACGGCGCCTCCGATTGTTCCGTGTGCCTCGGCGAGTTCCGCGACGGGGAGCTTGTCCGTCTGCTCCCTAAGTGCGGGCACGCGTTCCATGTTCCTTGCATCGACGCTTGGCTTGGTGGCCACGTCAATTGCCCCATCTGCCGGGCTCACATCGTGGACCCTAACGGCGAAATCTCGCCCCCCGCCGCTGCCCCCGCCCCTTCTGTCACTGTATCCGCTGGTTCATTCGACTTCGATTCTGTCTTCTCTGCTCCTGCGGAAGACCCACATAGAGGAATTCAACCACCGGAGGAGCAGCGGACCGAAGAAACATTGGAGAGCATGATTGCAATTGGGATTCCGATCAACACATCGGAAGCGTTCCATCCGACGCCTGGGAGTTCTGCGTCACAAGTGCAAGACGATAAGCGGGATTTCGGATTGCATCAGGTTCGGCGATCAGTTTCGATGGACACTCCACTGATGAACTCTATCATTGTGAGAGTCAGGCCAGAAGAAAGCATGATTGATGAGGAAGGGAAAGATGAGACCTTTGAGGAAGAGACTGTCCAAATTAATGGGGTAAAGCGGGGAAGTTCCTCCAAAGGGATCGTGGTTAGGAAGGAACATTCAGATATAGAAAGATCGTTATCATGCAGCGGAAGGGGGTTCTTCTTCTCTAGACATGGGAATGCCAGAATCCATAGCATGCCTATGTAATATGGGCTCTGTTTCGGTTTGAGCCAGTGATATCTGCGGATTTTGAGCAGGATGTGTAGTCTCAGGAAAGTCTGGAGCTGCATATTTCTGTTTAGATAATCATGAATTATGAGGGAGTTTCAAAAAGGGGACTTTCCTTGAAGGATTTGGTTTGCAGCAATGGAAATAAGTGCATCTTTGCTATCAAATCTGTTGGATGCATGAATTATCACCTCTTTATTTCTCAGCTTAATCTTTATCCTATTTGATCATTGATGGCCACGGAGGAAACTTAGGTTTGCTTCTCTAGCCAACCTTTGCTTATATCCCTGGTTTTCGTTTCTTCCTTTTCTAAATGCATGATGATATCTTTTGTTTCATGGGTTGATAGACTCATTTGGTAAAGCTTTTGCTTGTGCTTGTTCTTTATTTCCGTTGGTTTTCAAGGCAATTGAGTGCCCTTGATAGCAAAAACTGTATGCACTGTGCGACCCTTCATGGAAGTAGACTTATTTAGGCCTTTCAATTGCCAGTATTGCATGGTGTCCATGTGGAACCATTGACAGGTGAGCAATTTAAGTGAGGTTGTTAACCAATTACTGATTTCATTCTTGCCTGAGTACATATTAACAATGAATAAGGTTCAGAAATTATCTGGTCCCTTGAACCAAAGGGGTGGGGATCAATGAAATAAGCTTGCTCTCAGCCCCTATTTTCATCTACATTACCCCCTTTATCCTTGTTTGGTAATTCTTTTGACTTAAAAACTTCATGAAAAACTTTTCGATTCCTTTTTTAATGTCCATAATAGTTAATCCAACTAACATCTACCGTGGTTTATGATGAATTTAACCAGCTGGATTAGGTAATGCAGCATGATATGCACCATAAAAAGAATTCTCAGTATCTTACATGACTTACTACATGTTTCTCTTTTTATTGGTTTATTTATTAAGTTATTTATTTGATTATACTTGTAGTATCTCTACATGTCTCATAATGGGGATCTTTAGAGCCTATATCATCAACACTTTTTCTTCTTAGTTGGATGCTGTATAATCCACACCGTATGATCCACATTATAAAATTGAAAAAACAAAAGTGTACCCAAAGGCTCCCTCCAATTTAGACATTGGGAATGGTCAATGTACAAAGTCTTACCTCCGGTCTCCCATATCGCAAAGGATCAACCTTACTATTGTGTGAAGATCCACCCTCTATCGACACTATAAAATTACATTACCTATATAGACTTGACTACTTGGGAAAGTATACATCTATCTGTCTTTAATCGGAGACGTGAAATATAGTTGGTTTTTCTGTTTATGAGTTTCGCAAATTCATTCCTCATGTGACTCTTTGCTGAATACAACTTATTTTACAGAACTTCCCTCCAATTATCAAATATGGGAACTTGAGCTATTTCTCAGGCATCCACTTCAATGTGCACAATGCATGGTATCATGTGCTGCTAACACTATACATACTGAGAAAAGGTCATATAGCAACCAATATGATGCATAACAACCTTACCTATGCAAAAAAGAGCACAAAACAAAAACCTTTTGCATGATATGTTGGAAGCTAGAAAGAACCTACATCAGTTGCATGGTGATGAAAGCTGCCAATGAAATGTGCATGCAGAATTCATGTTTATCTATGTGGGGGACTCTTCATTCTACTAAGCTGCACAGAGTGGGGGACTCCTCATTCTACTAATGCACAATACGGATAGGGATGCAATCTCAACCTGGACCCCTGGTGCACCAGCCCAATCTGGCCTGATTAGTTTGGGTTCAACCAGTTTTAATCAGGGAACATGCCAGGGTTGGGTGCAGTTTTCAAAAATTGGGTGGCAACAGGAACAAAGACCTTATGCTTATGTTGGTCCAAGCCCAAGATACTTATCTAGCTCCAAACCCACCACAGCCCATCCTTGCTAGCTCCATCCCACAAAAAAACCAACCCCCAGTAATTTTATGTAAATATTATATTATTACATAATATGTAGTGATAAAATTATTATAGTTTCATAATTCATTCACATGTGGGTAGGCCAAGGAAAAAAAATCAATATCATTGGTTTTTTATGTGGGTCAAGGATGGTATTTTATTTCTTAACTTGAGTCAAGCCAGGATACTATGGAGTGAGAACTTTGAGTGAGTGAACAAGGATGGGTTGAGTAAAATCTGTCCTGGCTCAGTTGCTATCTCTGATTGCATAAGAATCCTTAGCAGTGCAGAGTTAACATATGATTTCAAATTGTCCTTCTTCAATATCTTTTGCATTTCTCATAGCTTGAAATAGTTTAACATGAACAAAGAAAAATATTATTTTATGATTTCTAATTGTTTGGGAACTGGTTGCTTATCCTTGGGATGCTAATAATTTTGCTCGCCTGAAAAATCTATTCCATCCTTTTGCTTGGATGAATCATGAAATTTCACTTCATTAACTATTTGCTGAATTTGGGAAACTGAACTCTGCCAAATGTGGCTTTTGGGATTCGTACATGCAATATTAGGCTTTTGTGACTTATAGTTATCTCTTCCACCAACTTCAGACAATGATGCTTGCTCCTTACTGTTACCAAGTTCTAGTGCAGAACTCCTAATGTGCAGCGTTTGCTTTAACATCTTTGATTTTGTACTTGCAACCTAGTTATACTTATACCCAAGGTCGGCGATTTCTAATCATATTGGACGGTACATATCGGTCCGCCAACTGATGCGTACGCCGATTGGGGCTGTTTCCGCCTCGTTACTTCCGAAATCAATTGGTAACGGTCGATTTCGATTGTCTTTCGCTGTTGTCGGGCGGGTAACGATCGATTTCGACCGTCGTTGGCCATTGTCGGGTGGTAATGGTCGATTTCGATCGTCAACAACTGATTTTGGGCAGTATCAACCGAGGGAGGGAGAAAAAAAAAACCTGGAGTCTAGCGCTGCTCTTCGCCCGCGGGTGATTTCTTCTCCCCACGCTGGGAGAAGAAACGTCTCCCTGCGTGAGAAGGAACGAGACGACGCCGCCTTTTTTTTATTTTTAACTTTATATTATTTTTTATATTATATTATATATATACACCGACCGGTATGCTTATGCATATCGCTTGGTACCAGCTACCGCACCGTACCGAGCTAAGCTCGGTACATCGATACGGTACGGTATGGCGAACCTTGCTTATACCTACATCCTATAGATTTTGTACTCAAATTCTTATAGCTATTAAGATTTTGAACTTTACATAAAATCTCATAATTATAAGCCAAGATACACTGACTTGGCATTCCCCATTGTAGTAACATCTCAATATGCCAGTAATACACTGACATGGTCAACATGACTAACATGTGCAATTTATATTTATGATTTCTGAAGAAACTTTTATCAATCACTTCTCTCTTGGATGGCTACTAACTAGAAAGAGAGTTTTTTGTGATATGATTTATTAATTTAAATGTTCTTATTTAAAAAACCCAGGATATTTTTCTTTCTCATATTATGGATTTAAATGATTTAATGTCTTTTTTTTCTCCTTTCCTTTGTTAATTAAAACTTAATTATACGTTTGGATGGAGGTGCCAATTCTTTAATTACCTGTAGGATTGACAACTGAAGTTATTGTCCTGACAATAGCAAGAGATTTCTTATGAATTTTGAGTACACCAGTCTGAATAGTCAAATTTTCTCATAATTTGTTGAACAAAAATCTTCTAGTACAACTTTGAGTTGGGAGACTACAATTAGCATCACTTGCAGAACAAATTGATTTTGTTGCCTTATAGCAGATTAAAGTGCATTACTTCTGTGTCCCTTGGATACCTGATGTGTGTCCACATAATTGTTCCTCCTTTATAATTTTATGGCACAAGTCATCACCAAAAAATTATGATATTAGTTATGTAATACCATATGATAGCTCTGACAGAATCCTTGCAAATACATGAGCGGTTAAGGTCCGAAAAACCCAATCATATGTGGCTCTTCTCACATTAATTTTATACTAAATATTATATAGTCGCTAAAGTCATAATGCTAAACCAAAGAGGCAAGGCTTGCTAAACGAAATCTTCTTATTATCTTTTTTATCAATTTAACCATGCCAGATGCCCATTATTTATAAAGTCTCTTTCTGTTTTAATGAAGAAATTTCTTTTGGTAGAGATTGCTGTTTCTGAAATTTAACAAATATACTGCCAATTAGACACGGAAAACTCTCTTCTTTGTTACATGGACAGCAGTAGGAGGGTTCATCAGTCACCATATTGCATGACATATATTAGCATCATCATTGGTCTTTGTATCAATGTGTAGCATTAAACTGATAACGTAGTCGTATCATATGAATTATAGGGCTTTCCCTTCCAATCACAACTTTTCATTAACTGCTGTTCTATTTATTGTTCATGTGTTCCTCAACATATTTGTGCAATACACCTTTTGACTGAGGCACTTTAGAAAACACTTATAGTTCTGTGTGTTTCTGACAAATTTTCTAGGAGAAGGTCATAAATAATATAGACCTCTGTCAGGGGAATGGTTTTTTTAAGAACTCAGTGGTATATCCTTTCAGTTACATGTTATATTATGAAGTACAAATTCTGACTTGTAGATATAGGAAGTCTTATGCAAACAGGGAAGAGTAGTTAAGAGTCACTATATTGCAACAGAATGGTGGTTTTACCCATGCATAGTTTGCGGCATCATCAATTGCATCTGTATAAAAAGACATTGAATGCACTCTACCATTTCTTTTCATATATGGTTTGCTCCCAAGAATGTTACATCAATACACTTGCGAAGGTTCTGCAAGTTGCTATTTGTTTCTGTGTGAATTTGTTGTTTAAGTTATGTCTTCTGCATTTGAATGGATTGTAAGATCGTGCAAGATTTTAAGTTTTAGTCTAGATATGTACTGGTCCTTGGCCAGACTGGTCTGGTTCCAATGCGTAGCAGCAAGCCAATATGCTGTATGCGCACAGACCAAAAAGAAAGAGGAAAAGATGGGAGGAAGATGAGGAGAAAGAAGAGGAGAGGATGGGAAGGGAAGGATGGGGATGAAGAGGAGAGGAGAAGGCTGCTGCTGGCAGTCAACTATTGACATGCTGTCCAGATTCAAAGAAAATAACAATTTGATCCGGACTGAGTGAAATTGCGTGGTCAAAGTGCCAGTTCCTGGTTGGACCTGTAAATGTTGGTCAGTATGTACTGGTCCGACCAGTTTTCAATACCTTGGCATAGTGTTAGATGCGAAGGATTTGCTTAACATCATTGTGTCTTCATTATTTTTAGAATCTTTCAGGATCTAAAAACTTTGAATGACTGTAAAATTGTGCAAGATTCTACGAATTATGAACTACTTTAACTTATTGAAGTGGCTTTTTCAGATATCATCTTGGAGAATGACCAATTCCTAGGCTCTCTCGAAACAGGGTTCTGATGGTTGACTGTATGTAGGTATCTATTAATAAGGATGCTTTTGTGGTATATAAATGAACTAATAACTCTTTATGACTATAATGATTCATGTCAACTTTTTAAATGCGATCTTCCGTAAGAGAGACTAATGGTTTTTACTTGAATGGTAAAGTCAGTTAATTAGCGAAAAACATGTTTATACCAATGATCTAGATTATCTGATTACATGAGAAGTACTGCAAGATCAATTGGATAGTTCATTTGAAGTCAACATTCTAGAGGCTGATGGCAAAAGATATTAACTATTCTAGAAATATATAATCTGCTTCAACTAGCTGACCGTGTTCCGGTCTGCTTCAACTATGAAGGACTGAGACTTCAAAATGCTTGCTGTGTTCATGTTGTAAAACATCGACGTTTGTTAAATACTTCCGGAGGCATTTTGGAAACTCGAAGATATATAGTTCACTTAACATTATTCGTGTATCGCTATACGGTCCACTGGTGTCATCTATATAAGCTTCTGGATGTGTCAAACTTTGGCAATATATATGTACTCTATATTTGAATTTAGTGTTGCTATGAATTTGTAGTAACTTGTAGATAACGATTGTTATTATTATAAGATATAATATGATAACCAGAAATCGACTAAATTATACATGCAATATTTTTATATATCAAACGTTTGTGTCCATGCTGCCACATTTTGTACTTCTCTAATGTTAGTCATGACACTGTCTATATTGTATAGCGTTCATGTCGCATGCCCATGTGTGCGCTTCTTGGTGATTCAATTCTGATCATGTAGATGAGATAAAATGATTTTTAATACAGAAGATTGCAGGTGTTCATTTATCTTTTAGATCAGCACTCTTTTCATACAAGTTGCAGATGTTCATTTATCTTTTAGATCAGCACTCTTTTCATACAAGTTGCAGATGGATAAGGCAATGTGTCTAATTTCATTGTAATGAGCGCCCAATACTTGTATAGATATGGGAGTACAGTTCATCTTGTATTATGTTATATTTGCAGCTAATTAAGCATGATTATAACATAAATAACCATGTCTTTGTCTTTTCTTGGGCACTTTAGATCACTATTTATTATTTGGATGGTTGACCTCCGTTGCCACCTGAAAGGCATGTTTATGTACTGATGTTTTTTCTAGCTAAGAACCTTTTGATGGTCACAGTGCCTTCTGGTTCTAGATGTCATCTTCCTGACATTCTGAAGCTGTTTACACAAACACAGATTGAGGTGATTGTTCACAGGTATGGCATGGCTAATTAAGTACATAGTGTTGAATTCAAATCTTGTGGAAAAGAAATAGATATGTGGCCTCATTCCAGAAATTTCCTGTAATGCACTTTCACATTGTGCTTTCTTTTTTGCATTTTTTTTTTCTTTTATGGCCAGTATTCGCAATAAGTTTGATTGTCACCACTGCTGCACTTTGTTAGTTTGCTATCCTGAACTTATCTTATCTATGAAGCTTCCATTTGGTTTCCAAGGTGTCATGGACATGTTCATGTTTCTCTTTCTTCTACTGTTGTAAGGGGACCATAATCTCTACATACAGGGTCCCTGCATGTGCAGTTGGACTTACTTTTCGCTGCACTATACAAATACATAAACTAAATGATAACTGTACTGTTGCCTGTCAACTTTGGTTCTAGTGTTTAACAGTGGCCCCTCACATGCTTTTCTAGGTTCATTTCACTGCCAACATGCATATTGCTTTCACAACTGTGTACAGGTAAGAAGTGGTTGTTGATAATGTCAGTTAGGTAGCGGTCATATTTTCATTTGCATTTTTTTTTTTTTTTAACTATTTACTCAACCATGTATCTTTCGTTCCCACTTTTACTTCTGAAACAATGTGTATTTACTCTTTCTTCCAGCTTATAATCATCATTTTGCAAATTATGTAGGCGATCGATCATATTCACCGATCGAGGACCTGTTGGCATAACAGCATTAGGTCTACAATGCATGTGTGTTAAAGTGCCAATTCGTGGAAGTTTATAGCTGAAAACTCTGCAAAGTTTTCTCTTCTAGCAGGCTTTTACTTCCAGTACTTGGTTGGTATGATCTTGGTATTCGGGTGTCATGATCATGGAGTATCCATCTGAGGCAGCAGTTTTCAGCTTCTTTTGATGAGGAGGAAGCCAGGCCACCTTTTGTGGGTTTCTTCCAAGCTGCTGCCTTGACTCTAGGACATCTGATCAACTTTGGAGTTTTAAGAATTGTTATTGGCACCTGGAATTCAAAGACTTACATGCTATAGAAATTTTTTTACTGTGAATTCTTCATGTTAGCTGCTGGTGATCACTAATTCTTTAGGATGCTATTAAAATATGCATCCATCATAAATAGTCTGCATCAAATTTTCTTTGCACTAACCTGCAGTGAAAAGGCCAACAAACAAAATAGCTCCTATTCCTTGGGGGATAGTAGTCTGTGATTGTGGTTCATCATCTCAAGGGTTGGATGATCCCTCTTAATGGTGCTTTGTGTTTGGATACAGTCACTATTAAAAAAAAAATTCAACTGTTTAATGGCTATAATCTTCTCAGATTAATTTTCTGAGAGTTGTTTATGCTTTAAATCCAAGCCAGGAGGTGGAGCAGGTTAAGAGTGCTGGAACCTTACAATCATGTTACGATGCATGGTTAAATCTTCTTTTACATGCAATAGATCTAAATGTGAGACTTCCAAATGGGACCACTGGTTTTGCCCATACTGTGATGGACAGCCATGGACTGACAGCGTGGCTTTGGAGAGCAGCATGAGATGTGTATGTTTGCTTTGTCTCAGTCCCCGGCCGAGCGAGTATGTAATTTTGCAGCTAATGTCCGTCTCCTACAGTTCTTATGCCGCAATGAATCAAATTTTTGTTTGTTGTCACACTGCATCAAAAAATGGGAGGAAGCAGTCACCCATTGTTGATCTCTTCTTTCTTCCCTTTCCTGTGATATTGTACAGTATGCAGCAGCAGCATCCCATTGTTGAAATCACATTGGCAATTCATCTTGTTGTAATCTCTCATCCAAAAGATGTCGCACACACACATATATATATATATATATATCCTCTTCCAGGGTTTCAGATACTAACAGCGATCACAGCCTTTCCATTATATATATCCTCTTCCAGGGTTTCAGATACTAACAGCGATCACAGCCTTTCCATTAGCTAAAATAAGATTCAAAAGTTGCATATAATAATAATAATAATACATCTACATATTTGCGGTGGAAAAGATGAGGATCAGATGGTGGTGTCACGGTCAGCTTCCTCTTGGATTGTGCCAACTAGTTCATGGACTGCGGTTGCTATGTCATCCACTGAGCTCAGTTGGCAATCGTCTTCCACCTACACCAAATCAAAGAACAAAAAACGATGACGCACCGTTCGTTCAGTTCCATGGCAAACAAGCCCATGTAGGAAGAGCGCTGCATGGCGGACCGCTATGTATGTATACCTTGAGACTGAAAGAGCAGAAGGCCATTTCGGCGACGGTGGTGACGTTGAGGTGGAGAACCGTCAGCCGGAGGTTGTGCAGGCCCGCCACCATCTTCAGCAATTGCTTCGGCCGCCGCCTGGAGAGGACCTTCAGATTGGCGTGGGTCTCCACCATGGTCACCTCGATGTCGGCCACAGCCGGCCGGTTCTCCTGCGCCTCTTCGCCGGTGGCGTCGTTGTTTGCTCCGTGGGAGGAGGTGGTGGAGTACTGAGGGAAGGTGAAGAAGTCGGCAAAAGGATGTGCGTCCGCGCGTTGCTCGATTCGCTTCCTGGCCTCGAGAGATTGAACTAATTGTTCGAGCTCTTTGACGAAGTTTATCGCCCCTCCGATGATCGATGCTTGATCACCCTGATGATGATGCATGACATTATGTATTCGCTAAATCACAATTCTCATTCATTGAATTCATTATGTTTAAGAGAAGTTATCAAGAGGTAAAGCAACAAAAGCTGCACTGGTTACATCCACCAGCCATATGACATGATCTCTCAACTCAACTCAACTCATTGCTGTGAGACAGTGAGATTCTTTGTCATTTTGGGAACCAAAAGGACCCGAACGATGACCAGACATGGTTGTAAAGTCTGCCACTAGGCTCTGAAAACTTTTACGCTACGAACAAGACATCTGATAAAGAGAGATCATCAGATGGCACACACACAGATGTAGAAAAATGAAAGCACGGCTCGTTGTTAGCAGACGTAATGAAGAGACAGACACCTCCATGCTATTGGGTATGGACGAGAATTAAGTAAGGGGTGGGTGGGTGGGTGGGGGAAGGAAGACGAACCCTTTGAACGTAGGAGGCCGGCATCAGAGACCGGAGCACTCCGAGGTACTCGTTCATCTGCTTCCGCCGGTTGCGCTCGACGGCGATGTGGGTCATTCTCTGGTTCTCCACCTCTTCCTGGTTCTTGAATGTCTTGATGCGCCTGCGCTTCCTCCGCCCGGCGGGCGCCTCGTGGCCGGCGGTGCTACCACTTGCAGCAGTCTCCCGCGGAGGCGAGTTTGCACCGCGGGCATCGGTCTTTGGCGTGCAAGGGGCGTCCAAACTCCCATGCTTTCCACCACCTACCTCGCATTCTGATTCCATTCCCTTCTGCTCAGCCAAGGCACAGCACCATGCTACGCCTCCCACGTTGTACAGTTCCTTCATGGTGCACCCATGGAGGCCTCGGGAGAACACCACCGCTTCTAGCGCCATATGCTTCGCCCTGCCGTCGCCAGGGAAAGCACAAATTAAGGCACTCAGCCCCCTTTTCCTCCGTGCGGAGAGGGAAAGAAACTTAAAAAGGCCTCAATGAAACCAAAAGAAACAGCACAGCATTTCCGGATGAAGCCAAAGGAGGGGAAGAGACACAAGCAACGTGGTGTGCGTTTAGTTTATTTTGGCGATGGGTAGCCGGGGGTTGGCTACGATGAGTTATAATTGGAGCTTTGTTTTTGATTCGTCCATAATTGATCTGATGTCAAAGCACAGAGATCGAGAACAAAAAGTGGGGATGGGGAAAGGCTGACAGGAAAGTAGCCATGGCAGAAGAAGCTCACCCTCTCTACATATCTTGAAGCGTCGACGTTTGTGTCTGCGGCTGTCGCTTATGTGGGCTAAAGAGAAAAAGGTCATGTGACCACCGGCGTCCCCTCCTCCAATTCCTCTGCAGTCATCGGCCATAAAGGCTGAAAGCTTCACCCTGGATCTCTGTCCATTGTTAGGTCAAACTTTTCCTGTTATCTCGACGTCCACAAATCTTCTACTTTTGCCTGTTCTTCTCTTTTATCTCTCTGCATCACACAAGCTTGGAGTAGTGGCAATAACGTGATCGAGGCTTCTTCCTTAATTTTTTTTGCTTCGATTCATACGCAAAGGATCGATCGATGCGTAATAACAAGTGAAAGAAGGGAATAAAAAAGGATGGATTGGACAACTACAAATGTATCAACGACAGCTTTACGCTCCAATTAGGGATGTCGACTGTTGCATGCAGAGCGTACGCAACAACTCTACCTATGTGGATTGCAACCGAGAAGAGAGACCATTAGTCCTATTCCTCTAACCCAAGTAAGTACAAAACTAGTGACTGTGTCAACGAGTACAACTGTGCGAAAGGATTCTTGTGATCCATCACAACACAATCTCTATCGTCACAGAGTTTGGGCATATCGTAGATTTTTTTTTATTTTTTATTTTTAGTGTGGCTAGAGTTACATTTATATATATATATATATATATATGGATGTATCCAAAGTTCACTCACTTGGGAGGGGTAGATATGCCAAACATCCGAGATTCCAAGTAATAATGGGGGTGAAATGTTTGATAGATCAGACAAGATTCCAATTAAGGTGCTGTTGCAGATGACAAATCGCATGAGCTTTCACTGTTGGAGGAGACAGAGAATGATTCCATATCAGGGAGGGAGTTGTGTGACACCACTGTTAAGGTGATAACAATTGAATGCCCGTGCTGGTACGCTGTGGATCGCGTGGGGACGACGGTGTCAGCTCCTCCATGCAATAATAATGGCCACAGAGATCTAAGAATTGTGGATTTAGAATTTATCTTTGTCGACGGGTTTACTTGTTTAAAATAGAGGGAAACATACTCGGTCACGACCTTCTTTTTAATCAATCATTCTTCTTTTATCTCTAATAAAGTTCTTATGCTAGCAAATATCTTTTGGGTTACCAGGCTTACTTATTTATATTTTACATCTAAAATAATTAATCTACTTATGATGTATTAAACTCAAGATTAAAAGGTTTTAGATCTCATTTGATATATTCTTAAATGTATAAAATATTGACCCAATGATGATATAGCCCACTCATTTCAAATCTTATATGACATATTTGAATGCTAAATATTTTAGCATATAACCATATATATATACATATAAGGTTATCAAATAAAACAAAATGATATAATTCGGTTTTTCCAGTGTTACCGTCTCTTATTTATCGTGCCAAACAACGCCCTACAATTACAAGAAACCTATACTAAACCTCCAAAATGCCAACTTCCACATATGAGCAAGCCATTTCCTCCCTAAGGTTTTGTCTCTGTCAACAGTATAGAAAGGAAGGAGTTGCATTGGATGTGCCGTATGATTTGTGCTATGGCTCCTCCTCTGTCGTTTACGTCTCACCGTCATGATAACTGCTGCCAATGGAAGCAAGCACACACACACAGCATCATGCAACGTTAGCAGACTGCATTCCCAAGTGCTAATAACACTCTGACAAAACGCAGGAACGTACGTGGGGAGATGAATCATCCGTAGACACTGTATTCTGCACAATGTTCTCCATCACTTTTTGTCTCATCTTTCCGTTGATAATAACTCCTCAATACTCCCATGTACGAACGACCTACATACATACCTACCTACCTACCATCCCACCCTTCTTTTGTCGTTGTAGGATGTACGCAAAAGTGGGATACTAATAGTGTCTGTGTGTTTTGCACGTATATGAAGGCGGTGAACTTTTTTGCATCCATGTAAGGAGTCGAGATCATGAAGAATCGCAATTGCTTGTTCATGAGATCTTTGGCGTTGGCACCACTCGGAGTGCCAAGTGTTTCATCGTCTTCATAATACGTTCCTTCATGCCTTGTGCCTTTCTCTATTGTTTCTGTGGACAACCACCCTTGGACTGTGTTCTAGGTTTAAGCAAATTAATGATTCAAATCGATCGTTCTGTCTTCTAACACTTGTAGTTTGGTTTTTAAGAAATCAAAGAATCCTCTTTTACGTGATTTTGGGAAGAAAACAGTGGTGTGAGATCTTTTCACTTATCTCCTCAGCCAAAAACAATAAATTAATAATCGTGTCTTTCTCTTATTTTATCTTCTTTCCTTTGCTACAAGAAAAAAAACTTGTTTTTTGTTTTCACTTGTTGTAGGTAACGAAATGGAATTTTAGTGCTAATTAATGGAAGTTCCACTCTTTATGATCACTTCATCGAATCGAATGAAACCCAAAAGAGTTGTTTCAGCGATCCATTTAGAAATTAGATTAAAAATAATATTATCGTCATCATCAGCAATTTAAGTCAAGATTATTTTTATTTACAGTTTATTAATAAATATTCTATATATAAAGTGTAGTATTAATGAGCTCACCCCTTCTAATTATAGCATCTATAGATGTTCCTAATTATTAGTATCATTAAGAAAGAAAGTATTAGAAAAAACAAAATACTAATTAATATATAGAGATATATACAATTAATATAAATTAACAGGAATCATAGCTACCATGAAAACAGTTTCTTGATTTGGCGGAATTAAAACCACACAAAGGGTAAGATTATATCGAGAATAATTATTACATAGAGAAGAAAGACAACAACGAACAAAATGCTCAAAGATTATGCACTCAACACGTTAAAAACATGTCTTCCTTTTGTGATTTTGTACAAAAAATTTGTGGACGATTGTTGATAGTTGAAGGATATATAATTGTATCATTTACATCTTAAATAATCTAATATGGCATTTTTTTGGAAGAAGCCATCGTGATGAGGGAAACAGTCAAATTTTTTTGTTCATGCATGTGTTTCGTCTGCTGTCTACCATACAATCAATGCATGACGATGTAATCAAATATAATTTTGTATTTGATGAGGGAAACAGTAATGCGATCACATTCCGACAAAGATTCAACTATGACAACATCACGGGCGTCGTCGTTGGTCGACTTCAAGACACTGAGAACCGATGATGCATGAACCTACCCGATCTTGTGGTTTTTTGGACACCTCCGTCTCATATGCATGAGAGAGAGAGAGAGAGAGAGAGGGAGAGACAGTGGCTTCTGTCTCCATCTCCATCTTCGAGTTACTGTCACTGACCACAGGCACATCAAATCAAAGTCCATGAACAACAACACGCAGACGACATTAAATCACAACCCCGGAAGGAGAGTTCGTGCTTCGTCAATCTCACACACACAAGTCGGCGCTCGTTCATCGATCCACAAAGTCAATCATCCTTTCGCTACTATTAATATGTTCTGCTGGTAATGAACTCACAAGTTCGAACGCTCTTCTGAGTGCGATAGTAAAACCTTTCGGTCATCTTATATTTCGCATGAATCGTGGAACTCACACTCTGCCGCTTCCTGATATCATCCTTTATTTCCTCATTTTTTTTTAATCTATCGAAGCCGAGGACTTGATTTCCACTTGGATTGAGTGTCCAAGTTTTGAAGGTTTTTATTGATTCTGAGCATAAAAAAGCATGAGGTGGAGGGAAAAAGGAAGGCTTTTTATTCTCTCTATCATAATTAACCAACCCAAAAGAACTCCTAAACATCATCTCTATCACTGGAAGTTCAAAGAAGCTCAACGTCATTTTGTAAATAAAACTACCAAATTAAATTCTATTAAGAACTATGAACAAACAATATAGATTCAAATCAAATACGGAAAGCCAATTGCTTCGTTACCTTCGATGAATGATCATACATATTCTATTGTTTAAGTATATCTATGGCTTAAAGTTGAAAGAAGAAAAAACCAAAAAATTGTCCTATTAAAAACTTGTGCAATTTATTCATATAACAGTATTGCTTCAATATGATCAACATCTCAAGTGGTTCATTGTAATTGCATTGAATATAAACCTAATTAGAATCCTAGTCCAATTAATTCAATGATAATTGCATTGAATATAAACCTATTTTGATCCAAGCTACCAATTTAAATGGTTTTTAAACAATATATATTTATTATTTGAGAGATTCAAATCCTAATTTGTGAGGAAACAAATAAATGATGCTGGAATCCTAATTTATTCAAATCTAGTTGGATCATAGCTCTAATTCTTGAATGCATTCCAATACGAATCTATTTTTAGTCAACATGTTGGATTGCTGATACTTTTTAATTGGTTTCTTAGAATCTGGATTCGTTTCAAAAAAAAAAAAAAAAAAAACCAAAACCATTTTTTAATATATTGATTATATTAAAAGTTCTATTAAAATAATAAAATTTTAAAGAAATTTTCTATTTTTATCATGTAATAATGAAATTTAACAAAATTGTCCAAAAATAAGAAAAACTACAGGGACAACAAGTATTTCTAAAGTTTGTATTCCTTATTGCCAAGTTTATCAAAATGTAAAAAAAAAAAATAACAGACACCATTGAACTCTATTTGACAGTAGAGTTTTACTATGGTAAAAAAAAAAACCAAAAAACCAAAAAATTTATCAATAGGCAAAAACTTCAAGCCCCACACAAAAGAAAAGCTATGATTAGAAAACTAACTACGATTCTGCTGACAGTCATAAATAGATGGATCCTATTGCTTGA
Organism: Ensete ventricosum; assembly: GCA_029747655.1. NCBI lineage: Eukaryota > Viridiplantae > Streptophyta > Magnoliopsida > Zingiberales > Musaceae > Ensete > Ensete ventricosum. The sequence continues at coordinate 56,236,344 of JAQQAF010000006.1, read as the reverse complement.
TTCTGGACAGCCACTGAAGAAATAGTGAGTGCTGTCTAATTTAGAAGATTCATGTTTGGTAAAACCAATCATTAGATATATCAGTATCATGTCTGATAAATTGAAATGATTGATGTCCATAAATAAAGATGAACTTGGAAGAAAGTGATAAGAATGTTTCTGTTTTAAATAGTTACTTGTTGGAAAAATATTACAAAATGTGCTTAGAAACTTATATTGACTGTGCACCGTTGGCAATAAATTGATCGAATTCAAGACTTGCTCATGAATATATTTAATCACAATATATTCCATCTTTGTTTTCATTTTTTTTATTCGATAAAGAAGATTATAAATGATTACTGTGTTTTGGGCTTTCAAATTTTTTGCTTATATTTGTATTAAATTCATCGTCAGGAATCACTTCTTCATCTTGTGAGCTATTAGTTTTCTCGTAAAAAAAAAAAAAAAAAGATCGATTTTTGCATGCAGGCAAGTTAACACTTTAGAAACCAAATGATAGATAATAATACTATGTCAAGAAAACAGGAAAAAGAAAGGAGAAAAACAAATCTTCTTTTCTTTAGAACTACTAATACTCCACGGTTCAGAAACATAAGAAACTATCTATGAAGCATACCATTTATTGTTGAATTTTAGGAAATTTTACAGTATATAATTTTTAGAAATAGTCTTCACCTTGATGAGATGGTTTTTTTTTTTTTTTTTTTTTTGGGTCTAATGTATTATTATTTGGTTGATCGTGGTCTTACATGGTCTAATGTAAAATTTAAAAAAGACCATAATTGTTTAAATACCTTGATTTTGTCCATTGAGCTTATTTTCTTGTGAAAACCAATTGAGAAAATGGCTCGAAATTAAATGGAAAACAAAAAAAGCTTTCACACATCCGATCACAGATCACAGCGTCAACAATGATACCTGGAATTTGATTTCACGACCAATCAAAAGGACAACTTTGTATGTTCGAATGATACTTGGTAAAAAAAAAAAACTGTGTAAAAGAATCTTACAAATTGAAGCTGATCTTAAACCTGGATAAGCTCAAGTTTTTAGATTATGATCATGATATATATATAACTTTGGCAAGCTCAGAACTCACACTTGACTTCTTAATTCAAATATTGACAACTTGTGTTAATAAATGAATCGATGTGGAGCACTTTTATTACCATAGTAATGATTGAAAAGAAAAAAAAAAGAATACTTACTACTTCTCTGGTATATTTTCTTCCTTCATTCCTGAAACAACTCTATTCTAAGTTCATATCTGTCTTCTCTTTATTCTATTCGTGGGTGTGGAATATACATTATTTGTATTGTGCTAAATGTTACTATATATATATATATATATATATATATTTGTTTTTTTGGGAGAACTTGGGATTCTTTTTAGAGGGATATATCGTACAAAGATTTGCATGGGGGCGTTCACGAGAGGCCACCCAACAACACTCGGACGTACGTGGTTTGGCGTGTTGCCACCGTCGGGTTTGCTGACGACGCCCGCCCTCTCTCTCTCTCTCTCTTTCCTTTCCCTCTTCTCCCTCTCTCTCTCTCTTTCCTTTCCCTCTTCTCCCTCTCCCTCTCTTGCATTATAAGCTGCAGACTGCGGCGGCCTCTGAATACGTATGCAGAACGACCCACGGAATATTGCGTACAGTTCTCCCTCTCAAACCTTCATGATTCGGATAGCAAGTCAAAAGGTGTTCGTACGAGTCACATGAGGCTTGGGAACCGTGGATGCAAAAAGACACTACTGATGCATGAATCAGTGGAACGCAGACACTGATCTGTTGTTAGAATCAGTTCAAATAATTGCGCCTTCCTTTTTGTTTATTGTTTTCATTTGCAGTAATCTTCTAAACATCCTTTCTCTCATCGTTTTCTTTCACAACATCTGCAGGTAAGCAATTTATTCATAGTTCTTCTAGCAGTTCATACAGCACCCCAGCATCCATTCCTATGTGGGTTGGGTCCATAAGACTTAAAATCATTCCACCGAGTAAAAAGGATTATACAAAATATATATGTTACTGCAACGCAGCTGGAATGATCGAGAGGTAAGCATAAGATTGCAGACATGGCTGGCTTTCCCACTCCTCGTTCCAGGCTTCGGAACACTAGTGTAAACTCTTAACTCAGATTCAATATGTATTTTGGTTTATTCATCATGCCCAGTTATTTTTAGGTCACACAAGGTAAGAGCCAACCAATTACTCCTGCCTTTACTGATTAATTGTTCCCATGAATAGTATCCTCATTAATGCTCGTTATGCTTTGGGTAGTAAGTAGTATCCTCACGATGAGAGGCTTTGGAGACACCCAATGGTTTAGTATTTTCATGGTGATTTGAATCAATTCGAACGTTTGTGTGAGACTCGGAGCCTAATTGTTCAACTTTTTTTTTTTCTTTCTATATGATAATAAAAAAAATATAAAATTGAATCATACTAAGAAATAGTATGATTCATCGAATTATTTATTATATAATAGGCGGTGTAAGAAACCAATTCGACAAAAGAAGAATAATCAAAATGATTGAACCACCACATCTAAAGATTTTTTTATGCAGACTTGTGTTGATTGATACCTATAATATTCTTCTTGATCAGATCAGAATAATTTTGTCTAAAATCTTATTTATTCCTTCGCTTGATGCATATGTTAGAGTGCTTCGAAACGTATGACTTGTTATTTTTAGGCGTTTCAAATTTCATAGACGACTATTTTATAAAGAAGATAAAAAACCATTTGTTTTATCAACAATATTGGTTCTAATTTCCCATCGACCTTCTTTAGGTATGTGAATGGCTAACACATCTAAGCCATTTCTGAGGACATAGATTAGGATATAGTGTATATATTATATGTATGTACGAGTTGACATCCAGTTCATTCTTTATGTATCACACAATTTTTTTTACTGCAAAGATTAGCTAGCTCTCTTTCAATATGATCAAATAACTTAGGTAAGATCTGACTCTATAATAGTTTAAAAAAGGTGGTATAGCATCGATCGATAACTTTTATAGCTAGAGTTGGTGGACATACGAAGAGCATTTATTATTGCTAATCCCCTGGAAGCTGCAGCTCCTCAAAAATCTGCATCTTCTATGTGTCTAATCTTATAAAGATCATGCAATCTATGATTATTTGTTTTGTATTATTTGAACTATTAAAATACAAAATTAACTTTTGTCCTTTACTTGACTTATCAACGTAGATGATTGAGAGTTGTTTTAACTGGAATCATCATCATTCTAATCCTTCGTCTTTTACTTCTTTTCTGATCCCGAGTGAGTGAGAAGAAGTTGAAACGAGCTGTGTGGATGTTGGGCTACCTATGCTATTAATGTCTCGTGACCTCTTCGAAGCCCAAATCATGATGGGATGCCTCATTTATCCTTTGTCCTCTTTCACGGAGTAGAAAATTTCCAATCCAAACTTGTTGTTCTGTTGTTTTCTTGGATTAGCAATCTTTGTTTTTTGTTTGCATTTGATTCTGTCATGTAAATGCCTTTATTTTTTCTTTTTTTTTTGCTCTGTTAGGGATTGAACTGGTACAGTAGCCAGCTGCAGTTTCTTACTACATGACAGCATTGATTGTTCATCAGCAGTTGATGCTGTAGTTTGTCGAAGAAGCACTGCAAAAATCTCTCTTTGATCCCCCTTATCCACAACATGGACGTGACACAGACTCTACTGAATCCATAACAATGTCATCATTAGAATTAATGCCTTCCTTACCCAAAAAAAATAAAATATTTCTTCACTCTCGATCTTTAATCCTCACTGATATCATCACTTTTTTTTTTTTTTAATAAATCATTTTTACCACTTCTTCTTCATCACCCATTCAATTCCTTCTCAAATCCTATTTCACCATCATTCTTTTTAGTTTCTCTTCCTTCCTGCCATTACTATTTCAAACTATATAAATTGCTCCCCCTCTCTTTACTAGAAATTTTCTAACCTTTTTTCGAGCTACTGCTGGATGACTCATCCATTGAGCATAGAGATGTCTTCCTCGAAAAAGAGGATCCAGAATGGTGATGTCTATCCCCTAAAGATGGACCCAAACTCTTTAATTTTAATACACATGTCTACGAAAAAAAAATGCGTTGGTTCTTTCTACATCCAAAGTCTTCTTTTATGGATCATATAAGAACGTTCTTAGGCCTTCTAGTTAAATATCTTTCTGAGGAATATATATTATCTTGGAATTGTAAGGTAGCTATAAAAGGGCAAGAAAGTAAGAAGCCATGATTGCTGCTATCTGTCATATCGTAGCAACCCGCAACCTGCTCTATCAAGCCAACCAGTATCCATATTAATATCCTTCTGCTAAACATATAATGAACATTAATCCCCTGGAAGGATCTTATCAAGAACCTTAGGTTGCTTAAAAGATTGATCAAATGACAAGGTGGATCCAAAGAATTTGATAATAGCTGCACCACCTCGTTGGAATTAGACTCAATCTCCAAAAGCTTTATTACCTCCTATTTATGTAGCAAGCAACATGCCCTCCTGAACTGCAATTAATTGTTTGTATAGACTATCCATGTCCATAAAAAATCTACCACAGGTAGCAACACAAAAGACTCCTCAGCATCGTTCCGAATATAAAAAATCTATGAAAAAAAACCTTCCTTTCATCAATATATATATATATATATATATATATATATATATATATATATATATATATATATATATATATATATATATATATATATATATATATATTGTATCAATAGAAAAAATAGATTAAATACCTATGGAATAAAAAGCTAATTTGACTATTGGTTCTTGAAAGGATTTCTTGAAAAAGAGTGATTCATTTTGAGTTATTAATGTAATGTATCTTTGGGGACTATAGAAATCTCGTAAGTTGGTCATGAAAACCACCCTCCCTTTGTTGGAATTAAACTTGTTGAAGTATAGGTTGATTTCATCAAAATATATATATATATATAATCATTGCATCAAGAGAAAATAATAGATTAAATACTTATGGGAAAAAAAGAGAGTCAATTTGACTATTGATTCTTGAAATGATTTATTAAAAAAAAAAGATTGAATTTGAGTCATTAATGTAATCTATCTTTGGGGATAATATACACCTGGGTCATGAAAAAAGAATTTTAAGAAAAATATAAAATATCAGTCTTGCGCACTAGTCTAGCAATCTAAACCTCTTTTTGTCAAATGAGCAATTAAGTATACCATAATCGTAAAAAAGATTTGGTGAAAAAAATATTCTTTCAATATTACAAAGAGTAACTACAGATTTGAGATTGTAGCTTCTGTAGCTCATTAACATCAAGAGCTATAGAACACAATGCTTGAGGTTTGATATTACTTTATCAAGCAAAACACCTTGCGGTGCTATTAGTAATAGATCTAACATCAATATATGCTAATTAATATAATAATAAAAAATTATATTAATTTAAATGTATACGATGGGATAGGTTGGAAGAAAAACCATATAGAACTTGACCCCGTTGAACATTTTTACAAAAGATAATTCTTTGTTGGAATCGCGTTGTTGTGGGTGGAATTCATAATATTCTCATTTCTTAAAGGTCAAGCCATTGCCTTTAGATTGTCTTCTATTTTACCATCAAGATTCAGCAGCATTCCAAGTACAGTATCACATACATACATATATTTTTCAATATGCATCACATCAAGATTATGGTGCAAAGTATTATACTCCTAAGCAGGTAAACTCAAAGAATACACTCCTAAGCACGTTTCTACACTCGACGTCGCTTGACCCCACGTAAAACCATGCGATACGAGAGGGTGAAGCTACCAGCTAGCCTTAACATGCATCCATGTCTTCTTCCCCTGCGTGCATCACTGCCTCCACATCCACGATGTATCGAGTTCCGCCTAAGATCCGAGGGAGAAGACGGAGTCCGAGACTGCAGCATACCCAACCCGGTACCTCCACAGTACGTGGGCAATGTTAAGGTTATCACGATCCAGTGAAGTAAAAAAAGTTAGCTCTGTAGCTGACCCTACTGCTAAGCTCTGCAAAGGTTCGCGAGTTACTGCCACTGGTGGCGCTCACATGCGGAACAGCCAAAAGATAAAAGAAGGCATGAGTAAGTTTTGGAGATTTACATCAACGCAGGCTCTCTTTTGGAGCATCTCCCACGTATTGTCTTAATCGAGTAATATTGTGTTGGCGTTGGCGATCAGCGACGTTGCATCCATCCACTCGGTTTCCAACACAACACATCCCGGTGTTCTCGCCCGCATGAGCTCGCGGACGGCATCTTCTTCGCTTAGCTTGGCGTGAGGGGAAGGGGGGACATCTGCGTTCGGACGAGAAAAAGGAGGGATAACATGTCGAGCAAGCCAAACTTGAATGTGACCAATCATGATCCCAAAGAAAGCACACCCCACACCTAAGGTGACATGGTCCATTCCTTCTCCTCCAGCACTGCGCAAAGGGATCCACTTTCTCGATCTTTTGTTTTTCGTATGGAGGTGTACGCCGGTTGCGTGTGTGTATGTGTGTGGGAGAAACGAGACATACGGGTGCCGGTGCAAAGAGGAGGGAGAAGCTGGGATGAGGAATGAGCGCTGTTGGGCACTTATAGCTCCCTGCCTTGTGTGAACACTCGGCGGGAATCATCGAAGCAACAACTATTACATACTGCATAACGTCCGCTACAACACTAGTATTCCCTCCCTTTGATTTAACATGGGATGTAAGGTTGACTCAATTTAAATATGATGTGACAGTACGAATCTTAAGCGTAGCGTATATCGAGGAACCATGAGTTGAAGAAGCTGTTTGGTGTGGTGATGCATAGTTGGGAAGATGGAGGAGGAATACCAAGTCCATCTCATCTCAACAGAGCATGCGTAGGAGCGAGAGGTAAAAGGGAAAGTGGGCAAAGCCTGCGAAGCATAGAAATGGAAATCTAGGTCAGACCAATCTTTATTTGTCATGTCCACATCCAATATCCTTTCCCGCACAATCCTCTCTCTCTCTCTCTCTCTCTCTCTCTCTCTAATGTGCTTTCTTTCTCTTGGAACAGTTCCGAAAGTGTTAACACGGGGTACCGTCGTTGGGTGGTACTTTACTGGTCCTCTGATGGTTGCGTTTCTTGCGAGATTAGCACAAGACGGTGCGTGAAACATGAAACGTCGTCACCTTCTCTTCCAGCCGCTGCTCCTGCTACAGTGCCTCTCACTGCTACACTGAGTCGATACAGTGTCGTGTGCTCCCCAGTCGCCGTTCTTCTTGCTACATTTCGAAGCATCATTCATTGCTTGTCACTCTCTCTCTCATGCGTTCACACACCCCACCGGTGGTCTCCTGCCAGCTGACAGGCCTGACGTACGGCATCAGAGCATGGCGTCAGAGCAACCCGGGATGGCCTGGCCCTTATCGCAAGACATGAACCCTTCCTTTTTCCCACGCCATACCTTCACCACCGACCAGCTTTTCTTCCATGACGAACAGCCACCCACAACGGTGGCCATCTCTTTCCACTCAGCCTGTACTTTCATCACCCTCGGACAGGTTATTTGAGAAGCGTGGTAGATGTTTGATGCGAGAGATAGACAGCTGATGCAACCCAGGCTTATCTTCCTTTGTTAAATATACACTATCAGGTGAAACGTTTACCTCACATGACGTGGTTTTGTATCTGTAATCCATCCTACGCACTGTATTTGGCCATATTCCCGCTCCCGCCGAGTTACTTACCAACAAGTGCGACTCCCCCCTTCCTCTCCATCATCACCACAAAACGTTGAAGGCTGGTCAGAGGTGCGTACAGTTTCATCCAAGCTACACAGCAACACCTCTGACCTCAACTGTGTTCTATTTATAAGATCTGTACACGAGGAACAGAGAAGAGTACTTGAAATTTGCATGTTCCCAAAGGTTTGAGATGAGCAAACGAGGAGGCTCTTGCTGCGTGAAGAGAAGAAGGACCATCGGATCGGAGTGTGGTGACTAGGGTAAGGTTTCAGCTAATACTACAAGTATTTGGACTCCTCATTCCCACAGTATCTTATCAATTGGATAGCACTAAGTTACTTGTTGCCATGGTAATATAATTATTATTATTGCATAATCAACCATGATGTAGCTGATCACTGTCGGTCAACCTCCAAGCACCAGTCAACCAAAGCATAGTTGGGTCAACCGATGGCACGAAGCTATATTAAGAACCGAAACCTTAGATCCTTTGTTCCCGTCCATCGTCATTCTCGAGTATAATACAAGTTATATCTTAGTTTGGTTGCGCTGTTTCTGCTTGTGGTTCGTATCATGGGCGTCACTTCACTTCATGTTGACGTGACGCACGCGCAGTGCATCCTGGGGTGAGAGTAACACAGTAAAAATCAAAGGAGTCACACGGATAAGTTGGGGAGGGGTGCGTTTAAGGAGGTGGGGAGAGGGTGGTTAGGGCTGGGCTTAAGCCACCGGGACCGGCCGGTGGATTTGGCCGGCAGGCACCGGAAGCAAGGGAGCGAGCGGCACTTCACTCCATGGCGAGAAGTCGGCTTGTCGAGGAGAAGCAAGAGAGAGGAAGAGAGAATCATCACAAAGCTACAGTAGAGGGCGGTTTTTAGAATTGTTGGCGTCCACACTCTTCCCTCTTACCCTCTTCTACACTTGAGCTTGAGCTGAAGAGAGAAGGAGAGAGGGAGAGAGGAATCGGCGGAAGAGCCGATCCGGAGATCTGACGGGGGAGAGCCGGTGGGCATGGATTTCGACGACCACGATGAGGGGGAGGAGGAGATGGATTTGCCGGTGGGTTCTAGTTACGATACTCCCATGGAGAATTCAGGTCGAGGAGGAGGAGAATCGGCGGGAACGATGGCGGTGGGGGGTTCAGGCCATGGTAAAGCATACGGTGGGGGAGGTGGAAGAGGGAGGTACAGGGAGTGCTTGAAGAACCACGCGGTGGGGATCGGGGGGCACGCGGTGGACGGTTGCGGAGAGTTCATGGCAGCCGGGGGGGAAGGGACCCTCGACGCGCTCCGCTGCGCGGCCTGCGGCTGCCACCGCAACTTCCACCGAAAGGACCCTGAGGGAGGAGGGGCCTCCTGGGGTGGTGGTGCAATGGAGATCTCAGGGTACCACTCTCAGTTCTCGCCCTACTACCGGACGACGGCCGAGTTCCTCCACCACCACCACCACTATGCGGCGGCGGCAGCATTCGCGGGGCAGCAGCACAGGGCAGCGCCTTTGGCTTTGCCGTCGACGTCGGGCGGAGGAGCGCAGAGCAGGGAGGAGCAGGAGGACATGTCGAACCCCATGATGGGCGGCGGTGCCAGCAGAGGAGGTATGGCGGCGTCGGGACCGGGGGCGAGGAAGAGATTTCGGACCAAGTTTACGCAGGAGCAGAAAGACAAGATGCTCGCCTTCGCGGAGCGGCTGGGGTGGCGGATTCAGAAGCACGACGAGGCTTCGGTGCAGCAGTTCTGCGAGGAGACGTGCATCAATCGTCACGTCCTCAAGGTGTGGATGCACAACAACAAGAACACCCTCGGTAAAAAACCCTAAATCTTCCTCCTCCTCCTCCCGACTACGGAAGGTTTCGTTCTTTTGGTCTGCTAGGTAGGTGTTGTTATTTTTGATCCCCTTGATCCTTTTATTACTCTTTGGTTGTCTGCATCTCCATTTCTTCTTGTTCTGGTTTTGGACTTCAACGGAGGCTTGTGATGGTTGATGGATGATGATGGGTGGGTCGCTCTTACGTGATCTTAATGATGGAGGACAGTGCGCCATTGCTCGTTACCTCTTTGGTGATGTAGCGCAGTGTGGATTGTCCACACCGGGGAGATGGGTGGGACGGTGTGATCATAAGGATGATTTCCCTAATGGCAACTGTTATTGGCTCATTTAATCTTAATAAGTCAGTCTAATCTTCTGCTTAATACCACCACTTTGATCTGATACAAATCTCTTGACTTTTTTTACTTTGAAAATCTTCAAATATTAAATTAAGCTTTATGTTTCGATAAGGAATTGATTTACGATTTTTTTTTAAAGTTAGCAGTCCATTTTTTTTTTCATGGATTTCACAATCGAATTCAAGTATAGGAACTTTTTCACACTTCAAAAATATTTCTAAAAGGATGGATATATATAGATATATATATATATATATCATACTACCTACCCCCATCACCATCATGTATAACAATAAAAAGCAAAGATCTTTTTTTCAAATAAGGTCGAAGATAAACACGTAATTAGGAATGATTTGTTCCCGTAAATTTTATTTGAGATTGAAGATGTTGAAATAAAATTCTGATTATAATAATATTAGTGGTCCAAGAAGTCTCCTACAAATTTATTCAGAAGAAAAAATAAATCAAAACCAGTAATTTAATCCATCAAAATAAAAGATATTTAGTCAAATAGTTGTAATCATATAAACAAACAAACATGAATATTGTCTCTTAATTCAAAATTGCTCTCTGGCATAAATTTAAAACGTTATGAATCATATATAAAAAGAGAGATTATTTAAGATCGTATCTCAAGGAAGAAAAAGAAGACGAAAAATAAAAAATGTACTCCAATCAGATGGGACATTTCTTGCTCAGCTAATATCAACCTTTAAATAGAACAAGTTTTCCCATTTTCTAGGTTAGTCTATAAGACAGCCTCTGCTAAGACCACAGCCATAATACTATAATGATCTGACTAACAATAAAAATAGAACATGCAGTAGATGATACTCTTGCCAATATAAACTGCAAATATAATTTCACCAGTCCAGAAATGTATCCTAACACCCAGTTCATGATAATACATCACCTTGCAGGAGAAATGGGCAGTTTAATAGCTCTCTTGTCATATGATAGATACAATGAAACTTGAAAGGTCATTTCATTTGATAATGACACAGCTTATAGAGCTTTACCTAAAGATGTAATAATTTAACCAAATCCATGCAATAACTAAACATGGGCAGTTAATGAACACAGGAACTTAGGCAAAGTGACAAGGGCATACACACACACACACACACACACACACACCGACAAAGGCAACTGAACAACTACTTGAATCATCTGAAAATAAAAGAATTATACTGTTGTTCCTCAAGATATTGTATAGATGGAGACCAAACATTCCAGATCACGAGTTCACTGATGGTCACGACTAATGTCCTCGGGGATGTCAAGCTGTTCCTTGTAAAGCTTTTAAATGGCCTCAAGCTTGAAGCCACCATTATTACGGTTGAGACTCCTGTGCATCACGCAAAGCTTCCTGTACATTCTTGACAGCGGCATCGTAGCTCACAAATCCCATGAACCAAAACTCATGGTTGTCTATGGAAACAACCTGAATATATTTTTCTGCAGATTTCATTTTGCTTATTGAAGGATTAGCTGCTTTGAGCTGATTCAAAGGAATAACAACCTGCTCATAAACCCGGAAAATAAATTCATAACCTTTGAATCATCATTTACTCAAACAAAAAGAAGGGAGGTCAACAACACAAATTTTTTCAGTGTTGCAAGACTCCATTCATCAGGCTGTGACATTATGATCATCATTTTAAATTTAAAAAGCATTACAAAGGAGAATCAACTTGGTAATGTATTTATTCCATGAGGAACAAAAATTTTTGCAGTAGAAATAACGAAAAATAAAACCAGCAACACAACTATCTGCAGAAATAAGGGCAAGGTAATTTCCACAGGAAGGAGCAAATAATACATAGTCATACATGCTTTCAGATATTTATGTCCAGAAAGCTTCTTCCACTAGGTGATTTTGAATAACACACAGGTATGAAATAACATAGGTCTCCGGAAGAAGTTGAAAATAAATAAAGAAAATAACGTATGCAGTTCGGGTCTAAAGATACTCCTAATATGTCAGCAACCAATTCTATCAATCTTACACATTTCCCAATCCAGCGAGAACTCAAATATAATAAGCTTAATAATTAATAAGGCTATATTTAATCCCATATTGATTAGAGAGTTGGAGAACTATGTCCCAAAAAAGGCCAGAATAAAGACGCAAGGGTGATCCTCTCCCAGAAGCATTTTTAGATCCAAGACCTGAGGGGCAGAACCTTTCAAGGTAACCCGGAACAGATAATTCTTCAGGGCTCAGAGAGCTCACACCAATAAATAAAAGCTAGTGTAGACCTTGTCAATAACCAACCCGATTAAACTAGATTATGCGTTGCACGTCCAATTTGATTTCGTAACATTCAAGTATACAAAAATGTAATGAACACAAGGGTTAAAGATACTTAAGGCAGATAGCAGAAATCTGGACGAAGTGGGATATTACCATGATCCCACAATTTATACATCAGAAGAAGACAAGTAAATTACTGCAACGATGGTTCATATTCCAAATTAAGTGTTCTCGAGTATGATGGTAGAACACTGTCATTGGTGACAACAACATATAATATGAATATTTCACAATGACATGATGCAATTATATCATCAAAAAAATTAGAAGTTGAAACTAGAGTCTATTTATGGTCGTGAGAAAAATAAAATCTGATCTTGATCATCATATCCAAGAGGAATATCTGCTTCTCCCTAGAGAGAGAAAAGGGGGAGGAAGAAAGGAGAGTTGGTTGAGAGAAAACAAGCAAAGGGGAAGATGGATCTCCCTTTAGTCTGCGCTCTTCTCAGTAAAAGAAGGCCTTAAAGATATAACAGGATGATATGCCAAAAGTATAAAACTGAGGCTAATGTTATTTTTACATAAATCAAAACTCAAATTTTAACCACTACGATGCCATCTAAGAGCTTAATAAGTGAGACAGGTTTTATGATTATATTTGAAATTTAAATAAGGAGACAAACTGTGTCCCAAAGAGTTGGAACACAAGTCCTACAAATCTATAATATTATTATTTTTTTACCACTGACATCTCATCCAAAAAGCTGATACAAATAAACCACAGGACACTAGTTTTATTGGAATTTGGTCTATCTGGGATCTTACTAATTTATTTATATGCATTGCTTTTACCTCAATTGGCACTTGTAGGCTATTGTAGAAATATTAGGCTTAAAACGTCAACTTTAGTTCTCAAAATGTCATACGCTACTGCTATAGCTACAGCATGGATTCAATAAATCTCCATTGTAAATACCATCAATCCCATACGAAAAGTTTAAGTGTCAAAGATTTTCAAAAGTTTTTAGTAACTAAAATCTAATTTCCAAAGAAGAGAAGAATTAACTATATATTCAAAGAATATGTAATTTAATCATATAGCATTCATCAGTGAAGCCAAATTGTTATTTTGAGATGCATGCTTAGTGTTGCCATAGCTCAGTTAGTTAGAGCACCCATTTAGTAAACGACAGGTCTTGAGTTTGAATCTCAATGAAAAACCATAGTTTTATTAAATCTAATATTTATTTTAAAACATCGCTAATATCGATCCCAAGCCCAGATGAAAAAGGTGGAGAGTTGCATTAGGTCATTGACAACTAGCGTAAAACTATGTCAGATCTTATGAAGATAACTTGACCAATTTCAGCATAGAGTTAGGTCGTCACATGGAGGTGACACGAGGCACCTTCACCACCTAGGTGTCCTAAATTGCAAACGATGTGTTAGGAGGTCGCCCAAAAGCGGCCCATCACATCGGAGCCTACATGTGGTGCTAAGTAGGCAAGAGTTCTCTCATTGTTTTGGACCAATGGGAGTAAACAAAAATTAGTCCAAGAATAGACGGTTAGGTTAATAACCTCGAATATAGGAACACTTTCGGGGAAGAATTAGAATTGGGAGACACTATGATCAGAAGAAAATGAATATTATGTGCTTACAAGAGACTAAGTGGGTAGAGAAAAAATCTAGGAAAATTAATAATACTGGATTTAAAAATTTGATATTCTGAAAAAGTTAAACATAGAAATGGTATAAGAATTGTTGTTGATAAGGATATTAAGAACAATGTTGTAGATGTAAAAAAATTTAGACATATAATTATAGTTCTAAAATTTGTGAAAGGACAAGATGTTTTGAATGTTATTAGTGCCTATGCCCCTCAAGTCGGACTAGATGATCAAACCAAAAGGTTTGAGAAAGCTTATATAATATCATTCAAGAAATATAAAAGGGTGCATGAGAGCTTTGGTTATGGAGAGAGAAATAAAGATGGTGGTATGATTTTGGACCCGGCCCCAAATAACTAGGATTTACAGCTTTGTTGCTGTTGTATGCTTAGTGTTATTAAAAAGGATCATTATAAAAAATACCATAAAGGACTTATCCACATCTATTATAATGCCTAATGATTTTACTTTCTTTACTCTCCCTTACTAAGCCTCTAAGTTTATGTTAATTTCACTTTCTTCAATAAAATTTTGTAAGATAAGTTAATCCTCACATATGGGTCACGTGTAATGTTTTCTAATGATCTTTCATGATATGATATCATCTATGAGAAATTAATGAAAATTTAGCATTATATCTTAATCTACTTGTAGATAAGACTATAAAAGTGCACACAAGTGTGTTATTGGCCTACCTCCATGTATATAAAACATGTATTCTTCATGCATAGAGACAATCACACATGCTTATGGACTTTACATATTACATATGTATGTATTAATTTAAATGACTAAATATAAACTTGATTCTCCATGAAAATTCCCACATAAGGTTCAAGGCAATCTTGTCATTGTTCGTTGAGTGATAAAGGCACCAAAAATTTAAACAAAATGGGTCCCAGTTTCACATTAAATATTTGGACAAACAACAGACTCCATCTAACCCTTTCTTGCGATCATAAAAATTAAATGTTCTTTAGATCATTCAGTAAGAAACTTGAGTAGAATCCCAATAATGTAAGCATTAACATTTTTTTTTCCTTTTGTACATGCAATAGAACCTGCTCATGCATATGGTTCACACAATGTAATAGAGGGACTTCGCAGAAGCATGTTAAATCCTCAAAGCAAAGAATCCTATTGGCTAAATTAAGTGCACGTGGTCTTTCACTTGGACTGAACATTTATGGTGCTTATTCCTACCATGCTTATGTGTCAAATTTTAAACATTGTAAATAATAAATATTTTGCATTGTTATGTACAAGACTACAAAATATGCTGAAGCACATGTATGCACAATGTCATAAATGGCCTTCTCTAAATAACAAAAGAAATATCAACTCCTAAAATTTTGTTGAAAGATACTTCGGATGCATGATTCTACTGGACAAACTTAGCATATATGCTATTTTCCTTCTGTTCTCAGACATTACCAGAGCTTATTGCACCTGTGCTTAACAGATAATTTAATACGAAGGTCCAAAAGGTGAAATGTCAAAAAATTCCAGTCCTCTGTTGGGAAAGCTAGCTCCCATTCTCCTCCACATTAATGTCATTGTTAGTATATTTAAAAATGTGCTTCTAGGTCTGACCATGTATACATCAATGCACAAACTAATATAAGTTTTTGATATTTCCAGAGACATATTTCTCCTATACTTGGTGGAATCCAGTCAAATAAGATCACAAGTTTGCGATGCTAGTTATGTTTCAGAATACATACCTTATAATAACTCCATTCCGTCTGATCTCCGACTTTGTAGGAAAGAGGATTGTCACTGCAAAATGCAAGTTTTGCAGTGGAGAGATAAAGAACTCCCATAACAGGACCAGCGGATGTTGACAGATAGCACGCATAGGATTTCTTAAGTTGCTCTTCAGGAAGTGTGTCAAAAGTTTGTTGAAATATCTTATCATAACCACCTTCTGCAATTACTTTGGTACCTTGAGCAATCCTTCCCATGGTAGCTTCAACAAAACTGGGTCCTGTGTTCACTGAATTGAATAGGAACACAAAACATCAATAAATATGCCACTGGCCATACTAAATAAGCAGAGTAAGAATGATAAAGTTTTCATAAAACGAAGTAAAAGGGCAAAAGATCAACACATTTATTTAGCTACAAATGACACATAAAGGTACACCAATTAAAATAAAATGAATCAGAACAAAATGATTCCTCGATTTAGTATTAGTCTTACACTAAATTCAGTATGACACATGAAATCCACTGGTGCATCTAGAGTTTTGGTGCTTTTCTCAAGGATCATCCTAAAACATGGAACAAGCTATATATATGTGCCAAAGTATAGATAGCAATTGTATGGCATGCACATTTTATAAATTTTAGAAATGCCATCTGTCATGATTACTGAAATTAGGTGAGTACTCATGGTCGATGTGGCTAAATTGTCACTGTACATTTTATTACATAAGTTTGCTATACATGACAAAAATAGTGGTTGTTAGTTAGCTACATCAACCATTGTTGATCTCATAGTTTGATAATAATCCAAAAAGGCAAAGTTCTATAGAGCTTCCTACACAAATGTCAATTTTAGACTTCATAAAAAGAATCTGATCCAGATTTTGTTTGACTTACAAAAGTTATACAATCAATATCAAATAGCTTGTAGTTATCGGTTATAATATAATTAAACGTAAACATATATAATATAGGCATTTGCAGGTTCATTCTAAAAAGAAGGGAAAAGTTACAACTTTGTTCATTTTAGTTCTATGCCGTCAACAATTCGAATTTCTAAGTCAATCTAGTCTACAAGCCCTTCTAAGGGCTAACACTCTTGGCAAGATCCAGCCATATGACTTTTGCACCCATCTGCACAAGTTATCTACCCCCCCTTCCCTTGCTCCTCTTCTTTTCTCACGCAGACAACAAACGACAACTAAAACTGTTTCTTAAATTGCACGACCTACTGTGATGCTCTTGGCATATACCCTGTGAACTTACTGCTTGCACATATAGCTTGCTACCACCGTAAATAAACAGTAACTCGACTTTAAAAACCTGTCTTTAGCATAGACTCATGCCTATGAATAGGATACATAGTTCAAGCAGGTTAAAAGTCAATCTGAAAAATCAAATTACAACCTATCATTGGAATGAAGGATGGGAATAAAATGGAATTAGTCATTTCACAAGTCAACAGGCCAAACAACCATTATTCCCTGCAACTAAAATCGGATCATAATGCAAGAAGAAGATATGACAGATTTGCACACTATTTCTGGAAAGTTTTAGAAGCAGTATATCGTTACCAGATCCCAAACAGGGAAACATAACTGACTATGATTAACAGCCAAAAAGGATTACCAAGCTGCAACAAGCAAAGACTAAGAATACCATAAATTTTCTGCAACAATAGTTTACCATCCTCACATGTCATTGGATTCCCAGTTTAAATTTTCAATAATTTTGTGTTCCTTGTTCACTCTCATCTTATCGCACCTAAAAACTGCATCACATAGCACGAGTTAGAGCTTCATATCAACAAAAAGTAAGAACCCAATGTTATATACGGATTCTCAATAGTTTCGTGATCTTCCTTGGTCACTCTGGTCTTATCTCACTTCAAAACTGCATTACATAGAACGACTTGGAGCTTACTATCATCAAAAAGCAAGGACCCTAAGTTCCAATAAGCCATGCATCCAAAAATTCCACAGTTATATACTACTGCAAGTCAGTAGGGCCAGAGAAGGGAAGGAAAGAGACATTCTGGTATCTACGTAACTATCTTCGTAGCACATATATTTCCTTTTAAGATGTACGCATTCAAAACGTGATGAGGAGAAACCCTAAAATTTGCAATACTCACGGTGCTGCCATGTATTTATGGAGAAATCCTCAGCTTTCTTCGCCGTCTCCCCGACCTTCTTCCCCCATCTCTTAAGCACGTTCTTCACCGTCTCCGTCGTGCCTAACCATTCAAAAAGAAAAAAGAAAAAAAAAAACCATTCCGACCAATCAATGCTCGACCTTGACAAACCAAAAATCGCAACCCAAACAAAAAAGAAGGGGGAAAGCTTACTTTTCGAGGAGGAGGAGGAGGAGGAGGAGTTCGCCGCGGGGGAGCGAGCGATGTAGGGGTTCGACTCAGCCGGTGCCGTGGCGGCGGCGGGGGCGGGCGGGGCCTCCATCGTAGTCAGATCAGGCGGCAGGGTGTCGGGTCTGGATTGCTTTTGGGACTGGGGGTCGTCAGGACTAGGAGGACCAGGAGGCGGCGGCGGGGGGGGAGGGGAAGCGCCGTCCTCCGCGTGGTGATTCGTGCGCGGGGCAGCGTCCGGCGAGTGTCCGCCGTCGGATTCCGTCTTGGCAACTAGATCGACGGCCGAATCCATCGCGATCGGGTCGGAAACCTCTGGCTGCTCTTCCTTACACGAGGAGGAGGTTTCCAAAGCTCCAATGTCGGATGCGGTCCTCCGCCGGACCACGTTTAAATCATCGTACTTGAAGTCAAAGTCCCAAAGAGCGCTCGCTCCACGAGAGTCTTGTGGCATGAGCCAGCGGCGCCGTAACCGCACACGATGGCTTTCGAAATTTTCGACCGTTATAATGTAATTTGACCGTTATAAATACTTGAAATCGGAGCGGGTCAGTGTGCAGAGGGATTTGGATTTGAAGGATACAAACAAGAACAGGGTTCGATTGGACTCCGTTCCGCACGGCGGAGAGCGCGTGGCAGAGATCTGTCCGTCGGCTAAAGTTTCCAAAGCATCAATCAAGGGTATCTTGCATTTTACTTGTTCTTATCTTGCATTTTTTCTATTGATAAATTATTCTTTTGATATGAGTTAGCTTATATCATGATCCGGTATTGCAGTCAAAATTACTTGTCCCTTTGGTGGATTTGAGGTCAAAATTGAGACCTGAAACCAAGCTATGTGCCCAAGTGGGTCCATCACTTGGGACCAGACTAAGCCCAAGTTGGTCCTTGATTCGTACCCAACGCTAAATTTTCCATGGGGGACCCAGCACAGTTACTTAGGCATTAAAACAAACAATAGCAGACAACAATAATGAACTAAATGTGGAATAATCGTGTGACATCACATGTTTTTTTTTCCGTTATATGACTATATAAATCAATTGCTACAAATTAGATTTTTTTATTTTTTTATTCACTGATTTAATTCTATCAAATAAAATAACGATTGGTTGATTCTAAATAGCATCAAGTCGTCATGTTCGAACCTAAGCAACTCACTCCCATGCAGTGGCGTGGAAGGCAGTACGTCCACCTAATGTCATTGAATAGTGTACAGATCCCCACCTAACGTAACCTAAGCGATAAGAGTTGTTAGGGCGAATTTTTTGAAAAAAAAAATAATTTTAAATTTTTTTTTCACCCCTCAAAGCTCTCGTGTTTAAAAAATATATATATATATATATATATATATATATATATATATATATATATATATATATCCAAAGACTATGAGTTGTTTGACCTATTTAACCCTAGATGGCTAAGCCTAAAGTTTTTTTCATCCAAAACAGTAGGTTCTATAAGACTTTGCTGATTGATTCAAATTCAAATGATTCATATTGATTTAATAATATTTTTATTAAAAAAAACTACAAAGTGATTGTTACAATGTACGGTGTTGTTGTCCGGGGCTAATATCGATGAAGATATAAAAAAATTTCTATTTTGTCACTTTTCATCTTTTTGTTTATCTTTTTATTTCTTCCATATTTAAGATCATTTTGAATAATGTATCTATGAGATGTATTTTTTTTATTTTTTTTCTCAAAAATAGTACATCATCAATTAAAACTTTTTTTCTAAATCAAATTTTTTAACATATATTGTGGACCAACCTAGGAACTCAAATGTAAAAAAATAAAAAATTATATGGATGAATTATAATTTATTATAATAAAATAAATAAAGAGAAAATTAAAAATAAGGCATTGTCCAAATGCTAAACAATTCATAAAATTATCAAGAAAAACTCTAATATGGAAAACCCGTGACATATATCCCTAAGTATCATATCAATTTTTTTTAGAAAAAATTCAGATCTTTTTTAACTGTGCATTTATGCAATGTACTATTTTCTATTTTCCCTTAAAAGTAGTGCAACACTTATTATTTTTTTAAATCTAAATCTTTTGCATATATTTTTGACATATTTAGAAGCTTAAATGTGAACATATATTGCATAGATGCATTATAATTTGTTAGAAATATTAAAAAAAATGACACATTATTTATATGATAAAAAATTATATAAGTATAAGAAAAATCATCGAAAATAGAGAATCGATGATATGTGTCTATAATTATCATATTCAAAGCTTCACTAAAAATTTCAAATTAATTTGAATAGTATATCTATGTGATGTACTATTTTTTTATTTTTTTCTCTAAACTGTAAATCACTAATTAGAACTTTTTTTCTAGACAAATTTTTTGACATATATTGCTGACCTATTTAGAAGCTCAAATGAAAAAAAAAAAAACATTACATGGATGAATTATAAATTATTAAAAATAAAATAAACAAAAAAAAATAAGAACATACTATTTAAATGCTAAAAAATTATAAAATATCAACAAATTTAAAATATAAAACTAGTGAAATATGCACATAAGTGTCATATTCAAAGTTTTTAAAAATTTTCAGATCTTTATGAACAGTATGTCCATGCAATGCATAGTTTTTTATTTTTCCCTAAATATAATGCATCACCAATTAAAAATTGTTTTTTCTAGACTATTTTTTATTTTTGGCATTCATTGTTGATCTATGCAGAAACCCAAATGTGAAAAAAATATTTTATGCTTGTATTATAATTTATTATAAATATATAAAATAAGTATAAAATAAAAAATGACACTTTTCATATATGCTCAAAAATCCATAAAAATGCTAAAAAATTCTGTAAAATGAAAAACTAGTAGCATATGTATAAGTGTCATATTCAAAACTTTCTTAAAAATTTGAGATCTTTTTCAATAGTATATCTAGGCAATGAACTATTTTTAATATTCTTAAAAAAAATAGTGCATCACCTACGAAGGAAATATTTTTTTCTAGACCAATTTTTTGACCTATATTGTGGACCTATTTAGAAGCTTAAATGCGAAAAAATATTGTATGGGTGTATTACAACTTGTTAGAATAAAAAAAAGTGAAAATATAAAAATGATACAATATTCAGATGCTAAAAAGTCCATAAAAGTACCAAAAAAATTCTCTAAAATAGAAAACATATGACATATATCCATAAGGGTCATATTCAAAAAAATTTAAAAAGTTTAAGATCATTTTACGCAGTTAATTTATGGGATGTACTATTTTTAAAATTTTCTCAATAATAGTGCATCACCTATTATGATTTTTTTTCAGACCAAAGTTTTTACAAATATTGTTAACTTATTTAGAAGATCGAATATGAAAAAATATTATATGGATACTTTATATTTTTTTAGAAATAAAAAAGAAATAAAAATTATGACATGCTATTCAGATGATCAAAATTTTATAAAAATACCAAACAAATCTTAAAATAGAAAACTAGTGACATATATCCATAAATACCTTATTTAAAGCTTTTCTAAAAATTTGAGATTATTTTGAATAATGCACCTATGTGATGACCTTTTTTTGAATTTTCCTCAATAATAACTCATCACATTTTTATGAAATTTTTTTTCTAGGCAAAATTTTCTACATATATTGTGAACTCTTTTGAAGTATTAAATTTTAAAAAATATTAATTGATGAGTTATAATTTGTTAGAAATAAAATAACAAAGATGAAAAAACATATTATTCTAGATAATGATTTTATTGTATAAGAAAAACTCAAAATAATGATAGTAAAATAATAAATTTTCATTACAATGTTCAAAATAGTAAGTGCAACCCTAGAACTCTAGTTACCCAATAAATCAAAATGTTTAAATTTTTAAATAAATATTTTTATAGAAATGGATCATGAAGTTGTATCGTAAATAATATTGATTATCGTTTGATAGAGTATTGGCCTATTAAATGTTGACCTCCATATCAATCTTGGCGAAATCAGAGTAGACACGTCCAACTTGGCTCGGACTCGGGTCTCGAAAAGGAGTGCTACCTCGGTTTATTACTCGATGACCTTAAGTCAACATCAGCAGACAGATCGATGACATGCTCCTCACCCACCGCTTGAGGACCTCAGGTCGATATAAGTAGACATATCAATGACTCACTCCTCGCCCGAGGAGTATGGAGCGTACGATTCTAAATCAATGCTCGCACGTATTAAACAATATTGTATAAAGCAAGTAGTATAAAAAGCCCTCATATGAACTGTAGCGGGGTGTCTCCATCTCCCATACATAGAACATATACTCAAAACTCCACACATCGCTAATTTGATCGTCAGATGGGTCACATCGAGTGCACCCCACTCCGACTATACCTTCGTGTAGGAGTCTTAGAGCAAGAGCATCCAGAGGTGCATATCCGGGTAAGAGCATTCCGAGACGCACATTCGAGACCCCACGAACCTCTCTTGAGCTTTCTCGTTTCTTTCCGAACGAGCTTGCATACATGGACAAAACCAAGTTTTGTTGACTCTTTGGTTATGACATAAAGTTTTACAACACCATCGTAGTTTTAAAACCCTATAAACAATAAACGCGAACCTTAGAACCCTTCGTATAATAATGACAAAATAGAAATTCAAAGGAATCAGTATTGTCGACGAAGAAACTCAATCGTAAACATAATAATATTATGCACAAGTTAATGACGCTCGGAGGTTATGATATGTACTATCATAATAACAATCGAATAAGAAGCAATCGAAGATGAAAGATTGTATAACATAGGTACCGTAAATGGATAAATGTGAAACATGGATGTATAGTAAAAGCATCGACTCAAGTTATATTATTTTTTTATTCAATTTAATCTTACATAAAACCAAGCGGTTTTTAAGGTTGATATTATACTTTTAAAAAATTGAGATACTATTATTGAGGTATTTTTCAAAGTGAGAGTGCTACGTGAAAAAATATCAAAGTTAGAGATTTTTTAAAAAAATTCGCTCGAAGCTTTAAAGCTTTATATCTCCCAGAAATAAAATGTATAGGTCGTCATGTCAAGCACGCTTGCTGTTTGTTCTATGTAAAGGGACTGCGTTGGTGCATCATTATTTCATTTCATGTCCACATCTATCTACTTTATTGAACCAGTATTATCTTACTAATAATACACATAAATCAATGTAAAAGTGGTTTAAATCACATTATGTTGAAGATGAATTTGACGATATTTTAATCCTACTAATAAATATCTCAACCGTCGCATTGTCCCAAACGTGGGTCCCCTCGTAGTGACGGTCCCAAAAGGTGGAGGCAATACTAAGGTGGTTGTTCTTATCCAACTGTGCGACACACGTCAATCCACATCATCCATTACACGCGACCTTCAACTCCATGTTTGGAGTGTCATTTGCTGAAGACGTGAACCTAAAAGCCGCGTGATCGCTACGAGCCCGCCACGTCGGATACCCTCCGGTTGCCACTGAGCGGGTGCGACGGCTTCCCCTCCCTCCTCCCCCGCATGGCCCACCGTGCGAGGCGCCGCCCGCGCGAACCCATCCGCCGCTCCGCCCCCCTGAGCGCCGCCACCACCTCTGCCATGGAAGGCCTCTCCCTCGCGATCGCAGCCAAGCACCTCCCCGCCACGTCCGCCATCGCCTTCGCGGCCTCCTTCTCCCTCCTCCCTTCCGGCGCCGCCCGCGGGTCCCATGTCTCCTCGTACCGCTCCTCCTCCAGCAGTCGCCTCGCCCAGTCCACCAGCGACGGCGGGCTGTATTCCACGTCGATGGCTTCCCGCCCGCTGAGGACCTCGAGGAGGACGACGCCGAAGCTGTATACGTCGGTGCTCGTGCCGACGCCCTCCGGGTGGACGTAGGCCGGGTCAAGGTAGCCCATGGTGCCGGCAGGCTGCGGTAAAACGGCAGCTTCGTGGCCGTCCTGGGAGGGCAGGCGCACGGCGAGGCCGAAGTCGGCGAGGCGGGGCTGGCCCTTGGCGTCTAGTAAGAGGTTTGCTGGCTTGACGTCGCGGTGGGCGATGCAGAGGGAGTGGAGGTGGGCGAGGGCGGTGGCGGAGCGTAGGGCTATGCGGAGACGGCGAGGGAAGGGTGGTGCTGGGCGGAGCCGGTCGTGCAGGAGGTCGTGGAGGGACCCTTGTGGCATGAGGTCGACGACCGCGATGCGTGGGGCCGGCCCGGCGGCCGGTGTGGCGCCCACAAGGTTCACCAAGAGCGGGCTGCGTGGGAGGCAGGAGAGGAGGTCAATCTCGGCGTCGGCGACCGAGGGCGAATCCGAGGAGATAGAAGACTGGGAGGGGAGCTTGGCAGCGGCGAGGAGGCTTCCCTGATCGAGCGAGGCGAGGAAGACGCAGCCGTGGCTGCCGCGACCGAGCAGGGAAGAGGCAGAAAAGCCGGAGGTGGCGGACTCAATCTCCTCGTGGGTGAACACCCGGTGCTTCGGGCCCCAAGCTGGTTCTTCTTCTTCTTCTTCTTCTTCTTCTTCTCCAGACGAAGTTCTGCAGCAAGAGAAGGAAGACCTCATCTCGTTGGAGATCAAGTTCAAGACCGATAGAGATCAGTAAACTGGAGGAGGCGAAGTAGCTGACGGCACCAAAATTTGAGGCCCGGTGGTTGGGCAAGAGGGAAGAGCCGGGGGAATACAAGGGATGGCAAGCCGGCGCGTGGTGGGAGGGACGTCTGTTTCGTGTTCTCCAATCTACATCACTCTCTGGTTCAAGACTCGCACTTAACTCATATACTCTACCGGATATGCGATTGGATTGGACTGCGGGGCCCGCATTTTCCTCCCTCCTTAGTCAGGTAGAACCGGTGCGAAGGAAGGATCACACTCACTGGTGGTTTCCAACACAACAGCGGTTGGCCGAAGAGTCAAAGCTTGAGCTCATTTGTTTGGGTTTGACACTCCTCCTTTATCTACAATGACTCTCTATTATACTTTGGGTTTGACTTTGACCAAAATAGATGGGAAGTCAGATTACCTAATAAACTCCACAACCTCAAGCTTTATACCATTTTGCAATTCCGGTATGCAGCAAAGTACGTGTTTCCCCTGTCATCCCTTCTTGAGCAACTTGGTGACGTCAACCAAGGTTGACTTTGTCTTATTGCAAGAATCTGGTGCGCATGGTTGCACCAGCCAACTCAAAGTCATCTCTTTGGATGAATGAGCTGAAGTCATACCACATTGTGGGGCCAGTTTGTGAGAACAAACACCATTAGCATTTCAAGGTGGCAACAAAGCATGACATTTCACCCAATGTTAATTGAACGTAGTTGTTATTTTTCTATTATTTTAATGTCTGGATTGATTCTGCATCACTTCCTTTTGCTTAGGCTTTTGAGCATAAAAGTTTTTTTTTAAAAAAAAAGAAGACAAATATATACATATATATTTATATGCATACTCAGCATGGATGATACAATCTCATTCCAAGCATCCATCCTGGCCATGCCTTGAGATTGTGAAATTAGAAATCAAACATCCTTGATGGTGTTCTTTTAGTTGCATAGGTCCATCATACTTTGGTGGTATATCCCTTGTTCTTGGGATGCTCACGGCTCGCACTTTAAGGAAAGTTTTTGCAAGTTTAGTTCATGAATGCAAAAAAAAAATATACAGATTTCCCCTGTTTAGGGGAGGGGGGAATTTTACTGATGTTTTAAGCTAAGAAGACTCCAAACAATTGGGACACAAATTTGCCAATTTAGTTGGATATATCCATCCGAAACAAAAGCACGAAAACAATGGTTTCTTATTAAGAAGATACATACAGGAAAACCCTGCAGTGAGTGCACCTGCAGCGGCGCATCATTCTCAGCTAGAGACTTGTTCCAGCAACTTATACCTCCTAACTTTCCCTCTGAACACTTGCTTCGCTTGCGACGGTGCTTCGCATGGCTTCTCAGGCAGCCTTTGTCTTTTGATGGGCTTGTCGAGATGCAATGCTGAAGAACAGCGTCGTAGCTTCACTGCTGTAGCTGATCCGACATCACCATTAGAGTTGTTCTGAGCTGTGCAGTTCTGTGGAGCAACGGGCTTGCCGGCCGCTGCTACGTCTCTTAAGCACCAGTTACATGCGCGATAAGCCTCAGCCTTGGGGTAGAGATTGCTGCAGTATCTGTGGGACACAGTCGATCCATGGGTAAAAGTATGAAACGGAGATAGCTTACGACGGAATCACTTCAACAAAGGATTATACTCTTTACTTGTGTTGAAACCTAACATGGCAGGTTTTGCATCGATAGAGCTCCTCCGGCAGGCCCCGGTCGCCGCACATGCTGCAGACAGGCGATGATGGAGGAGAACAGCCTCCTTTCCCTCCCCCCATCGCAGAGAGTTCAGGGTGCTTCTTCTTCTACCTTGCTTAACGGAACGAGAAAAGGAGCATAAGGAAGAGAGGACAGACAACATGGGGAAGGGAAGAGGACTAGAAGGAAGCAAGTGTGGGGATGAGGAGAAGGGAAGGGGAGGAAGAATACCACACACATCATCTTGGGTTCTTTAATCGATGGGAGAGGTCGCTTTCGACAGCCCCGCGTGTGGAATGGATCGAGCGACGGGTGATCTGAAGATAAAGAAAGAATGGGCGTCATCACTAAGGCAAAAGGTATGACCAATCTCTCTCTCTCTCTCTCTCTCTCTCTCTGTCTTCTCCCCTTCCCCCTCCCCTCCCCTCCCCCCCTACCCAACCCAAAAACCTAAGGCTCTGTTTCTCTAACGTGCAAGCCACTGCAACAGATGTTTTGATCTAAACAAAGGGACTTCGTACGTGGATGCTCGTCAAGATCTCAGAGTGTGCCAAGGCGTCGGAGAAACTTTGACATTAAGTAGAGGCTGACTCAATTATATTTTATTTTATATTTATTTATTTATTTATTGTAGCTTGTAATAGAATTAATTATTTTAGTCCTTATTCCATTTCTTGAAGAAAAATACCAAATCAGGCACTTAGAAATGCAACAAAGATATAAATTATAGGTCGGCCGTATTGGGCCTTCTAGTTGTAGCCCATTAATAGAATCCACAAAATAAAAAAATGCTATAATATTTTATATAATTAATTACATATGCTTATATTAATATTCTATCCATACTTGTGTATGAATGTGACTCCATTAGTGCTTCCAGATAGGGATATAGGTCCAATTGAATTTAAATATTGAAAAATTATATCTCAACAAAGAGCTATCCTCTAAAAATGTAAACCAACTCTTTTAATTCTAAGCTACAATAATAATTCAGCTCAAAAGTTAATCTTAACAAATTATGAATCAATCCAACATATGTATGACTTTCTTAATTCTTATAACTGTGAGATTATATTATTTTTCAGCCATCTATTATTTTTTTTTTCACACATGAATACTTTTAAAAAGATTATACATCTCCACTCTCCACATACTACTACTAATAATAATAATAATAATAAATATAAAATATATTATATAAATATATTTTCGTGTGGAATAAAGAATGACATTGTATTTATTGTTCTGAGTGAGGGATATGGATAGTGTGGGATCTGTTTCCATCCCAAACACAAGTATTTCAAGCTTTACGATAATAATCCTAAAATTGCAGAAAACACTATTCCTTATTATATCAGAGTCCTTATTGTTTCCAAATCATAACAAGAGTATTAAATTTCTTATTTTATTAATTCTGAAATTAATGAGTTTAAATTCTTTATTTTGTTGAGTCCAACCAATTAATTTTCCATGAATAATTATACTAGTATAATATGTATTTAGATAGTTTTCTATGATAATGATAATAATAAAATCATAAGTCCTAACTATCACTAATCTTTTCTCATCGTTAAGTAAGAACTGTAAAAATTTATATATTTAGTTAACTTTAAAATATTTTTTTTTATAGTTTGTAGTAAGATCTTTTTACAGATTTTTCTATCTCTCCTCGTATTATTAATATTTTTATTTCATCAATTTTAACGACTACACCCGCATGCCTCCTTAACACATACTCATATCATCTCTTAAGTGAAACCTAGTTGTTCACATATATTAACTTCAACACTTGGATCCATAAAATATTATTAGTCTCACTATCTTATAATTTTTTTTTAATTTTAAAGATATTTGATAATCACATAAGACTTTTAATACCTCTCATCATTTGAATCATTTTATTTTTTATTTTATGAATAGTATTTTCATTGATTTCTTTATTTTATTTAATAATTGATTCTAATGCTTTTACTTAATTTAACTTTTTTTAAATCTAATTTAACTATATTCTCTTGTATATTTCTATACTTACTAAGATTATATATATATATATATATATATATATATATATATATATATATTTATATATATATATATTTATATATATTCAATTCTAGTCTTATTTAATCTAAACCTTTAGTTTGAAAGTTTACCTTAGTTGCTTAGGTTTATAATTAATTTTATCATATAAGTGGTTAGTAAGTTCATCCATTATCAATATGAAAAATTTAGACTTAATGCATAAAAAGAAAAATTTCTTTTTTGGGTAAGTAAAAAAAAAAAAAAAAACTCACCAGAATGAATATCTTGATGATGGCATAGCCTCCACTTATCATAAGAAAGAACTAGATATAAAAAACTGTTTTCAACATTAAAACCTATTTTTTAACTCAAAAAGAAAAACTTACGAGATGCATGCTTTATAATTCTAATGATAATATTTATACTGCCATACATATCTTTAATAACATTAATATAATTAATATATATATTAAAACTTTATCTTTAATAGTATCAAATATAATTAGTGGGTACATATTTCTTTTCTAAAACTCATCAAACTTTAGAAACCTTATCAAAAGATTTCTCTAAATCAATAAAAACATATGCAAATTTAGTTCTTTCTATATTTTTTTATTAATTATCTTGATAAAGCTGATCTTTCAAGCATAAAACTAAATTAATTTTTAGATATATTTATTTTAAACTTTATCCGACTTGTTATATATTTTACGTACCAAGATTAATGAGTCATCTCGGTTTGGTTATGTCCGCATACAGATGGACGTCCGAAGATTCTTCACTCGCTAGCTCAACGTATTTGTCTATAGCTATTTTTTGGCATTGTTACTGTATCAAGAGATGGGGTTAGTAAAAATAAGAATGGTAGCAGATAGAACCTGTCTTTAATTGAATTTATATTTTTGGCAAGGTTTGTGAAAAAGATTTTTACAAATGCACAGGTGTTTATATATCCTTTCAGTATGATCATATAAATCTACATTAGCTTGCTTTTTGTCGCACAAATTTTAGTGTTCAATTTTCATGGCTTAAATTGTGCATTTATAATTAACTAGTATAAGTAGAAATAAAGACTTTTAGGTAAAGGAGAAAGACGAGAGGTTGGGATTAGGATTCACCAAAATTGATCTTGGTGACAAAAATCAAACTAAAAGAAACAATATGATTTCTTAAATGCCATCAAATGTTTATGATTCGAGTTACTCCAAATAATCTCTTTGTATATAATAAGATAAGATTACACAGTGATCCTCTCGTACTGGGGACATTAGAGAAAACCTTGATTTATGGAAAGAAAAAAAAAAAAAAAAGAAGAAGCTTTTTTTTTCGATGAAATTATAGTAACTAAATGGCCAAAATAGAGGGGAGCATGAACTGTACACATGAACAAGAAAGGCAGGTGGTACCAGGAAAAGATTAAAAACTATGTCAAGCCACCTGCTCCGTGGAATCAATCACTTTGTATTCAGCTGTAGATGAGAGACTAAATAGCAGGTTTGACAGTGCAAGAACAGTGGCAAAGTGACAGTGGTATTTGCACATTTGATAACCTTTTAATTGAAGTGGACCTCAGTGGTGGGGGGGGGGGGGGGGGAGTGCTTATCACATGCTACTGTCCTATTTTTTTTTTTTAATCCAAAATGGTATCAGACAAATCATGAAGTCCAAATGCCCTGCAACACCATATGCACAATTTGCCATGGCCTTTTTTTTTTTTTGCAGATTGGATCTCAGGATTATGTACTTTTATTATTATTTAAGACTAAGTAAAATGCCTAACAGAGGGAGCCAAAAAGAAGAAAAAAAATGAGGGAAGAGGCTGCAAGGAATAATTCCCCTCATTCTTTATGATCTTGATTTAGAAACTGAAACTTCCAAATAGTAGAAGTCCACCACCACCCAACCTATTAAAATAGTGTTATGTAACCTTCTCTGCTCCTTGAAGGTTCCTGCTGTATGTTGCCTTCCCAAGATTTCTACTGACAGGGGGTGGGCTCTTCCTTCCTTCCTTCCCTTCCTTCCTTCCTTCATGCCATAGGGTAAGCAAATTCCAGAGTCTAAGCAGACAAACAACTCAGGTGGTGAGCATTAGAAATACTAGAAAACAATTTTTTTTAAGTAGATGGTGACAAATGAACAGTACTAGTACTACTACTACTACTCTTAAATGAACAGTACTGTCTGCATTGCTCACTTTTGATCCTTCAGAAGGAGGATTTGCATAAACAACTCAGGTGGTGAGCATTAGAAATACTAGAAAACAATTTTTTGAAGTAGATGGTGACAAATGAACAGTACTAGTACTAGTACCACTACTACTACTACTACTTCCTTTTTCTTTTCTGTCTGCATTGCTCACTTTTGATCCTTCAGAAGGAGGATTTG
The DNA here is from genome assembly GCA_029747655.1 of Ensete ventricosum. Lineage (NCBI taxonomy): Eukaryota > Viridiplantae > Streptophyta > Magnoliopsida > Zingiberales > Musaceae > Ensete > Ensete ventricosum. The sequence goes on along the minus strand of JAQQAF010000006.1, from coordinate 56,205,775 downwards.
CATGCTGGTTTGCTCATCTCAACATGCAAAACCAGTGTATTAGTGTTCCTCTCTCACAGCAACTCTGTTCCTCTCTCACAGTTAACTGTGGATCCACAGTTAAAAGGCATGAGCAACAGAGAAACTAATTCCACACCTGTATTTTCTTTTTCTTTTTTTTGTTTCTACTATTTCTTTTTGGAGTCATTCTTTTATTATTATTATTATTTTTTAGGAGGGGGGGAGGGGGGTCTAAACTCCTGACCACACCAAAATCCTCCCTAACCAAACCAAAATACATGTTCCAAAGCACCAGAACCTCCCAAGAGATAGATGATGAGCACACACAAAGGGAAAGAAAAAAACTCCATGAGATGGGTCATCTGCTTAAAATATTTTCCTCCTCTTGCTAGCTGGAGAAGTAGCAAGAAATGTTGCATGTGACACAACAGTTGCATCATCACTCTTGTAGCTCAGGCATGGAGCATCCAACACCCCAATTGGGCTTTGTGGCACAGAGGATACTACTGATGGGCTAACCTCTTCTTTAGTTGATTGCTTCCTCATCAACATTTTGTCTTGAATCACTTCATAGCATTCCAACACTCCTTCCTGCAACACCCATCAAAGACAACAAAAATCATCCAAACAAGTATGACTCCTCTTGCGATCCAAAGTAAATAAACAAATTAGTACTGGTCTTTTAACTTGCAATAATAATAGAATTGTTTTTTTTACCTTTGCGACGTGGGAGCAACTAGACAAGGCCTTCTGAACATCCACAATCTGGATCTCTCCCAAAACTAACAGCGCAATGGCAGCAGCAATCGCTGAAGGCCTGAACGCTAAGAAATCAGTGCCTGCATGCAATTGCTTCGTTCTTAGACATACAACGCTAAACCGCCTACTCCTGCCACAAATCAAATCCCTCAAATTTACAACTGTGGATGGAAGGCACCTCTAGTTGTGCTCAATATGAGTTCGGAGGACCGAACGATCGATGAGTTGTTAGGTGCATTGTCACCATTGAACTTGTGAAGAAAGAAATCTATGAATGAGAAAGGAGTCACAGCTTGCATCCTCCATTTGAGGGTGTTCAGCACCATCAGCTCCATTCTCAGAATGGCCCTAGCTTCAAACACATACTTTGCCTCACTATCCTATTCAAGGCAATCTATAAATGGTTACGAGAACTGTGTTTGTGGAGATTATATTAGTGAATTCTACACCTGATGTTCTCTCACCTGTTGTAAATCTGGGGACTGAGGGACATCAGTTTTTTCCATCTTGGCGGCCAAAGACAGGCAGGCCACAGATAATAGTTGTGTCATCCATGTCTTGCCTTGCTACAATTAATAGATTACAACAACAAAGAAAAAGGAGGAAAAAAAATAAATTAGTATATTAGAATAGTCTATAATAACAACATACTAAAATAAAGGCTATAATTGACACAAAAGAAAATTGAGCAATGCATGCATGAAAAGATCATATTTACAGGGAATGAACATGATTCTTACTGGGAGTTCATATTCGGAGAGGAACCGATCAAAATAATTGACAGATAAATAGGCAGTAAGTGGTCCAAAATTGTAATAGGCATGAACCTGTTCCACAAGCCAAAAAAATATGTCAGTGCAGAACTGAGGAGAGAAAGATATTAGAGAGGAAAAAGGAAAAGGAAAAGAAGAACCGAAGCTTGATACTAACAAGAAACACAAGGTTGTTTCCCCCAAACCCCATTCCAGAAAGTGCAGACAAAATATTAAGCAAGGGTAAGATATAAATCAGATTTTTTTATTATCTCATGGATCAAATAAACCCACCCATTGATCTACATCATATACTTTTAAAAATTATAGATGTACAAGTCATAAAGAAACTCGTCAATAGGCAGCATAAATCTAATATGAATCTCCATATATGACAAATGCAGGAAGATGAAACAATGCACCAAAAAGAAAAAGGAACAAGAAGGAGAATGTGCATCAAGAATAAGTGGTGAGTTTATGAATAATAGGTCTTCTTTTTCTTTGAGAAAACCATTAAAAACTCATAACAATATTCAGCAATATCTCAATGAAGGATACAAAGAACAAGAAAGGGGAAAATAAGAAGAAAAAAAAATATTCAGAAAAAAAAAAAAAAACCCACCTTCCACATCCAATCAATAGCATCTCTTCTGATGGAAGGTTTTAATGCCCCTGACCGAAACCTCTCGCCGTAGTCCTCCCTCGGCAGATGCTCCAGCTCTCTCTCGACCAACAAGCTCAAGAACTCATCCGACTGCAGGGGGAAATCCACGAGCAAATCCCCATAAAAATCGCACCTTTTTGGTTCAGGAACCCAACTTAGTCTATGCCCACCCTCCTCCTCCTCCTCCTCCTCCTCCTCCTCATCATCATCATCATCAAAGCCCAGGATGCTGTCATTGTCCTCAACGCAGAGGAGGGTAGAGGAAGAGCAGTCAAAGCTTGGACTCATTGCACAGTGAGACACAAGAGATAATAGATGTAAACAAAAGAGTGAGAAAACTTCAATCCAAATAAAAGGTCCCTGTTCCGCCTTCTCCCTCCTCCTCCCCTTCCTTCAAAGAGGCCTCCTTTTTATATAGAAAACGAGTTATATGCTAACAGTATTCCAGAGTGAGTGGAAAAGCAGGGGAGGAGGAGAGGCGAAGGGAACTCACTGTTGTATAGAGAGGAAAGTAAGGTTTTTGTTGTCAATCGAGAGAGAGAGAGAGAGGGGAGAGGAAGACAAAAAAAGAAAACAAAGGAAAAAAGATTGAAAATATCTTTTTGTGGGATTTGTGGTGTTGGGTTTCAGCTGTGTGAGGTTTTAGGAGTGATAATGAATTAAGTAAAAGAAAAGTGATGATGTGATAATTGATAGGTGGGAACATTTTTTTCTTTGTGGTGATTATACTGTATATGATATGGTTGTACAAAGTATAAAGACATTGTTTAAGGGGAGGCTTTTTGGGACTACCAAATTAGGGACCAACCCAATAAATAAATAAAAAAAGCAAGCAAGCAAGCAAGAGATTGATTGAGTCTTTTTCATGTCTTGGGAAATGCAATCCTAGTGAAATTGCCAGAACACAAATGCTGATAGCCTCATTAATCTATTTGGTGATCAAGATTTCAAGTGTAAAGTAACTAAACACTATAATATGACTGAAGTATCACTTCCCTTTCAGATGGAGATCAGTGGATGGGCTATTAATTTTCTACAGACATGAAGTATATTTTCAACAATTCACTTGATACTCATTTACAGTTGTGGTCAAAATCTCCAACTTTTTTTTTTTTTTTAGGTTTCCTGTACCCAATAAAGCAATGGATAATAATAATAATAATAATCCATTGTGATCTATTTATTGCTAGTGGATTGTGGTTGATGATTTTGAATGACAACAATGCATTACAAAATAGGTTTTTTTTTTCTTTAAAAAATGTGAACTTTTTTTAGGAAAAATAAAACATTTAGGAGCATCTTCTTTTTATTCCCTGGATATATAATATAGTCTTGGATTTGCACAACCTTGAATAGATTACATTTCAGGGGCTTAGGAGGGAGACAGCTCACCATATTTACAGGGAAAACCTAAAAGGGTCAATTCTTTTGATGGATCTTTCATGCAATGTTGAGGGTAGTTTTGGAAATAGATATGACAGGTTTTGACCAATGAGAGCAGGCCCCACTCTCCAGTCTTCCTTTTTTTTTTTTTTTTTTTTCTTGGGAACTTGTGTACCTATGTTTTGTTATTGGAAGAAGAAGAAGGAGGAGGAGGAGGCTAATATTTTTAAGGTTTCATCCAGAAAGATTTTTTTTATTTATTTAATCCCTAATAACTTACTTTACAATATGATGCATTTTTCTCTTTGCAAATTTTTTTGATGGGGAGGGAGCTTAAATTTTGGTTGTTGGTGTATTTACATATGCAGAGGACACTTAGCAATTATTATTATTATTATTTTTGATGTTTTATATAATTAATTTGTTATATTATTATACTGCACCCTCCCTCGATCACATTTAAGAATTTGTTATATTCTCTGAGATATCTTCACAATATCTAAAAGAGAGAGAGAGAGAGAAAAATAAATAAATAAATAAATAAAGGGGGTTCATGCAGGGATTGCATCTTTGACACAATCTACAAGTGCTAGGAGATGAATGTGTTGGATTTGTTTTAACATGCAGTGCATTTGTGGAGCTTGATTAATCTTTGCACTGAATCACCAGCAAAGTCCACAGATTGCTGCTTTTGTTTCTGAGTTATGGAAAGTGGAAATTGAGTGTATCATATGATTATTATCAGAAATCTTCCAAGGGATTCATGAGTTGCAATTTCCATGTCTATATCTTCCATAGCTCATAGCCATTCCCTTTGGTCGTCTCACTTCTCCACAAGTTATCCTCCAATCTAATGTATGTGGAATAATACATGGCAATTATTAATGTCTTTTTTTTTTTTCCTTCTTTTTTTCTGTGAGGGATTGATAATAATATTGTCATTCAAATCAGAATCATTCACTGGTGTCTCAGTCGAGCCATCGTCCATTAGAACGGTGCCTTTTCATTGGTTTATGCGGCGGGCCCCGTGACGGGATATCTATATTTTTCAATCAACTGTCGGTCGGGCCCATTCATTGGCTGACGACCGAATGAGACCGGCGAGCCAAAAAAAAAAAAATATATATATATATATATATATATATATATATATAGTATCACTAATTTGTATCAAATCGAAACATTAGTTTTTGATTACCAAATCAATTTTTTACAGAAAATAAATAAATTGAAGCATCAAGTACATATCTTGTTATCTTCCTTCGGCTATCAAATTGCCACAGACAGATAGATTTAATAGGTAGGAGGATCATATGTTACATAGGAACATTTCATTTTGTTTGTATGGGGAGAAACCACAACACAGTCTAATTAAATTAATTACTAGTCTAAGATCGATCGAAAGGTTGCATGTGATGCAGGCTTAATCTATGACCATTTCCCACCACCATCTCCCCCAAGATTACTTGCAACTTAAGGTTCCCGGTCAACTATTCTTCAGATCCATCCGCCATCTTTGCCCTCGTAATCCATTATCTATCTAACCCCAAGAGTTTGCTTATGTAGAATCTTGACCATGGTGTTCTTGCAAGTACGAGGAGGAGGATAACATTGAATACGTACCGACTAATAAAGTTTCGCAGCACGAGACCCGAATTGCTCTTTTCTTAATCAGGCATCAGGGAGAAAGAACAAGGAAGGCACTCAAAGCTTTTCCTCTTCAGAATTGCTCCAAGGAGACGAGCCTCCTTTTGAAACGTTGAACTGCTCCTTTTTGTTTCTCGTCCAGCTCTTTCTGTGACTCAGATGAGGAAGGCTTTAAGCATCGACTGTGTCGCATGCACGCCTTTGCCTTTCTCTTTTGTTTGCAGTCCTGGCCTTTTTTTTTTTTGTTTGATCTTTAAATCTACCGGTGAGAGCGAGTGTGGGTGCTGTTGTGGCTCGTTAGGCCCTGCTCTCCTTTGATCTGTTGTGAGGTTGGAGTTCTTGGAACTGCATCTCTAGAGTTCCATCCATTCACCTGCAACTGAACTGTACAACAAGTGCGTACGTACATCGTCTATCGTATCGGAGCTCCTCTCGCACTAAATTACTCCTCGGAAATGATGCATGTAGTGTAGCTTTAAGAGCTTAGGACGACTGTGGAAAGTTTCTGGGATCTGCAAAGGCAAGCGCAGTGTACTGCAACTGCGTACCCCAGCAGTCCTGTGCGCGTTAAAACTGTTCAGTTCGCATGTTTAGCTGCTGACAGGAAATTTATGATCGCAAAACATACAAACTTCAGATTACCTCAGATTGTATGTAATCTTCTAATAGTGGCACAGTCTCGAGAGCACAGAAAGGTCATAAATAAATATATATATATATATATATCTGAAGCTGCAAGTTGAGTTTATTATTGACTCTTGAAGAAGTTGTATCTCTTCAGTTTTGCTACTCACAGACGCTATCCAAGTTGTTTATCTGTATCGAGGCACTCCAACCATCTATTTCAGGTTAATCTGCTGGCAGAAAAGCTTGAAAGAGATGGTAAGATTGTAGTGTCTTTTGCATATTAATCGGACAAGTACTCCACCATTAATATCATCCATGAATGTGCTCGAGGGTTTGGAACGCTTGGCGGAGACTATATATATATATATATATATATATATATATAAATATATATAACTTGAGGTCCAGTCAACTCAATATTCACATCAATTTGATTTGAGAGTGTTCGCCTTGTCTCCTAATCTTGAAGGAGGATGACAAAACCCCACCATTTTGGGGCCAAATACTTATTTCAGACATCATTAACGTACTAGCACAGAAATTTGTTGCATATTACAAACATCATTAAGGGCAGATACATTGTTTCAATCACCATTAAGGCTCTAACTCTCTTGCCTAGAAAACATTCAAGTACCTTACAGCGTTTGCCTTGCGACCTGGGTCTTCGTTGGGCATCAGGCTGCCAAAGATCTCAAATAATAGATAGACTATGATTTCTTGAACATTACGTTCCCCATCCTTGGTGCTTCTCACCACTGTGCACTCAATGTACGAATTGTTTACTGTCTTCTGACCTTTTTAGCACGTTATCTACGTTGGATAGTGGCATGCACGCATGAACTCATGAACTCAACTGGTTTGGACTGTCATAGCTGAGGATGAGTAACGCATATATAGCAGGCAGATGGGGTGGTGCCGCCGAGAGCATCAGTGAGGTAGTCATTGTGTGGTGGTGGTCAAAATGGACACCGGCAACGTCATTAAAAAAACAAAAAATATACGACCTCGTTCAGAGGGCACCGCCGGTGGTGGCTCATGAACAAGATAAAAGAAGCAGTAGTTTAGTGAGCAGCAGATACCAAGCAGTGCTTTGAGATGTTTGCTTTCACGTCTCTTCTGTGGTGGTGTTGCTTGCTGCGTATTGCTATGAGATCACATTGGGTTCGCCCAAACTCCAAAGAGGAGCGAGCAGATAGTCTCTCTTGTCATTAAAGAAATTTGATATGACACATAATGACATGATCGTCACATCATCGCTCCTTCGGATAACTGGTCCGTCGATGTGACCGACCCAACACGGTAAGCTGGTCGAACGTAGGTATGGGGGCGCCAGTGGTCGTGCGGCCGACCTGGCACAGGTAATGCCGAATCCCCAACGATCATACGACCGACCTGACACAGGTAAGGCCGATACCCCAGCAGTCGTACGACCGACCTGACACAGGTAAGGTCGACCTGGCTTTCGGGACCGAAACCGTGCTACCTCCCGAGGTGATTTTCCTGACCCTCCGAGTCCAAACCCAGCGTCAGGAGGAGTCCGACCGACAGCTCCGTGAGAACCTCAACAAATTAGAGGAAAAGCGAGCCGACGCCCATCTCCGAGCATTGGCCTATAGAAGAGCTGTCGCCAAGCTGTACAACCGTCGAGTGCGCCCCCAACACGTCACGACGGGCGACCTGGTGCTCCGAAAGACCAAGGTCAGCGACCCGACCCGGTCCCGCGGCAAGCTGGCCCCGAATTGGGAGGGCCCCTACCGGGTCATCGATGTTGTCCGAGACGGGACTTATACGTTGGCAACAATGGATGGGCGGGTGCTGCCGAGAACTTGGCACATCACAAACTTGCGAAAATTTTACGCATGACGATATCAGCAAAACGACCCAACTTGTATTGATTAAAAGCACAACGATATCAGTAAAATGACCTGACTTGTATTGATTAAAAGTAAGTACAAAAGATGTCGGGAACAAAAATGAGGCTCTTCCCGACCCGAGTTACAAGTTCAAAAAAAGAAGAGAGGGGGGGTTACAAGTCAGGGCTCGGGAGGAACCGAGTCGTCAAAATCCTGCTGCCTTTCCATCGGCACCAGGTCGTCCTCGGGATGGATGGTGAACCGGTCCTCCTCAACGTTGGCGTCGGGATGTCGGACGCGAAAGCGAGCTAACGCCACCCGATACCCATATTCATATGTTACATGACCCATCCTCTTCAGGCCCTCTTTGAAGCCGAGGGACTCCTTGTACTGGGCGACTAATTGCCTTGGCAGCTCGGCTCGGGCGCTCTCCAGGTCCTTCACGGCCTGCAGTAGCTCGTCGTCCATCCTCCGAGCCCTGATTCGCGCCTCCCTCAGCAGATGTTGGGCGTCGCCCAGGTGGCCCCGAACCTCCAGCAGCTCCTTCTCCGAGGCCTCGCGCCTGAGGAGCTCTTCGGCTTTTTCCCTCTTGATCTTCTCGAGCTCCTCTCGCAGCTCGGACGGCGCGCTCTTCGGCCTCGACAACTGCCTCCGGCCCCCCCTCGACTTCAGAGCGTCAAGCTCTTCTTGCAACTGCTTGACCCGGTAGTCCATGAACGTGATCAGTCGACCCGCGTTATGAACTCGGTCAAAAAGAGCCATTTGGAAATGTTGGCTCTACACGAAAGGGAAACCGTTAGAAGCTAGGCAAAGGGTAAGCTCGAGTTGCTAAGGCACGGGTCGGAAAAGCTTACCAGGACCATCTCCTTGGCGGCTCGGGCCATCAGGACTTCCGAGGGGAGCGTATAGAGCTCCTGCACCAGTTGGGGATGGAGAAGTCCCCTTTTAAACTCCTCTGCTGCCGGCGAATTGTTCCATACCTTCGTCAAATTCTTCAGCCCCTTTCATCTGGCCTTCAACTCCTTTTTGGGGTCTTGATGCCCCAAGTCGGACATTAGCAGGGCGTAGTAGCCCGCGTCGCCCTTATGAACCTTCGTCTTGAAAAGGTCTTTCATTGACCTTGGGCGTTTGTGGGCTGGTGAAGCGCCCCCTTCCTCGGACCCAACCGGCGCCTCGGGCTCCTCCAACGTTGTTGCGGGCTCCTACCCTTAGACCGGGAGCGAGACTCCCCTTTGCCAGGACGGGACTTGTGCCTCTTGTCAGCACCTTCACCTTCTTGACGTGCCTCGCCGCCTCTTTAGCTTGCTCAGGCGGGGGAGACGACTGGCCTCTTCGACGAAGCCCTCGGAGCTTCCCTCGGAGGAGACGCGCCGACCTCATGGGCGGTGGCCCGGGTCGGAGGGACTTTGCCACCGGTCACTCTGGACATTCCGCGAAGCTCCCCGAGATCCATCCGGTCTGCATTCCGACCGACAGGTTAGTAGGCAATTAGGATGGCTAAAGTAAAGCAAAATGTTAGTACCCCTAGAGGCCGGGCTTAAACCCGCCTCGACGAGCGAAAGCTCAGCCATCTCCTTGATCGCGCGTGAAGAGGAAAGAATCCTCTTCAGTCGGCCGACCAGGACGGTCTCCTCCTCGGACAGGTATGGAGGGCATTGCCAATCGGGTGAGCCGACCAATCGAGCCTGAACCCCCAAACCGGACCACTAACATAAAGGTAGCTGAACTTCCAACCTTTGTTACTAGAAGGTGCCCCACTGACTCTAAAACCGACCCGGGCGGTAAGATAGTAACCGCCTCGTCTCTTGTAGAGGCGAAAACACGCCATGAACAAGTTCCGAGTTGGGATAATCCCGGCTCCTCGGCACTCGCCCAAGAAGACGTCAAGGTAACGCCACGAGTTGGGCGCTACCTGGCTGGGAGAGACTCTTCACCATCTCAGGCACTCATCGATGAGTGGGTGCAAAGGAAACCGGAGACCGGTCTCCAAAGCATCTACCAAGATGCACATGTCGGGAACGTTCAAGTTATAAGGACGCTGCCCCGGCTGCGGAACATGCAGCCCGTATTCAGTCAGGATGCTGTACCGCTCCCTAATCACGGCAAGTGACCCCTCAGTCACCGTCGTGTCGAGATCATGATCCGACATCATGACCTCCAAATCCCTGAGAACCCTCGCGTCGATAGGCGACGGGGGCCCAGAAGATGCTCCCGATGAATCAACCTCGGGATCACATCGACTTGTCTCCCCCGACCTCGGGGAAGAAACGACCCCGACACTAGTCGAGGAGTCCGAGGAGGTTATCACAACCTGTTCAAAAGGGGCTGCCGACTGTAGGGACGAAGAGTGGCTAGGGAGGTCCGAGATGGAAGCAAGGAGGGGGCCAAATGAACAAGTGAGGTCTCTGCCCCACCACACAATGAACTTATAGCGCCCAAGGGAGTCGTTTCAGCTTCCCGAGGCAAGACGAAGCGCCACCACCCCGAAAAGTCACCCAGCGCATTAAATGCACCATTACTCTGACCGAAACCCTAGGCGGAGGACAATATATATTAATATAATATATATAATATAATAATATTATCATACATATGATAATATGCACATGGCAATAAAGAGATGGTTCACAAGATAAGGGCAAGTGCGCCCAAATTCACCCCCTCGGCCAAATCTCCATATTTGCGCCAGAGTTCGCCTTCTCGGCTGAATCCGCAGATTTGCGCCCGAGATCACCCTCTCGGCCAAACCTCCAGGTTTGCGCCCGAGTTCGCCTTCTCGGCCAAATCCGCAGGTTTGCGCCCGAGTTCACCCTCTCGGCCAAATCTCCAGATTTGCGCCCGAGATCACCTTCTCGACCAAATCTCCATATTTGCGCCCGAGTTCACCTTCTTGGCCAAATCTCCATATTTGCGTCCGAGTTCACCTTCTCGGCCAAATCCACAGATTTGCGTCCGAGCTCACCCTCTCGGCCAAACCTCCAGATTTGCGCCCGAGTTCGCCTTCTCGGCCAAATCCGCAAGTTTGCGCCCGAGTTCACCCTCTCGGCCAAATCTCCAGATTTGCGCTCGAGATCACATTCTCGGCCAAATCTCCAGATTTGCGCCCGAGTTCACCTTCTCGGCCAAATCTCCATATTTGCGTCCGAGTTCACCTTCTCGGCCAAATCCGCAGATTTGCGTCCGAGCTCACCCTCTCGGCCAAACCTCCAAATTTGCGCCCGAGTTCGCCTTCTCAGCCAAATCCGCATATTTGCGCCTGAGTTCACACTCTCGGCCGAATCTCTAGATTTGCGCCCGAGTTCACCTTCTCGGCCAAATCCGCAGATTTGCGCCCGAGCTCACCCTCTCGGCCAAATCTCCAAATTTGTGCCCGAGTTCACCTTCTCGGTCAAATCTTCATATTTACGCCCGAGTTCATATTTGCGCCCGAGTTCGCCCCCTCGGCCAAATCCCAGGGTTTGTGCCCAGGTTCGCCCTTGGCGAAAGTTTGAATCCCAATTCCCGAGCTCCTGCTCGGTCGGATCAGCTCTTGCGACATCACAATTCCCGAGCTCCCGCTCGGTCGGATCAACTCTTGCGACATCACGATTCCCGAGCTCCTGCTCAGCCAGATCAACTCTTGCGACATCCCAATTCCCGAGCTCCTGCTCGGTCGGATCAACTCTTGCGACATCACAATTCCCGAGCTCCTGCTCGGTCGAATTAACTCTTACACCATTCAAGTTACCGAGCTCTTACTCGGGCGGATCAACCCCCGCACCATTTGAAGTCCCCGAGCCCCCACTCGGGACTAGTTCAGGGCCACCTCGAACCAGCAGCTAAGCACAAGACCTCATCTTCGGCACCCTCATCAGGCACCTCGAGAATGTCTTTCGGGGGGGAGAATGATATGACACATAATGACCTGGCCGCCACATCATCGCTCCTTCGGACAACTGGCCCGCCGACGTGGCCGACCCAACACGGTAAGCTGGTCGAACGCAGGTATGGGGGCGCTAGTGGTCGTGCGGCCGACCTGGCACAGGTAAGGCCGAATCCCTAGCGATCGTACGGCCGGCCTGGCACAGGTAAGGCCGAATCCCCAGCGGTCGTACGGCTGACCTGACACAGGTAAGGCTGATACCCCAACAGTCGTACAGCCGACCTGACACAGGTAAGGCCGATACCTTCACATGTGGACGCATCCCTCACTGCAAGGACGACGGGCGTGGTGGAAGCGTACGACGACAGGGTAAGCCACAAGGGCAACCGGATTGCTAGGTACGAATGATTTGCAACGCCCACTATATAAGCTCTTGCACCTCTATGGGGCAGGGGGATCGCAAAAACAAACCACTGAACTAACTTGACCATCGGAGGGGTCACGTCGGGAACCCACCCGACCCGACCTTCTTGCAGGAGTCAGCGGCCGACCCGAGCTGGAGTACTTCCTCTTGACCCGAGCTCCGTCATTCCAGCAGCCGACTTCCCGAGCCGAGCTCCACCATTTCATATTAACATTAATCACATTATCAAAAAAATATGACATTATTAAATAATTTATACTAAAAAAATAGATGTCATCGTACAAGATAATAACAATAACAATATTTCTAATGTTCAAATCTCGTCATGCCTTGCCCAATCGTCCAATATAGTATTGATAACTTGGAGCCTTAACATGTCCCTTTAGCTCAATTCTAGTTCTTTGTCCATCAAACAAAAGTGATACATCAAAAAATATAAAAATTAATTAGTACAATAATCACACAACTTGAGTGATTTGAATAAGTAACTTGCGATGCGATCCGTCTTGTTGAGCATATTAAACCATATTTTTTTTTATCCTTTACTAATAATCTTTTCTACAATACTAGAAGGGATACCATCTAATTCAATAGGCAATATTTTCTTAAATTTTTGTACCGATTTTTTTTAAAAAAAAACTAATAAACACTTAATATAAGATAAATGTTATGATAGTGTAACTAGTCAAATTAGAACACTTACAATTAGGGAGAGAGTTGTAATGAAAAGACATATTCTCCTAAAAATCTATCACCATCATCATCATGTTTGTCACTATATAGTAAAATAAAAAATATATATTGAATTGAGTCATTCATAGTGATTGTGCAATTAAAATTGGAAGTCTTCATTCCAAATGAACGATATGCCTCGTACAATTGAAAATCAATAAAAAAAATATTAGTTGATGTATCATAAAGTAAAATAAATTAAGGAACAATATGCAAATAATAACTATTTTACCTCAAAACCCACTCCAAAAGAATAGTGATGGCCAAAATTTGTGTCCAAACTATACAATGTCACACGACAAAGAATAGATTTATTTATAGGCATTTATAACCTCTCTATTCTTTGTCGTGGGAGGTTATCCAATAAAGACCGAAAAGGTTTATATTTATATATTAACATTTCATCTTTCCAAAAAGTAGAACAACTATACACTAAAAATAATAAATGATAATTCAATCAGTTAATAATAACAATCTTTTCATTATTTATAAGACTTACTATAAATTCTTTTATTTCAAGGCTAAAAATGACAATATTTTTCTTGCCCGTCTTCTCATAAACCTACAAGATGAAAAATATTAATCAATATGATTAAATATAGTTATTTTCGGATAACTTTTATAAAAACACGTTCATATCTCTAAATGAATGATTATTTTTAATTAAATACTTGACGCTATAATTTCCATTAATTTCTAACTTCATGAAGTAATCACAGTTTTCTTACAATTAAAAATGATTGTTAGAACATCCGACTTAAATTGGAGGTGAACAGCTCCCATTTGAAAATACTCTTTAAATGAGAAGAAAAAAAAAAAATCAGATAATTATCGATACTATGCAAAAGAATATTTGCTTACTTATTGCCAAATCGAACATTGATATTTTTAATTATTCGATAACAACTACTATTTTCAAACCGAATAAAGAATGTGATTGATGTTTACGCTTTTTCAATTAACACATACATAACAATGAACTAACTATGTAGGTTTGTGTAATGCATGACTTGAGGTGGCAGAACGCCCAAATTTAGATGAGAACAAAGCATGATGGATCTCAAACATTGTTTGCTGCATCTAATTTTGGCCTCTCTTTTTTTTTTGCTCACAAAAAAGGATAACAAAACTACAGAATCAAATACACCACACAGAATTCAGCAGCAGAGAAAGGCATTGTACAGTAAATTACACATACTGAGAATAATGCATTGTGAATACTGATTACAAAACACATGAGAGTAAGTCGACTCGACATCAGTATAACTTTCAAATAGTTAGTGGACTTTTAAAGGACCAAATCGAAACAGACAAACATAAAGCATCACAGTCGAAGTCAAAGATCTGACCTTTTGTGAGATGATTAGGGATCATATTATGCAAAATTCAGCACTGCAATCCATAAACTAAACTAATATTATTGGTCAAGCATGATATGATATGGTACATATCAATATGATAACGGATCGACACGTGGATCATCATGTATCGGATGATATATGATTTGTACTAGATGGTATGATCAAAACTCGATCGTTATTGACTTGCATTGATCGATCGATCGATCGATAATAGTTGAATTTTGATTAATATCGATAAAAAATTTAAATATGATCGGTTCTAATGGTAAATTTGTTTATTGGAAATTGTTTAAAAGGGTCTTTAAAACTCTTCCCCTTTCTCTCTTAATCTCTTTTACTTTTTATCTCTCACAAACTCTTTCTAGCTTAAACCCAAGCAAATTTATGAACTGTATCAAATTTAAAAAACTTATTTGGGACGTTTAGCATTGAATTTAGAGGATGATCAATCTAATCATATGTATATTTTCTATTAATTTATAATATAATTAATCACTAATTTAAATAAACTATGGGCATAGGTTTTAGACACTTGTTTCTATTTGTTTTTTATTAACTAATATTAAATTAAGTTGTATAATAATTAAAATTTAAAAAATATAATAGTAAAGTAAAAAAAAAAAAAAAGTCATGTGAGAAATACGATGTCATATGGCCATACAGGTTTGATAAAAATAATTATACTTATTGAGTCAACTATCAAGAGCTATTGTGTCATCATCATTCGTCTACTTCACATTTCGATACACGTCTTCATAATTGAATCACTAGTGATGAGAGATATAAAATTGGTTTTAGAGATTCAAAATTGGTTTTATTCAAACCCATTAGTTTGATCAGAGATTCTAATTTTATTATTATTATTATCATTATAGTTTTTTATATAATTTAAACAGTAGAATGAGTTTTGTTCGGAATACTCCCAGTACAATCATGCATTGCATGGTTTATCTTTTAAATCTCTCACGCCTTCGACGTCGAACTTAAAGTTATCTTCGAAATTAGAGGGAGAGATGGATGATCAAAATCTATGAATTTGATCACTTTTTTTTTTTTGTCCCTTCATTAACTTCTTATTCTTCTTCTTCCTCCTCAAAGAAACCCCGACGAGCATCATTTCATTTCATTTCATGCTGTCCCATTCACCATCAGACAAGAGGATGACGAGTCTCGGCATGATTCTGACCTCTCCTGTCCTCGCATTGCTCCTTTTTTTTTTTTTTTTTAATCTAATCTATCACCTGTCCTTTTCCTGGAGTCAGTCTCAGTCTCAGTCTCAGTCTCTCTGCGTTGGTGCATCCAATGGTTTGGTTGGATACAGTGCCAATCCCCATAAATTTTTGAATGCCATTCATCGATCCATAAATTTTGCTGCCGTAGAGATGACCAATCTCCTCTTTTCCCCTCTTCTCTCTCTCTCTCTCTAAAAATGCCATCTCCCTAACAATTCCCACATCCCAAAGTTTTTATGTGTCTGCTGATTCAATATTATGACGCCCTCCATTATTGTCTTTAGGTGATCACACCAACATACAAATGTTGCTTATCGTAATATAATAATAATAATAATAATAATAATAATAATAATAATAATAATACTTTAGGAGGAACAGATGATAGGGGGGGGGAGCCTCAAACACATGATTCGCACACGTGAAAAAGATGTACGGTGGGGTCCAATCGTACCTTTTGGCTGTGGAGCGGAGTGAGGCGGGTGCCTTCCGGTGCAGGGTGTTTCGTTTGGGTGCCTTTTTGGATTTATAATGAGGTGGAGAAGAAGAACCCACGCGAGTTGACAACCCTCTCTCTCTCTCTCTCTCTCTCTCTCTCTCTCTCTCTCTATTATTATTATTATTATTATTGTTTGTTGTTGTTTTTATTATCCTTGCACTGGATGGAATGCAATAGGAAGCGAGGGAGC
The DNA here is from genome assembly GCA_029747655.1 of Ensete ventricosum. Lineage (NCBI taxonomy): Eukaryota > Viridiplantae > Streptophyta > Magnoliopsida > Zingiberales > Musaceae > Ensete > Ensete ventricosum. Next base: position 56,189,790 of record JAQQAF010000006.1, on the reverse strand, counting down.
TGAGATCCTTCACTAGTTTTTTTTTATATTTCCTTCCGATTACCATAGTTGCGTGTGATGGTTCAGTAGTTTTTATATTTCCTTTCGATTACGATAGTTTTGTGTGATGGTTAGAGCTGGTTATAGATTATTCTTTATAATTAGTATCTTTTAATAGGGATATTGTTATAATTACGAAATTGAAATATCTAGATTTATTTATCTTGATTTTACTAACAAAATATAAAAATAAATAATAAAAAATATTTTTACTGATGAGGAGAGAGAGAGATGAGAACCACTTTACGTTTACATAGACATCGATGTAGATACAGAACGACATCACTTGACATTTGCATCGATAACCCTTTAATCGTTCGATAATTACATTAATACCGACGTAGATATAGAACTGTTGAAATATTAAAATTATTTTTTTAACATTTTATTTTTATGTTTTGGTAGATAAAATTAATAATGTTAGCGTAAATAAATTTAGATGTTTCAATTTTTACAATTATAGAGATATCAATATAATTTTTTAAAGCTTAAGGATGGAAATGATAAAGATTAACTAACCATATGAGATAATCCATTATTAGCCTATGAGGGTTACTTAAAGTTTTATATTCATTATCAAATTATTAAGAAGTAGGTAGATATTTATAAAATAAAATTTTCAAATATTAAAAAATAATTTCTATAGTTGTTATCACTATTTAGTGTGAGAAAAGTACAAAATGTAGGGTACTTTTGTGAACATATATATGCAGAAAGAAGTTATAAAATTCTTCAAGTGTTTGATAAAATTTATATTTCAAATATGTATTGATTTTGTTTTGAGAAAAAAATATATTTAAAAAATTAATTAATCATTGTATAAAAAGTTTGTCATTCTAATATTTATAATATTTATCTAAAAGTAAATATCTGTTTACTTTAAAAAAAAAATTGTACATAATCTTAAAAAAAATTATGGCTCGGATATATAACAAATAAAAATCATAATCATATAAATAAATATAAACATATTTAAAAACAATAATAAATTTTAAAATTTTACATAAGCATTCTACAAATATTTAAATGCTAATGTTTGAGTATTTGCAATATAATCTCTAGGTTAAATCTGATTATTTTAAAAAAAATACCAAATATTAATTTATATTTAAAATATGCATTGGGATCACAATGCATATTTTAAATATATTCCCAAACCTACCTACTCATTGTCTTTCCTATCTAGAGAGACTAAGGAAAAAATTAAATAAAAAGAAAAATGCTTTTAAGTTTTACATGAGAAGGCATGGATTTTATATCTAGATTTTTGGGTTTGCAAAGTTCTTTCTACCTCTTGTATTTATTATTCTCATATAATAAAATCATTGAATTTTCTCCATATACTGGTAACCAACGTCAAGACATATAAATCTTATATTTATTATTTTGCTTTTGTATTTTTATCAACGAGTCTCTTTTTTGTTTTCTAGTATAGTTTTATTACTTCCATTTATTATTATTAAATACAAAAAGAATATGCGTTTTAAAAAAAATGTCAAATGTGGTGTGGACCATATCAAGTCAATTAATCGAACAAAAAGAAACCCATGGAGGACATGACGTGGGTTGGTCCAATTCAAGTCTCGGTCTTCATTTGATCGAGGACTTAGTTTGACTTGACGAAAGAATGCCATCTGATATGTTACTATTACTGGTCGGAGTACCCCCGCGACGTGATTCAATCCAAGCCGTTCAAATTAATCAAGTCTCGATAGGAGATACCTAATTCGATTCATTATTTAATTTCTAACTAAAGTTGATAAGGCATCGAATAATTTAATTCTGTCGTACCCAAAATTGAATTCGAATCATGATCACATCAACTCATCAAGATTTCTCTGGATCTCATCATCTTTTCCCCACAGCAAATCCAACCAACCACTCAACAGAGTACAGCGGAGGGTAACTTTGACAGCCTGACATCTACGGCAGGTCTCCGTTTCCGTCAAACAGTAACAACCTCTCGCTCCGTTCCCTAATTTACTCCTCTCTCTCTCTCTCCTCCAAATATATACTGCGCACCCTCACCGCGTTCGCTCTGCCTTCTAGTAGTGTCCTTCCCCATTGCGATTCCGTTTCTCCACCTTCATCCTTTTCTACCTTCTTCCCACCGCCGGGGACTGGCGGTGGAGACCGAGGGCTGATCTGGTGTTTCTTACCTCCGCCGTCGGGATCTGGTCGCCCACCATGGAAGCGGAGCGAATGCGGCAGCTGATGCTCCTTTGGCTGAGACGCTTAAGCACCCGTGTGGCCCTCATGGGTGGAAACCACACCGCCGCCCGCTTTTGCTCCCGCTAAGCTCGTCGCCGCCTCCCCGCCGGCCTTCTCTTTTGTTTTCAGGTTTGATTTCTTCTCTTTGGTTCCTCTTCTTTGGGAAAGGGAGAAGAAGTCTCTTGATCGCTGCCCTAGTAGCAGTATAAGCAGCATCTGCACAATGAAGGGTCCTCCCACGGCTACCAGACGCCACGGAGAGAGCCACGCTGCCGCCGCAGGTGGCGGAGATCAGCTGGTGATCAGTCTTCCCCACCCGCGAGTGCTCCGCTTGATCGCCAGGTCGGTGCTCGTAACGGTTGCCATACTCGCTTACCCCTGGCTTAGATCCATGCTTCCGCCGGACGGCACATGCTCCTCCCTCTTGTCGCCACACCGGTGGACCGACGACCCCTTCCTCCTCCCGATGCTCCTCCGCGATCTGAGGCGCGAGGGGCTGCTCGTAGCCGGAGCAAGCGGCGCCTCTCTCTTCTTCGGAAACCCCGGCTCGCGGCTCGCCTTCGTGAAGCAGAACAAGATGCTCCCTGTCATGTCGGAGGCCAGTCGGATGGCCGTTCGTGACCGCTCCGTCGACTTTGTGCTTGCCGCCGACGATTTCTGCCACACCTCCTTTATGTTTGTCGAAAGGATTCTGAGAGTTGGAGGCGTGACCATCGTCCGACTGAGCACGGATCCATGGGACACCTTCCATTTCCCAGCGAATTACAGGATCGTCTACATCCGGCGCTTCGGTTCCACCATCGTCGGGATCAAGAAGACGGCCCACGCCATCGCCCTCAAAGACGCAAACGCTGAGGACTTTTTGGGCGCACTAACGGGGAGGAGCCTCCCAGAATCAAAGAAAATGCCGAACGGACTCGAGGACGCAAATGCAGCTGATTTCATCGGCACTCATATCGGGAGGAAATTGCTTGCCGTGCCGGAATCGATCGTTGGCGGCGTAATGAATGGACTGGAGGATGCATTGCTGGAGCCGCCTTCGGATCGAGAAACCTCGACAAGGAGGACCATGAAGAGGACGAGGTTTCTCTCCGACCTGTTGGCCGGCTCGCTCAACGAGTACTCGATAATAGTGTTCGTCGACGTGGGACTGCCCGGGAGGGGCACGAGCGACAAGTGGTTCAACAAGCATTACCCCAAAAGGAACTCTGAGTTCAAGATCATCAAACTGGATGTTGTTGGCGAAGCTAAGCATGCAAATGTGGCCAGTGGGATAGCCGGGTGGCTGTCGAAGAATCTGAGGGAAGAGGAGTATGTGGTGATGAAGGCGGAGGAGATGTTGAGGGAGAGGGTCACTGGGCTGGTGGATGAGCTCTGTTCTTGGAGTGCAAGACCCAGTGGCACAAGCAGGGGAAGGGGAGCAGGAAGGAGGGCTTACTGGGAGTGCGTGGCCTTCTATGGTTGGTAGGCTCAGAGATGAGGGGATCGCTGTCCACCAGTGGTGGGGTTGAAAAGAAAGAAGATTCCAATTGGAACACAGTCCCCCAAGTATCGAGTTAGGTAAGTGTTTCCATGACACGCGTTAGAGTGGGCTTGAACCACTGAGGAACACAGCATCCTCTGCTATATTATCTATTAACGTGTGTGGCTTTGCTTTGCTTTGCTTTGTGTTAGATTAAGGTTGAACTATGAGGAGGCTCGAGTCTCCTCCGCTCTATCTATCTATTTTATGTGCGTCGTTTGCTTTGCTTTCGTTAGTTATGTTGTTCTAAGGGTGGGTTGGTTGCCTTTGAAATATCATCATCTAGTATTTGCTTTGTTTGTTGTGGTTTTATCTTTGGTGATTGCTTGTGGACGTATCTACTCTTTAGCTTTGTCATAAAATATTTTACTACATCATCATAAAATTGGTGTCATGTCATCCTGTAGTCAATCTGTCTGCAGACTCGCATAACATGTTATATGTGCATGATGCTTCATGGATTCCCCTCATAATTCATATCAAAAGTATGTGTTCATCTTCTTCTTGACAAATTCAACTTATTAAAGGAATTCACCTTCATCTCCTAGGAAAAATCACTGCATATTATCTGAATCCAAATTCAAGCATAGAGTTAGTTATTCAGATCTGAAATTTAACCTAATTTAGTTTTTGTATTTATTCAAATTTAACCTAATTTAGTTATCTGAATAATATAATGTCATTTTCTTGTAACAAAGCTTAGCCATTTTTAAGTATTTTACCCTATTCAATTAGATATTTGAACTTGAAACCAATATGGGTACTTTTTTTCTTGGAGACCATCTTAAGCCCAATTAAAAACAACTGAATCTGATTTAAAAATAAAAATAAAAAATCAATCGTTTCTGTTCCTAAAACAAACCTGCATATGCGATTGTAAAATTGTAAGACAATATAAATAGGATAATTTTATATGTATTCTTGAAACTAAGAAAACTAGTTAATCTATAATTTCATGGAATTGAAATATCAACTTCTAACGTTTGCATTTATTTTTAGAGGCTTGAATTAATGTTCAACTTTTTGAATATGATATATGGCATTTTAAAATTTGCCAATTGATTGGCAAATTTTGGGAGGTGGAATGGAATGAATGTGGTCGGGGAGGAGGGGGAGACATTTCCCATGATATTTCTGTTTTGGTTGCCTTTATTTAATGATGTAGATCATAATTACTCATTTTTGAAGTAATATGGTTTCTCTTTTTTGTCGGAAAAAAAAATCTTATTTTTTCAAAGCTTTCTAACATATTCATCGACCACAAGAAGTGTAAAGTTTTTAAATGAATTAATATATTGTGATCAATAATACTAAGGATCGAGGGTTCAATCATCAAACTTTTTTGTTTTTTTTTTTACATCCTAGTTTGGAAGTGATTCTTTCCAAAGTATCTTATCACGAAGCAATTTAATTCCTATTACAACTCTAAAAATACTTATCAATCATAATAGCTCTAAAGCTTTTCTGTTTATTTTGGCCCATCATTTTACATTGTATCAAAACATTACATTAATAATAACTCTATAAACACCCGAAGTTGATGTAACTATCTTAAGGTATGTCATGTTGCAACTATTGTCCGATATATTTGTTCCCTTAAAGTCAAATATTCTTCATATTATCCAATAAATCTAATTATGTCTTGCATGTTGTGAGTAATTAATATTTTGATGATGTATGTTACTCACATGTTATGAGCGATTGCTCACATAAACTGCGGGCAATTGTTATTCTAATGACTAAAAACTTGAAAGAAAAAAAAAAAAAAAAAGAGTATTTAGAATGTGCTATTTGAAACTAGAGAGCTTTCCTAATGCCATCTACATACATAGACACAAAGAACAAGACCAACATCATGATGTTGACTTAATTCACCTATTCAAACTCGTGCAAAGGACATTATGAACATAAGCACAAAGAACAAGACTAACGCCATGTTGACCGAATTTGCTTATTCAAACTCATGCAAACAACATCATGAAAATAACATCTAAGAAAAATAAAAGAGGATCAATTAATTATAATTCGAGAAGTCATAACAAACCACTCACCAAGTTTAAATCCCTAAAGAAGGTAAACGATCAAAGGGAAATTATGCCAGAGACAACTCTAAGAACAAGACTTTACGCCATGATGTTGACCTAATTTGATTATTCAAACTCATGCAAACAACATCATGAAAATAACCTCGAAAAAAATATAAGAGAATCGATTAATTATGGTTAAAGAAGTCATAGCAAACTACTCACCAAGTTTCAATCCCTAAAGAAGGTAAACGATCAAAGGGAAATTATGTCAAATACAAGTCTAAGAACAAGACTTTAAGCCATGATGTTAACCTAATTTGCTTATTCAAACTCAAGCAAACAACACCATGAAAATAACCTCGAAAAAAATATAAGAGGATCGATTAATTATGGTTAAAGAAGTCATAGCAAACCCTAAAGGAGGTAAAAGATTAAAGGGAAATTATGTCCGAGACAACTCTAAGCACGAAACTATTATTTTGTTATTATTATAAAAAAATAATTTGAAAATTAAAATCAAATAATGATGAATTAAGATCAAGCATGCATATCATTAGATGATAACACACCAAAGTTGGATGGAAAACACACGTAGTTCGTAGGAAAAAAAAAAAAGTTAGACTCATCTAGTCTTATCTTCTTCCTCTCGTCTTATTTTTGACATGATCACGATAAGTAATGAAGTAGGCGCAATTACCAAATCACATCGTCACTTGTATGAAACCCATAACACTTAATCGAGTTTTTATTAACATTTTACAATATGACTCCCCATCACAGAATCCAACATTACGATGCCACCATTACCCCCAAAGTTCCGCGCTAGCATCCAAAGTCCTACTGCTACAACTCCATCTATATATAATCTCTATCTATATATCACGATTAGGAGATCATGTTTATGTATACGTGATAGTAAAAAATCTCAACAATAATTTAGGAGATATCAATTGATAAATTTTATTATAAGTGAACTACTCCTTTTGACCGGTAATCCTAATTAAAGTTTTAATATATCTTATCAAAACAAAATAGGATCACATAAATCTAACCATCACATTTTAATTTTCTACATTCACGTAAAAGTCAACATGTTACTTTCTATTCGTGAACGTGATTTGGTTGCTTTCGTCCTCCGAGTAGAAATCCAATTTCTTTTCAACTACGAGCAATTCGTCAAACCTCAACCTCGAAGAAAATTCAAGGTTATTTTGACACACTTACTTGCAACACTTTTGACACAAAAAGCCTATATCATCATCATCATCATCATCATCATCATCATCGAGTTTTAAGGTAAATGCAACGCAAAAGTTGGCTCTCTAATGGCCAAACACCTGAAAGAAGAATCCAACAACTTTTAAAGAACTCTCCACACAGCTTGTGTTGTTTCTTCCTCGCAAGTTTCTCCGATGAGACTTCTGATGCCACCGAAGCTTGGAGATATCTCCAATGTCACCCTTGAATGGGTTAAGATTGCACTTGGTTATGCCCTATTTTTTTATTTTTATTTTTTATGTTTAGCTTAGTGTGGAGTTAACATGCAAAACCATATACTCTCCAACATAATATATATATATATATATATATATATATATATATATATATATTTCATAGTAAATAACAAATCCATGCGTCGTCACGCGCGTAAGTTCCCGGGCACCGCCACGTGCTTCCTCAAAGTCAGCGGCCGACGTGGATCCACGCATGGGCTTCGCGGAACCACAGGTGGTGGAGGAACCGGCCAACAGATCCAACGGCCGAGATTAGTTTAGCATCTCCGCACGGACCGACCGTCCAATTCTGATCCGACCGTCACCAGCGCTCTTCGGCGTCTCCCTTCATCCTGAGCGCCGCACGATTGCCACGGTGGAGGATCTCCTCAAGAATCACGAACGTCCCCCCCCCCCCCCCGCACGTGAACCGTCCGTGCAAAGGTGTGCACGGAAAGGTCGAGGAGGCTTCGGCCGTCGATATCGGTCAGAGGTCACTGATGTCGGTCATCAGTCCGGCCCGTGATCGGTGATGGTCCATTGGAGCAGTCGTAGGCCGGCGAAGAATTAAGTTCGGGCATCTCTTTCCTACCCGCTCGCTTCGCCCCCGAATGACACTGTCGACGGATTCAGGTGGAACCCCAATTTGTTTTCCAATCACGGGGAAAGTAAGTTTTTTGGGTACGTCTTCGAACAGGTTGCGATAGCCAATTTCGAAATAAATTTTGGGGGGCTGGCCGAGAATTCTCACGTTGTTCGAGGACTAGGAAGTAAAAACGAACAAAAAATTCTTTTCCTCTCCCGTCGAGCATCCCGCACGCTGGTATTCCTCCAAGTGCTCCTCCAAAACAACTTAATTCTTATCCTTCTCCCTTGCTGTTAAATATATATATATACATATATGTATTTATTAAAAATAATTCTAATACCGTTAATGATTAAAAATATTTCACACTCATTCAATTTTAGAGCTGATTCACTGGATTCTTATAACTCACGCAACCCAATTAATTAATTAGTAACAAAATGTGGTGACTATTACTCCATTGTTAAAAAATAACAATCTGGATTTTATTTTATTTTTGTTATTTATTTATTTTAACCGATATGATTAATATTCCCAACCCTCTTCGGACAAGGATTCCTATAATAAGTTCTCAAGAACACCACATCCTCTGTTCTGCTACGTTTGTCCTTTGATCTAAAAGTTAAAAACGAATCCTCCTCTCATTTGCGCTCCTTTTACCAATTTCCTACTCTCTCTTGTTTCCATGGGCGGTATCGGCGAAGCGTGTAATCGTGCTGCAGTGGCATGATGATATTAGGGATATCGTGGTCGTCGGTTGCCGGGCGGCAGCCGGCGGCTGATCTATGAGTGGCGTCCGGCGCGGCCGAGGAGTTCGGACATCGGAAGCTGCTAGCCGGGGAGCGTCGGCGGACAGATGCCGCTACACGGCCACCTAGGGCTCTCGGGGGCGGCGTCTCTGGTGTTCCTCCTTTTTGTGCCCTTGATCGCCTTCGTGGTGCGGAGGAGATGGCGCATGGCCTCCGTGAGGCAGGCGGAGGTCCGGCGGCTGGCGCGGCTCGCAGCGGAGGAGGCCGCACGGGCGGAGATGGAGGCGATAACGGTCTATTTTGCCTCGTCGCATGTGGCTGCTTCTGCTTCTGCTGCTGCTGCTGCTGCCGTTGCGAAAGACCCGTCGGCACGGCCGGAGTGCCCCGTGTGCTTGAGCCCTGCCACCGCAAGGTGCGCCCGGTGCAAGGCTGTCAGATACTGGTTGGTAGACTCGAATTCTTTACCCAGCCTTCTTTCTTGCTTGTAATTCTGTTGATTCCCTTCGATTTTATCTTTTCTGCGTGTATCTTTGCTAGTGGCTTGAAACGAGCTATATCGATTTAGGGTTTCCCTGTTTGATTTTAAGACAATGTGGCCGGTGAAACTTGGACGCCATATTGTTGACCTGAAAGGCTTTTTTGTTTCCTAATTCAGTTCGTTGTATATACCTAAGGTTAGTGACGATTTAAATTGATGGTTCTTCTATTTATTGACCCTTTGATTGGAGGACAATTTCTGAAGCTGTTAGCTTGAGGTTGAAGAAAAGTCCTGCACTTCCCAGCGGAGATATAAAAGATATAGGGTGGTGGTTTGTAGTCTATATTAATCTATGAAGACCGGAAAAGATCAAAACCTCCCTTTTTCCACCTGGAAATGTCATGTACTTGTTCACTAGGAGAAGAAAGTGATTCGAGAAGGTGTATAAAATATTTCATGAATTTATAGGTGCCCCCATTTCAGACTGATGTATCTTCTTGTGATGAAAAATAAAAATAAAAAATAAAGGTATTTGTATACTAGCTTCCTGAACTTTTTTACTTTTTCTGCTGCATCCTATATTAATTCTTTCTTTCTGCATCGTGACTTAAGTTAATTGTTGGAACAAAAATATTGCTTGGACTTGTGAGTGCCTATTCTGGACTGGTGAATATTCTAGTGGTGCAAGATAAAATAATACATGTATCTTAGTTTCTTGAGCCTTTTACTTCATTACTGACACAGCTAGATTAGTGATGCAGGATTGAGGGAGGGTTCTCAAAATTTGTTACCGATGCAGCTAAATTTTTTTTATCACTTGAACTGATAATCATCATCATGGATTTGGTTATATTATTCTTAGTAATGTGAACTTTAGGTCATGAAAAATTGATGAAGATTTGATTCATTGTTTTGTGAAGTATGATATGGTATGAAAGCATAATATCAGCAAGAGGTAAATTTATTTCGGTGAAGCATCAGGAACTATAGTCCACTGCCAAATAAAGACTCAAGGATAGTAAATTATTGTCGTAACAAAATATTCAGCCATCAAAAGTTTGTAGACTTCTTGTCTACTGATTAGTAGCAGAGAAACCAATCAATTGATTCACAATGTTATAAGTTTCACCCGTTTAAATAAAAAGTTTATTTACTAACGTGTGCTTAATCTGCTTGTTTGATGTTATACATGAATGAATATGAAAATATTAACACAGTTACTGTACTGTACTGCAACTGGCTATCCTGTAATTTTGTGGCATTTTTTATCTTTTTGCATAAATTGCAGATCGATGTTCATGCTTAAAATTGAACTTTTCTTTCCTTGTTTACTGTAGCTCTGGCAAATGTCAGATTATTCATTGGAGACAAGGCCACAAGGACGAATGCCATCCTCCACAAGTTAGTCATGACCATAGTGGTGAACTAAATTTATCTGGTTTGAAGGGAGTGCAAGCTGAACACTCTGGTTTATTTGAGAATAGTTTTGAGCACAGAGACGAGCTAAATACCAAAGCAGTTGAGATGGTTTCCGATAGGCCTGCTGCATCTGAACTCTCATATTCTTATAATGATATTAATAAAAAAAGCAAACATGAAGAAAGTGGTTCTATGGATGTATCTGGAATGGAAACGACTTCTGGTCCTAGTGTTGGAACTCCTGATGATACTTTGACCATTGGCAATCTACTTCCGCTCCATGATAGTTGGCCGGGAGAATCTTCATCTTTTGATAGTTATGTAGATCCTTCTAAATCTTTAGCTTCTGAGCCTGGTAGGTCAAGTCCTTCGACAAATTACACTTCTTGCTCCAGTAATATAAAGGAGAAGGTATCCACATGCAAAGCAGAGGCAGATACATTCATGTCGAATGGCCCATCTGGCTCAAAAGAAACTTCATCTTTTGATCATACAAGTACTAAGCACCCTGAAGTCGCTGGTAGTCAGATCGCTTCTTCTCAGGGAGTTGGTAATGGGATTCACCCGGATACATTTTCAAGATCCGAAAAAATTTCTTCTCATGCATTTGAATCATTAGAAGCTAAATCTCAATTGGAGCACAAGGATATGCGAACTTCAAACACAGAAATATCAGGATCTGTTGCTAATGGGACGAGTACTGATATACAGTCCTTGAATTCCAGAACTTTGCGACCGTTAGCATATGCTTCTGATCAATTATCTTCTAATGGTGGTGCTCACCCTGTTGTATGTTATGAATCCTCAAAGGTTAGTAATGTTCCTAGAGGACCTGTCAGATCACCTGATACTTATGGTTCTATAGCAAATGGGATGTCAACATCTGTGAAAAGAGTTGCTAAGGAGTTTACATCTTCTAAGATTTCAAGGCACTACTCTTCAGAATTGGTAAGTGAACTTCTTCAATATCAACAGTGTGGTTTAGATGACAAGAATTTGCATACTGGCATTTAAGTCTGTTGTAGTTAAGTTGATTTCCATGGACTTCTTCAGCTTACTATATTGTTATTGTTGGCCTTGCAGATGCTTTTTCCATATGATCGTTTCATTAAACTCTACAACTCTGACAAGATTGAATTGCATCCCTGTGGTCTTATTAACTGTGGAAATAGGTATAAACAAGTGCTGCCCCATACAAATTGTGTTTTTGGTTGTTTCTTGTATACTCCAGTTCTTTAATACTACTGCTGCTTATACTTTGCCCCATATCTAGTCTAGTCAAACAGAATGATTGCTGAGTTTGCTTGTCAGCCATGTGGGTGTACTTGGTTGGACATGAACTAATCATTCATGCTGTGCTCATGCCTGGTCATGGCAGTTACATGTGCAGGTATGTGCCAGGGGCAAGGTACATGGACATGCACCCACGTACCTTTCCTGTTTCTAGCTGGCATGTGAATTCTTCGTCAAAGCTACTGGCAGTAAGCTAGCTGAAGTTGTAATAGTTTCTGTAGTTGATAATTTTTCCCGGGCTTAGCTAAATTTGCCTAAGCCGTGCGGCACCCTTGCGGCCCTCCCGAAGACTTAGCTGAAATTGCCTAAGTCGTGAAGCAACCTTGCCCACTGTTCTGGACTTAGCTGGGATTGCCTAAGTCATGGAACGCCCAAAGCGTTATCTGTCCGCACAGAGTCAGCCCTCTGACAACCTCTTAAGGTCCCGTAGGACCTGCAAAGAAGAAGTTGATTAACTTGGAAGCGAGCGACGGACACGTCCCGGCATCTCGCAAAGCGGAAAGCTATACAAGCAATTTGTCGAACACCTTGAGTGCAGCTGAGAAAAGAGAGAGAGAGCGAAATAGGACTTTGGAGGGTTGTAGGAACGGTCGCAAGTCCGCAAACGACGGTTCCCAAGGTATCGGACGCAAGTCAAGTTCAATTGCCGATGAACGCCTACGCCCGACATATACCCGGAGCCCCATCCAGCCCGGTGCCACCCGGGGGGTTCCAAGGTGCTGAAATGGCTGACATTTCGCACCTCTCAGAAAGGTTGCCGTGGCACACGAAAAAGACCCAAAAACAGGGCTGTTTTGGCTCTATGCAGCGAACGACCGTTCTGCAGCCTTCTACACTACTTTCGCTCACATTTCTTAGGTGAAAACACGTAAACTCAAGGCAAAACAAGCTGCCAAACATATGTACAAGCAAGAAAAAGCACGAACGGTTCATGGGGTGAAGATGTTGCGATTGAGCGACGTCCGTCCGTGACAGTGTGTGTTAGTTGTTTTGCTGCTTACAAAATCATTCTGCCCTTCTTTTCTTCACTGGTAAGACTTGTGAATTATAACTTAAAATCGACTATTGGCCTGACATCGTTTGCAGCTCCTGTAATCCATCTTAGCTGTATATAGTATCTTGAAACGGAGATTGGAAAGCAATTTCGTTACAAATCTATATGTTCTCATAGATTCCTGAACTGATACAATTAAAGAAATTGGTTACTTATACGATGAACTATGCATATATTGCATTCCTAATATATATCATATTGACTTAGTTCCTATTGTCATGATATAATGGATGCACGTGTGCACTTTTGGTGGCATATGGGAATCTAAACCATCTATGTACAGTCACTCAACTAATGTTCCTCAAACATGTTTGTTTGTTGATTGCAGCTGTTATGCTAATGCTGTTCTCCAGTGCTTGGCATTTACTCGACCATTGACTGCATATTTTCTCGAAGGGCTTCACTCAAAAATATGTAAGCATGTCATCTATGTTGTTTTGTTATTTTTTGTCTTATTGCTGTATTCAAAAACACAGATATTTTAAATTTTTACCATTGCTACTAGGTCCAAAGAAAGAGTGGTGCTTTACATGTGAACTTGAAAGGCTTGCCATGAAGGCAAAGGAAGGGAACTCTCCTTTCTCCCCCATTGCTATACTCTCTCATTTACACAATATTGGAAGTAATTTTGGCCATGGGCAAGAAGAAGATGCCCATGAATTTTTAAGGTGAGATTGAACATTGGATGTTGCCTTAAAAAATCTCAAATCCTTGTCATTAGTTTTATATGGACGTTATATTAAATAAGAGAAATGTTGACATAAACCTTATTTGTATATTTCTTTCGAGTTTTGGTTTTTGCTAATAACTACTTCTATATTCAGATATGGATAAGGATACTGTTAGCTTCTATAATTTGGACCGTGAAGGCATGGGTTGGGATGATCAGAAGTAAATATGCTTGGTTCCAGGTTGCTTGTTCTTCTTTGGGTGCATGCAAACTAGGGTTTGCCAGAATTAGTTTGTGATTTGTAATTCTTCTCTCTTAATTTTAGGTTCATGATAAAAAATGATGAATAAGAGACTTGATGCTGTCTGGAGTTAGCTGAAGTTCATATTAGGTTAATCAAGGATCTTGTTTTTGCATATTTTGGTTATGCCAATTGGCTGTTTGCATAAGACATGTATCTTACTGTGCCACTGCACTGCAAACGTGAGCACAAAGCACATGCTACTTGCACTCATGGGGATACATATGTTTAGGTTATTTTACTCCCACCTCTTATTTTTCTCTTGGGATTAGTATTTTCTGTTAAGTTTGGCTTGTTCAGTTTGTTCTCAAACATCTAGTGGTCAACACTAAACTAGGTTGGCTGATTATTGCATGAGATTCAGTCAGAAAGGTATTCTTTCAGACAAACTTAATATGCACACCTATAAAAATTTTATTAGGAATTAGTCAATGAGGAGAATACTTATGGTGACTAAATATCAAGGTTCGCCGTACCGAGGTGTACCGCTTGGTATGGGCGGTACGTATCAGTCCAACAGGAGACCGATATGGGCGGTATATCGGTATGTCCCACCATACCATGTGTTATTATACTCGGGATGACTTGGTATATATGGGCGGTATATCGGTATGTCCCACCATACCATGTGTTATTATACTCGGGATGACTTGGTATATATCGTACCGACAACTGGTCGGTACACTGGTATGGGCCGGTAAGGCAAATCATGCTAAATATAGCTTCCTTTTCAAAGGGTTACTGTAGGTAAAAGTATTGATTTTATTCATACATTTTGGCAGGTATGCTATTGATGCTATGCAATCTGTTTGCTTAAGGGAAGCTGGAAAAAAACCAGATGACCCATTAGCAGAAGAAACAACACTCATACAACAAACTTTTGGTGGCTACTTGCGATCCAAGGTAAGTTAATTTCAAACTTTATTTTGTGTACTGTTAAAACTGTTTATTTTGGATGTCTAATCATGATAATTTGCTAAATGGCTGATGATTAATGAATGCAGATAAGGTGCAGTAGATGCAAGAGCAAGTCTGAGCGATGTGAAAGAATGATGGATCTTACTGTAGAGATAGATGGCAATATCTCTACCCTTGATGAAGCACTTCTCCGTTTTACATCTCCAGAAATTTTGGATGGGAAGAACAAGTATGAATGTGGCAGGTTGGTTTTTCCATGTTCTTTAATTGTCGAAGTTGAACATGCTAGAATACGATATGGAGTAATTTTGGTATCAAACCTGTGGTCAGGAAAAGCAGCTTTGATCTTTTTTTTTTCCGACAATTTTCTTCTGAGCACATTCAGTTCATAAGACAAACCTTTTAAATATGTCTATATTATTGCTCCCAAGCTTTTATCGTAAATTGCAAATAGGTAGTAAAGGAGGAGCAGCCAAGTGAGGGAAAGCTACAAAGTCTAAAATTAGAAAAGAACAGTCTAAAATAAGGATTTTCTGGGGTCACCAACATTGCCACATCGACATTTAATGTTGTTGACCAACTTAATATTGCTTAAATGACATTTCAATCCTAAATTCTCGCGATGGAGATGAACAAACGATTTATATTTGATTATTCTTTAATGCATATGTGCAAGGTATATTCTGGCAATTCTACTGGTCGTTTAGGCTTTATAAAGAAATTTGTATCTCATCTTTTGATGACTAAGAAATCAGAATCACAAAAAGTATAGTGGGTAGTGCATCATAATGATTTTCTTTTTGTCAAATCGAGTTTTCAAGGTAGGACAGATCACCAGGGGCTATCCATGATTTGGTTGCTTAATTATCAGTTGGTCTGGCATGAATCGAACTTGAAGTTCGTAAGAAATTGACTAACTAGGCTAGTTCTTTTTTCCATTGATATAGCTTTCCCTGCTTATTTATGCAAATCATATGGGGTTCTAACCTCATAGTATCAGAAGTAGCTTGTGATTGGTATTGTTCTTCCCACCAAGGTGACTACCAGAACAAGTTAGTAAAATTTGTTCTGATATAACTCAGCCCTAACTGACATACAAGTGACACATTTATACATCATGTTGAATATGCAGATAGTACATATTTTGCTGCCTGTTTCTCTATGATTATAATGGTACTCACAAGTGATGCTTTCTTATTTTTACGGATCATTTACTGTGTCTTTTTTCTTGTCAGATGTAAGTCTTATGAGCGAGCGAAAAAGAGGTTGACAATATTGGAGGCACCAAATGTCCTGACCATTGTGTTGAAACGATTTCAGGTAATTACTTGTAATCAAACGTATTTCTTCTGTTTGACTTATAGCTTTTAGTTCAGTTGGAAGTGATATTTGCTTGTCATTTTACCTCTTAAGTATATTTGGAATAAGTTTCTTTGTCTCCGGTTAATTCATCAATTTGAGGGGACTGGTAGGATATCTTTACCACCTTTTCAGGCAGACAGAATAAAGATAGTCTTCTATTCTTTTTGCAGTCTGGTACGTTTGGCAAGCTCAACAAACCTGTCCGGTTCCATGAGTACCTAGATTTAGCTCCTTACATGAGCGGAGATGACAAGTCCCCTGTTTACCGACTGTACGCTGCAATTGTTCACATAGATGTCAAGAATGCTTCCTTTTCTGGTCATTATGTTTGTTATGTGAAGGACACACACGGCAAGTGGTACAAGATCAATGATAGCAAGGTATAATGCTTGTTAAATTCTTATACTGATTGAATGGCCTCTTTGACAAACTTATTCCAGTATATGATAGAGAATGTGTATGCTTCTATTAGAATTGTGTGAACTACTCTAAGCATTATTCTCATCTTGATTTGGAACAGAGATAGAATCTGCTTAGTTCTATGTTTTGATAGGTTACTCTCCTTAATTTGATGAAGATGGATGCACCTTTTACCCAATTAAATTGTGATTTATGCAATAGCAAATCATCCTCTTATTTCTCTTTGAAACCTATGTTTTGTAAATGTCACTCTAGTATCATGACGAGGTTAAAATTGCATACCTGGTACCAATCATCCTAATGGTCATGTACTGCTTAATTCAATGCCATCCATAAAACCTTAGAAAAACAAAAAAAAATTAGTTATATGTCATCATTGGGTACACGGAATATTGAACAATGGATTGCCTTAATATTCCATCTCTTTGCACAGGTAAATCCCGTGGAGCTTGAGGAGGTCTTATCAAAAGGTGCATACATGCTTCTTTATGCCAGGTAAAGTTGAATGTTATGGAGTCGCAATCTTGTTTCAATTGGGTTTTTCAAGTTCTCAGTGAATTGGCATTTCAAATTAGATGTTCGCCACGAGCTCCAAGCTCCGTAAGGAAAGCTTTGGCCCATGAGCTTGAACAAGCAAGGAAGACTAGAAGAAGCAAGGGAAAGCCTGGTGGTTCATTAGTAGCACAGCAAAAGACTTGTTTTTACCCACAGCGGATGATGGGTGACCATCCCAATTTCCATTCATCAGATCTTTTCAATGAAAGGCTCCGTCTTCTGCGGAACGACTCTTCCAGCGACAGCTCTTCTCTCTTCGATGAAGGTTCCTCCTGTAGCACCGAGAGCACAAGGGACTCAACAAGTACTGAAGAGTACTGGGAACGCATGTCCGGAGAGTCAGACAGTGTCAACTTGAATAGCCCCCTAAGAGTGGTTGAGGAGTCTGATGGATTCACTTGTTCTCCTCTGAGCGGTAGACATTCCTCAAAAGCAGTCTTAAGTGGGTCAATGCCAGATCACCACAGAGACGACGACGACGACGACGACAACGATTCTGAATGCATTGCTAATTCTTCAGGCAGGGAAATCAATCAGGTGGAGGCTGAGAGGCCTGGGCGTGTCAAGCATCATAGCGATGAGAGAAGATCCTTTTTGTACCCCGACAAAAATGAACATTGTAGAAACCTAACAACAGAACAGTGTAGGGTCATAGAGACTGGCTGGATTAACCCGAATGAGGTGAAGTCTGGCATAGTATCGAGAAGACCGAGTAGGGAAAGAAGTGCCCGAACATTTTATTGATTTGTTTGGGTTGTCGAGAAAATGAGATATAGATTATATTTTGCACAATGCAAAGGGAATAGAGAAAAAAAAAAGGGGGGGAGGGGAGAAAAGAAGAGGTATTTTCTTTTCATTTACTAGTGAGTCCTCCTCCTCGGTTCTTCACGTGCAGCAGCTCTTTTAGCTTTTATTAGGGAAAGAAAAGAAGAGGTATTGATTTGTTAAGCTCGAGTGTGCTCTTCTTTGTCTGAAAGCAGTTTATTAGTTCATTTTTTTTTAAAAAAAAAGATTTTATTAGTCAATTTTTTTATAAGGGCAAATACATTATTTATAATTTTGTTGCAAAAAAAAAAAAAAGAATATTGACCCTTCTTGTTAATAAGGGTTTTGAGATTGAATTCTCGCACAGAAGTTAGGAAGGGGCAAATGGTAGATTGGAATTCTACAGTTGAATATTAATACAACTGTGGTGGGAATAATTTGAGCATTTACGTTGTGGTTGGTTAGGTGGGTCAGATTCGTTTGACTTGTTGACGGAGGCGAAGGCTTTGGGTTGGATTTACACGTTGACCTCACACCTCGGATCTATGTGGAGCTTCACCACCCGTTAGTTAGTGGATCAGTTAGTACTTTTCTTTTTTTTTTTCATTGAATTCAAAAAAAAAAAAAAAAGGACGCTTGCAGGTGAGATGGTTTTGCCAACTATAATATTTTGATAACTTTGGGAGAGTCGATCAACTGAAAAAAGTATAATCCAAATGTATTTGATAGACCATTTACCTTTCCTAATGCTAAAAGTATCGCAAACCAAGTATTTCCAAGCGAGGCGTAGATGTTTTGAGACATAGGTATTAAATTTATTCAAATTGTCATGAGATTATTGAGCTTTTGGAATATTATAAGGGCTTTGTGGATATTGGAATAAGATTTCCAGTTGACTGGAAATGCTATAAGCAGGCTATATTAGTAAACATTAAATGGGATATATTGATGCTCTTGAGATTGAAAGGGGCGATTAGCTTTTGAGTTTGATAGAGAGAAATCTAGGAAGGAAAAATTTACTAGACAAGAATGAATAAATAGGGAGAAGGATGATGATACCCTTGGCTAATGCCTCTATTGGAGCTAAATCATATATATATATATATATATATATATATATATAGATGAAAATATGAAATAGATGATATAAGCCGAGATCCAATTAACATAGGCAGGAGGAAGATTCATATGATGAAGGATTTGAGTCCCAAAGAGAGCGAATCAAAAAAATTTAAATATCCAACTTTACTGGGACCAAATGGAGATTTGTCTTTGGATTTAAAGATAGTATGAATAAGTTGATTAGCGATAAGAATATTATCATAAGTAGTTCTATCCCGAACAAACATTGATTGTTTAGGACTGAGGAGGAGGGTTTTTGTAGGTATGGCTTAATTCTATTAGCAACGACTTTACAATGATCTAAAGTTTTTAATCTCAAAAGGATTCTCCTTTTTAGAATTTAAAAAAAAAAAAGTAGAATAATTCTCCACCATCACTCAAGGATACTGTTACAAGAGTAGAAAACAGTAAATAATCTCATGAGACTTTAGAAAGCTCATACATCGGGACTTCAATTTTTTTCATAAGCCCATTATTTGGGATAAAGCGGTCTCAATTTTTTTTCAATAGAGAATGATCGATAGAGGTAATTGGGGAAGGGATGGGCATAAGAATTAATCAATAGTCCCAAAGAGAGGAGTAATAGTGTAGACAAAAAGAAGATATTATCTCTTTCATATTATTTTGGGGGGTGACCCATCCTCCTTAATTATAAGATAAATATGATTTCTTTTATGCTTGAAGAAGATCATTTTTGTGGAAAAATTTGATGTTCTTGTCCCCTTGTTTTAGATATATATTTTTTTTTTATTTTATGGATTTGTTAGTTTGGTGTAGAGAGAGTAGAACTGAGTGAGTTCAAGATTGGTAATGGGGGTTCAACGGAGGATCCAAATCTGCTAACTCTTTCATGGTTAGCTTAATGGAGTCCTCCTCTAGCTTGTGATCGTTAGCTTTTTTTTTTTTTCCCCAATAATTGAGAGAGAGAGAGAGAGAGAGAGATTAAGGTAGGCGAGATATTGATGGATACTTAGCATGATGGGTGGTGATCAAGAACAAAGAAAGGGTTTGAAAAAAAGTTATTAATGTTTTCAAAGCTTTTTTCACCTTCTCCATTTTTTTTTTTTTCTTCTTATGATTTAGACTTCTCTGAATAGAGCACCTTCATTAACACATTTCATGATTCTGTACATACACAAGTTCCACCAAAACCTTTTCTTTTTATTTGTTTTGGACCTCAGAAAAAAAAAAAAAAAAAGCTGTACTAATATTAATGAAGCAAGTGAGAAGTGTTATTTATTTATTGTTGCTCTATAAAATAAATCAATAGAACGAATATTTTTTTTATTTTTATTTTGAAGTATATAGAATGGAGTAAAAAAAACCAGTCTAATGCCATGCATATTTGATAGCCTTGCTAGAAAAGTTTTGCCTCAAATAGATAAGTTCCATTTATTTTACCATTTGATAACTCATAATTATATATTGCTTGAGAAATACTTGCAATTGATAATTCTCAACCAACTTTTGATCAGTATAAATATGGTTTAATGGATGAGTATAAAAAGGATAATCAATTCCAATTCTCCACGCAATTACATCATCAAAAAAGAATCCACTCCAACCATGAAAAGCATAATTCTACGATATTATTAAAAATATGAACATCATGTCAAAATATATCCATTTTTTTTTACTTAAAAATAAATTTAACCAAGTTGAATAGATGATCGAGGAGATTACAAGAGATGGGATACCACGACGACGAACCATTTGGAAGACACATACGTTAAACTTCCCATCTTTTTTTTCCAAATTACTCGAGTATATGTCATCGTGCATGTATACGACACTATTTGCTTCCCCATCAGATAGCATGCTATCGTTAAATAATAATAATAATAATAATGGAGGAGATGAGATTACAGCTCTTCATTTTGGGACCGTGTGATGGAGCACAACAACAATGGAGGAAGGAGAAACAACACATCGCATATCGCATTACCATCAATCATATGGAGATGATCAAAGTCAATCAACTGTTTGCTTACGTCCATCGCGGGCGGGATGACTTCCTCCCAATCGTTCTTTCGGATATTTTAAATTTTAAATTTTTTTTTTAAGAAATCAATGAGTTTATTGGGCACAAATTAACGGAGTTGTACATTAAATGATGGCAATGTGATATTAATATTCGGAGGGTCGAGCATGCTACTGCAAACTTTGAAATGATGATATTATTGTTAAAAAAAAAAAATTCATTTCGGTTTTACTCATCAAAATTTTGGATGACAAAAGTGGGACCCCACCCCTTGTCGGGACCAATGAGCATCTTATCCGGACAGAATCTTGGGCAGCAGCAGGATCGAATCCTTGATAGATTGCGCAGGTCACACTAATGGAAGGGACCCACATGCGCAGCTGTCATTTTGTGGCAGTATATTTTTATCATGAAAGCCACGTAACCATCTAAAAATGTAATCTTATCAGGCCGACGACACTCGAGTCAGATGTCACTTCTGATCAAAGAAAACTATAATACGAATAATAATGAAAATACTATAAAAGCAAAAAAAAAAAAAAAGGAGAAGGGCACCGGCCCTTTTTTTAGGGAGAATATATATATATATATATATATATATATAAATTTTTGATTTGATGATGACATATTATAATCCACGTGCCACAATAACAAATCATTCGTGCACATAAAATATAAATTTGATGATGACATATTATGTGTGATGCACACGCCGCAAATATGATTTATGATGGGGTGTGACTCAAAATCTCACAAGCCATAACGACTAAAAAGGATAATTAATTAATTGTATGGTTGCAAGAACAAATCATATGTGCTATTATTTTCGAGTTTGGATTCATTATTTACGACCACTTATTGTGCCCATAATTTAGGCTTGATTTAAGGACATTGTGGTGTCATCATTTGGACAAACAGATGTGAGTGAAGGCTGCATGCCGGCTTTGTATGTATGGCATTCGGATGGATGGATGGATGGATGGATGTGTTGACCGAACGAGAACTCTCTATTCTGCTTCTTAACGAGTACGAGTCCTTTTAGATTGATACGCACGCTTAAAAAGGGTGGAATGAATACATATTAGGAGTAAAAGCTCTTTAATGATATTAATTATTATGGTAATTCTTTGCCTCATGAAATATATTAATTATTATGGTAATTCTTTGAGAAAATGGTATGGTATGATTAAAAGGGTTATTATTGTCTTCATATTTAAGTTAGCTAATAATATGTATGTATATTGAATCATATACAATGGTTGATTGAAATTGATGTATTCGGATAACACTTAATTGAGACGACTTAAACTTATATGTTTGGACTTAATTTTTCTATCGAAAAGGGATCTCATTAGAGGGAGATCCCATAACAATCCCTACCCCTAATATAAAAGAAAACATCAATATCTCGAGATGTCCCTACTTAGTTGAATCCTCTTCTCTAAAGTGATCTATACAAGTGAATTTAATTTCTTTACCTCCTCCAATTTCCATCTATTTATTTATTTTTATTTATTTTTGACTTGATTCACATCTATTTATTTTATTTATTTATTCTAGCTTGGCATGGCATGGCATGGCATGCTCATCTTATAGAAATGCACCTCGACATGTATTTAAGGTTCATTTAGCTCCGCATGTTGTAGTTTGGAAGAGTTGACTTCGACCCTTTCAATATTTGCATTTGTGTTTTATATATATGTAATTCCAATTACAGACAAATATACCAATCGTGCCAATATCAGAGGAGCAATTATGTCAAAAGTCTGATGTGAATGCTATCCACATTCTGTTGAATTTTATAGATCACGTTTGACTAAAAATTTGACCCTCTTTACCCAAAGTTGACCTTTGGCAGCCGGTAATCACTCCACCGCAGTAGTCATGCATCTTCAGAATTCCACATATTGCTGATTCAGCCAAATTGAATACAATGGAGGCATTGGACAAACATATTTATATTTAATTTGTCTGTCAAATTTTTTTATATTATTATTTATTATTATTTATTAATTTATCTAAAAAATAATTTTCATTTATGAGATTTTATCCGATAGCATCCTCATATTTAGTTTTTTTTTCTTTTGAAATATCAAAAATATCCTCGAAATCAATAGACCCATTTTATTGAATCGGATGACATGATTCAAACTTGATTGATCCAAGGGTTGATTTGGTCTGATTGGGATAGTAGTCCATATACTATGAAATAAATTGAGTCGAGTTTGAATAAATAAAAAAAAATAAAGAGGGTTACACAAGGGTTATACGAGGATTACATCAAACAAGTATAACTCTAGTGTAGGCGACGATGACCGATCCTCCTCTCCTCTTCTCTACTCCTTTTTGGCGATGAATGATAATGGCATTCTGTCCTCTTCTAAAGTTGTGACATCCTCCCCTCTCTAGCATCAAATTCTCTATAACGACTTCATCGGTGTCATCACCCAGCTACGATGATTTCATCTTTTCTTTGATTGCAAATGACAACGTATTCATCGACAACTATATCACATTATCCAACACAAAAGTAGGCTTTATATTAAAAAATATATATATATCTTTATATTATCTTATATATTGCAATAATCATAAGATATTTTCATTGGTACATATAATATTCAATTTGAATTTTGTATAAATTGTTCATTAGTGTTACTAATTGAAGGATACAATAGGTGATGAGAATATTGCAATAATGGAGGTTCAAAAATCATGTAAATTTTACCAATTATTAGATACATTGCCTCCTAAATTTTAATTACCATACTTCTCACGATAATCTTAGCCTCTTGGCTCGTGTTCTTCCAAGCATTTTTGTACTAACGTAAATGTTTACCTGTGCGATTTGTCATCAAAAGTTAAATACGTTTCACCCTTCAATGAATCATTACGATGTGAATATCAATTTTGAATTGCTATATTTTCTTATAGTTTTTCCCATGTTGATTAGAAATTTAGAATTGAAAGGTCTTTTTTTAGTCATTCATGTGATTTGTTGGTGAAATGATCTTTAAAGAAGATTTATATTAATCATTTGTTTTGGTTATTAACTAATAGTTATGTTGTAATTTATTCTCTTTTAAACTTTGGATATAATTTTTTTAATAAAATTTAATTTTATATATAAATAAAATGATGTCATTACATAAATCTCTTTGAGTATATTATAATTTAATTATTATTAATATATATAACTCATTATTATTTTTTAAGTGTAATGCTTACAATCGTACTTTCCTTCTTTACGCCCTACTGCATCACTCCCTCCTCTGTCCTCCCCTCATTCAAAATACATTCCCCACATCACTCTTTCAAAATACATAATTAATGATCATTGTTATATTGATCATTTTAGTCAATTTTTGTTTTATAAATTAAGTAATAAGAGTGAAGGGCACATTATATTCATTCCCCTAGGTGGTGTCATCATCATGTTCATATAAGGCTATCTTTTTATCATATAATATATATTTTTAATATTCTCAATGTCTCTATATTGAAGCAATAATCTCGGATTATATGTTTGAGAAATATTTTAGAAATCAAATTTCTAATAGATAAAATATATAATATTTGATGTGTAGGCTGGTACATGGTGGTGATGATGATGACGTTGAAGCATTATTGTCTTGTATCGATGATTTGGATCCATTGACAAATTATAACTAGATGATTATTATCTATTTTTATATTATCATTAAGATTTATTTATTGGTGCTTAATAAAGAAGTTGAAGTTTGAATTAGGATCGTAATGACATTAAAATAGGGGTGAATTAGTGTAATAGTATTTTTAATCGATCTTAAAACTTGATCAATAAATCAACACATTTCAAAAACTCGATTGATAAAGTTAAAGTTACAAGTAAAGAGAATAATACTAAGTCACAAGTCAAAGTCAAATAAACAGAGATGAATCAATTTATAGTAGTTCGATCTTCTCTACCAGTATCTACTCTCGATTTCTTTTCCTTCGAGACTCCCAACCTTCACTATTGATCTTATTTCTAATGTACTAAGATCAACTACCCGTGTTACAACTTTATTCTTTTTAAGGTTAAAAAGATAACATTCACAATCTTTTTTTATACAAGATCTCTCATTTTCTACTACTTAGAATTAACTAACCCGGAGTGGGTATTTATAGGCCCAAAAGGTTTCAAGAGTGGAGTCAAAAATTTAAATCTCTAAAATTTTGAGGTATTGACAGTAAGTACTACCATTGGCACTAGACATATTACTATTGCAACTATGTTGTAAATCTCGACGGTCTAGATAGTATTATTACCATCATAGGTGATATTAATACTAGAAAGATTTACAAAGAAGGAACATTGCTTATTGACTGACTCAAGCGGTACTATCACTTGGGCTTAGTGGTACCATTGCTTAGGCCTAGTTTAGGCTACTAGTTTAGCCTTCTAATGGGCCCAATTCGACTCGACTTCAAGTTTAATGACTTTTTTTTGGTAAGTAGGCTTTATTTCAACCTAATATCAGCTTAAATTGATCTAAAATAATCTCGATCAAGATATTAATAAATCAACCACACATCCAACATATTTATGAAACTTTCGATACATTGTATGCTCTTTTTGACGTGTCATCATATCTTTCTGGTACTTCATCCAAAACTCTGGTGCATTACCTTTTCATTTAGTATATCACTCATTTCATTGGTATGTCAACTTTCTCACATTAATACAGTTAGATGTTTGGGATACTATAAACGATCAAGGGATAGTGACTCGTATTTTAATACATTTAGTATTATTTTTTATTTTAAAGTGATTAATTATTTAAATAATATATTTATGTTTTGAATATGTGAATGACTGTAATTCAAACCCAAGAAAAACACGAGTGTAACTAAAAAAAGTTTCACTAAACCAATCAAAACTCTTGTATATATATTCTAGTATGTTTTGTATAACTTTATCTGTATTTAAGGGTGATTAATTATCCAAACAAAGGTTTTGTGTTTTGATGTGGCTCGAGTGTAACTCAAAAAATCTTTATCAAACATATCCAAGCTTCTCTATAATTATCATAATATAATTTTAATATATTTAGTATCATTTTTTCTAATTTATTTAATTTTTAAATAAATTTATAATTAAACTATTCAAAAGATATTTATAATTATGGTTGATACTGCTACCATAGCTCATCGTTAATAGAGCATTGGATATAATCGGTACCACCATCACATGGTAGTGTTAAATTTAATCGATTAAACTTATTCACAATTCTTTATCATAATTCTATATGATTTTAATGTATTTAATGGAAGTTGGCATGTGATGATCTGAATGATAGATCATAATCACATCTAATTTGTATCACCAGTGCAATTCAAATAAAAAAGATAGCAACTAAATTATAATCCACTTTGAAAATTAGCAAAATGGTAAAATCAGTTCAACTAAATCATATATACAATTACGATTATAACAACAATTTCAAAATTATAATTTTAAATTTAAATTTAGCAAAAAATTATAATATTTCATATATTATAATTATATATATATATATATATATATATATATATATATATATATATATATATATATATATATATATATATATATATGTAACTATCTCTTATAGCCAATGTAGACATAAAAAAAATATTGAAAACTATGACTTTGTTATTATGTCTTTTATTTTATTTTTACATTCTTCTTTCTGGCCTAATAATACCAAAATAGAAATATGTATTCATCTCATACTATATATTTTTTGTTATTACATTGATTGAATGATTGGATGATATAGTGAAGTTGCTGGCACTTGAGTGGTACAAGAAATAACAATATTGTGGTTTTAAATATATTGTAAATATTTCACCAATATAATTGTTAGTTGTATAATAATATAATAAGACTATGTAAAACTAAATAGGGTTCGGGCGATGGATCATTAATCATCGAAGCTCTCTGTGTTCGTCAATAGTGAATGACGATCAATTGACGATGACTATGCTATAATTTTATTAGCCCATTGATCACATAGGCTTAATAATCAATTATGAAAATGATCAACGGGATAGCAACGATGATGTCTTATGTCGACTATATTGGTTGTGACCACTAAGATTTAGTGGGACCACAAGGCTCCCACGATGACTATGACGATCTCAACCATTGATTCTCATCGAGGAGATGATGATGATGATAACTCTTTTAACCATTAGATTGGGCATCGAGGTTTCTATTGTTGACAATGACTGCCACCAATGATCAAAAAAAGGTTGTCAACATTGATCTCTTAGATGTTCCTATTGCATTTGTCAAATGAGGTTTGATGAGAGAATTTTAGAAAAGTCAATTTAGGCCTAAATTAAGTAAATAAAATAGTTGATTTTATTTTGAAGTGGTATGGTTTAATTCATATCATGCAAATTGGATCATCACAAAAAAATTTCTAAAGTCAAACAGAATTAGATATTATATAGTATTATTTAATTATGAAAGATATTTTGCTCATATTATGAAAAAAGAAACATCCTTTCATAAAAAAATTAAACATGAAGACGTTACATGCTAAAAATCTCATTATTGAGATTTTTTTGGGGCAAACTGTCCATTTTAATATGATGTATTTTTGTTAACTTCAAATATATACGAGAGATAATTGCTATACTCCCCAATAAATTGCTGTCCACAAAATAGTATAAGAGAGCGGCTCGCACGAAGACAAAACATGGAGAGAGAGCTCCATCTTTATCCTCCTCGCTTGGAAGCTCTCACACCCCATCTGTACTACCTGTTATTTCTCTTCCCTCAATTGTCAAAGAAGTCCGCAGATAAAGGACCGAAAGCGGTGAGCAAGCTCGCGATATAGAGAGACTTCTTCACCACCCACCAACCTTCATCGCCCATCATCTCCTTCCAAGTCCGATCCTCTCTCTCTCTCTCTCTCTCTCTCTCTCTCTCTCTCTCTCTCTGTAAGCTGTGCTTCCTCTTTTCTCTGCTTTTGAAGTCCAACCTCAAACAAATAGTCCCTCACCACCACCTCCTCCCTCTTCTTCTTCGCCCATATGCTATCCTACATAAAAAGATAAAGCCCTTCGAAGCCTCCCGCTACAGTTTGCTTCAACTGTTTTGTATTCTTAGGACTTCTCTCCGGCAATATGAAGGACAAACTCTTTCAGCACCATTATCTGCAACAACATCAGCAGCAGCATCAGAAGAGCTTATCTGATGAAGTCGACAGCAGCAAAAGCAGCGGCGAGAACAAGAAGGTAAAATTCGATGAGCAGAGGGAGCGAACAGGAGGGGACGGGTCCACCATCGAGGTGGTGAAGCGGCCGCGGGGACGACCGCCGGGGTCCAAGAACAAGCCGAAGGTGCCGGTGGTGATAACCAGGGAGGAGGAGCCCTCGGCGGTGATGCGGCCTCACGTGCTCGAGATCCCCGCCGGGCACGACGTGGCCGACTCGCTCGCAAGATTCTCCCAACGCCGGAACCTCGGCATCTGCGTCCTCTCCGGCATCGGTGCCGTCGCGAACGTCACACTTCGCCAGCCGCATCTAGGCCTGGTGCCCCCGCCCGCGGGGGCGCCGGCCACTATCGTGTTCCGCGGGCGGTTCGAGATCCTGTCCATCACAGGCACGTTCCTCCCGCCAGCGATGGCGGAGGTGTCCCCCGCCGCCGCAGCCGGCCTCTCCATCTCTCTGGCCGGGCCGCAAGCACAGATCGTGGGGGGCACGGTGGCGGGGCCGCTGGTGGCAGCGGGAACGGTGGTGGTGGTGGCGGCGGCGTTCTCCAACCCCACCTTCCACAGGCTCCCGGCGGAAGACGACGTGTCGGCATCCGTCTCAATCACCGACGGCGACATGGAGAATCAGGACCAGCACATGTACAGCCAACAACAGAAGCAGCAAGATCATCGCCAGCGACGACACCAAGTTCCGGCGACAACAGCCGCTGCTGCAATGGCCGTGGGGTCGAGCGGGATGTCCGTTTACAGTAGTGCCCACGTCCCGACTGATGTCATCTGGGTGCCCACGGCCCGCCCGCCACCTCCGCCGCCCTACTGATGCTTCCCTTCATGCCATCCCTCCCATTTTCGTAGACTCCAAGACTTGATTGTTCTTTGTTTCTGATCTCAATAGTCTAAGGCAAAATTTTCTGCTCTTTTAGCTTGGTTGGCTGTCATGGTTAAAGCACTGTGTCTAAAAGCGAAAGAAAGTGAAACTTATTTCTCAGTTTCGATTTATATATTTCATATCGTTCTTTTATCTCCTGTATTAAATTTGTCGAAGCCTTCTGTTCAGCTTGTTTGGATTGCTACAGTTGCACCTACTGTTTCATAGATTGTTGTTGGTTTGTAGCGTTTGGTTCCCTGGAGTCGGAGATGGATTAAGGCACTGGAGGAACACAACAAAGTCCTTGGCCATTGTGTCGGTCAAGCAAGCAAGGTTGCATGCATGGATAGGAGTGGAGTCTCCTTGTCACCTTTCTGTAAGTAATTTGGGGAAATGGGGTCCCCTTATGTGATTGATCTCTTTTCTAATCTTTGGTGTTATCATAAAAAGAGGGAGAGGGAGGTAGTCGAACGGCTGGGGGTTGCCTTCTGCAAAGTGGGGTTGAGGTTGCAGCACACCGGGGAGATACGCACGCGATCCGCTTTAGCTCTTATGTTTCTCTTGCGTGCTTCCCTGTGACTTCCGACTGCGCAAATGGTACACACATCTGATGGATCTTTGGCAGAGACGAGAGGAAGTGTGTCCTTTTCTTTTTTTTCGGACTTGAATGGCTGGGTGGAAGGGGATAGGCTTTAGCCCTGTGGATGAAAGCTGGTCGCCTCAAAAGCAGCGAACGCCAAAGCGAGGTCAGGAGCAAGACAAAACAAAACCTACTTTGTTCTTAAGAGGCAGGAAGGTTGTACTTTGGGCCTTCTGAAACATATCTACGAGGAAAGTAAAAGCTTTCAACTGAAACATATCACGTACAACTCCTTTCCCCGCCCTCTCTCTCTCTCTCTCTCTCTCTCTCTCTCTCTCCTTTCTTTTTCTTTTGACGAGATGAGAGCGGGCGGTGGAATGGATTCATTGCTTCCTTCATATGTCCGCTGGGTACAAAAGAGATCTCTTCTGCAACCAAGCAAGCTTGTGACAGAGGCATGGCTGGCTTTGCTTCCAAGTTGCACTCTCGAAACAGCCTTCTCCTTGGAAAGGAAGGGAGGATGCATTCCATGGGGAGGCTGCTGGATCCCACATGTTGGCAGTAGCTAGCAGCAGGTGGGTGCCCTTCCTTTCCATAAGATATGTGTGTGAGATGGATTGTGATGATAGATAGCATTTCTCCCCCCTCAGTATTTTGGTTTACCATTATTATTTCCTATTGATATTGATGGATTGAGATGTATGTGAGATAGATTGTGATGATAGCCACTGGGAATTGGTGGAACAATGAAATCAAACAGGCAAAAAATACAAATGCAAATAATAAGAATGACCAGTTTCCAAAAGACTAATCAAGCTAGTAGTATGGAGGAAGGTAAGTTCATGCATGTTAGCCAGATCAGTGGCTGCACAAACCAAATGCACAGATAACTATCCTTCCTAAGTCTAACTTTGACACATTTCCTGTGTGACAAATAAGTGATTTAAGGGCAGTAAGCATTTGGCATTCCTTTCCCTCTTTGTAAGGCTGCCATATTTCATGCATGTATCAAACTCACTACAATATTTTTTTTTACAGCAAACACCATGCTAATCATTTGTCCTTCCACACCTTTTAGTATTGTTCTTCCAAAAACAAAACAACAAAAATAAAAACACAAAAAGGAGAAGTTATTATAAAAAGAATCCTTTCCTCCGTGGATCATTTACTAGTCTTATTAAATTTGCAGTCGGCGATGCTTTCTCCCTCATCGTGAATGCAAACTCGCAGACCGCCTCGGTGCTGTTGTTTGCACGAAGGGCGACGATTCCGGTGCGGTATCGAGTATCACTGTGTCAGCCTTTCTGTCTTCTCGCGTGGGGTGCGTGCATGGGGATGGATTTGGATCGTCATGAACACACCACCACCGACGACGAGACCGCGAGGGCGCCGCGTCATCAACTCGGTTACCCTAATGAACAGACACCGAGAGATGGGAAGGAGACGGGCGCTGCAGAGTAGGTGGCCGCATCCAATGCCTCCGTCTCCTCCGCTGTCCTCTCACCCCACCCTTTTCTCCATCCACACTTCTCCCTCAGTCCATTTCCATGCGCTCTGAACCTGGTCGGTCACCCACCTCCTCCCCCCCCCCCCCCCCCCCCCCCCTCCCTCCCCGGGAAAGCTATTTCTGTCAGAGGTAGCATGTCGCTTCTTGGGGAAAACACCACAACCATACTAGTGCAACCTCCGGTGTCCTACAGATTTTTGAAAGCTGCACCAAAACCTAGCTGAGATCATGTTGGGAGTGTAGAGGAGTTCTTGTGTGCATGCATGTATGCAGGATCCTTATGCCGAACTTGGCCATGCACTGAGTTAGAAGCCATTTATTTATATTGCTGCGGATTCACCACAGATGTTTGTCATTCTGACTGCAGATTGTGCTGATCACATGAAATTTCTCACGAGAGAGGAAACAAGCCACAGTTACCGCCGTATAGCCCAGCCATTGACATCTAATGACGGCATCGATCATTCTTTTAACCTCATTATGTACTTAAATCAGCCTTCAGTTGGTATTATTTCACGTATTCTAGCATATAAAATTCTGAAATTACTAATTCAAGTTTCAATACTTTCCGTGGAGAGCACGACATGCATCGAGGAATTTAGTAACTTTGACTTCGATCGAGATTGAAGGCACGGAAAGGAGATGGGCATTGGGAAAAAGACATTGTCGCATTCGAAATAATTGCTTACTGATGGTTCGTATGAATAATTCTATTCCCAAATATATAGCAAAAGACAAAAAAAAAACATGGCCAACCCTACCTCAATATGAATGCAATCGCG
This sequence comes from Ensete ventricosum, assembly GCA_029747655.1. NCBI lineage: Eukaryota > Viridiplantae > Streptophyta > Magnoliopsida > Zingiberales > Musaceae > Ensete > Ensete ventricosum. Next base: position 56,157,859 of record JAQQAF010000006.1, on the reverse strand, counting down.
TTGGGTTAGATAAGGATTGAGCTTAAGCAAGAGATACTTACATAAAATAAAAATCTTCTTTGCTTACGTCATATTTGGGCAGGAGATAATTACACAGCAATATTCTCTTATGTAAGATCAAAACTCATTTTACACAATTATTTTTTTGCATCTTAACGTTGCTTATGAACTCCATTAACTTTTCACCTATCGAGATTGACAATGCTCTTAAATCCTCGGGCATATGAAAATCTTTAAAACATAATAGTTTTATTAATGAATTTTACTTGCATTTCTAGGATATCTTAAATGCCTTCAAAAAAAAAAAAAATATTCTTCTTGCCACCTCCTTAAATCTTGGAGCAAAACCTATTTTGACCTTGACTTCTAAAAGAAACCCAACAAGAAAGATATCTGACTTCTAATAAGCTAAAGGGTGGTGTCCTCGACTCCTTAATTTATCAGGTGTAACATTGCAGTAAAGATATTAGAACTTTAACACAAACCCAAAGCCCTTTAAGAATACTTTTTAAATTAATTTCATACAACTAAAAATATAGAATAGGAAAAAACAAAATATCATGACAAATCAATTGAGGCTAATTTTATGCTTATGGTCCCTATATCATTTAGATAAGAAGCATTGCACTGCAAAGATATTATTAATCAATTAAGTAGGGTACTAGCTGTTGATGAAATGTATCAATGTGTTTCATATGTTCTATCACCAAAAAAGCACCATTATTTCGCTTGTTCTAATGCAAAGGAGTCATTGGTTAGTGACTCAGATAATGATGATGAAAATAGAGTTAGGTCAATTGGCATTTCAGCCGACTGTTTTTTGCCATTTTTCTTCGCATGCATGCATATATATATAAAAGAAATAATTTCCAATTTCTTGACAATGAGTTAGATAGTTTTTTGTTTTTTTTTTCAACCTCTTTGATTTAATTTACTTAAACTGGGTTTGGATATCCTCTGATAAAAGTATAGCTAATCTTATTAAGTTAGGATAAGAAAAAAATGTGGCATTTATTTCAAGTAAAATTGATGAAGTGCAATCGAGTGCTCGTCATCACAGGCATCCACACCGTCCGCCACCCTCCAAGGGAAAGCTTATCACGGTGCTGAGCATCGATGGCGGCGGCGTCAGTGGCCTGATTCCAGGAACCATTCTTTCCTTTCTCGAGTCTTCTTCTTCTTCTTCTTCTTCTTCTTCTTCTTCTTCTTCTTCTTCTTCTTCAGGTGCAATCCACAATCCTTGTTGTTGTTTTGATTCTTAGTTTGATGGAGGATTTTGTGAGTGCCACAGGAACTAGATGGAGCAGACTCCAGGATTGTGGATTACTTGGATGTGATTACAGGGACAAGCACAGGAGGATTGCTCACAGCCATGATCACTGCTCCAAATGGATACAACCGCCCACTCTTCTCTGCAAACCAAGTCATCGACTTCTACCTTGAGAACTGACTGCCCTAGGATTTTTCCTCAAGGGTAAGTATTGAGAGTTCTGCTTGCACGAGCTCTTGTGTGATCCTACCACGTCCTTGCAGTTTGTAAGCTACTCGGATCTCCTTGCAGAAAAAGGATTCCTCTGCTTAGTGTCCAAGTTAGCCGGTGCGATTATGGGGCCAAAATATGACGGGAAATGTCTGCACTCCGAGGTCAAGGTACTGCTCACCGAAACCAAGCTAAGTCAAACTTAGACCAACGTGATCATCCCAACCTTCGACATTAAGCTTCCTCAGCCAATCATCTTCTCGTCCTTTGAGGTTCTCTCCTCGATCCCTCACACTTCACCTTTGTTTGCAGAAGTCCATGCTCATCTCCACCTCTGCGACACGTTCGTCTTGCTGACATCTGCATCAGCACGTCGGTACATTACTTCGAGACCAAAGCCGCAGACGGGACTTTCAGATCGATGACGATCTCCTCACTTTGGTGTTGACTTAAGACTCTGGTGGCCACTTTGCCAAATCAACAAGGAAATTGCATTGATGAACAAAGATTTCTCTAACTTTTTTTACGTCGATACACTACCACAACTTCATCATCATCATCATCTCGACTGGGACTTGCTCAGCTAAGATAGAACAGAAGTTTAGCGCACACCTGGCATCCAAATGGGGGGAGTCCTTCAATTGGCTATATCACGGTGGTTCCACTCCTTTGGTCGAGAGCTTGAAGTGGTGGTGGACATCCACATGTCTTCTCTGTTCCAGTCACTTGAGAATGCGAGAAGAAGTATCTCAGAGTTCAGGTAACTTTGGCTCCTCTGCAACTAGAATCGATCGCTGCTGTGCGAACCTGTTCATTTCCGTTCTTGCAGGATGAAACCTTGATGGGAGAAAGCTCATCGGTTGATGATGTGTCGTCGACAAAGAAGAAATCGATGGAGACGGGCAAATTGGGAAGAACCTCCCCAAGTAAACCAGTATCCAGGGTTAACTTCCTACCCATCTTGCCCGCGTACTTTTTCTCGCCTCAGGAAAGCAAACACCGCCGGGAGCTAAGGAACATGGCCGAGCAGTCATTACCAAAACCAAGGGAGCAGTTGTTTCTGTGTTTTTGTTGTATGGTTCTATGAACTGTTCTTTCTCCCTGACAGAATCTTTTTATTTTCGATATAACAGATGCCTAAATCTGCGGAAGCTGAAAAAGATGTCTACATATGTGAGGAAATAATAAATATCAGACTCTTTTCTTTTCCTCCTTATAAATCAAGTTACAAGCCAAGGAAACAAAAATAATTTTATAAATATCACAAACTATAAAATAATATATTTACCTTTTAAAAAAAAATAATGAAACATACCAACAAAGACCGTGTTTTTTTTTATTTTATAAATCCATCTATCTACTCCTTTATGAACAAAAATATGAGAGTTTATAAATATATAATTGGTACATAATTATAATTACATTAGTTGCATTCAACATAGTTATAACCATAAGGGTATTAGAACATGACTAATTACGTAGGATTTTGAATTCGAGTTCGGTATTTATACTATTTGTATTTGTTGCAGTTAATTTAACATATAGCTTAATCCAATTTAAACATATCATATTGTCCTTGTTTCTCAATCTAACTTTTCAGGTACTCCCAACTCATCTCACCTTCTAATCGCTCCCGTCCGCGCCCTCTCTTCCTCGGGCGGGCTCGTCGGCCTCTCCTTCCGCTCCCCCCCCTCCCCCTCCCTCCGCCCCTCGTCTCTCGCTGCACCCATGCACTCACCCGCTTCCTCTCTACCCGCCTCTACCACCGTTACGTTACCCTTCCCGCCTCCACGGATCGCCTCCTCTCCACCCTACAGTTTTTTCAAGGACCTCACCGCCGCCATTGCCTCCTTCCCTGTCCGCCTCCGACTCGGACAAACCTCCAAACCCCACTCACATTCCCACCCTTCCTACCCGACCTCCGCCCCTGTCCCTGGCAACGACCTCCTCCGTTCCCCCAACATCCCCTTTCCCTCCATCCTGTTCCGGACACAGCTAGGTCTTCTGGGACGCCTGCGTCTGCGCCCCCGGATCCTCCGACCTTGCCTCCCACCTCCGCGATAGCAGCCTCCACCGCCGCCTCGTCGACAATTTTGACGGTATCGACACCTTCCCCTTCCGGGGCCACGTCATCTCCGTCCGTGGGCATCACGTCCACCCCTACCTCATTGGGGACTCCTCCTTCCCGCTCCTCCCCTTCCTCCTCACTCCCTTCTCCCCCACCCCCGTCGTCAGTGTCATCAGCGGCGACTCCAATGCCACCGCACAAGTGATGTTTGACTCTGCACTTGCTAAAGGTCGGGCTGCATCAGGGTGGAGGCTGCGATCGCGTTGCTCAAAGGAAGATGGAAGATCATGCTTCCCAGACGGTGGTTGCATGCGTGATGCTGCACAATATGTGTCAGTTTACCAAGGAGTCAGAAGACGAAGGTACATGTGGAGGGATTCGCTGGAGAGCCCTCGGCTAGCCAGCCTGGTGGATAGCGAGCGATCACTTAACTACTTGGGTGAGAGCTCGAGGGAGGCATTGGCGGAAGATCTCTATGGGGAAGCTTGTCTCAGGAGCAAGGTAAACAATTGGCAGGTGAGGAAAAAAAAAAAAAAAAGCTTGTGATTAGCTTAGCTGAATTTTTCTTTACTTCAATTTTGTGAGTCAACCTTGGGCATTATCGGAAACCGTACTTGCTTGTTCTTTGGCTAATTTCTTGTCTATATAGGTTTCTAATATGTTCTATTGGTGGGTTGTAGATCTTCTAATTGTCATTGTTGTCTGCAATTTTTATATGAGTCTAATGTGAAATGTTTGATTTATATGGCCGTCCACATAAATCATGGTTGTTACTGTCAGTCAATAACCAAATACCCGTTTTTTCTACTGCTAGTTTTGGAGGCTTGCTCAATTGTTGCTAATGATCTTAGTCTTTGGTCATAAGATATTTATGGGTTTTGACGCTTCCGCCTTGGACCCCTCAGTAGCACAGACAACAAGATTAAACTCGGTAGTTGATGTGACATTTCTTAGTGGTCTTTTTTTCTGTAAATCTCTTATCTTTGTTTTGCTTTCTGTGGCATATGAAACTATATACAAGGATCACATGACAAAAACAATTGGTGAACACCAAAATCTATTTCAATCGGAGAATTCCAGTAGAATAAGGTCGAGATCAAACACATTAGTGTTGTTGTCGGTCTCAAGGGACTGAATGAAGTTTTTCCTGCCTCTGAGATTAGAAAATTCTATTCAGTACTTGGTATTCTTGTTGCCTTTACCATCCATTGGGATTTAGCATGGATCCACCATTTGATGTGAATCATTTTTGTTAAGAGTGAGGAGGTGAAGATAGTCTTGATTGGCGAGTCTGGCAATAGATTTTTTCTTCTTAATTCTCTCGATCTCTGTCTTCCAAATGACCAAGATTATTTTCGGACCAGTTGTTAGGGCACAACTTGATGTCAAAGACGAACTGATTCCAGTTTATAAGACCACTGGAGGTGGAATGGACAAGGTCCTGCAGATTTTCTTAACAATGGTGTGACCAATCTATTTAGTTAGCCAATAAGCATCATACCCAAAGAGAGTAGGAGATCTGTGATTCTTGGTGATGGTGTCAAATTTAATCAGAAAGGGGGTATCATCAGAGGAGATCTTTGGAAGATGCTTAATTTTAACGTCATGAAAGAGAGAAAGTTAGTTGTTATTAGCTGGAGCCTTATCAAGGCGACTTGAGATTCTGGAGTTACCAAATCTTATTCCAAGTATATTTACAACATTTGAAACCCAAATCGATTGAACAAAAGCCAAAAAAAAAAAAAAAATTCTGAAATTGGTAAACAACTTATTCAATTGAAATTGTTTACCACCCATTTTTTCATCAAAAGAGCAAATGCAATTAAAATTACCGCATATAAACCAAGGCACAAAACTTAAATTGTTAATAAAAAAAATCTCTATGAATGTCAACAAACAGAAGCTTTAATATTAGCAAATATAGTAGAGAGAAGCCAGAATCTCTTGCTGTGCTCTTGAACAATGAGATTTATGGATTGACAAGTATCCAGCTCTTAGTAAGTCTTAATATATATAGTTAATCCGTATTCCAAAATTTTAGCTTTGGTTAATTGAACAATATGATGGTCAAGTTTCTTGATCTATGAAGAATATTATCTTTGCATAATCATTCTTCTTTTATTTTTGGTATTGAATATTAACTTTTAAATTTCTTAGCTTTCATATCAGCATATTGAAAATATTCAAACAATAATTTGTTGGAAACCTGGTACTTGTTCCATGTAATTTAACTGTCTATTCCACCAAACTCATCACTAATTGTATGCTTACTTCTCACTGGAAAGTAGTGTTCCCTATGGAAAATCACTTGATTTTGATGCAGATGACTTGAAACTTGAGCCTATGAGAGTCCTAGGATTTATTAAGTTCAGTCAATTAAGTCTGACTATTTTTTATTGATTTTGTTGTTGTTATTTTTAGAAAGGATTGCTATTCAATGACACAGGGACATGCTTAGAGCTTCCTGTCATGGCATGATTACCAGGCACCTGTAACATCTGCCACAGGCCTATAATAACCATGTGTCAACACTTGACGGAGACTGGTGCCACATATGTCACCTTTCTCACATGCTATGTTTCTACCCATGTCAATCAGTATGATTATCCTTGATTCTTAATGTATTTATTCCGATTACACAATCTTATTTCTAGTTGTGATAGGTATAGAAGGCAGAGAGTTCTCAAGCCATTGGGAATGTAGATTAGGTAGTTCTAAGATTTCCCATTATTTAGGACTTGGTGGTAATAGGAACTTTATGTTATGTAAAAATCTTGTCATGTAGATTTTCCAGTTTTAGTAATTCAGAACAAAGCCTGGAACAGCCATCTCAATCTGTACAGAGAGGTGCATTCAGCTAAAATTGGTCGAGTCTATGTTTGATTTTGAATAAAATGGAAGGTGAAATTTGCAGTCTAATGAAAAAGTACAGGGTGATGTTAATTTGAATGCAAAGTAGCTAACAATCATCGGTATGATATATAGGAACTAAACAGTAGGATCATTGCTTATTAACATTAACCTCTTATTGGATCATATATGTTAAAGAACCGAAATTGTGATTTTTGGAAATCCACATGAACCAATTGGATTAAATAAATCAATCCGGTTATGTAGTATAGTTAAGATTACTTAAATACCTTTAGCTTAAATTCTCTTATTATTTATTTTATAGGGTATTTACATCAATTTTGAATTAGAGCTAAAGGTGAGAAAGAAAATGACCTTTATTTTCTCGTCACTTCTTTTCTTTATTCGCTCTCCACCATCCATCTCTCCCCTCTCTACCTACTCATCTCCTTCCATCATTGTTCTCTCAACACATCTATACTCTCATGTGTTCTCTTCGTCGTCTCTCCCCACTGCCACCCCTCTTTTTATGTCTTAACCCATATTGTACTTATTTTTTATTCGTGTAGTAATCTATGATCCCCTTCTCTTCAATAATCACTCATTCTTAAGATCATAGATTTGTCATCTCTTCTAGTTACACTTCGATTTATTAACATAAGCTTACTTTAACTTTCGTTCTACATATATTTTACATCCATATCATTACTTAAGCAATTGAACTGTATGTTCACTTTTAAACCTATTAAAAATTGTCATGCATTATTTAATTATGATAAACATTTGTTTTTAGTGATGGTTGATGTTATTATCTTTATTATATTCCACACGACTGAAGTTTTATTTTCATTTGTCTAAGATTGTTTATTTTTTATTAATTTTGATATTTTAATTTTTTTATCATTTTATATATTTTAATTTTTTTAAATTAAACATGCAATCCGACCATGAACTCAGTGACCTAAGATTTGATCGAATTGGTTTTTGGTATGGTTCTAATTGATTGAAAAGTGTTTTCAATAAAGGAAGTCTATCTTATAGCTATTCCTTTTTTAAAGGTATGATTGAATTTTAAAAGGATTTATTTTTTGAGTCTAAATTAGTCAACTGAAAATTAGGAGCATGACCAAAGAGATTGTTGGGGAATCTAAAGATAGAGGTGCAGTCGTCAGAGAGATGGTGTAAGGAAGTCTAAATAACAATTACTACTAAAAGACCATCTACTTTAAAGATTGGCAAAATTTTAACTATGAGGAAAATTTTATAGCAAGAAAGGAAAAATCCAAAAGAGTTGTATGGCAAGATCAAGGCTTACTTGTAATAAGTTACAATAAGGATGGTGAACATGATATATTTTAAATTTATAAAGTTAAAAAAGAAAGAATATGAATTTAGGTAATGTTAGATGTATTAAAGATGAAGATTAAAAAATACTTACTAATGATAAAGAAATTAAGGGAAGATGGAAAAAATCATGTCTTATAAATTATTTAATGAATATTCTGCAAATAACTTAACTCTACAGATATATATAATAGTTGTAGATTTAGTAATGATAATTTTGTTTATAAAATTGAGGGAAGTAAGGTAAAAGAAGTTTTGAAAAAATAAAAATATGTAAGACTAAGAACCAATGTATTCTAATTGGGAGTTGGAAGAGTTTAGGAGATAAAGAAATTGTTTGGGTAACTAGTTTATTTAATAAAATTTCGTAATCTTTAGATTACGAATAAAGGAAGAGTTATCGAATACCAATTCGATGAATAAAGGAAGAGTTATCGAATACCAATTTATAGGAATAAGGAAGATATCCAAAATTGTTTTAATAACAAAGAAATTAAGATTTTAAGTCAAAATTTTAAATTTTGGAAAAGAATGATTAAACATAGGATGAGGTGTGAGAGATATTTTTTAAAATTTTTGTTATCAATCTCTGATCTGCATTTGTTTTTTGATCAAGTTAGAAAAGGTCCATGATAAAGGATGTAGGGATTTATTATTGTATGTGTTAAAAAGAAAGGTGTATGATAATATACTCGCTAATATTAGAACTATTAGAAATAAATCTAGTGAGTTTTTTATTAGTACAGGATCACAAAAAGATCTATGTATTTTTTTTTTCTTTACTTTGATAATGAACGAACTTACTAACCACATACTCTTTAGACCTCTTGGTGTATTTATATGCCGATGACATTATTTTTATTTGATAATGATTTAAATGAAATTAATTCTAAAATTAAGTTATTAAGGTAAGGTAAACTCTAAAATTAAATATTTTAAATTAATAAGGACTAAGACTAAATATGTAAGATATAATTTTAATAATATTAAGAAATGATTCAAGAGTATAGTTAAGTTTGATTGATGAGAAGTCTCAATATGCAAAAGTTTTAGGTATTGTGGATTAACTATTCAACAAGATGGAAAAATTGATGAAAATATTGTTGATAATTGTATGGATAGAGTGGAGAGGAATGTTAGGAGTGTCATGTATATGAGCATCTTTTAAATTGAACAAAAGAATTATGACAGTGATTAGGCTAACAATACTTTATGGATTTCAGTGTTGGACATATAACAAGGAATATATACAGACGTTTGTATTACTGAAATGAGAATGATTCAGTGGATGTGTAGAAAATTAGAAAAGATAATATTATAACAGTGATATAAGATGAAATGAGATAGAATTATTTAAGATATTATAATACACACATGCTGACGAGACTTATAGATGTTGTAGTTAGAAAATATGAGATAATTAATATTCATGGTATAAGGAGACGTAGAGGAGAATCTAAGAGGCTGTTAGAAACTGTAAATAAAGATTGTAATGCTTTTAATTTAATTAAAGATATAAACTTTGTAGAATTCAATGGCTAATAACGATCCGTATAGTCGACTCCAAACTTTGTAGAATTCAAACTTTCTGTTTGGTTTTCCTGGATCCAAGGTCAGGATATCTGGGTTTGGAAAAGTATACGCACTACATAAGGAGGATGAGGAAAAGGCTTATCCTTATCTCAAATTTCATTAAAAGTCGGTATTTAGTGAGATCAGATTGGAGTGTCAATTGTCAAATACTCTCTCTCTCTCTCTTGTTTTCGTTACCAGCTAAAGGTGATCCTGAACTGTACAAGGCAAATTATTCAACATTCTGTCATAAACATCCTCTTGACAGGCATATCAGAGAGGGAACATGGTACTGCTAGTGGTTGTACAAAGGTAGTCTACCATTTATTTTATGACCAAAATTGGTGTAGGTTAGCATTTGAAAGTTCCTCTACTAAATGGTGTTGTCTTTGTCCAATTAACTTTCATTGCTCCTGAATTATTTTGAGTTTGAAATTCCATAAACTTAATTGTGTTCGGTCCTGGTAAGTTTGTTGGAGCTAGAAATGATTGGTATGGCTAGTGAGATAGCCAGCTAATTTTCTGTTGTGATTGGTATACTAAGGGAAAGTGAGAAGGATATTGATCCAACAATGTCTACGACAGGCCATGTGATTTTAGATCACAAAAACTGGAGGATTTGTTTCTAGGATTTCAAAGAGAATATTTGTTCATCTCCTTTGTCTTCTAGCATCACACCCTCTTGTGGTTGTTTTGACATTCAAAAAAGATAATGGAGTCATCACGAGATTGTCCTGGTCCAGGTCTATCATGCTATATTAGCCAATTTCTATATGGTGTTTGGTGGGTTTAATTTCTTGCGAAAACAAGTCAGATTCAATCAATTGACGATATCAGGTTATGAATATTCATAATGCACTTACTACTGTGAAGATATAGATGAGTAATGAAAGCTTGATCAGCCATGTATTGGAAGAGATCAATTCAAATTCTTCATATTTATTTTAGGTTTAATGTTCTGGTAGATGCTGAAAACCCCAGCTATAACTTGAATTGATTCCCATGATAGAAATGATGGAGATTGGAGTTGGACTGGTGTCTTAGTGAAATATTTTAATGAAATAAATAGTCTTATTTATGTGGTTTCGAATTTTGTGAAATATTTTGATGATGCAATAAGACGAGGGGCTGTCACCCGTTGGAGATCTCAGTTTGATTGAAAAACTCTTGAGAGCTTGTAAAGGTAAAAGAACTAGTCATTAGCGCCAATAGTAGTGATTTAGGGTATATCCTTGTGCCAAAGATCAGATACGGATAAAGGTTAAGACGATATCTATCTGCTATACGGTGTCCTCAGCTAATCTCTTGTTACTTTCAATAGTTAGGCAGGGGCTTTAGAGCAAACATAATGTTAGTCCCCTTATCATGGTAATCTTCACCGAGTCCACAAGAAATGCACACACAGACTTCCGATCCAGGTCATTAGAAAGGAAAGAGCAGTATGGACTACAACTGCGGTGTTTTTTGTGATGCAACATTTCAAAGATAGCGCTTTGTGGCCAATCAAATAGTTTGTCATGACACCCGAGTAATACATGATTGCAATTTTTAATGATGACTGAGATTCAGTGATTTAAGTTTTCGAGTGTATGAATCTCGCTTTTGTTTGCTTGTTTTTTTTTTTTGTCAAATGTAGATCTTTGGGACCTCGATTTATAGCAATTAATGACAGTCATTTGTAGCCACCAGGGACATCATTTGTCGGCCCCATTGCTACTAGCTGCGATCTAATTGGTGATCCTGTTGCCACGCATGCATGAAAGGGACCTGCAGGACCAGTGGGTGAGGGGACCGGGCTACTCATCTAGTGTGATCGACATCTCTCGGTATCTGCTGCACTTGTGAACGAAGCTTTTGGCAACAAGACAACTGTTCTCCACTACAAGTCTGACTCCTTTACTTTCATCAACTGAGTTCACAATGGGCATCTGGTATACTTGCAAAAGAGGCATCTCGGACCACATCAATGGCTTTTGTTCTGCTACTCATTGCTCATCAAAAGCTGAAGGAAAGCTAGCTCGGGGAAGATACCCTATCCAGAATCACAAGTAAAGTTCCTTGGTTAGATCTTTGTGCACAGTTTTCTATAGCTTTAGCTTTAACTTTTGTGGATTCCATGAGAGGGACGGACGGGTTGCAGCATTATCAAATTTATTATTTTTGCTGTAGTTTTGCCGGTCTCAACAAGTGTTTGTATCATTTGCCATGGCCCTCCTCCCCCAGCACCCCAAATCTTGTTTATGATCATTGATGAGCTAATGAGTTCTTCTTTGCAAATCTTGTTTATTGATTATTGATGAGCTAACGAGTTCTTCTTAAGTACATGAACATTTAGTCACCACGAAGAAACTAGATGTAGTGGAATAAATTCTTCAAACAAAACTCATTTTGAAAGAAGGAAACGAAGGTTCAAGTGATCATAGTCGTGGAAGAGGTCGAGGAGGTAGAAAAGATTGTGGTCATGATAGAGGATATGGACAAAAAGGAAGAGGAACAAAACAATAAGAAAAATAATAATAATCAAAGTTAAAAACAAAAACAAGAAAGAGAAGATACAAGAGGCCAAAAGTATAATTATTCCAAATTTTGATGTTATTACTAGACACTATATATATATATATATATATATATATATATATATATATATATATATATATATATATATTCTCAAATGCTATTACTAGACACTAAAGTGGTTATAAAAATCTATACATAGAATTGCATAAAATAGTGAATGGAGACTTTTCAAACATCTTGATTTGTCTCTCGAAGATGAAAGTGATCAATTTCTTTTAAATATTTATTATATATTAATAAGAAGAATAATATTCTTAATCTTTTGACAACTATTAGAAAATGGTTATAATGTTCATATGAAAGATAAATAATTCATTATTAGAAGGAACACAAATCAGTTGATTACTCAAGTGAAGATATCAAATAATACATTATTTATTTTAACCATTAATCAGGCACAATGTTTAAGGACCTGTGTGAAGGAACTATTGATAGCTATGGCACTTTAGGCTTAAAGATCTCAACATACTATTAGTAAAACACATGAAAGAGTTGCAAGAAGAAAAACAAAAAGTTCAAAATTATTTTACCATCTTCATCACCATTATCGCCAACATTTTCTTTTTCTACACCAGTAATCGTATAGGTTACATACAATACAAGTATATGAAAGTAGTCGTAATAATTAAATCTTGTAACTATCATCTATGGCTTTAAAAATAGATGAGCTTTACTATATTAAAATATTAAAAATAAAAAAAAACTAAAAAATAAAAAAATAATTATCTCTCTCTCTTTCTCTCTCTCTCTCTTAAAAAATTAATAATTCGCAAAGACGTCTGCTGTTGTGCAGGTACCAAAATATTGCTCTGTAGTACCCTCTAAAGCATGACACGTTTCCTTTTCGCTCAAAAGTCGAATGATTGATAGCTCCCCAAATATATCTATCCCCTCATAATGCTTTGGATTCAGCAAATCTTCCGACCTATCAATGATTGACACCAAAACATGAATCATCACCAACAACATCACACTCAAGAGTGAATCACAACACAAATCGTGTGCACTCGAAAGTGACACGACTCTTCCTCCACAGCCATATGCTGCATCATTCCCTCCACTAACCAATTCCCATGGGAGGACCCCAGCAATCATTGATACATAGATTCATGGAATCGTTTTCTTACAGTGTCTGCAATCAATTCTACCACCACCATCCCTACGATCTAATAGTATCTTAACACCATAGATTCATGGAATCGTTTTCTTACAGTGTCTGCAATCAATTCTACGACCACCACCCCTACGATCTATAGTACCTTAACACCATTTATAGATTCATGGAATCGTTTTCTTACAGTGTCTGCAATCAACACCCTACTAAGCTCCTCCACACTAAGACGCGCGAGCTTTAGGAAGACGATCGCAGGTCGATCTCCTGCGTCCATGCACCCTTGTCCTGCAGATGAATGTGCCAGTATGTCTGTGCCAGTGCATCTGGATCCATTGATGCCGTCGTGCTTTGATCGCCTCTTGATGATCTGAGACAACACCCAACACAGTGGCAAAACATCAGTAGCTGTGTCTTTTGTTTTGCAAGGACGGAAGCTGACCTTGGAGCGCCGATATCGCCGTGGATGATTACATGGGCGATGTGGATTCCCGATGATTGGTACTCCCTTGCGAGGCTTTGAGACAGTCCCCTCAGAGCAAATTTCCCACAACCTGCAACGCTAGCATGAGGACCATTGCAGTCGATCACAAGGATTCCCTTAAATTTTGCTTTGGGATCAGATACTCTTACTCAGTCCACAGTAGCCTGCAAAGCCACTGAGGGACACCGCAGAACCGGTGAAAATTATGGTGCCTCTGCCCCTCTCGACCATGCCGGGAATAACCTTCATCAAACAAGTTTGCCGAGTTCATCCGAAGGTTCTGTGTGGGGGGGATGATGCATGCGTGAGCAGATGTGTCGGTGCATGCCTACCTGTTGGGCGCAGTGGAAGGCTCCGACAGCGGACACGGCGAGGGAGCGCTCGAAGGACTCGACGGTGATGGCGGTGAAATTGGTAGGGGGGCACGTCACGGGCGGCTCGGACGCATTGTAGACCAGCACCTCGACGAAGCCGAGGGAGAGGACGCCCTCGAAGGCCTCGCGCACCGACTTGGAGTCGGAGCAGTCGATGCGGATGGCGAACACCTGGGCCTTGGCCTCGCAAGCGATCTCGTCGGCGAACCGAGACAGCTTAGCTGCAAGCAGACAAGGAAGGGGAACAGAAAAAGGAAGAGGGGAGCGTCAAACTCGATGGGCGGAGCGAGAGCAAGGGGAGACAGAGGAATCGCTTGCCGAGATCCCGAGCGAGAATGGCGACGGTGTAGCCTTCGTGGGCGAACTTCCTGGCGACGGAGCGGCCCAGCTTGGGGCCGACGCCGACTATGGCGGCGATGCCTTTGGGGGAGGTGGAGCACGACACGGACCGCATGTTGGCAAGGTGACATGAGGGGGAAGGTATAATTCTGTGCAAGAGATAGGGAGAGGTGGTGGTGGGGTTGGGAGCTGAAGATGTGGATTGGCTGCTCGTCGACATGCGACCAAGTTTTGAGACGGAAATGGAAGAGCTCGCTCCATCTTCTCCGCTTATATACAGACTGACTCTCCCCTTTCTCTTCATCATCAGGTCGTCGTGTGTCATGCTTAATTCCACGCCGCTACTAATTCACGACGTGTGGTGCGAGCTTCCACCACACGGCACCGAAGGCTTGGTTGGGAGGAGGTCTAACTCGACCAACATCCAACCTCGAACAATCCAGTGTGGCACATTTGCTTTGCTCATCAGCATCGACTCCATGGATATATTTTCCGGTAGAATGGCATGCAGGAAATGAAGCCGAAGTGGAAAACAAACAATACTTGGGAAGAGTTGAAAAGAGCAGCATTAATGGAGCCACCATCTGCATGCAGTACCGTCCATGTTGGGGAAGGAAAACTAGGCCTTCTCCTCTTCTTTAAACCTGCACTTGCGTTGCGCCGCCGCAGTAGGTGGCCGCGGCCGAGGTGGAGCCGTGGGGGGAGGGGAGGAGCCACCCTCAATTCACACGGAACTCATAGATACATGACAATTTGCATTTGATTCAATCCACTCCCGACCAAGTTGATGTGCGCTCAATTCTCCTAATGTTTCTATTGAGACAAAAAAAAAAAAAAAAGTAAGCACAAAAGTAATGATAATAATTCGATTTAATTATGCCAGGATTAGCCGGAGATAGTAACCCTGATCCAAGAAAAGTATAGTAATTAATACTCATTTGCAGGATCGTATCATGATGGACTAAGGATCCACAAATTAAAATCCTAAAATATATTTGATAAAATAACTAATTTATTTAAATAATTCAAATATATAATTTTTTTTTAGAAAATTCTTCTTCGAAATCTATACAAATATACATCATCACAAAAAAAAAAAAAAAAAAAAAAAAAAAAATTTCTTCTGCATGTTTGAATTCAAATGGCATCATGTCTCTGTGGGCGGAGGTTAATGCCAAGAAAAAGGAGCCTTTGGCTGTGGAGCTTTTGGCGTCTAATGGTGGAGCGTACGTAACCAAATGGACATCTATCTGACTTCCAGCTGTCTGGGCCATCGCCGGCACCGATCTCGATGACGCCTACCACACCTTTCTGTGCACGAATCTGACCCCTCCTCTCAGCATTCGCTGCTTTTGCTCGGGAAGACCGTCCGCCGCGGTAAAGGAGAAGGGACAGCTAAGAATGGTAGGAATCCACCCATGGATGAGCAATGATCGAGGATGCCATGCAGCAAGCGAAACAATTGAATATTGAAGAACTATCCATCCAACCACAACAAATCTCTCTCTACAAGCCCAAGTAGTAGTAGTAGTAGGAGGAGGAGGAGGAGGAGGAGCGACAGCACTGTTCATAATCGACACACCATCACAACACCAGACGACAACCATTCGGAAGAAGCTAGCTAGGGAGATGACAAAGAAGTCTCTTCTCTCCGACTCCGGACAGCTTGGTCTTAACTAAGGGCACTTGGGCCTCCTCCTGACGCCCTCCCCGGTGTACTTGTCCCTGTAGCAAGGGCACTCATCCTTGTTGCCGTACGTCCCCGACGGCACACACCGGCAGGCCTCGCAGCACAACCCGCAGAACTTGATGCACCGGTCTTGCAGACTGGCCTTGGAGCACCTCACCTTGCACTTGGAGCTGCAGAATGCTGAATCCGACCCAAGAAACAAAACGAGTTGAAAGCATTCAATATAAGGGGGGAGATCAGCTGAAGGTGTTAGTGTTTACCTGACCCAGCTACCATGGTGACTTGCAGACAAGAGGAGGTGAAGAGGATCAGTGCGAGTGTGAAGGTTGTTGCATATAGAGGCCTCATCTCTATACCAGCTATCTGGTTTGCTACGGAAACCACTCGATCTAGGTGATGGGATCTGGATCGACTCATGAGTTGGTATTTATAGAGGAAAGAAGTAGAGGTGGTGTGAGAGGTTTGATGAGAGAGAGCTTAGGAGGAGGAGGAGGGTGCAGTAATGGGAACTATTACTAAATGACCTGCGAACTGGCAATCCAGTGGATCCCCCATCACATCGCACCACCATCCCTGATTGCTATCGCTAAGGCTTACCAATTAATTACCATGATACACAAAACCCTACCTGATGCCTGCGTCGTCTCAACATCATCGTCGTGTACAACAATGGCCGAGAATGAGGTGGGATTTGATGCACTTCTTCTGTCTGCTGAGATTGAGGTGGTGGAATGGAGGGACACAAAGATGCAGCAGCGCTTTTTGAGTGCACCAGCTGTGTGTGAGAGGTGTCGTAGTAGTTCGCTGCAAAGAAGAGCTGGTAACTATCGCCTATGTAGTGGAATCAATGGCACAACGAAGAACAAAGTTGCATATAGCATGAACACGACCAGCAATCATGCATGTCGGAGGCTTTATAAAGTCTCAGAGAAGGTCAATCTAGATGACATTTGCGTACGTTGGAGCCTATGGATAGATAGCTCGCTCGCAGGAAGAGCTGCCATGAATGAATTCGATGTGCTTGAGGTCCGTGAAGTCCGTATGCATACGGTACAACCAATGCTCCTCGAGAAGAACGAACATGCATCATCACAGATGTTACCAATAAACAAGCAGTGTTACATTTTTGATACAAGATTCATTCGGTGCACCAAACACTTTAAATTCCATAAAGGTTGGTTAATGCTTCACACGCATGAAGGGATTTCTCCTTGAATGAATAATTATGTGTAGACAAAGATTTCTCCTTGAATTCCTTCGATATTTTCTACGTGCATGAGTTGCACTTTTAATCCCTAAGATGCTTAAATGTTGACCTCACAAACACCAAACTTTGTGATTGATAGAAATGAGAGAAAGATTAAAAAAAGAAATGAACTGCATATATTTATTTCTTTAATCGTTTCTATTTATATATAAAAAAAAGAAGGTTAAAAAGATTAAGAGTCGAGAACTTTCCTTACCAGTCTAACAATTTTGCTAATATTATTACAATAATTTTATCTCTTAATATGTCCTCTCAAGATCATGTTCCTATCAAAGACGTTGATCTTGGACCTATAAAGTGAAAATAACTTGCGGGCGAGTGGTTTCGTAAGAGAGTCCGTCAGTTGATCTACCGTGTGAAAATGAGAAATACGTAACCGATGATTGATCAATTGATCTAGGACAAAGTGAAAGTCAATTGCTATTTGTTTCATACGAGAGTGAAATACTGGATTGGCACATAGTAGGTAGCTCCGACATTATCACAGTATATTGTAGGAGTAACATAAGAGTGGATGTTAAGTTCTTTGAGCAGATTCATTACCCAATTAAGTTCTACAGTAACAGTGGCAATAGAGCGATACTCAGCTTCAGTGGTTGACCGAGCAACTATCTTTTTTTTTTAGAACTTCAACCGATTGGATTGGCTCTCAAGAAGACGATATACCCAGATGTCGATGTTCTATCATCAAAGTTTTCAACCTAATCAATATCAATATCAGCATGAAGTTGGAGTGGAGAGTGTTTGTAGAGAAATATGTCATAGTCAAGAGTACCATTAAAATATCGTAATACTCGTTTAACTACTGACCAATGTGTGGTAGACAGTTTATGCATGAATTGGGACGGCTTGTTAACTGCAAAAGAGATATTTAGGTAGGTGAGAGCTAAATATTATAAAGAGCTAATTAATTGCTGATATAGTGTAGGATATGTAGCATGACTATCGTCATTTAACCGAAGCGATTCACTAGTTGAGAGAGGAGTTGAAATAACTTTTGCATCTTTTATGTTTGTCTTCACTAATAAGTCATGAATATACTTCCGTTGAAGAGAAAGAGTCCTAAAGATGTAGATATTGCTTCCACACCCATAAAATAATTCAAGGGACCGAGATCTTTGAGGGAAAATCAGGCGGCCAACTTCTAAATGAACATTGTGACCTCCATATAGTTATTACCTGTCACAATGATATCATCCACATATACTAGAAGATATATTATACTGCCAGGTTGTTAACGGAGAAATAAGGAGATATCAGACTTAGAATTGGAGAAGTCGACTGACATAAAAAATGAGTCGAGTTCTTTGTACCAGGCTCGTGAAGCTTGACGAAGTCCATAAATAGCTTTGTGGAGTTTACATACATGTTTCGGATACTGAGGATGAAGAAAATCAGGAGGTTGCTCCATAAACACATCGTCAATTAATGTTCCCTGTAAAAAGGCATTGTTTATATCAAGTTATCGCAGATGCCAACCTTTTGAAACGGTTAAACTCAGAATCAATCAATTGTCGTGGGTTTAACAACAGGACTGAATGTCTCTATAAAGTCAACACCAGGACGTTGATGAAAGTCTTTGGCCACTAAACGGGCTTTATACCTGACAATGGACCCATCGTAGTTCCGCTTAACTTAAAAAAGTCATTTACACCCGATGATATTTTGTACGAGATGAAACGGAACAAGTGTCCAGATAGAGTTATGAAGGAGGGCACAATATTCATCACACATAGCTCGATACCAATGAGAAGACTTTTGCTGGTTACAGGTGCCTTACAAGCCAATCACGTGAGTGATGGCACGTGTGACACGCTGTGTAATCTTTTTGCTTATGATTAATATTGACATATTCTCACATTATATTATTTGTTACATACATATTGTGATATCCTTGGTTCTGTGCAATGGAAATCAGATCGTGATGAGATCATGATAATGAGATCGATTCATCTTAAATACAGATCCTAAATAATTCCGATCATAGGTTACTCGAGAGGGACATCGAGATAACCGGACAGACCGGTGTACTATATGCCCGTCCATATGATGGAGGCGGCTGGTCTCATAGCCACTGCATCATTGATGGAGACAAGTATTGTATTATGAGAAGTACTACTGCTTTTTGTGGGGATAGTGACAGGAATGTGAGAGGTAGATAATGAAGACATTGTGATAAAGAATACCAATCACTATCTCGGTTGGATCTGAAAAAGTTATCTTACTTAAATGTCTGTCGTAGATCAGTCGCGTGGCCGACCAGATTGTTGGAACTGGAGGCGAAGGGTAAGTTTAGGCCTCGCAAAGTCCACTAGCGTAGGCAAAGGGTAAGTTTAGGCGATCGCCAGATCTGAAGAGGCAGCGAGTTATTGCTGCGACAACTGCAGTAGCAAGAAAGAGATGGTGGCCAAACCCACAATGAAAGCAATATTATGAGACTTCTGACTGTGGCCCTTCCTCACTATGGTCACCAACAAGTGAACAGTGAACCGATGGTAGGCAACGTTGAGGCCGATAGTGTCACCGACGCCTCGATCATTAGTGAAACAGTAGAGGTAGCAAGAGCCTACCATTTGATAGCGAAAAGAAACAATCTATTTTAAAGAGAATAGTGCTATGATACCATGATAGAAATGAGAGAAGAGATTATGAAAGAAATGAAGGACACACGTTTATTCCTTCCCTCGTACCTATTTATACAAGAAAAAAGAAGATTAAAAAGATTAGAAGTTAAAGATTTTTCTCAATAATCTAACCATTATACTAATATTGTTACAATAATTTTATCTTTTTAACAGTCATAACAATTAAGACGAACTTAAGAGCAGATAAGAAAAGTACAACTTAGAAATAAACATTAGAGCCTAACTATAGGATTCTTGAGGGCTTTCTTTATAACCTTTTCCTACTACTTATTTTTTTCTTGTTTCCAAATAGTGCAGGATTAGACTACATCTTATGTATCTTAAGAAAAATTAAATATTCTCATGTCTTAGAATTCACTTTGACCAACAATGTGACTAATTCAAGTTATGCTACATCTATTTTAGGATTTTTAGAGACTAATTAGATTCTAAAAATTATTGTAAAGGCTAAAGAAATAATGAATGATAAGATGATTACTAGTGAGAGTATGACTTCCAATCCAAGTAGGAGTAAAACTTGTTTGTCTCTCACAATGGCCCTGACTTGTGTTAAATATATAATAAATAGATTTGGTTTAGATGCTCAATATAACTTAATCATTGGATGCATTTCCATATAAAAGAAGAAAATTTTCAAGTGGGGTTCTCAAGTACATAAACTCCACCCACCATCGTGAGTTAAATCATCTTACTTCATCAGCCAAACATATATTTGCCTATTTTGACCAGATTACATCATAAAAAAATTCTTACTCTTCAAGTATGCTCGATTGTCATGGTAAAATATTCTTTCTAAGGTTAGTGTTTCATGAAATTATTCTTTCTTTTCTTCTTAGATAAAAATGGTGAAAGATGAAATATATTACTAGAACTGAAATAATATTATTTTAAACTTAGATTAAAATAAAAATATTCTAAAAATATTATATATAAGTTAGAACATGAAAAAATAAAAAATATACAATCAAGATGTTGATATTCCTATGCTTATGTCATGAAAAATCAAGAGGAAACTCTGATACTAGCAAAATCAAACGAAGAGGAGAAGAAATAATTCGAAAAAGAGAGTCGAAAGAAATAGAATTGTAATGTCTAAAAAAAATATTTGTAGTATCTCATTAAGAGTTATACTCATCCCATATCTTTCTTTATATACGAGAAATACAAAAAAAAAAATTATCACGCAGATAGAGGTTACATTTAAGCTTCATTTATGTAATAATACATTTTTTTATTATTTATTTTTTTAATTTACACCTTGACCAACCAATCAACTTGTTAGCATCATATTGAAACCTTCTTTAAATGGAATCATTTCTTAGGACAACGTCAAACACAATTCTTGATGATTTCTAAACTTTTTTATTTTATTAATTAAATTATACTTAATTTTATTATGGAGTTTTTTTGTACCCAACACACATATCTCATGTGTTGCAACTTATAAAAATAACAAAATAAATATATTAATTTTAAGTTTGTGCCTCACTCGTAAATTCAACTATATTTCCAGTTCGGATCCGATACGGATACGGATCTTATAGGGCACAATTCGATCCGTTCCGGTCGGTGTTCCTTTCGCTTTTTTGTTTGGTTTGTGAATCCGGCCTTGGGTACTCTAGCTTAGGGCTCGCTCGTCTTCGTGATCCTTGCTATCTCCTCGATCGAGAACTGCCATCCCCAATCTCGATCTTTTCTCTCGAAATAAGTTAATCCCGATCGTCTCCAACATGACAGAGGTAACTATCTCTCGCTTGCTCTTTCGCTCTTCGTTTGAATCGATGTGATTCTTCCGGTTAGGGTTTGGTTTTTTTTTTTCTTTTTCGGCATCTCTTTCCAAAATCGTTTATTAAATTGGACGATGTGAAAGCCGCACAGAAGATTTGGAGGATAAAATACGTGGTTGGTGATTGTTGGAACAGACGAGGAAACCATGAGGGGGCTTAGAATGGTTTCTTTAGGTTTATCGTTTTCATTAGTAGAAAATTGAGTTGAGGCACTTGATGACGCTGTTTCAGTATGTGAAACGAACTTGCACCATGTCGTGAAGTTGCGGTCCATGGTAAGAGACTGATTCTTTCAAAAACAATTTAGATCTCTCTGGATGTCTGGTTACATTTCTTGTGTGTCTTTAGTCACATGTTGATGTCGTTGGAGAAGGCATGAATGAGCTGCAGAGCACTATGTATGAGGTTGTTAGTGTTACAGTGACAGGTGTATGCATGCATATACTCATATCGGTGTACATATATACAGACACATATATACATACATGTGTATATATAACAAAGTTCTTCAGTTTTGGGTGCTAAAATTCTTGATTTGATATGACGAAGACATTTCATGCATCTAGGTCTTGACAACATGTGGTTGATACAGAATTATAAAGGGCATCCAACAAACTTGAAATTTGTGATTTTATCTGATTTGACATTGGTCTCATCATGCTCATCTATTTGTGTGTTGAATATGAACTGAATTTGGCCACTTTGGTCGCAACCCATTTTCTACCAATCTGATGCACTTGTTATATAAAATAGGGGGGAGAGATAAGTTGGACGCATGACAAGTCAAGAGGAAGGTCCAAACCCAGATCAAGATTGAAATGCTATCATTGTGATAAGTTGGACACATGAAAAGAGAGTGCACAATATTAAAAGGGGAACAATCAAAAGAACACAATGAAGAAAAGAAAGAAGGAAAATATACAACTTCAGTTGCATTTGATGGAAAACAAATTGAGCGCAAAGACGCATTTCAAGTTTGAGCTTGAAAAATAGGATTTGCAAAGTGATGGTGACAATGCCATTTTGTATTTTACTTAGTAGTATAAATTATACTATATGTTTCCTATCTTTGTTTACATGATGCAAGACGACAAAATCTGAATATATTCTGTAATAAACTTTTGTAGGTGAACTTGTTGAAAAGTAGAAGATTTTATAGAAGGTAGGAGTTCAGAACTGTTGGAAAAATTGGAAATGTGACGTATGAACTGTAAAGTTTTTTAACAAAAGAAGGCATAAGTTATTGAAACAAAGAATAGAATTTAAGATCTTGGAATGATGCATGACATTTGTTTGGCTTATTTAATCATAGTGTGTATCAAGTTAGATAAAATCTAGGCTATTATTATTTAATATTTATGCCTCCTCATGACTAATATACAAATAAAACAATGGAAAGTGAGGGATGGAATCCAACTCGTAGCAGAGAAACTAAGAAGCACAAGTATGACAATTTTTTTTTGCTTATTTAATCATAGTATGTATCAAGTTATATGAAACCTAGTCTATTATTATTAATATTTATGCCACCCGATGACTAATATATAAATAAAACAAAGGAAATTGTGAGGGATGGGAGCAAACTTGTAGCAGAGAAACCAATAAACACAAGTATGAACATATATGGTGGTTTTTCTTTTTTATCCTGGTGCTTTTATATGTGAAAGCCCCACAAGCGTTGTGTACTTATCCTTTTCATAATTGAAGTCTCCTGCAGTGGCCTAATATCTTTTGAAGAAAATATCATGAGAAACAAAGCAAAGAAACAAGTATGAATATATGTAGTGGTTTTGTATCTGTTTTTCTGTTTTTCTCCGGGTGCGTTTATGTGTGAATGCACCACAGGCATTCTGCAGTGATCTAATATCCTTTTGAGAAAATAACATGAGGAACATCCGAGGAAATTTTCCATATTGACATACCAGTTGGAGAAGTCATAGGGAAATCCTTGCCAGTCAAAAAGACCATAACAGAATGGTTTTATTTATTTACACCTCAGAGGAATGCTGCCTGCCAATATGATACAAGATTTAGAAGGAAAGAAATAGGACCTTGTTCTCCAAATATTTCTCTTTTTCTCATATATTGTACCAATATTTATTGATTTAACTATTTATGCAGTGTTATTTTTATCGTCTTACCATCATTTACGTAGACATGCTAGATCTTCGGAAATTATAATTATGTTGAATAAGTACTGTCATTGGATTTAAGTGTTAATAGCTAACTTAGGTATTACATTAACATAGGTAGTTATTTTACATTAACAGCAATAGTGATTAGAATTATGTTCACTGGAAAACAAATACTTAGAAAATAATACAATTTTAACAACTTTTTCTAATAAGACTAAATCTTGTTAGTTGTCCCTCTTTTTCCCTGTAATTACACCCACTACTATGAAATATCTTCAGCCAGAGGACTCCTCTTGCAGAACCATTGGTGAGCCTAACTAAAAATGTGAAAGCTTCTAAAAATTGCTGATCCTTTGAGAGCCATTTTAATCTGTACTCCCTTTGTTTAAATTTATAAGTCACAACAAATGTATTTTTGTTATAATGTAATTGAGTTTATGTCTAGGCCTTTTTTTCGTTTTATTGACATCTATAACCTGTTAATGTCTGTGTATGTTCACGACTCACTATTAGTTTCCTGATTTCACCCTTATCATCTGAATTCAAGTCATATGTTCAATATTTATATGAACGAAGATTCTTGTGAATCCTTTGTCAATCTTCTACTTATTCTTTCAGCATTATGTTACATTTGGTCACCGTAGCCAAACAAAAATCGGGTTTGGTTCGTAGAGACATTTGTTTCTTTTGTCTGCACAAGCTCCAAAGAAGCAGTATATGATTTCTTTTTCTGCATTTTTTGCAGTATTGGGTTAGTCAAGGAAACAAATGGTGTGATTTCTGCAAGATATATATTGCGAACAATCCTTTGAGCATCAGAACTCATGAACTGGGTCAGCGCCACAAGGACAATGTTGCTAAGAGGCTTGCCACTATGAGAAAGGAGAGTGCTGCCAGAGAGAAAGAACAAAAAGCAGCAGCTCGTGCCCTTAAGGAAATAGAAGCAGTAAGCTTTCTTTGAACCTTAAGCATTGATGTTAAGATAATGCATTACCACATTTGAATTGTTTTATTAGTCTTTTTATTCTATGTGTCATGCAGAAAGCGGAACGAAGTTACCAGAAGGATCTAGCTTCTTTCCAGACAGTTGATACCAGCACTGGATTGGATTCCAAAAAGAAAAAGACAGACGAAGCCCAATGTTCAGCTGCAACTATAAATGGTACTATCACAAGATTTTTCAATATATGTTCTGAACATTAAATGCCAACTAGTCTGCTATCACTTTAGATGAACTTGATATGCATGGAACGGTCACTTGCATGGGAATAGTGCTTTTCCTACGTTTACCATGCCATTCCATGCATGTCTTATGGTAATATTTAGAGTTTCTTCTACATCTGTTGTGCATGGTATGACAGGGCTGCCAATCTGCCTGCCAGCATTCTGAATTGTCTCTTATCTGATGGAGTTCAGCGTAGTTCTTGTTAGGTTTATATTGAGACCTTGAAGTTATAAGCTAATGATCCCAAACGTTGAGCCTATTTGTCCGCTGTTCTGAACCCAGGTCCACTGTGTAGCATCTAATTGGTTAATGGATGCAAATATGTTTAGTTTTGCTCATATAATAATTGGATCATACCAAAGCAGTTCTACAAGAAATGGCTTTAAGTTCTGGGAAGGACAAATTGGCCCGTATCCTTGGTCGATCCTGTCGGTAACACATACTGACATGGTGTGATACGCATATCAAATCAAGTGGGTGTCTAAAATATTTTCCTATAGGCGAAATGTCTTCTGAAATTTGACATTTTTTACCTATCAGCTGATTCCCTTCCTATATATGTTTACCGTTTAATTTCTTTGTGATAGTTCTTACTTACAATTAAAATATTTTTGTGTTATTTGTTTAGTTCTCTCGATCTTTTAATTGGATGTACCATGCAACAATATGGATTCACCCTTTTGGAACACCCTTCATAATCATTATTGGTGGCTAATTAAAATGGTCCCCCTTAAGTTGTACTATTCTCAAGAATATCACAGCTTGATCTTGAGTCAAGGTTCTTATATGAGCACACTGGGCAGAGTCTTACACAGCAGTAGAGGTTGGCTTGGTCGCATGCCTGATGGTCTAATGTTGGGCTGAGTGAGCACCAGGTCCATGGGACTCCCATTTTGGACCTGGCTGAACCATTCCCTGGATCTTGCATGGCCTTTATGCATCATTAGTTGACTCGTAAGTTCATATTAGTTTGCTGCTTTCTTAGAGGTGCCAGATCATGTCAAAACTTTATGATGCTTTATATCCCAATTTCACAAGAGTTATGAATGATTACATTGTTTTAGAAAATGGAGCTGCTTCCAAATCGAAAGGTGGCCCAGCTCCGGGGTTGGTCATTTCAACACCTCTGAACCCCACGAGAGCTGTTAAAGGGAAGCCATCATCAGTTGCTGTTAACAAGAGAAAAAGGGATGATGGGAAGGCAAAGGTGATGTCAAAAGAGGAAGCTGAGGCTCTGAAAGCAAGGGAGGCTGCAAGGAAAAGAATGGAAGAAAGAGAGAAACCATTCATGGGCCTATATAAGTCATACTGATTTGGTTGGAGGAAGCAAAACCTGTCAGTAGATCATTTGTTGCATCGTTGAACTGTATGTAATATCGCGCTTGTTCAATTGGGAATCCAATTATAACATTGTTAAACAAACAGAAGTCTTCCTCTGTACTGATTAGAACATTCAAAAGAGCTAGAGTTGGATATGTCTACTCTCTTTTCTAGGTAAAAAAAAAAAAATTGAATGGTTTTTAGTGGAGACAAGTCTGTTTTTGCGTCAATCATATTTTTATTTCCCTGATTATTTGCATAACTTAAATATTTGCTTGCTCAAGATGTCAATTTTGTGTTTTCAATTAATTCTAGAGCAATATATACATGTTCAATATCATCATGAGATGAGAGTGGTTAACATAATGTTTCTGTAGGATGTGAATGCCATTTTTGCTTAAATGTCTTCCTCTGTACTGATTAGTACAAGCTGCAGGCGTTCGTTGTGTAGCGCAACGATGTCTTTCTTTGACCACCCACTCCATCGTATTCTTGCTTGTAGTGCTGCCAGTTGCACTTAACACATAGGAGGACTGACACCCATTCATCATGTACTTACTTGCCTTCATGTTGCTAATGAAGACTTCTCCCGGAGATCTATTATGGTGGAACTCTGCCGCTGGGTATATGAGGTCTGATGCATCAGTACTCTGGGCTTCTTAAAGGAGGAGGTACGATTCTTCTATTCCGTTTGCAATCAAAAATACGAAAAAAATGCAAGAATAGATCGAGAAATTGATCGGTCCATCTCTTTGTTGAAGCTGGCATTTCCATGGACTGTGAGATGAAGGCAAGCAGGTTACAGTCGCTTTCATTTCTCTTGACACCTGTTCGAAGTTGGCATGATTGACGGATTTTTGTTGTGTCCTCGAAGGAGTAGTCGTCGATCCAGCTGTTCTCTCTGTCTATGAAGCAGCAGGTCGTCAAAGAAATCCGCCCAGCGTTTCATCTTGCAGGTTGCAGAGTGGATGACGGCGTCGAGTGCTTGCTTGCTTGTACACACACACACACTGCTGCAGCAAACGTAATCAACCACCGACGCGGGTGACTCAAAAAACTTATCCTTCTTCTTCTTCTTATTGCTTCTCTTTCGGTGGGTCGATTTGCTTGGCCTTTTTTTAATGTCTTTCTATTGTGGCAACCACCACCCACCCACCCACATGTGAAGGAAGACTTGACATCGCCACAGCCCTTTTAAGCAGATACCACCACCAAACTAAGCTTCTTCTTTTTTTTTTTGCCTCCGAAATCAGTTTTGTTACGATCTGCCCCATCGCCGCTGAGTGGGCACTCTTGTGCATTAGTTCGCCCGTGGTCACCTCGGGACGGAGTCGGTGCTTGGCTAGATGGTTGGATCCCTCGTACCCCGTCACGGGGGTTGGCAGCTGGAGTGGCGGAGCTCGGGTCAGGAGGAGGCACCTCAGGTCGGGTCAGGCGTCGGCTCCTGCAAGGAGGTCGGGTCGGGTAAGTTCCCGACGTGACCCCTCCAACGATCAAGTTAGTTTTGTGATTGATTTTTTGATCCTCCTGCCCCGTAGAGGTGTAGGAGCTTATATAGTGGGTGCTATAGGTCATCCGTATCTGGCAACCTTACTACCCTTATGTCTTACCATGCCGTCGTACCCTTCCACCACGCCCGTCGTCCTTGCGGTGAGGCATGCGTCTGCAGGTAAGGGTGTCGACCTTACCTGTGTCAGGTCGGCCGTACGACTGCTGGGGTGTCGACCTTACCTGTGTCAGGTCGGTCGTACAACTGCTGGCGCCCCCATACTTGCATCCGACCAGCTTCCCGCGTCAGGTCGGCCACATCGGCGAGCCAGTTATCCGAGGGCGCGAAGACGTGACGGTCAGGTCATCATTTGCCATATCATTCTTCCCCCTCCCCCCCCCCCCCCCCCCCCCGGGGAAGACCTTCTCGAGGTGTCCGATGAGGGTGCTGAAGATGAGTTCTTGTGCTTAGTTGCTGGCCCGTGGTGGCTCTGGACTAGTCCCGAGTAGGAGCTTAGGGACTTGAATGGTGCAGGGGCTGATCCGACCGAGCAGGAGCTCGAGAACTCGAACGGTGCAAGAGCTGATCCGACCGAGCAGGAGCTCAGGAATTGGAATAGTTTAGGAGCTAATATGACCGAGCATGAGCTCGGGAATTTGAACGGTGCAGGAGCTGATCCGACCGAGCAGGAGCTCGGGAATTTGAATGGCGCAAGAGCTGATCCGACCGAGTATGAGCTCGGGAATTTGAATGGTGTAGGGGCTGATCCGACCGAGCAGGAGCTCGGGAATTTGAATGACGCAAGAGCTGATCCGATCGAGCATGAGCTCAGGAATTTGAATGATGTAGGGGCTGATCCGACCGAGCAGGAGCTCGGGAATTTGAATGGCGCAAGAGCTTATCCGACTGAGCAGGAACTCGGGAATTAAAATGGCGCAAGAGCTGATCCGACCGAGCATGAGCTTGGGAATTTGAATGGTGTAGGAGCTGATCCGACCGAGCAGGAGCTCGGAAATTTGAATGGTGCAGGAGCTGATTCGACCGAGCAGGAGCTTGGGAATTGGAATGGCGCAAGAGCTGATTCGACCGAGCATGAGCTTAGGAATTGGGATTTAGGATTTGGCCGAGAGGGTGAACTCGGGCACAAATCCTGGGATTTGGCCGAGAGGGTAGACTCTGGCACAAATCCTGGGATTTGACCGAGAGGGTGGACTCGGGCACAAATCCTGGGATTTGGTCGAGAGGGTGAACTCGGGCATAAATCCTGAGATTTGACCGAGAGGGTGAACTCGGGTACAAATCCTGTGGATTTGACCGAGAAGGTGAACTCGGACACAAATCCTGGGGATTTGGCCGAGAGGGTGAACTCGGGCACAAATCCTGGGGATTTGGCCGAGAGGGTGAACTCGGGCACAAATCCTGGGGATTTGGCCGAGAGGGTGAACTCGGGCACAAATCCTGGGGATTTGGCCGAGAAGATAAGCTCGGGCACAAATCCTAGGGATTTGGCCGAGAAGGTGAACTCGGGCACAAATCCTGGGGATTTGGCCGAGAGGGTGAACTCTGGCACAAATCCTGGGGATTTAGTCGAGAAGGTGAACTCGGGCACAAATCCTGGGGATTTGGCCGAGAAGATAAGCTCGGGCACAAATCCTAGGGATTTGGCCGAGAAAGTGAGCTCGGGCACAAATCCTGGGGATTTGGTCGAGAGGGTGAACTTGGGCACAAATCCTGGGGATTTGGCCGAGTGGGTGCCCTCGCCCTTATCTTATGAACCCTCTTATTTATTTATTTATTTATTTATTTATTTATTTATTATTACTGTTATGTTTTATGTGTATATATATATATATATATATATATATATTATTTTTTGGTCCTTAGCTTAGGGTTTCAGTCGGAGTAATGGCACATTTAATGCGCTGGGTGGCTTTTGGGGTGGCGGTGCTCCGTCTTGCCTCGGGAAGCTAAAATGACTCCCCTGGGCGCTATAAGTTTGATGTGGCCAGACTGAGATCTCACTTGTTCGTTTGGCCCCTTCCCTGCTTCTACCTCGGACTTTCCTAGTCACCCATCGCCCCTTCAATCGGTAGTTCTTTTTTGAACAGGTCGGGATGACCTTCTCGGACTCCTCGAGTGGTGTCAGGGTCGTTTCTTCCCCGGGGTTGGGGGAGATGAGTCGGTGTGATCCTGAGGTCGGTTCCTCGGGAGCGTCTTTCGGGCCCCCGTCGCCTGTTGACGTGAGGGTTCTGAGGGACCTAGAGGATATGAAGTCGGATCATGACCTAGATACGTCGGTGACCGAGGGGTCACTTGTTGTGATTAGGGAGCGGTATAGCATCCCGGTCGAATACGAGTTGCATGTTTCGCAACCCGGGCAGCGCCCCTATAGTTTGGATGCTCCCGGCATGTGCATCTCGGTGGATGCTCTGGAGGTCGATCTCCGATTTCCTCTGCATCCACTCATCGAAGAATGCCTGAGGTGGTGGAGGATCTCTCCCAGCCAGGTAGCGCCAACTCGTGGCGCTACCTTGTCGTCTTTTTGGGCGAGTGCCGAGGGGCCGGGATCATCCCGACTCGGGACTTATTCATGACGTGCTTTCGCCTTTGCAAGAGTCGGGGTGGTTACTACCTCACTGCCCGGGTCGGTTTTCGAGTCAGCGAGGCACCTTCCAATAACAAAGGTTGGAAGTCTCGCTACCTCTATGTTAGTGGTCCAGTTTAGGGGTTTAGGCTCGACTGGTTGGCACACCCGATCGGCAACGCCTCCCCGTACTTATCCGAGGAGGAAACCGTCCTGGTCGGTAGACTGAAGGGGATTCTTTCGTCTTCACGTGCCATCAAAGAGATGGTCGAGCTTTAGCTAGTCGAGGCGGGTCTCAACCCGGCCTTTAGGGGTACTATTATTTTACTCTACTTTAGCCTTTCTAACTGCTCACTAACCTATTGGTCGGGATGCAGATTAGATAGACCTCGAGGAGCTCTGCGGGATGCCCAAGGTGGCAAGCGGCAAAGCCCCTCCGACCCGCCCCACCGCCCGGGAGGTCGGTGCTTCTCCTGTGAGGGAAGTCCCGAAGGCTTCGTTGAAGAGGTTGGTCGTCACGTCGATCGAGCAGGCCGAGGATGCAGTGAGGCACCATAAGAAGGTCAAGGTGCTGACGAGGAGGCACAAGTCCCATCCCGGCGAGGGGGAGTCTCGCTCCCGATCCAAAGGCAAGGAGCCCGAGGCGCCCGCCAGGTCCGAGGAGGGGGGCGCTTCACCGGCCCACGAGCGTCGAAGGTCAATGAAGAACCTTTTAAAAACAAAGGTGCACAAGGGCGACACAGGTTATTATGTCTTGCTAATGTCCGACTTGGGGCATCAAGACCCTAAGAAGGAGATGAAGGCCAGATGGAAGGGGTTGAAGAACTCGACGAAAGTTTGAAATAACTCATCGACAGCGGAGGAGTTCGAGAGGGGACTTCTCCACCCCCAACTGGCACGGGAGCTCTATACGCTCCCCTCAGAAGTCCTGATGGCCCGAGCCGCAAAGGAGATGGTCCTGGTAAGCTTCCCGACCCATGCCTTGGTAGCTCAGGTTTTCCCTTTGCCGAGCTTCTAACAGTTGCTTTTTCGTGTAGAGCCAACACTTCCAAATGGCGCTCTTTGACCGAGTCCATGACGCGGGTCGGCTGATCACGTTCATGAACTACCGGATCAAGCAGCTACAAGAAGAGCTTGACGCTCTAAAATCCAACGGGGGTTCGGAGGCGGTCTCCAAGGTCGAGGAGCGCGCATCCGAGCTGCGAGAGGAGCTTGAGAAGACTAAGAGGGAGAGAGGCGAGGAGCTCTTAAGGCGCGAGGCCTCGGAGAAGGAATTGCACGAGGTTCGGAGCCACCTGGGCGATGCCCAACGGTTGCTGAAAGAGGCGCGAGTCAGGGCTCGGAAGATGGACAACGAGCTACTGCAGGCCGTGAAGGACCTGGAGAGCGCCCGAGCCGAGCTGCCTAGGCAATCGGTCGTCCAGTACAATGAGTCTCTCGGCTTCAAAAAAGGCCTGAAGAGAATGGGTCGGGTGACGTACGAGTATGGGTATCAGGTGGCGTTAGCCCGCTTCTGCGCCCGACATTCAGACGTCGGAGTTGAAGAAGACTCGTTCACCATCCATCCCGAGGACGACCTGGTGCCGATGGAGAGGCAGCAGGCCTTTCACGACTCGGTCCCACCCGAGCCCTGACTTGTAATTTTTCTTTTTCAAATTGTAACCCGGGTTGGGAAAAGCCTCATTTTGTTCCCGATGTCTTTTGTACTCGCTTTTAATCAATACAAGTCAGGTCGTTTCACTGATATATTATGCATAAAATTTTTGCAAGTTTGTGATGTGCCAAGTTCTCGGCAACACTCGCCCCTCCATTGTTGCCAACGTATAAGTCTCGTCTTGGATAACGTCGACAACTCGGTAAGGGCCCTCCTAGTTCGGGGCCAGCTTGCCGCGGGACCAAGCCGGGTCACTGACCTCAGTCTTCCGAAGCACCAGGTCGCCATCTCGACATGCCGAGAGCATACCCGACAGTTGTACGGCTTGGTGACGACCCTTCTATAGGCTAATGCTCGGAGATGGGCGTCGGCTAGTTTTTCATCTAGTAGGTCGAGGTTCTCACGGAGCTGTTGGTTGGACTCCTCGTCACGCTGGGTCTAGACTCAGAGGGTCGGGAAAACCACCTCGGGAGGTAGCTCGGCTTCGGTCCCGAAAGCCAGGCTATAGGGGGACTCCCCCGTCGGGGTTTTCGGAGTCGTCCGCGACGCCTAGAGAATACTCGGGAGTTCTTCTACCCAGCAGGTCGTGGTGCTGGAAATCCTTTTCTTCAGCCCTTCAAGGATGGCTCGGTTCGTCACCACGGCTAGCCCATTGGCTTGGTGGTGGGCAACCGAGCTAAACTTCAGCTGGATGCGATAGCTTTGACAAAATATCTTGAACTTCGTGTTACTGAACTATGCGCCGTTGTTTGTGATAATGACCCTCGGGAGGTCGAACCTGGTTATGATGTTCTTCCACACGAATCCTTCAACTTGCTTTTCGGTGATGGAAGCCAATGGCTCGGCCTCGAGCCATTTGGTGAAATAGTCGACTCCGACTATTAAGAACCTTTTTTGTCTTGAGGCCGGGGAGAAAGGGCCGAGGAGGTCCATTCCCCACTGGGCGAAGGGCCAGGCGCGGTCGGCAGTTGTGAGCGGTACCATCGGTTAATGTTGGAACTAGGCGTGCTTTTGGCACGGCTCGCAGCTCCGGACATAAGTCTGGGCATCCTTACGTAGGGTGGGCCAGTAGTAGCCTTGCCTGAGGACCTTGTGTGCCAAGGTACGAGCGCCGACATGGTCCCCACATATTCCTTCGTGGACCTCGGCTTCGGTGGTGCGCGCTTCGGTTGGGTTCAGACACCGAAGCAGGGGTCGGCTGAAGCCTCACCGATAAAGGCAGCCATCGATGATATAGTACCACGACTCCGTCCTTCTGATTCTTCGGGCAACCGCTTTATCCTCGAGGAGGGTTCTCGCTTGTTTGAAGCGAAGGATCTCGTTGATCCAGCTTTCGTCTTCCTCATCAATAGTTAGCACTGTCGAATTGACGGAGGGCCCGATGGTTCTCACCATTCTTCCGGACGGTGTGTCAGTCACCCAGGAGGAGGCTAGCCTGGCCAAGGCGTTCGCCTGCGCGTTCTCGTTGCAAGGTACTTTGGTGATGGTGCACCTCCGAAACCGACCCGTCATCCGTCGTGCCTCGGCTAAGTACTTGATCATCACTGCTTCTCGGGTCTCGAACTCTCCATTGACTTGGTTTACGACGAGCTGGGAGTCGGTGAATATTTCAATGTCTTCCGCTCCCAGCTTGACTGCGACCTTCAAACCGAACAGGAGCGCCTCATATTTTGCTTCGTTGTTCGTGGCTTTGAACCCTAACCGCAGCGCATGTTCGTAGGTGTGGCCGGAAGGGTCATTGAGCACCAAGCCGACGCCTCCTCTTTCTGAGTTGGCGGAGCCGTCGATATGTAGTGTTCATCTATGGTTCGGATTCGTTGGGATTTTCGGGGGTATGAGTTCCGAGAGGAAGTCTGCGAGCACTTGGCCTTTGATCACCTTTCTTGGCTCGTACTCGATATCGAACTCTCATAACTCTACCGACCACTTGAGCATCCGACCTGCAACGTCAAATTTTGAGAGGATTTGACGCAAGGGTTGGTCGGTTATCACCTTGATAGGATGTGTTTGGAAGTATGACCTCAGTTTCCTGGATGCCAGGATCAGAGCCAAGGCTAATCTCTCTATGGGGGGATAACGGAGCTCAGGTCCCGCCAGGACATGACTGGTGTAGTAGATCAGCTTTTCCCAGGCTTTATCGATTGTCACCAAGACCGAGCTAACCACCAGGTCGGTTGCCGCGAGGTACAAGCCGAGAGGCTCCCCGTCCTTTACCGATGCTAGTTGTGGTAGGTTTTCGATGTGGCTCTTTAGTTGGCGGAATGCTTCTTCGCATTCGGGGGTCCACCGGAAGTCCTTTGCCGACTTTAGCTCCCGGAAGAAGATAGAGCTCTTGTCCCCGGCTCGGGAGATAAAGTGGCTCAGGGCCGCTAATCTCCCTATAAGTTGTTGGACCTCTTTTATAGTCCTAGGGGCTTGCATTTCCTGTATCGCCTTTATCTTGTCGGGATTGGCGTCTATCCCCCGCTGATGTACTATGAAGCCGAGGAACTTTCCGTATGTGATGCCGAAGGTATATTTTGCCGGGTTGAGATGCATCTTGTATCTTCTTAGCGTGCGGAACGTTTCAGCTAGATCAGAGAGGTGGGTCTCGGACTGCCGACTTTTGACTATCATGTCATCCACGTAAATCTCCATGTTCCTTCCGACCTTGTCCTTGAACATACAATTTACCAGTCGCTGGTAAGTTGCGCCAGCATTTTTTAGCCCGAACGATATCACCTTATAACAGTAGGTGTCGTTATGAGTGAGGAAGGCTATGTTTTATTTGTCTCTCGAGGCCATCCGGATTTGGTTGTACCTCGAGAAAGTATCAATGAAGGAGAGCAGTTGATGCCCCGACGTGGCATCCACTAGTTGGTCGATGCGGGGAAGCGGGTAGCAGTCCTTCGTGCAAGCCCGATTGAGATCGGTATAATCAATGCACATCCGCCATTTTTCATTAGCTTTCTTGATAAGTACGACGTTGGATAACCAGGTCGAATACTTTACTTCCTCGACAAGCTTCGCGTCCAACAGACGAGCGATCTCATCTTCTATAGCCTTCTACCGGTGTGGAGCGAACTTGCGCGGACGTTGCTTCACGGGTCGGGCGTCGGGGGAGATGTTCAGGCGATGCTGGATGATCTCTGGGTCGACTCCTGACATATCACTCGGGGACCATGCGAAGACATCGTCGTTCTTCCGCAGGAACTCTATCAATTGAACTTGCTGGCTCTCCGTGAGTCCCGACCCAACCTTCACCAGCTTATCCGGGCGGCTCGGGTCAAGTGGCAGTTCCAAAATTTTTTTCGCCGAGTGGGGGTCTCGGGCGCTATCCTCTCGGTCTTGAGGCATAGTACCGACTGGTTGAGTCCTCGGCTTCTTGGACAACGTCGTTGCTGTTAAGTAGCACTGCCTGGATTCTCTTGGGTCGCTCCTGACCTTCTCGACCCCTGCTCGGGTTGGGAACTTCATGATCCGGTGGTAGGTGGAAACAACCGTCCTGAGCCGGTTGAGGGTCGGGCGCCCGATGATGGCGTTGTATGTCGACGACAGCTTGACCACCATAAATGACACCATCAGAGTCTTTGACTTTGGTTCTCCCCCGAACGTGACTGGGATCGTGGTTACCCCCAAGGGAGAGACGGAATCCCCGGTGATCCCTGTCAAGGTAGATGTTAGAGTGGCAAGATCCCGGTCGGTTAACCTCAATCTTTGAAAGGCATCGAAATACAAAATGTCGGCCGAACTTCTCGTGTCGATCATAACCCTCTTGACGTAGGCATTAGCCATACGGACTGAGATCACTAGCGCATCATCATGGGATGGGTGCTCCTCGCCTCCTGACTTAAATGTAACGTCAAGGTCTTTGTGATGCAGCGGCCTATTCTCGACCTCGGATCGTGCGTAGGATTTTCGCGCTGAGGAGCTGTTGTCGTTTGAGGCCGGCCCGCCGAAG
The DNA here is from genome assembly GCA_029747655.1 of Ensete ventricosum. Lineage (NCBI taxonomy): Eukaryota > Viridiplantae > Streptophyta > Magnoliopsida > Zingiberales > Musaceae > Ensete > Ensete ventricosum. Next base: position 56,121,924 of record JAQQAF010000006.1, on the reverse strand, counting down.
ATGACGTCGATTTGCTTCTCGACCGGGCCTTGGGGTCGGGGAGATGAGTCTCGAGGGGGCCGGCCGTCAGGGAGAGAAGATTGTTCGCGGACATATCGCTGTAGGTGGTCGTGCCGGATAAGGTCTTCAATCTGGTACTGCAGGTCGCGACATTCCTCGGTGTCGTGTCCGTATTCCCTGTGAAAGCGACAGTACCTTCTTTTGTCGCGTCGCTTGGGGTGCGACCTCATCGGACTTGGGGCCTTCAAGAGCCCCATTTCCCGTATTTGAAAGAAGATTTATGTTCGGGTTGAATTGAGGGGGATCGGGGGGGATCTGGCTGGCAACAAGCCCGACCTGTCTTCCCTCCTCTTGGGTGGTGGCGCGGGATGTCCACGGGACTGTTCCCCCCGAGGGCACTTTGTCTCCTCCCGCTAGCCGGCTATTAGCGTCTCGACAGCCATGTACTGATGTGCCTGTTGCAGCATCTCGGGCAAAGTCATCGATGGTCGCTCGATCAGCGACCAGAAGAACCTTGACGGTCTCAGCCCTGTCAAGAACGCTTGTATGGCTAGGGACAGATGGAGATCAGGAATTCCCTGGACCTGTGATGTGAACCATCCCATGAATTGGGAGAGGGGCTCGTCGCTCCCTTGGGCCATTCCCAGGAGGGAGGCCGTGGTTAGTTTCGGGCGTGCACTCGCCAAAAAGTTTAGCTCGAACTCTCTTGCCAGCAAATCAAACGAAGGTATAGACACGGGTTTGAGATGAGAATACCAGGTTCTGGCCGACCCTCTAAGGGTGGTCGGGAAGGCCTAACACATCAGCGCGTCCGAGGTATCGTAAAGGGCCATTTGGGCACGGAATGCGGCGATGTGCCCTGTCGGGTCGCCGCTACCATCATAGGGCTCAAGAGCCGGGAGCTTGAAAGTGGCCGGGAGCGGCTTGGCCTGTATCTCGGGAGTGAATGGGGAACCACCTTTAGAGCTTTCCCCAACCTCCCCTCTTGATTTGAGGACTTCCTTCTGGACTTTGTCGAGCCGCTGATGGACTCAGCGAACTTGCTCTCTTAGAGAATCAGCGGTGTCGGTCGATAAGGTATCAAAGTCGGGCTCGGTTGGTACCGGATTATAGGAGCGACTTTGTGATCGAGCTAGCGTCGGGGTCGGGGAAGCTGCGTGGGCTTCGGCGACCTAAGGTTGTGGCAGCTCTACCTCGGGCGAGACCCCCCGGTTCGGGGCCGCTGGTGACTCATATGTATTTATCAATTTTAAACACATGATTAATATTTTAAAAGATTAGATTAGATGGAATCATCTGATACTTACATCGATCACAAATTCTTGATATAATATATTCTCATTTTTAACATTTCTTATTCTTCTAATATCACCATTTTTCTCCTTCTTACTTCCTTCAAAATATGGCTCTCTAATTAATTAAAAATATCTAGATCCATCGATCTATAATAATAAAAAAATATAAATCTGATTAATACAAATAGAAAAAAAACTAAAATCATACCTCATATAATTTTTGTTGACTTGATCTGAAAATCCATTTGATATCAAATCGAATCATTCATAGTTTTATTTTTATTTTTCTCTTTCTTCTTATTCTTTCTCTCCTTTTCTTCCTTTCTCGACAGCGAGGCCTTTCCTCTTCCTTTTTCTCTTTCCTTCCTCTCCTGCCTTCTTTTCTTCCCTTCTTCTTCGTTCCTGATTGCCTCTTTCTTTCATCTTCTTTCCTTCTCTGTTCTCTCGCTCTTTTCCTTCTTTTCTCTTTCTTTCTTTCTTTCTTTCTTTTCCCCTCTATTCTTCTTCGGTTCTCACGGCCGATTCGGGGCCGCTGCTGACTCATATGTCATTGGGGGAGCCGATTGGTGAGTCGCCGAATGCACGAGCTGAGACAGGTACTGGACTATGGTCTGCACCATTCCCGTTAGTGCATAGACTTGGCTGGTGAGACCGAGGAAAGCCTCGACCGTGACCATGAACGACGCGAGGTTGGGTGCGGGTGAAGGGAACCCTGGGTCGGTCATCATCTTTCAAAAGCGGTTGGGAGTCGGCACAGCTACCGCAGCCTCCTCGGTTGGTCGAGGGTGGTCAGGTTACGGGTGGTGCTCTGCACCCGAGTTCTCAAACGGGCGTTCTTGCGACATGGGCCCTCCTTCTAGCGCCAAAATGTTAGAGCAAAATCTGGTGCCTGCCCAGTGGATACGGTCTGCCCCCGTCGCCGCTGAGTGGGCACTGTTGGTTCAGGCCCTTGTGCGTTAGTTCGTTCGTGGTCGTCTCGGGACGGAGTCAGTGCTCGTCTAGATGGTTGGATCCCTCGTACCCTGTCACGGGGGTTGGCAGCTGGAGTGGCGGAGCTCGGGTCAGGAGAAGGCACCTCAGGTCGGGTTGGCGTCGGCTCCTGCAAGGAGGTCGGGTCTAAGTTCCCGACATGACCCCTCCGACGATCAAGTTAGTTTTGTGGTTGATTTTTCGATTCCTCTGTCCCGTAGAGGTGCAGAAGCTTATATAGTGGGTGTTGTAGGTCATCCGTACCTTACAACCTTAGTGCCCTTATGGCTTATCATGTCATCGTACCTTTCCACCACGCCCGTCGTCCTTACGGTGAAGCATGCGTTTGCAGGTAAGGGTGTCGATCTTACCTGTGTCAAGTCGACCGTATGACTACTGGGGTGTCGATCTTACCTGTGTCAGGTCGGCCGTACGACCGCTGGCGCCCCCATACTTGCATCCGACCAACTTCCCGCATCGGGTCGACCACGTCGACGGGCCAGTTGTCCGAGGGCGCGAAGACGTGACGACCAGATGATCATTTGTCATATCAAGTCTCAACATAAGTATATTTCTTGTCATCTTAGGGATAAGGATATCCAACAAAACAACATCCGATGGAAATACTTCTTGAACCAAAGAAAACTATTCTTGCATGTTCACTCATCTCGATCCATATAATGCAGCCCTGGATGCTGGACTGATGATGATATACATATATATATATATGTAAGAGGTCTTTGGTGATTTGTTTTAACAGTCTGTATGCTTGCAAAGAATCTGTCCAGAACAGTCTATTAATATCTTCACGTAATCTCATCTCGAGTTGGATTCAGCTTAGGTTTTTCCTCAGCTCTATAAAAGAGTTACCACCACCGTAACATACTATCAGGAAACTAGAGTGTAGTAGGTAGGTAGGCATGATGTAGTCTAGAGAGAAGATGAAAGCTCTCATATTTGAAAGGAATGAATGAATACTATATATCTCAATCTTTCACCATTATCATAAAAGCCTGTGAAAGCGAAAGCCTCTTGTCCTAGGGTAAGGGGCTCTCACCTTTCCCTGTACAAACCAAAGGCTCAAGGGACCCACAACAGGGCCTAATAAATTCCACCGGGAACGGGACTCGACATCATAATAACTCCTCGCAAGTAACCCCCCCTCACCCCCTGGTCGGCAGAACATTTTGGTTTGAATTCAGGAGATGATGATGATGATGAACCACCACGTAGAGAGACAAATAAGGAAGAGGTGAATGGTAGAAAGAAAGACTCGAATGCATGTTAGATATGATGGTTAGGCATCAGCCTTTTCACGTATTGGACATGCTTGCTTTGCTGGGTTAGTACACTGCAGTCTTCGGATCAAATGAGCATTATGATTCAAATCCATCTTTCTTCTGTCTACTACACTCTGCCGTCTTTATGGCGAAGAACTCGGCGCATGATGAGGTTTCCTGACTCGTCACGATTGGAGGATACTGCCAACTCCTCGATGTCTTTTGACTTGTGAGAGCTACAGAGAAAGGTTGAGACCCAAGTACTGTTCCACTGTGCTGAACCTTTGTCTTTGCCTCACCGGATTAAACTTTTCCAACCAAACTCTGAGACGCAGCAGCACAAGTGTTGGCAAAAGCAGTGCAGGGGTGGTACGTAGAAAAGGCTTGACGGTGGACGCTCTGATGTAAAGTCATGCTTAATATAGGAAAGGTCACCGCGACTTCACTGTTGACGGAGAGAGAGAGAGAGAGAGAGAGATCCAGACATGTTCACCGCAGCAGACGGATGGCTCCGATGCCGCGGTGGTTTCACCTTCTTTAGCTTTTATGACCAAGCGTGGCTGACAGCAAGTAGCTGACATTATGTTTGTTCTGCCATTTACCTTGACATATGATGCATATTTATGTTTCACCTGCCACATTGATACGTAAATTTCTCCTTTTTGCAATGCTAGCCTGTGACGAGGACAGTGTCAATAAATGCTTCCCCTTATGTTTATAAATCTCTTAGTCACCGGAACAGTGGGTGTCGATTTTGTTTCGTGTGTTTCTGCTGCTGTGAACACTGAGAACTCAAAGCCGAAGCGCTATTTGTTTCTATTTCATGCTACGTGGGAAGTGCTTCTGCTGCGCAAGCAATACGACAGGCGAAACGTTCATCGATATCTTTCACTTACAAAACTTAACACACAGATATGAGATTACACGGCACGCGAACGAAGATTGGTGTTCTCACCGTTGACTGTATGATCACATTGTCTGGCGAGGAGTAGAACTAGTTGATACACAAGACGACGACGACGACGACGACACGGAACATATCACCGACGGCCGAACGAGTGGGTGTTGAATCCTCTGGAAATGCTCAGCACGGCCGGGTTGAAGCGCAGGCAGCCGAAGAGGGTCTGCCGGTACGGAAGTGCAGTCTTCTTTTTGAGCTCCTCGGTCGCTCCCCGGTTGGCGGCGTAGTGCATCTGATGCGACGACGCAAAATGACCACTCCCCCTCCTGATCGAACCGCTGCTGTCGGTCGATCTGAAGCTCGAATTCTTCAGATCCTCCGTCACGGATTTCTTGATCGATGATGACGACGATGGTAACAGCGTGTACTTGCGGAGAGGATCCTTGCTCCGGTTGCCGGTGGCGCGTCCTTCAGACGCACTTCGAAAGAGGAGCAAGTCCTTCAGCCGCCACTTCTTGCTTCCACCGCCACCGCCACCGCCGCCGCCGCCACTCTTCAGGGTGGCCGTGGAAGCGGCTGCAGGAGGAGAGTTGGGAGTCGTCTTGAAGAAACCTCCTCCGCCTCTGAGTGGAGAGAGTGATCTCGACCCCTTCCGACTTCTGGAAGAAGAGAAAGAGGGAGAGGTCGGTGTCCTCGCTCTCCCTCGATCTCTCGTCGCTTCCACCATCGCCGCGGTGAAGGGGTCAATCTGTTCTCCCCTTCCTTCTCTGCCTCGGTGGCAGGGAGACCACAAAACCCTCTGCTTCGGTGACCTCGGTGAGGAGGCCAAGCTGCTCCCGTCATCCGTGACCGGGTACTGCAGCCGAGGAGGGGGCTTGAGCGGCCGGATCTTTCCTTCTTCGAACAGCTCATCGGCGGTGGTCAGCACCGGCAAGCCTTGTTTGTCCAGGTGGCCGCTGAAATCGAAGGCGAAGTCGAGTACGTCCTCCTGCTCGTCCTTAGCGGGGCTGCTGGCCCGGGGCTTGGGGGTTCCAGGCTTCTCCTCCCAGTCGAAGGGGACGCCAGAGGCGGCGGCCGGCGGAGAGAGCGAATTGGTGGAGGAGACGGCGTTGAAATGCGCGTAGATGGCGGATGCGCGCGTCGGGCTGGTGGGAGCGCTGGTGTAGTGGCGGAAGAAGTTGAAGGGGTCGCCGGATCGCTTCGGGCTCGACGGCGCGCTCACATACGGGCTGGTGCATGCGCTGTCGAAGTGGAAGTCCGGCACCGGCACCACCACCTCCATCTTCATCTCCCTCCCTCTCTTCTGATGATCTCTCTGTCTCTCTCTCTCTCTCTCTCTCTCTCTCTCTTTCTTCCTTTGTGCTTATGATGGCTTTTAGGGAACACCTGGAACAGTGTGGGAACAAGGAAGGCGAATGGATGCGGGGACTTAAAATGGCAATGGTTGAGGGAAGGTGAGAGGAAAGAAGGCAAAGTATTCTTTGACCAAGGAGGAGGAAAGAAGGAGCAAATCTTATAGTAGTAGACAGAGAGCCGCCTTTTATTACTCATTCCTCGATTTATCTTATAGATTTTTCTCAGCGGTATGATTTGGACACGCCTTAATATGACATCAAATAACGCTACAATATAACATATCGGCCAATGGAAAAGATAAAGAGGTTTGCTGTTGGAGTGGAATCGTCAAAGAGCACGTGTGTTCTTGGATCATGATTGCCGCTTGCTTTACACTTGAAAAATAATAATAATAATAATGCCACGTTGAAGCAAATAAAAAGTCTAAAGGAGAAGGCGCGGCCGAAGTGAGTTTGAGAATTAATTATGTTTTTTTTCTTTTTTATGTTTGAGACGAGAAGAACATTATCTATCATACACTTTAATAAAATTATGGGATAATTGCCTTGTGCGTGGAAAAGAATCCACAGTTGACGTGATGATGATCATGACAAAATTAAGAATAGCCCCACATCACTCTCTAACCAAAAAAAAAAAAGAAAACTCCGGTCAAAAATAAATATTGATTCATAGCTAAGAAGCTTAATCTTTTTATTATGAGGACACTCTTATCTTTATATCTGTTAATTATCAGCTTCAATTAGACTTGAATATATAAAATATTGGGGGGTTTTCCACTACTACTATCCCTCTAAAGTTTAAAGATAGCACGTTTGCTCATTCATATTTTTAATATCACATATATATATTCATCCAAAATTTAGGTCTTGCAAGAGTATGTATTTTTTAAAATATTTAAATGTTTCATATATATGTATTTGAGCTACTATCACTAAATTTAAAAGAATAATGATATTTTAAACAATTAAAATACCTTGTATTACTTTCAACAATTATTTCATTCTTCATGTTTTTTTCGATATTTTATAAGGAATATTATCTCAATCTGAGTTCTAATATCAATCGATAGAGATGAATAATTCTAACATTGCACTGATTAGGGAACTCAAGGTGGGTTGGTCATCTCTGCCTTCTCAATATGAACATAATTAATGGTATTCATAGACTAATTCTTGTGGCATTCAGCAGGGTTGGTACAGGATTGCTTGCATGTGTTTCATCAAATTAGTACCCACAGCACACCATTTGACCACTGTTTGAGCTTTTTATTTAATTTTTTTCCTAGTCTCATAGGTGCCTTTAATGACACATCCATCGCCACCAAACATCAGCATAAACCACTACATCCGACATCACTAAACTGAGACTTTTTTTACCACGCTTGGGATTCATGTGTTGGAGACTTTTTTGTTTTCTCTACTATTTTAATTAAGCTTGTGCGATTTGATTGTTCATATCGAATCTGTCAAAATGGACAGTATAGGAGGAATTAACTGTGTGACCACAGCACCTTTGCTTGGTAAGAACGCTGCTGTGTGTTCACCCGAGCCTCGTCAAAGATGACATGGTGTAGTTTTCTGCATCATGCCATTTGAAGTGCTGCGTTACGTCGAGGGGTGGCGGATAAGGGTTTTGACAAACTATGTAGCTGACCGCAGGCAGCCAACCAACCAAATGCACCACTTGAGTTGGTGTCTAAAGGGGATTGCTCACCCTCTCGTGGTTGGCATTAAAGGTTAAATAAACCTCAGATGTGTTATTGAAGCATGCATTACACAGGTGTGAGCAAGCAAGCATGGAGGAGTAGCAGCAAATCTAATTGATGAATGCTGCTATTTATCCGTGGACAGGAAATCCCTTGACTCTGATGTTTGATATCTTTGGCACTCACTCTCTCGGTTCGGATCATGGCTTACAATCTGTGAACCTTCCATCTACTTTATTACAAATGGCAAACATAACTCTATAGCAAATTATATGCTTGCTGAAATTTGTGTTCAGCTAGCTTTCTTCAGGGTACATCAATAATAACTGGCAGAAGAACTCAAGGAAGGCTGCATTTGTTCTACACCTGACATCCACTGTCACAAGGATGAAGGTCTACTGATTTCTGCAGCCTCAGAATTATTTCACCAACTTGGGATGCAGTTTCAATCTCTCTAACTTTTTGGGACTTGGAAAACAGTTCTGCTCGGAGGATGAGCTGCGGACAGCCTCCTGGTAGAGTCCTTGCAGAAAAATCACCACCTGTTCTTCAAGCCGAACCACCTCTTCTTCCAGCACAGCTACTTCAGCCAGAAGCTTTTGTGTCTTGAGGCAGATGGTACAAAATAACAGGAAGGACCAAATCATTTTCCAACTGGAAATCTGGGGTTGGGTAAATGCAACCGACGAGGAAGAGGAACAGTTACATGCGAAGGGAGATGGGGTGGAAGACGAGGAAGAACACCCAAAGGTCTGGTAAAAGCCCTCACCAGAGCTCTGTGGACGTTCTCTTCATGTCTCAGCTTCTTCCTTAGTTTGTCAACCTGCAAGCGGTGTGCCAACAAGGAATCAGATACAACTAAGATTAAGCGTGTTCGACTGATGACAATTCTTGCAGTGTGAGTACACAGAAGTTTTACATCTTGCTGTAAGGAAATCTTCCTCTCTCTTCGAGACTGGACTCCGCTGGTCCCTTGTTCTGAAACCACTGATCCATTCCCCTGCATCTTAGTTCATAAGAATGTAATTTTTATCGTCTTAGTTCATAAACAGATAGATTATACAGCTTAGCGCTCTCGTCCTTGTCCGATTCCTGAGTTCCTAAGAATGTAAGAACACCACCCAAAAGCAACAGAAGATGATAATTTATTAATTGATGTCCGAGGGGATTGTTTCTTTACCAAAGAGCTCATCTTCGATCGAAAAGCCATTTTGATTTCGATAACTCGTAAAGAAACTAGAGAACAATTCGTTTCCAATAAAAAAAATCTTCGAGAAAACGAAATGGTTTATCCAAAACTTCAAAAGCCTTTCTCGAGAAAACAACTCATTGCACTCCCAATAAATCAGTAGCCAAAGCAATAAGAAAGAATCCAATTCAGGATTCGTAGAAATCAAACTAATCCAGACATAGAGAAACACAGAGAGAGCAGGCAAAGCACAACGAAAACTAGAGGAAACAGACACACATCTCTCGTATCTGCTACGAAGGAGCCTACTTTATCATCTCTCGAGGAAGCCTTCAGGGCCTGCAGAGCAATCGGCGTTCTGGCGCTCATCATCACCTCCTCCTCTCGCGTCCACTCTCCACCGTTTGTGAGATCCTCCTCGATCACATTAGCACAAAAACCGATGATACAATGGAGTGGAAATGCTGCAAACCTTAACAACCCCAACGCCATTCCCCATGACAGCCGAATCAATAGAACGATCGATACTTCACAGAATATTTAAACCCGGGAGTGATCCCGATCCTTCCCCGGGGGCGGGAACATGGCATGCAATAGGGCGAAGGCAACGAAATCAAGCCAACGGAGTTAACCAATGGAAACCTACACACCGCTTGGGTGGAAGGAGGAAGAAAAAGATAAGGAACGAGGAGTGCTCTGCCTAAGCTCACACAACTCCGAGGTCATGAATTCCCCCCATCCATGATCATGGCCCAATACATACGATGCTAAAGACAAGACCGACGACGGACCCAACGCCAGCGTATCATGTCCTGTTCTTGATGTCTTGACGTGTCGAAAGCGAGTTTTAGGTCACTACACATATCTTATGTAAATAAACATACATATATCGAAGGTCAACAGAGATAGATATCTTCATCTTACAAGAACTGTTGGGATGAGAGAAACAATAGCCTTTCTGGAGATATGTTTTCGGCTAATGTCCACATTTAGATATAAGACAGCCTTTATAAAAAAAAAAAATTGGATAATTTATTATTTTTTGTTAATCATTTAGGATAAGTATATTTTACTATAGTCTTTCTGACTTTGCGTGAAGATTGAATCTATCCCTTTTGTCGTGTAATGTCAACTGAGTTGAATCTTATCCTACTCGGTGGAATGCTTCACACAAGGCTATTATGATCTTTCACATGAATCGATTGGGTATCATGATCTTTCCAAGTATAAAGATTTTTCTTTGCTCGCAATGACTAGTTGAGTCCCATTTGGATTGATTGTGTCAAAAGTACATCACAATACAAATTGATAGGGTAAGTAAAGGATTAACTCGATCCACCAAGGCCCGCTCCGGCTCATCGGCCACATCGACACCAAAATCCGAGGTGGAAACAATCATAGCGGAGGTAAACTTAGGTGTCACCAACACCAGGTGGACGACACGTCGACAGAACCCCACCCGCACGCCATTAATGCGACGCGCGCGTCATATCTCTGTGCCGACCTTACTTGGCACGTCGACAGAGACAAGGTTAAACGTACAGTCCCGACCGCCTATGGTGAGTATAAAGTCCCATCCTGGTAACACCAGAATGGGGACTTTTTCGAATACTTTTTCCACTACGCGTACACAAAACCATCTCAGGAGTACTGATTTGAATGTCGGAGGGGTCGTGTCGGGCACCCCCATCTCAACTCGACCTTCTTGCAAGTCGATCGCCACGGATCACGAAGAAAATGAGATATGAGCCACCCACTCGAGACGAAGCCCTCGAGACGCCAGATCGACCTCATCCGGACACTTCACTTCACGACGACACGGACGAACTAGTGCATACAAAAGGGACTGAGCCGTGCTGACTCCTAGGTCACGATATCAAAGACACTAATAACAATAATTATTATTAGAGAGATATAGATGGTTGAGATTGATGGTCGGAAAATTGGACATATATGTGTATATTTATTAGAATTGTTAAGATATATTGGGGTTGGAGATAAGCATCGCTGCAACTCCAATCATTCCAAGACCGCCATTGAAACCAAACCACTGTTTGGGGATGCGCACTGTGAGCATCCATCTTTATTCACCTGCCCGGGGATAATGGTTTTTAATTGGCAAGAAAGCATAAATGAGTTGTGCAGTATTATTATTATTATACTCTGTTATTGGTGGAAGCCGTACGCAATCGACTTCTTCCATTGTCTATGATAAAGAGATGTATTTTTCTGAATGCCTCCTATTGATCGATGCAGCAGACGAGGAAATTAGTATTCCTCCTCGAAGGGAGGGAGGGGAGGGGAGGGGAGGGAATGGGGGCAATACATGGATGATCAAACGACGACACCCTGGCGAATCAAATCTGAGTCAGGAATCTGCTTCCAGTCTCTCATGAAAGGAATGGGTCAGCTTTTAATGATTCAGCTGTTCCTCCCTGGCAGATCATCCTTTCCGGGCCATGGAAGATTTCTACACTGACAGCGTAATCTCCGTCGGCGAAGCAATCGGAAATGTGCCAAAAGATGTGCAGGCCATGGAAGATTTCTACACTGACAGCGTAATCACCTCAAGCTGAGGCATTCATCGAACGCCTTCCACATCGAAGGCAATAAATACTAAGTGGGCGATTGGGATTTTGGCTTCTCAGAAACCTCTCCTTCAGAACAATGAGGCTCTAAGAATCTACTGCAACCTGCATGGATCAAGCATTTGGAAGTACACAGATGAACACAGGAAGAACTCACGTGAGATACAGAATAAGATTGCAGATTTCTGAAGCTCTTTTACCCTGCTGCAAGGACAGACCCACCATCTGAAATATAAATATATTAATACAAGGAACAAGTAGCAGCAGCAATGGTGGTTGCATCAGAAAAGGACTCACCTATCAAAGTCCCCAAGCTCACCCAGTGCTGCTGGCTTGTGCAGACTCCACAAAGGACCGGATGAGGCGTTGTAGCTAAAAGTGGTCAGCTTCGTTCCTGCAACAAGCACAAACTTCAGCTGGTGGGAACAGTGGTCTCACACTCTAACTCAAGATCACGAAAAAAAAATATAAAAAGAAGTAAATACTTCATTGGCGTTTGGTCCAAACACACCATTTATACGAGGCCCAAGAAGCTTCTAAGCTTCTACAAAAGCTTTTTTTCTATTACCAAAATGAAGTATCAGAATGCTGGAAATAAGTCATGATCAAGTTCCAAAAAAAATATTTTAAAATTAGATTATGTTATTTCTTCTTTATTAATTGTTGAAGCCTAATGCTTTCTATTTATTTTCATCAGATACAGACGATGAGTCTTCATTGGTGCTGAGGAACAAGAACCAGCATTCCATAGCTCACCCACAATTGCCCAAGTGTAGCTGAAGACAGGCACCTGAACCATGGCCCTTCAATGTGTTCATCAACCAATCCATCTCATCCAGGACAAATAGTAGCTACAAACAATAGAATGCAACATCTCATTAGAACAGGACGGGCTCTATGAGTTGAATCCAACGATAAAATATGATATCAATGTGTTAAAATGATCTCATTTTATCCCTAAATAAACTGGGCAAGACACCTACACGAGGAAGTAAGCATTGGGACTTCAGAGAATGTAATATTTCCTTCGATTAGTACATTGGCAAATTAGGTTAATCCGAGTCTAAAAAGAAGATCTTTAATCAGAAAATCCAACCCAAGCTTTTTTTTTTTTAATTTCTTTGTCTTCTTCTTCTGACAGTGTCAGGACTTGCACAAGAAATAGAAAAGTTAATTCAGAGGGTACCAGTCAAGTTACTTGAAGGGACAAGTCGTTGGAAATGGCGAGGAAGACAACAATTGATACAATATATATCAGCTTCCCCCATTATGGTTTCTGCTCTTTCTCGTTTGGACACCTCAAAGGTCAACTTCTAAGGAGAAAATAGGGACAGCAACATTGACATCAGATCAAGCCCACAGGAGAGAGAGAGAGAGAGAGGCAAAATACTGCTGATTTCTTTCCAGAATACAGAGAGCTAATGTCATTAAGCAATCCCACTAAAACAACTCCAAGTTTCTTCAAACTCCTCCCTACTAACGTAGTAGTAATACAAGCAAACTTTTCACACAAGTGAACAACAGCATCACCGAACCATTTAGCTGAAGAAGAGGCATTGTATTTACTGTATCTCCTCCCTGACCTGAGATTAGATTCATAGCTCCTGCGAGAAACAAAATGAAATGAAAAAGTGTCATCGTTGTCGTGATCCACAAGAACAAATAGTGCATATATGTTTGCCATGCAGAAAGAAAAATGCTACCGACCTGTGATTACTTGCCGAGAAACTCGTCTCCTTTATTATCGCCTTTCTTCGGCGCCGGCCTTCTCAGCCCAAGAAGTCCCTTCCACTTGACGGATCCTTTGGGCGGCCGCTCCTCATCGTCAGTAGCGCGGAGCTCATCGCGGAGGGTCGTGATCCTATGATGACCGCCGCCTTGGTGGCCGTCCTTAAGAGGAAGAAGCCGGCCATTGAAGAAGAGTTGGTCGGCGGCGATCATCGGGCGGCTGCCGACCGAGAACTCAAAGTCAGGGTCGGGCGGAGGACCGGGGGTGCGCGCCGGCGGCGGCTCCATGTTAAAGTCGCTCGAGAACGACATGCGAGGGCTCATCGGCGGAGCCGGCGGCACTCCGCGGAGGCTTCGGTGATTAATGCATGCCATGGCCAGAAAAGAAAGAAAGAGGACAACCGAAACACCAACCCGACACCCCCCTCTACCCTCCACGGTTTGTGTCCTCTTCACAGCGAAGACGATCTAACTTAGAGACTGCCACACTGTATGGCTGGAAGCTTGTGTTCATTATATAAAGCTTGCGTCCAAGGGTTTGGGATTTATGTTATGGACGCTTGTGGTTGTGGCGATGAATGGGTTAGGATTAGCATCTAGATCTGTATGTTCATCATCAATCGATTGATGCATGATGGGAAGGTTTTGTATAAATGTCAGGATCAGTACGTGTGTGCTGTATATATGGAGTAGAAAATTTGGAAGCACAATAAGGTACGTACCCCTTAGGTGTATCCGTGTGGTCCATCTCTTAATCTAATCACCATCTCGTTTGAGAAGTAGATGCAAAGATTCTACATATCTGTGTTCTTGGTAGGTACTCTCTTGGCCATGGATTTAGATTTCGTAGAGCACTTCGAGTGTGTGTCTTCACCAACCTTTTGGATCACATGTTACCGTGCGCAATATACTTCATGTGCTTTGGTTATTGGATATAATTTGTAATAAGATGAGAGGGAAATTGTAGCTTCTTATTTAATGAACACTTGCTCAGGTGATGAACTGTTTACTGCAATTTTATTTAACACTTGTAAGATCAACTCAGGATCACAAAACGAGTTGCTGTGATCTCGATCCAAGATACAGTCCTCTCGAGTTCTCATTGCAAACAACGTCCTATTTAAAATCCCATCAAATCCCAGATCAAGATTTTTCACATTGAAGACTTGCAAGATTAGATCCAACCAAGATGATATGTAATCAACTATTATTATTATTATTATTATTTTTCGTTTATAATCCAAGCAGACAGCTTTGCATTACTACCGAGAAAAGCGTACAGCTATACATGCCCTGTAGTCTAGTCATGAAAGATTGTATTCTAACATGAAGCCACTTAAGAAGGTGGCGGTGGTGAGATGCAGTGATAACCATGAAACTAAGAAACTTGCCAGATCTAACGAGTAAAGTTAAATTGAAGAGATCATGTGGATCGGGTTTGCATTGGAGATGTAGATTGAAGTTTAGATTATTAGGTTAGATGATTAATGATGTGACGAACTATAATTTGGAGTTTTGCCTTGTGTCGTGGTTATTTTCTCAGATCTACAGAGATGGAAGTCAAAGCCAATATGACATCATGTTCATGGCATGACAGACATCTTAGACAGTACTCGATAAGCAAATCCGACCCATGCTTGATTTGAGATGGAGCACGAGTTCTATACATGCTGTTATATAGCTTATTTGCTTTTGTTTTAGGGCACCATTTCCAGGCTACTTCATGCTTGTGTTGTTTGGGTAGCTCAAACTTTGACATTGAGTTGATCATTTAATTTCTGTAAAAAGATGATTCAGAGTACTCTCCGTAGCAGTGCAGTTAATGTCTCCCATGGACGCTTAAGCTTTAACGTGTCATCCCCGCTGTTGATAGGTTGGATATAGGATTTGACTTGTTAGAGAGAGAGGGAGGGAGGGTAGGTTTCAGCACCAAGGATTCTACTGGTAGGTGACTTGTGGTGTTGGCAGTGGCAAGGGATATATTATTATCCAGGGTGAGGTGAGGTTTGAGCAGCAGCCAAACTAAGACATGAAGGTGGTAAAGTTTAGGGAGAGAGAGAGAGAGAGAGAGAAAGAGAGGGTAGGTTTCAGCACTAAGGATTCTGTCTCCCTTGTCTCTAATCTTGCTGGCAATGGAATTTTTAAAGCAATAGTGGCTTTCTTTTTCTATATTATGTCTTGATGGTGTGATGCACGAAAGTGATATATGATTCTGACCGTCAATTCTGTTCTGAACTTGATAAGTATTTTCCGATAGTATGCGAAGTATTTAGGATCAAAATCATATAAGAAACTAAAGAAAGTTTTGTAAATGTTCTGATGGAAACATATCTTAAAAGAGACCCTCGGCACTTATGAACCTGTTGCTGTCAGAGATGAGGTTAACAAGAAAAATATTGTGGTGAGATGCTGTGTTAACCAAGTTGGTCATATAAATTTTTATTTGTGAAGCAAATCAATGGTGGTGTTATGCTGCTTCTGTCCTAAGCCTGGTAATGGTGGTATAGAGATTAAGCACCCCCGATAGATTATTTACTGCAAAGGTTTGCAACAGCATGGACATGAGGGAACTTAACTACAAGACCAAAACTTTCCCAAGCACACAACTTTTGAGACTGTTCAAAGTTACAGCCATTAATATCCTTGCTTATTTAGGTTCATTATTAACATAAACTGCAACCAGCAGCCCCAAGAACAGAAAATTCATCATGTCTCATACAGTGAGCAACTTTTTTTT
Source organism: Ensete ventricosum (assembly GCA_029747655.1). Classification (NCBI taxonomy): domain Eukaryota; kingdom Viridiplantae; phylum Streptophyta; class Magnoliopsida; order Zingiberales; family Musaceae; genus Ensete; species Ensete ventricosum. The sequence continues at coordinate 56,106,176 of JAQQAF010000006.1, read as the reverse complement.
TTTTTTTTTACACAACTTATATTAAGTGTTTGATTGAGGCGAGAGTAGATTACATGCCATGCAACAACAACAACAACAAAAAGAGCAGATACCAAGATTATAATCACCTTCAGATCGATCAAACCGTGATCTGTTCGTATCAGATCAGCTTACCACATCTTGCTGCTCTTATCTAGTAAGCCACAATCTTGAGACCCAGACTCTTCTGAGCGAATTCCAGCAGATTGTCGATCTCGCCGTCGTCGATGAACCCGTCGCCGTTGGAGTCGGCGTACTCGACGCCGCGCTTGCTCTTCCAGCCACTGAACCGCACGCGGATGCTGCGGATGGCACGCCGCAGCTCGTCCCGGCTGATGCGTCCATCCTTGTTGGTGTCGAAGCTCTTCAGCCACACCTTGAACTCCTCCGTCGTCATCTCGTCGTCCCAGGAGCGTGCTGTGACACGGACGGCGTTGTTCTTGATGGCCATGATCGATGGTGGCTCTTGTGTCCTCCAAGTTATGGCGATCTTTCTGGGAAAAAATAACGAAGGGGGTCGAGGACGGATGGCTTTATTCGTTGGTAAAAAAGCAATGGTTAGCTGCTTCTTGGAAAGGCTGGCAAAGTTGCGTTGAAGAAAGAAAGAGGGAATATGACTGACCACATACGCAATCGGTGGGAAGGAAGTCGGGAGTCCAAAAGAAGGGGTCGAGAAAGGCAGCACCAGATGCTGCAATCCAGCCATGATTAGGAGGAGCGCATGCAAATAGGCAGGCGGTGGTGGAGCACGCTGTTTGATCGCCATTGTTTAATTAAACCCTGTCGTCACACGCTATCGGTTTCCTCTTCCAAGCTTGCAGATGAATGCTGTGCATGCCTGCCTCGGTGAGGACGTCTCTCTGCAAAAAAAAAAAGTTCGTTGTCGAATCTGATTCTTTCTTTGGAAAGTGATTTTTTTTTTAATAACACATTTAACTAAAAGAAATATTTTATGATACAAGCGATTTTTAGCATTTTTATATTATTAGATTGATATCTAAATGATTCGATCATAGATTATAGTGAATATTAAAATTTCCTATCAATATGATTTGGGATAATAATTTCAATGATGAAGTAGTGACGTCTCATTTTCCTTGTGTTTTTTTAAGAAAGAATTTAAAAAGTATATTGAGATGACATAAAATAAAATTATATTGTTTTTTAAGAAAGAATTTAAAAAGTATATTGAAGATGTCATGAGTCCTAATAGAAATTATACTACGGTATCAAATAGCTAGCTAGCTATGACATGATCGATAACATATATGGACGATATTATGTTACTCATACCATATTGAAAAATGTTAAGGATGTGATGCTAAGGTGTTGGGGGTACATAACAAATAAAGAAAGGTATCCGCTACGTCATGATACGGTGTTGGCCACGTAGTGTCAAGATATCGATTACATACATAGCGAGCGTTAAGATAATGATCATGTAATTAACAAACACTAGGGCATCAGCTATGTATGTGATATCGACGATATCATCAAAAAAAAAAATTTCTATTAGCTATATAAATATATAAAAATAAGAGAACATTTGAATGGTTTGAACAATGTAATGAGTGAGTCATTAAGGGAGCCATCGACTTTGGAGGAAGCATATATGTATACGCACGCAATTACATGTGAAGAACATGTTTAGCATTGCTAATGTGCTGTGCTTGACTCGGCTTATTAGATATTTCTAGTAGAGATGCCAACATAGTTGCATTTGGTTTCTCTTTATTCCCCATTGATATTGACGGTGATGAGAAGTTGGATACACGAGTGGTTGGTGTATGGCTTATCAGTGTGTCGTTGTTTTTTTCTTCTTTTGTTTGTAAGATTCCCATCACTTTCTATATTTATTTGTTATTAAAACAAATTAATTGGGATACGCAATGCCATAGTATTCACGTAACCTAATAATGATTGCTTGCTTTAACCATTGCAAAATGCCTCACTTTCTTGAGAAGTTGGGGAGGGAAAAGTGACACTTTTTTTTTTATAAATTTTATCCATTGTCGCTCACATCATTTGAACACTTTCTTTTCTTGGTGGCATGTGTGCGTTGATGCGAAAGCTTATCTATACAAATTTGGAAGAAAAAAAATATTTTTATAGAAATGACGCATGCAGTAAGAAACCAGTATCCTGCTAACTAGATGGCTAATCTCTCTCTCTCTCTCGAGCCAATAATTTTTTTTACTAAAAAAATCGTCTATTCTACTTTTATATATATATATATATATATATATATATATATATATATATATATATATATATATATATATATATATATATATAAGCAGTAGATTAGGTGTTATAGATTATAATATAAATAAAATTAATTATAAACTTGAGTCATGAAGATAAATCAACCGAGTATATGAGATATAATATTAGTATTTCTAGAAATAGGCAAGAGTATAATTAAGTTGGATGAACAAAAAGTGTAAGTAAAATCTGTAGATCATTACTAAACAAAATAAAGATATCGATGTTCATAAGAATTATTTATAAATATTATTTCATCGTCATGACCGAGCTTTTTTTTTATTCTAGAGTCGACAAAAGGTTTATTATTACCATCAACATTTATTCCATTTCCGCCACTATTGATATTTTAATATTTCTTTTATTTCCATGGCTAATAAGACAACACTAGAAGATTCCTTTCATTTTCATACCTACTAAGGATTTCTTCCATTTTCATCACGATACTACCAAGTGCTTCTATGATTATATTTGGGTTGTCTGATAGGATTATTTTGTAGTGATGATGTTTAGTGTTCTCAAGCTAGTTTTATCATATGTATAGGTTAATAAATATTTTGAGCATTATTTTGTTAATAAAAATCTTTATAATTTGTGGTCAAATAGCATAGGTTGTGCGCATGAGGTTTACCCACTATGAATTGATTATATTAAGTGCTATGGTTAAGAACCATTGAAATATAGACTTGTAAATAGTTTTAGAAAGGATTTTGAATGTTGCAAACTGCCATAAAATAGTGACTGAGTTAGTTAATAAATATAACTTAATTGTTAGGGACAAATTTGGTGGTTGCCTAGTAGATGCGTTCCGCCTCCGTGTCTGTTGAGCAAGCACTGCTGGTTCAAGCCCGTGTGCGCTAGCTCGCCTGCGGTCATCTCGGTGCGGAGTTGGAGCTCGGTCGGATGGGTGGAACCTCGGGATTTGGCTCGGGAAGTCGGCTGCTGGAATAGTGGAGCTTAGGGTTTCGGTCGAAGTAATGGTGCATTTAATGCGCTGGGTGGCTTTTGGGGTGGCGGCGCTTCGTCTTGCCTCGGGAAGTTGAAACGACTCCCCTGGGCGCTATAAGTTCGATGTTGCTGGGCTTAGACCTCACTTGTTCATTTAGCCCCTTCCCTACTTCTATCTCGGACATTCCTAGCCACCCATCGCCCCTTCAGTCGATAGCCCTTTTTGAATAGGTCAAGATGACCTCCTCGGACTCCTCGAGTAGTGTCAGGGTCGTTTCTCACCCGGGGTCGGGGGAGACGAGTCGGTGTGATCCCAAGGTCGGTTCCTCGGGAGCGTCTTCTGAGCCCCCGTCGCCTGTCGACGCGAGGGTTCTGAGGGATCTGGAGGTCATGAAGTCAGATCATGACCTAGACACGGCGGTGACCGAGGGGTCACTTGCCGTGATTAGGGAGCGGTACAACATCCCGGTCGAATACGGGCTGCATGTTCCGCAGCCCGAGCAGCGCCCCTATAGTTTGGACGGTCCCGGCATGTGCATCTCGGTGGATGCTCTGGAGGCCAGTCTCTGGTTTCCTCTACATCCACTCATCGAGGAATGCCTGAGGTGTGGTGGAGGGTCTCTCCCAGCTAGGTAGCGCTTAACTCGTGGCGCTACCTTGTCGTCTTCTTGGGCGAGTGCCGAGGGGCCGGGATTATCCCGACTCGGACTTGTTCATAGCGTGCTTTCACCTTTGCAAGAGTCGGGGTGGTTACTACCTCACCACCCGGGTCGGTTTTCGAGTTAGCGGGGCACCTTCCAATAGCAAAGGTTGGAAGTCCCGCTACATTTATGTTAGTGATCCAGTTTGGGGGTTTAGGCTCGACTGGTCGGGACACCCGATCGGCAACGCCTCCCCATACCTCTCCGAGGAGGAAACCGTCTTGGTCGGCAAACTGAAGAGGATTCTTTCCTCTTCACGTGCGATCAAGGAGATGACCGAGCTTTGGCTCGTCGAGGCGAGTCTCAGCCTGGCCTCTAGGGGTACTATTATTTCACTATACTTTAGCCTTTCTAACTGCTCACTAACCTGTCGGTCGGGATGCAGATCGGATGGATCTCGGGAAGCTTCGCGGGATGCCCAAGGTGGCAAGCGGCAAGGTCCCTCCGACCCGGCCCACCTCCCGAGAGGTCGGTGCTTCTCCTGCGAGGGAAGCCCCGAAGGCTTCGTTGAAGAGGTCATCGGGTACACCCCGGCATGTTGAGATGGGCGACCTGGTGCTTCGGAAGATTGAGGTCAGTGACCCGACTCGGTCCCGCGACAAGCTGGCCCCGAACTGGGAGGGCCCTTACCGGGTCGTTGACGTTCTCCGAGACGGGACATACGTTGGTGACAATGGAGGGGCGAGTCTTGCCGAGAACTTGGCACATCACAAATTTACGGAAGTTTTACGCATAATCAGTAAAACGACCCGACTTGTATTGATTAAAAGCAAGTCCAAGAGATGTCGGGAACAAAAATGAGGCTTTTCCCGACCCGGATTACAATTTGAAAAGGAAAATTACAAGTCAGGGCTCGGGTGGGACTGAGTCGTCAAAGGCCTACTGCCTCTCCATCGGCACCAGGTCGTCCTCGGGATGGATGGTGAACGGGTCTTCTTCAACTTCGGCGTCTGGATGTCGGGCGTGGAAGCGGGCTAACGCCAGGGAAGGGGCCAAATGAATACGTGAGGTCTCAGCCCAGCCACATCAAACTTATAGCGCCCAGGGGAGTCGTTTCAGCTTTCCGAGGGAAGACGAAGGGCGAGGGCGCCCGAGTTCACCCTCTCGGCCAAATCCCAGGATTTGCGCCCGAGTTTATCCTCTCGGTCAAATCCAAGGATTTGTGCCCGAGTTCATGGCTCTCGGGGAAATCCTAGGATTTGCGCCCGAGTTCACTCTCTCTGCCAAATCCCAGGATTTGGCCGAGAGGGATTTGTGCCCGAGTTCACCCTCTCGACCAAATCCCAGGATTTGTGCCCGAGTTCACCTTCTCGGCTCTCGGCCAAATCCTAGGATATGTGCCCGAGTTCATCCTCTCGGCCAAATCCCAGGATTTGCGCTCGAGTTCACCCTCTCGGCCAAATCCCAGGATTCGTGCCCGAGTTCACCCTCTCGGCCAAATCCCAGGATTTGTGCCCGAGTTCACTTTCTCGGCTCTCGGCCAAGTCCCATGATTTTGCGCCCGAGTTCACTCTCTCGCCCAAATCCTAGGATTTGAGCCCAAGTTCACCCTCTCGGCCAAATCCTAGTATTTGTGCCCGAGTTCACCCTCTCGGCCAAATCCCAGGATTTGTGCCCGAGTTCACCTTCTCGGCTCTCGGCCAAATCCTAGGATTTATGCCCAAGTTCACCTTCTCGGCTCTCGGCCAAATCCCTGGATTTATGCCCAAACTCACCCCCTTGGCAAAATCCTAAGTTCAAATTCCCGAGCTCATGCTCGGTCGAATCAGCTCCTGCGCCATTCAAATTCCCGAGCTCATGCTCGGTCGGATCAGCTCTTGCGCCATTCCAATTTCTGAGCTCCTACTCGATCAGATCAGCTCCTGCGCCATTCAAATTCCCGAGCTCATGCTCTGTCGGATCAACTCCTGCGCCATTCAAATTCCTGAGTTCTTACTCGGTCGGATCAGCTCTTGAGCCATTCCAATTCCCGAGCTCTTGCTCATTTGGATCAGCTCCTGCGTCATTCAAATTCCCGAGCACAGGCTCGGTCGGATCAGCTCCTGCGCCATTCCAGTTCCCGAGCTCCTGCTCAGTCGGATCAGCTCTTGCACCATTCAAATTCCCGAGCTCATGCTCGGTAGGATCAGCTCCTGCACCATTCCAGTTCCCGAGCTCCTACTCGGTTGGATCAACTCTTACGCCATTTAAGCTCCCGAGCTCCTGCTCGATCGGATCAGCCCCCGCACCATTCAAGTTCCTGAGCTCCCGCTCGGTCTGATCGGTCCCTGAGCTCCCACTCGGGACTAGTTCAGAGCCACCACGGGTCAGCAGCTAAGCACCAGACCTCATCTTCAACACTCTCATCGGGCACCTCGAGAAGGTCTCCCCGGGGGGGGGGGGGGGGGGGGGAGGGTGGGAAATGATAGGGCAAATGATGACATGGCCGCCACATCCTCGGACAACTGGCCCGCCGACCCGATGCGGGAAGATGGTCGGACGCAAGTATGGGGGCGCCAACGGTCGTATGACCGACCTGGCACAGGTAAGGCTGAATCCCCTGCATTCGTACGGCTGACCTGACACAGGTAAGGTCGACACCCTTACCTGTGGACGCATGCCTCACCGCAAGGACGGCGGGCGTGAGGGAAGTGTATGATGGCATGATAAGCCACAAGGGCATCAAGATTGTCAGGTACGAATGACCTACAACACCCACTATATAAGCTCCTGCACCTCTACGGGGCGGGGGAATCAGAAAAACGAACCACAAAACTAACTTGATCATCAGATGGGTCACGTCAACAACTTACTCGACCTGACCTCCTTGCAGGAGCCGGCGCCCGACCTGACCTGAGGTGCCTCCTCCTGACCCGAGCTCTGCCACTACAGCAGCCAACCCCCGTGACGGGGTACGAGGGATCCATCCATCTAGCCGAGCACCGACTCCGTCCCGAGACGACCGCGGGCGAACTAGCGCACAAGGGCCTGAACCAGCAGTGCTCACTCAGCGGATACGGAGGCAGAACACATCTACTAGGCAAGCACCAAATTTCTCCCTAACATTTTTGGCGCAAGGATAGCGGGCGTGGTGGAAGGGTACGACGGCATGGTAAGTCATAAGGGCAGTAAGGTTACCAGGTACGAATGACCTACAACACTCACTATAAAAGCTCTTGCACCTCTACGGGGCAGGGGGGATTGCAAAATCAACCACTGAACTAACTTGACCGTCGGAGGGGTCACGTTGGGAACCTATCCGACCCGACCTTCTTGCAGGAGTCAACGATCAACCCGAGCTGAAATACTTCAGCCCGACCCGAGCTCCACCATTCTAGCAGCCGACTTCCCGAGCCCAATCCCGAGGTTCCACCCATCCGACCGAGCTCCAATTTCGCACCGAGACGACCGCGAGCGAGCTAGCGCACACGGTCCTGAACTAGCAGTGCTTGCTCAACAGACTCGGAGGCGGAACACATCTACTAGGCAAACACCAAATTTCTCCCTAACATTAATAAATTGTAACTACTAACCAAGTGAATAAATACAGCTTCACATCATTTGAAACCCAAGTGAAAGCATTGCGTTACTCCCATATTCACTTCTATCTAAATTTTTTAAACATATGAAAAGTGTGTCATTTTTTTTTTATTTTCTCCTTAATTTTTCTATTTCCACATAATTATGATTGATTCATATAATGTTTTCTAATATTTGACCTTCTAAATAAGTGGACAGATAAATTTTTTGGACAATTTATATAAGCCTTATTTATATTTATGCTCAATGTTTTGAGTCTTATAGTTTTGTCGAATGGATGTGATCTTGAATTTTGTATTGTGTTGTTGTTAGCTATTTTATTAATGTGCTAGCCACTTGTCAACAAAAACTTAAAACTAACTCTCAATAACTTTTTAAATATTTCAGTACTTTATTTGTTGATGATAATAAAAAATATTGTTATTAGTAATTGTCACCCTTTTGAATATAAGACTGAATTTGTTTGATTTTCGTATATATTTATTTTATTTATTTATTTCATAATATTATCATCAGTTAAATCTATAGACTTTTCAACCAGTAATACTAAATTAAGATCTAATAAACATAGTATAAATTACACATGCTCAAACCCTTCCGAATAAATTACACAAGTTAGAACCATAAGCTAAAAATAATAAAAAATTATAAAAATAAGCATTACTGCTTTTAGTTTTTAATATTACAATGAATTATTGGTATCATTTTTATTTCTCTTTAGGTAAGTTATTGACATATATCTTATTCGCTAAAAGTTTATAACTATGAAGAACTAATACTATATATACGATTCAGTATACACCTATAGTTTGTAAGAATATAAAAAATAATATTATTTTCTCCATAAAAATTCAGATTATCTAGATCTCATAATTAAGTATGTCATTATAAATAATATTTTTTCTTAGTATCACTTATAACTAATCCTTTAATATAATTTTATAAATTTATTAATCTAGTATATTTTGATGATTACTAGACTAATATAACCTAAATATCATGTGAATGATAAACTTTTATTTTAATTCACACCTTATAATTCTATTTTTCTTGGGCCACTTTTATAAACCAATGATTATAAATTAATATTCGTTTAGATTATTTTTTTAATGCATAATCCAATTCAATCATTGATAGCAACCATCATGATAAAAATCAAAATCATTGTTCATATATCTTAATAAGTGCAAAAACGAACTAAACTTCTAGAAAAAAAAAATAACTATGATAATGCGCCATATATTTCTTCCAACGTAAGTAGATAATACTACATATCCCGTTTGATGTATTTAATAAACATTTATTATAAAAAAACATTTATTAATAATAATCTCATTTTTTTGTCATTTAACTTTTTTTAAATTTTTTGGGTTTATTTACTGCACATAGGCCTATTCTAAGGCCAGCCCGTTGATCCGGCCCACAGAATCAGGCATTCAAATCCGGGCATCTCAAATGGGCTTTCACAGCCCATAATTGGGCCTCATCAATCAAGGGCCCGTCAAAATTAGGATTCAATCTGATGCGGTCGAAACTGGTGCAGTGCGCTGCCTTCACCCAAGTAATCGCGCACGCGATTCCTCACCGCCGACCGAGTGGTACGACAAGCTGGCCGAGGAACTGCTGCCACTCCAACTCCAAGAGTCGCATCTCCTTTCCGCCGGCCACTCGAGTTGTTGAACCGTTGCCGGTGAACAACATCCGGCGCTAGTTGGTGCCTGATGCGCACAGGGTACTCACTCATCCCACCGAAGCTGTTCGATCGGTGGATTCACGCCCACCGACACGAGCAGGGAGGCGGAGAACCAGAGGGTTTGCAGGGGAGTAATTTCTCAATGGAAGGGTTTCCAAGGGAGAAACAGAGAGTTTATTGGCGGGTGCCATCCTCTCAAAGGCGAAGCAGCAGAGCAGGGAGTCATCCCTGCAAATATTCATCAAAGAAGGGTACCGCCGTCGTCGGCTAAGGAGAGGGTTTTTGGTGAAAGAAGGAGAAGAAGTAAAGCGTGGTAAAAGCAATGGCTAACGATCACCAAAGCAATGGCAGCGAAGGTTCCAGTGGGATGCAGATGCATCCTCCCCACCACTGTTCACAAGTTGTTCAACATCTATCTATCTATCTATCTATCTACAGCTGCCTTTGGCTCTCCAATCGTCATTAGCCTTTTATATTCATAATTCTTCTCACTGTTAAGAGCAAAATTCATTGTTTTTGTCTCTGAAACATTGAGTAAAAGAGTTCCAGATTCATCGCTGGGAAACAACCGAGGAATATTTTACATGGTCTAACTAAAGCCAACGCAGAGTTGTCCGTCATCCAATGACATCAGATCCTGCAGCCCTGCCCACATATCCGTCAATTCCTGCTCTTGATGATCCATCGGACCCTGTTGCTTGTGTTGGGCACCAAACAGCTGCTGCTGTGGTGGATTGGAAGAAGAGATGGAGGTGGACTGGCTAGTCTCGTGGTCTGCATCGACCTGAGTCGGAGATGGCTCCGGGAACGGGAAATTGAGCTTGGCCCGCGGGCCACGGAACTCGATGGCGGCCGTGTCGTAGGCCCGCGCCGCTTCCTCCGCCGTGTCGAAAGTCCCCAGCCACTTCCGCACCGCCCGCCTGGGGTCCCGGATCTCCGCCGCCCACTTCCCCCACGGCCGCTGTCGCACTCCCCTGTACTTGCCCTTCTTCTTCCTCTTCCTCACCTGCTTCCCACCTCTGCCAACTGTCGTCGTTTCTGATACCGAAAACGGCATCGGACCCTCGTCATCCGCGGCCGAGATGAAGTAGTCGCAGCCCAGGCATCCGCCAATGCCGCATAATCCGCAGGCGCCGGCTGGTAAGAGCTTGGCGGGGGCGGCAGGGTAGCCAGAGACGACGTGGATCAGTGCGGCGACGATGACGGACTGCTCCCGCTCTCGTGAGATGCGGGAGAAGGAACGTCGACAGTCGTGGGAGCTAGGCGTTGCTTTGTCGATGACTCGGTGGGGATCGTCGAGAAGGGCGGGGCGGAGACGGAGGCGGTCCTGCGTCGCTACCATGGTAAGCTGAGGTGAGGTGAGCTGAGCTTGATATGGGTGGCTCGAGGGTTGGGTGATCAGCTAGCTGCTCCGAAAGTGAGGCATCGGAGTTAGAATGAGACAGACCGGAGAGGCGTGGGGTGGGTTTATAAATCCAAGGACGGAGGGGGGGGCGACGTAGATGTTCAACGCGGATTCAGAGCCCCTTCACTTTGAGGCGCATTTATCACGTGTTCAACGGGAGGAAATCCAAGGGTGTGCATCGTCCATGAGGATGCCGATGGCCACTTCAGCGAGGGTGTGGGGGGCTGAATTCGGATCCGATCCGACGCAGATCTAAAAATTCGAAATCACGTGGTTCCAAATCCGGATCCGTGCTTGGTGTAGATTGTGTGTATGATTTATAGAAATCGGACAGATATCTTGGAAAAAGGTGTTAGTTAGTTTTTTTTTTTTTTTTCTTCTCCTTAAACATTATATTTTCTCTAACTTTTCAATTTTACTATTCAAATAAGCCGAGGGATCTTTTTCGTCCTTTCTTTTAGCTGTATCATTTTTTTCATTGTTTAATAAATTTTAAATTGGTTCAAATAGATAGGAACCGGATTCAAAATTTTCAGATAGATAATTTTAATAAATTACCAGGAAGTCAAACTTCAGAAATCCAATCTTTAACCATCAAATATTTAAGATATAAATAAAACTTTGATTACATATAAATATAATTTTTAGATATATCATATTCTAAATAAAAATTCAATGTAATATTTTTTTATATTTACTCAAATACCATTTGAAAATGATAACCGAGATGAATATTAATATATATGTTTATATATATTACAGAAATTTAAATTTATTTTCTATCTCGATACATATTATTATTATTATTATATATATATAAGAGGAATATACAGAAATAATAAAAAGGAAAAAAGAAACGTGATGAATCTGGAGCCGACATGGGATGTCGGATCGTTCGTGAATTCGGAGTCACAAAGCGGAAACAAAAAGTTGTTGGGCTCCACAAACAAAGGTTCTCCCGATACATACATAAAATGCTGTGGGCCCCCGTCGGGTCCCGCGCCCGAGTCGGCTCGTCCGAGTTGATGAAAGCATACGAAAGGTTCCAATGCATCGGCCAACCGGAGCCGCACGAGGGGCGGTCACTAACTGTTCGACCCACATCCGCGATATCATATCAGTTGGCAAAAAATGCGAAGACAGCGTTCAGGAACTCCCGACCACTAGCGTGCGTCACACAGAAGTTAAGTGACGGAAGGGCTCAGTCGACAGCCAATGTGGAACCCTGAATGAATGCTGCGTGGACGGGCAGAGAGAGGGAATCCCGGCCTCCACGTTTTTGAAAGAAGAAGAAGAAGAATAGCTTCGGGCACACAACACAGGAGGGAGATTGATTGATAGTTTCCAAGTTTTATCCGAAAGAAGAAGAGCAGTACTAGTACACCACAGTGAACAGAAGCAGCAACAACCTCGACGAGGACAATGATTCACTCACGTTCAACACGCCATTCATTTAACCCTGGTTGGTGGTGGTGGTGGCGGCGGTGGTAGGGGCAATATGCTGGTTGTCTGTCAGGTAGGTTACAAGACAAGCATTTAGTTACCCACGTCAACTGTAGATTGACCAAATGACATCCGACATCAGCATCAGTCTATAGTTACGTAGCAAATCACCATTTTCCCACGTGCCAGGCCATTAATTAATTAATTAGTTAATTAATTAATTAATTTCATAGAAAGACTTTTGTGATTATTGTACAATTTTAAACATAAAAAAAAAAAAATCAAAACGATTGTTTAGCATACAACCAAAAAATAAGTAAAACTTCAAATCAGCAGTCGATATAATTAATGACTTTGGGTGAGTATCTTAAAAGGACACAATTCAAAGAGAAAGAAGATGATTGGAACAGCAGCATCCACTTGATGTGATACTTCATTTAAGTTATATACGATGTGGGATGCGGGAGAAAGTGAGGTGGCAACAGTGTGTGCTAAAGCGTATAACAACAAAAACAACAACAACAACGGTGGAGTTGCCACGGTGAAGTAGTTGACTTGAACAACACGGAATCGTGGACGTGAGGATAGCATGCATGCATCCCATGTCTGCGAGTCCTTATCGCCAGCCAGCTGTGAATGAATGAATGAGAAATAAAATAGGCACATCAACATGACTTTTTCTGCTGAGTCTCACCCCTCGTTCGTTTGCTTTAAAAAAAAAAAAAAACACACACACACACACACATGGGCTCGCCGACTGACTGCTCGGTCCCACCCGCTGCCATCGGATTGAGTGTTCACTCGACTTGGAATAATTTTTCATCATCACTCGACTTTAATTTCTCCATCGGTACGGATGCAAGACAATAGATAGAGTTCATGTTAGCTCTTATAGTTTTTTTTTTTTTTTTTAAAGAGCTATAGAGTTCATTTTAGATAGAGTTCACTTTAATTTTTCATCATCACTCGACTTGGAACAACCAACTCTAACGTCATAGATGATTTTTATTTTTTATTTTTTTTTAAGAAGCGGCAACGTTTGACAATAGATATAGTTCAGTAGACGGGTTAATGATTATTTGGTTAAGGTTAATTTTAACCGATGATTTTAAATCCTATTATTTACTCGTATCTAAAATAATTTTTTATTTTAAAAAATTTAATGTATACATTCTTCCCGTCAAATATGATTACATCATATACTTATACATAAATAACTATTAATATAATATATATAATTAAATTAAAAAAATATTTTAGTCCATATGATTTTGATCATGAATCATTTAAGTCTTTATGATTTTGATTGTGTCTAAAATATCTCATATATCTTTAAGAACATAATATATAAACATAGCATTTAATATACGGGTTGATAATTTTTAGGTTAAGGTTCATTTAGCCCATGTGATTTTGGTCATTGATCATTTAATCACTTACGATCTATTCTTATCTAAAATAATCTCTATATTTTAAAAATATAGTATATAAGTCTATTAAATCAAGTCTAAGTTAACAAATGTTAGTGTCTGGTTATGTGACACGTTGACTCATAATAAACCATTAATATAATGACATATATAAATTAAATTTAAAAAATAGTCCATTTTAGCTCTTATAGTTTTGGTTATAAACTATTTAAGCTCTTGTAATTTTAATTGTGTCTAAAATAATCTATATATCTTTAAAAACATAGCATATAAGCCCCTCCCATCAAGTATGATTTGACAAATATTAGAGTCTATTTATATATATATATTAATTCATGATATTAGAGTCTTAATATAAAAAAAATTATCTTATCGAGAAAGAAAAAGTGACGGAGGTCATAGCAACGGACGAAGACGGAGACGTAAAGGTAAGAGAGGTCGAAGGTGGAGGTGAGCGAGAACTAGACCACAATGTCATAGTCACGATGGGTGGGGGCGTAGAAGAGGACTAAGTGAGAGGTGGTGGGGACGTAAGCACCTAGGAGGAAAAGGAATCAAGAGACTATTATGTGCCTAGTGTTGAACTAGTCGACGCAAATCCACTTGAGACAGGACCGAAAGTTCCTGAGATTATCGCCAGCATAGGAGAGGTTACGTGCGTACAATGCCTGCTATGCAGCATCAACTCGGTGTTGCTGCTAGTGGTCGCTTTCACGATGATACATTCTCTTGTCATTGATAGTAGTTTCAATTTTTCTAATTTAAATTATATATATTACTATATTAATTATTTATTATGAGTCAGCATGCAACGTAATCATACTTTAACATATGTTAAGTGATATTTGATAGGAGGGATTTATATGCTATATTTTTAAAAATATAAGGGTTATTTTAGGTACAAATAAAATCATAAGGGTTTAAGTAATTGATGACTAAAACCAAGTTAAAATGAATATTTTTTTAAACTTAAATTATACATATCATTATATTAATAATTTATAACGAGTTAACATATCAAATAAATATACGTTAACGATAATAACTTATATTATATATATTTTTTAAAGTATAGATGTTATTTTAAATACGATTAAATCAGCTTAAGTGTTGTATGAGAGGAAAATCACATAGATAAAATAAACCTTAACTCATGATTATTTAGATGGAGTTTTTGAATAAACAATAAATTCATGATAGAGTAGTCCTCCTAATATTGATTTCCTAATAACTCTAAATCTCCGATCCCCATTCGAGAATCTAGCATTGCATCACTATATCTATTAACATCTTTCCCTGTACTTAACCCATTAAGTGAGAGAACCGATGGGTGTGATATGAATAATCAACCTTTCTTCCCTCACAGTTGACACTCGGAACAAAGAAAAGAAGATACTTGTGAGAATCACCCTCTTTCCAATATTTTTGGATGAAAATTTAAAAGGTTTTCATGATTTCAAATAAAGGATGATAAATTCTCATTTTTTGTTGCTCATATATAAATTATACTCTATATATTATAGAATATTGTAAAATCTAATTTTTTTTTTATTTGTTATGAAAATTGATGATAAAGTAGGTGAAGCATTCTCGGTCACAATGTCATTTAATGGACTAATAGCGTCTTGACTAATGAACCAAGAAAGTGTAACTCTAGGCGTTGTCAACCTTATTATGCGTTTTAGAGATTTGATAACATTATCTATTTATGAATTATTTTGAATGAAAATTGAGAATATTTTGGTACATTTCTAAATAAAGAATGACAAATCCTCATATTTTCCAGTTAGCATTAAATTCGTGTATATACATTTTGAAGTATTGTATAACATTTACGTTCATTTGTTATCAAAAAATAAATGATAATGAAAAAGGTGGAACATTTTCTAGTTATAATGTTCTTGAATAATTTTCTGCTGTTTTATGGTTAGGCAAAACCCAAAACATTATAACTCTATTCTGAAATATTATAACTGGGATTCAATTAGTTTATATCTTTGTGGGTCTTAATTATCAACTTTATTATAAATTTTTAGATTTCATAAGATGATTTATTTGAGAGTTTAAGTTGTTTTCGATGTAAATTCAAATTATTTTGGCATATTTCAAAATAAAAGGTTAACAAAAATTTATTTAAAATGCTATAAGTAAGTTTTAATTAGGTAAAATTCTGCAATCCATAATTATCAATTTTCTTATAGGTTTTGGGATATGATAAAATAATTAAATGAGAATGTGAGCAGTCTTGGATAGAAATTATAAAAGTCTTGATCTATTTAAAAAAAAAAATACTTAATCTTAAATTTCACTCTACATATTTTGAAATATTTGTGTTCATTTATTGCAAAAGAATGACAATATGAAAGATGAGAATGACAATACGAAAGTGTTTTTTGTTACTGGTCTAACACACTACGAAAGTGTTTTTTGTTGGATTTGAGTGAAAACTTTTTTTTTCTTCTAATAATAAGGACATTTTGATCATTTCATAAATTTAGAGTTTTTTATATTAAAAAAGATTATTATTTATAGTCTTATTTTTATAATCTATAATATCATTTGAAAACTTTTAATATTTATAAACTATTCTTTTGTTAATATATATAAATGCCCTCTTACTCTTAGGCTCTTTATTCTCATCCTCCTTTTCTTAGTTTTCTTCTCCTTCCCTTCTTTTATTTCCTCATTGGAGAACAACGTCGAAGGGGATGCAAATAAGATCAAATGATGTCAGGTAGTGCCGACAGTAACAATGTTGGCAAGGAGCGACGTCGATGAAACAAGAGTTTATAGGAAAGAAAAAAAAAGATAAAATTGATAATATTATGATTATAAATAGTAAAAAAAGTTTGTGAATAATAGATTCTTTAAAAATGAGGGATGTGATAATAATAAAAAAAAACCTATGCCTTTATTGGAAAGTCTCTGAATGAAAATGTAGTGTTCTTTTTTCCTAATTTTTTAAGGGGTTATCAATATAAAAAGGTTGTCAATAGTTAAAAAGGGATCGTGAATAATAATAATAATAAGCTTCTTTAAAAATGAGGGGGTGTGATCCTAAGAAAACCTAGAACCTGATGCCTTTCTTGAAAAAATCTCTCGATAATATTTGTGTAGAATTAAGTTCTTCAATGCTTTTAAAAAAGTAATTTTGTATGTCTGATGTTTGAAGCTATTTTAAAAGATTACGACTTTTAATATGGGCAAGTTCTTGTAGTTGTTAAAAATTTCATGCGCAGCGATACTTGGCCTTTTAGTATCGCCGTTTTCTACTTACAGAGTTCGTAAAAGAGAAGAGAGAGGATTTTTGCAGTCACGAGACTTTGACGCATATACGCAAAGAGAGAAAACCTTTCAAAGTCTATCTGCAATCTGTGTTGGATAAACATTACGTCAATTTATTGTCCAAATTTGATGAGAAAAGGTTCCGAGAAAAAAAAATAAATACTTTTTCCATGTCTATCCGCATTTGGTTTCGGATAAATATTATCCACAATTCGTGATGAATGCCCTTGCGGATGAATCCATGGCATCATCAGCTTTCTTGAGCAATTCCGAGTTGCCATGTCGTCGCTGCAGGGTTTCTTGGCAGCAGATGATCTCCAATTTTATCAGGTAGCTTTCAAATTTGTTTTTCTCTCTCTCTCTCTCTCTCTCTTTTTTTTTTCTTCTTAAAGTCATGAAGGTTTGGATTCCATCAAAAACTTTAAAATATTTTATGTTCAGTAAATATTAGCTCTTGTTCGATACATACTGTGATCGAAATACGAAGCGAATTTATCGAAATTTTGTGGTATTTTATTCCTCAGTTTTCCTAACCCGCACAACAATTGTTGCCGTTCCTATTAAGCACCTGCGAAGCTTTCACAAGGAAGATTTAACTTCTTCGCTTTCTTCAACCTAAACAACAACAACAACATCTTCGACATGTTAACCTATTTGTGGCACCACCGAGAAGAGGCAACTTAAGAAGACACACTTGTCTCTGCCGTCCATCGTCGGGGTCACCTCTTTTCCCAGACACAGTAGTCTTTGCCAGAGGCAACTACGTGGAAGTCGGCAGTAACGAGACTCCCAACGTCAGATCTCGAGCCTATCTTCACCGTAACTTTCTCGTCGATCACAGCCATGTAGAGATCAGCGTCAGCAACCAGGATGCGCAGTGTGCTCCCTGGACGAATCCTGTTCCGAGTCCTGATGGCGGCCAGCCCAGTGATCTCTTCGTTCAGTCCCCAGTCAAACAAATGATCGTAGAACTGCATATTTTGATTCATGTATCAGTAACCTAATACGATCACCAAGTCCAAAGAATAATAACGCTACCGTGTTGCCGGTGAAGAACCAGATTTGCGGTACTCACGATGGTGGGAACCCCTGGGTGTGTTAGAATGTAGGCATAGCCTTCCATGACCCTCTCAGGAGGGAAAGGCCACATCTTCTGCGTCGAACCAGTATCGTGGTTGTCCACGAACGTGACTGCCTTCTCCGGCCACCAGCCGATCATCCCCGACGCCTTGCCTTGGCGATCGCGCAGCCTCCATAGCTCGCCTTGCACCGCGGCTTGCAGTACACCCTTGGTGGTGAAATCGAATGTCGCCGCCGGGCCGCCGACGTCACGAACCCAGTTGACCAGCTCCTGACGGCTGCCATCTTGGTCGTAGGCGGGCTTTCCATCTTGTCCGTAAGTCAAGGAGCTCCACAGCTCCCCCACCACAAAGGCGGGTCTGGTTTGGCTCACGTACGTCTTCGTGATGCTCGGCGAGTATCCCCTGGCGAAATCAAGCCGCCAGCCGTCGAAGCCGATGTCGGTCTTGAGCCAGTTCAGCCAGTCCGTGAGCTCGCGCTGGACCTGCGGGTTGAGGTGGTCGATGTCGGGCGCGGCGGCGAAGCCGGCGCCCGTGTCGGGGTTTCCGGTTCCATCGGAGTACTGGGTGTCGTCGCTGCAGATCATGTGCGGCCCCCAGTTGAGGCGGCCATCTCTGTTCCCCCCTTCGAACATGCAGTATATTCCTCTCTCATCCTTGCTGTCGGCGCAGCGGTGGTTGATGACGATGTCGGCGACACATTCGATGTCTTTCGCGTGGAACTCGGTGATCAATGACTTGAGTTCATCCCGGGTTCCGTACTTGGATGCGCTAAGATCATACAGCCGGCCGGGCATGTAACCTGAAGAGAAGTTTCAGGGTTAGACGTAAGTTCAAACAGAGACAAGCTGACGGTGAAGGCTCAGTTGATGAGCTCCATGGAGTTGATTGTTTGTAAACCACTTTGGTTCTTCAACATGCGGATAGTGACTGCAAAATCTCATTATATAGTTAATGCTGGGGTTTCTCCTACAACTGCTGAGAGAAATGTTAGCAACTCCATGAAGTGTGTGTGTACCTACAACTACATGCTTTGGTTGTCTCATCTGGAACGTGACCTTTGACCTCGTTGGTCTGATGAATCATGATTAAAAGGATCCAATATATTTATAAGTTTTAGTATCTTCTTTCACACGCAAGTCGATCTAGTCTGGACGTGTCAATGAAACCCTTTATGATGTAAGCTCAAATAAAAAAAAGAGGATTTGAGTGTATGATATGTTTTGATACCATGATCAAATCTCGAAAATAACCCAACACGAAGTAACAATGACATTGAACGAGCTTCTGCAAGTTCAGAAAGATTTGAACGAAAAAGGAGTCGGAAAAAGATAAGAAAGCTATGGCAATGGCGTTAACAACATATCAGTCTTGCATGAATGCAAGCAGAACCTTGTTCGGAGACGGAGTGGGATGGCGGAGGTAGCCAGACGAGGGTGACTCCAGCTCTGGCTATAGCAGGCACCTGCCCCTTCAGGAAGTTGTACCACCCCCCTTGCTTCCTCCATGACTCCCAGTTAAAACCCTGCAAAATGCATGAGCTAAGCAACAGCAGCAGCAACAACAAACAGAGTCCATATATTTATGACCACCTGAAAGAGGATATGTGACTGAACGCTGACAGTATGGATGGATAACACGAGGAGGAGGACCAAGGCAAGCGACGGTGGCTTCATCTTCTCCTTGGCTAAACTCTTTCAGATAAAATGGGACGGATTGGGTTACGATGAGCATGCCAAGGCGCCTGAGATCGCCACTATATAGAAGGTTGGTCGGGCCTTAGTGGTCGAGTGCTTCCACGGTTGTGGCGGTCCCGATCATCGAAGCCAGCGCCAATGGTAATCCGAAGCGAGGATAAGGAGGGAAGGCAGTTGCCATCGTAACGCAAACTTTTGCAGCCGCAGCGTCTCAGATACAGTTCTGTCGACGAGACCGGATAGACGTCGCCTGCTTTGTCGCGTTTCAATTTCCCGGAGAAGGGGGCGGGGCAGAGACAGACGTGCGGCTAAAATGGAGGCTGTAGTAATGGCAGTCGTATCTCCACATTTGCGGACGACGTGTCTTTTTCAAAACTTTTATCTCAAAGTATCATTACACTTGCACAAACATATCGTTATGGACGAGCATATTATATTGATTCATCCTAAGAACCCAATCCGAAGGCCAGCAGAACAAATGGTGGGTATCACATTTAACTTTCTTCACTGGATTTACCTAAACAAACCCAAAATGCAGCCAGTCATTGTTTCAAGGATCGATCGACTATAAGTTTTGGATCCTTTCCAATGAGAGCTAGCCTTTGAGAACGGTGGCTGCCGATCCAATTTAGTGACACATGGAAATCTCGCACGTCAACAAGTTCCGGTCATCATTGACCATTATACCAAATGTGTCGATTGTAGATGTTTAGCTGATACCCATTCCACAACTCAAGTCAACGTTGCCGTACATTAATTACGCTGGCCGTGCCTACGGTTCTCATTCAATAAATGTCATCGATCACACGGTTAGGAAGGATGAACTCGGGAGCCAGAGATTGCAGGCGCCTTTTGTTCCTGTGCGGCCATTCATGTCGACCGTGTCGTTGAAGACAGCAGGATGGACTCCACGGCACGTCTCCAGCGGATATATATACTGCTGACGGATAACGCCGCCGACGAGCTGGATGAGAACGGAGGAATGATGTGTTACTGATTGCGGTCAGCTCCACCGGCAGCCGCGCTGTCAGGTAAGCTGGGCATCGTATTGTGTGCCGCATCATAAAAGCCCTCGAGACGAGAGCTTCGCTGGCGACGGCTCCGAACTAGCAACAGCTTTGGGTTATATGACCATTGACCGCCGCCGTCGGCTTCTTCCTCGGCCGAGATCATCGGAAGTTGAGATCCATGTTCAAACATCAGGCTCCGGAGCTCACTCGAGCGGAAGGTGTTGCATGTGTGATAAGATCAGCCGCCTACCTGATCGCGTGCTGATGTCCTTCCTATATCGGATCAGTCCTTCTTCTCAGAAAGGTAGGATGGTCCATTGTGATCAAAACATGTCATATATAGTTTGACCCATAACATGAAAAATATTATGGACCAACGTATAAAAAAAATATTATTCTTCCATCAAGTATCATTCCTCTACTAGAGATATTTCCTATCAAACACTAGACATTATTTCTTGTTGAACTGCCCAGTTTTTAAGTTTTCTCATGTTCCTCCTCCTTCTATATGTTTCAACTCTTAATTCAACACATCATGAGATGGAGACGAAGTTAGATGTTCTTATGTTTTCGGTGTGGACTCCTAAGAAACTATTCTTGGTGGAGGCACAAAGTCTATCCAGATTCTGGACTTCAAAGTTCATCTGTATGCCGTGGCATATGTGGAATGAAGGGAATTATCCATTAAAGACTGCTCGTTTCTGACATTTTAGTGCTGTTTTTTTTTAATATGGAGACAACGAACTCAGTCATGAGTCCCCGTTTGATGAGAGTTCTGAGCGATCTCGGCTGTATACAGGATCATGGATGGTTGATCTTGATGTCTTCCAAAGTTGTTTGTTTCTTTATACTTCACCTTTTTCATGGAAGTTGAGCAATATTGTGTTAGAATCCTGCTCTCTTCACTGTTATATTGCCATCTTTCTTTCTTTTTTTTTCTTTTTTATAACAGAAGAATCGAAAGAAAGGACAAGAAAGATGTATCCAAATTCCGGACCAATTACCTCAAGTTTTTGAGAGAAGAATTAACCTTTTTTTTTTTTATCATGCTTGGGTACAAGATTGACTAGTAAAAAAAGTATGCCTCTTAATTAAGCAAAACAATTAAAAGTAGCACATCACAGAGACTTGCTGGTGCATCAAAACCTGGAATCAAAACTCTAAAAAATACAAGTAAAAGAAAGACCCATGCATGGGCTCCACAGCCCTTCTTTGTCGAGTCATTTTGTGCAGAAATCAGTATCAACTTCCGGACAAGACTTGCTTAATCACCAGCAGCTGAAATAAAGCACCGAGGAGGACATGAAAAAATTTAGCTACATACCAAAAAACAATAAATATATAAGCTAAGTGTCAATGGTTTCCATCGCCTCCTAGTTAAGTACTCGTAGCAGTTGGAAACTTCCTCCACAATGCATTGGATAAGCCACCACAAATTCTTTTGACACCCATCAAAGATGCTCCTCCCATGTCCACCATTTCTTTATGTCTCATGGCATCTTTTTACTGTTCTCATTCAAAAGAAGCCACACTCAGAAAGTAAGAAAAAGGCTCCGAGAAGATGAGGGGTGGCTAGGAACAAAGGGAGGGAGGCAGGTGCAGCACCACAGTCAAGTTTTATGGAGAGGAAATCCCCCCAGTTATTCTTCATCTCGTTTTCCTCCCTTGAAAGACACAGGGAACACACATATTGACCTCACGGAACTAGCTGAAGACTGACATATAATATTAGATTGGTTGTGCAGGCTTATAATTCACCTTGAAAGATAGATTAAAAAAAAAAGAAAAAAGCGACACATATGTCTCAGGGTTCTCTGTCTCAGGTATTTATTTTATCTTGTGCATGGTTGGGACAAAAATATACACTGGATTTTGTTTGGCTTGGCCAAGAAGGAAAGCGTCAACACGTCAACAAGCATACGATGTCTCGTTTCTCATCAGTTTAATGTATTTGATACTAAGAAATCTTGGAGTATATATATATGCCGTGATGGTAAGTAATCAATCCACTGCAAACTTGTTCGTCCTAACTTGGCGACGTCATATATGGAAAATCTTGATAAAAATATTATTAAACTATATTTGAAGGAAAAAAAAAAAACACTTTTGATCAATGCATGCTGGAAAACAAATCACGTAAAAGATATACGTAAATGAATGGCTCCAACGTGAGTCATTCATCTTTGTTGGATTCTTGGAACTCTGCCTTCTCTCTTTTGGTAGTGCCTTGTTGTGCAAAACATGTGGCGAGCTGTAGGTAGAGCACCGAATGGCCACCATCACCAATTTGTCCTTCTTTTCTCCCTCTTTCAGGTCTTTGAATTTTCCGGAAGCAACCAAAAGCTTGCGCCGACGCCACCGAAAAGACTGCGACCATAGCGTGTCTGGAGAAGCTTCCACTTTCGCAACCCAGGTCACCCATCAGGGAAGCAAAGAATTTACGGCAAAAAGCTCGAAGCGAATTCTGCGCTCTCCCTCTCTCTCTCTGCCCTTCTGCTTGTCCCATCTAGAGCGAGCTTTATCTACTCCTTGGACCTCCATGGCTTCTCCCGGATTCGATGGTTTCGCTTGTTTCTGTGAATTGAAGAGACCGGGAGGTGGCGGGTTAGGGAAAAAGAGAGGCTAACTGGAATTGCACGTAGACGTGAAGTCGATCGCAGAACGCGGTTTGGGCTTGCACGGGGACGTCGTCATCGGGTTCCGGTGCTGCTGGGGTCGGCAGTTCTTCACTGCTCTCCTGGTCTTCTTGCGTCGATCCTTCTGACCCAAAGTAATTAGTGAGCCGGTTGTTCTTCCAGTAATCTTCTTCTGCTTCTTCTTATTATTCTTCTTCTTATAGGAAAAAAAAAAGGTACAAGATTTTAGGTTGCTCTTGGTTTAGCTGTTGGAAGAGGTGGAGGCAGAAGAGGTAGGTAATGATGAAAAAGAACAATTGTGCCGGCCGTGCCGGCGGAGGGCCGGCTCCGTTCCTGTTGAAGACGCACCATATGGTGGAGGACGGGACGACGGACGAGGTCATATCGTGGGGGATGGAGGGAACGTCCTTCGTGGTGTGGAAGCCGGTGGAGTTCGCCAGGGACCTGCTTCCGGTGCACTTCAAGCACAACAACTTCTCCAGTTTCGTCCGCCAGCTTAACACCTACGTAAGTCTTTCTGCTCTATAATCTCTTGTCTAACTGTTACGATCGATGCAGGATTTCTTCCCTCGGATTACGGACTAATATTACAGGCTAAAAAAATAATATCGTTAGTATCATCAGGCACATTAATTTCCTGATTTCTGACGTCCAATCCCTCTTCATTTTAATCATTTTCTTTTTCGAATCAATATTTACTCATCCTGATGGATGGCGCAGTTAAATAAATTTGTTTGCTGTGGATTCCAACTCTCGGAAAGGAAGAAACTTTCTTACCACCCACATAAATTTCTACCGAAATTTATCACCTTTAGCTTTCTCGTAAATGATTTAGCAGCAACGTGAACAGGCATCACAGAGGTTGGTGACGATAACGCGTCCTCTGTGACACTGTTAGTGATAAGCATGTCTCTGTTACTGTGGTGGTGGTGCGTGAAGAGTCTACGCAGGAAACGACGAGGTGCATCAACATTTCCACAGCTTTCTTATATAAAATTTCTGAGCTTTCTTGTCAACAAGCTATGTGTGAGTTTGAGCAACAGAGCTTGTCCTTTTTTTTTTTTTGCCGATCTTTCAAACTAACTATTCAGGAACAGAGAACTCGATTTCATCGAAAAAATCATGTGCCCTTAATTTGACCCACCCACCACTGTACGCACGACTCTTCAAAGTGCTGCTTCCACTGCTCTGCCCACTCTCAGATCTGCAAATTTATTTATTTATTTATACTGTTCTTCTTTTGACTGCCACCAGGGCTTCCGCAAGGTGGTGCCCGATCGGTGGGAGTTCGCGAATGACAACTTCAGGCGAGGGGAGCAGGGGCTTCTCTGCAAGATCTGCCGGCGAAAGGCGGCTCCGCCACAAGTTCCCTCTACTGGAAAATCCAGCGCGGGTAGAAACAACCGTCATCCTCCTGGATCCCTGTCCAGCTCCGACGAAGCTCACAGCCCCTCCTCTGCCTGCTCGCCTCCAACCCTGCAGCCACCTTCTGAGCATCTTCTGGACCTCACAAACGAGAATGTGAAACTAAGGAGCGACAACCAAACCCTCAACGCCGAGCTCGCTCAGGCCAAGCGCCGGTACCGGCAGCTCCTTGGTTTCCTGTCCAGCTATGTCGATGTCAGTCGGCTCAACTCGGGCGATCTGATGCAGGAAACTGCTGCATCAACAGCAGGAACAGAGGCCAAGAAGGAGGAGGCAGAAGAACAAGGTCTTAAGCTTTTTGGGGTGCCGCTGAAGAGTATAGAGGGAGATGAGCGTGGCAAGAATAGGAGGCAAAAGAGAGGGCGGTGCGAAGAGGGCATCGATGGTTGTAGCGTCGGCGAGCGGCCCATAAAGATGGGTTTCGGCTGGCCATGGATGGGCATGTCGACCACAGTTCAGCATGGAAGCAGCAGCAGCGTCTGCAACTGAACTCGACTGCTGCTGGAAGCAGTGTCAGCAAGTGTCTATAGAATTCAAAGATAACGACGCAGTGGCGATATGATCTCCACGTAAAGTAGATTAAGGAAGACGGCAAGCGTTCGTGTACAACATTAGTGGATGCAGAATGGCCGTCAAAGTAAACACCACACAAGTGCTCGTCTTTTGTACGTTTCTTCCTTTTAGCTACTCTTTTTAAAGACCGGTCATGTAAACTTTTGTAACAGCTGAATTGGTATTTAACTTTTGTTGGGTAAAGGTTCCATCCACTTAAGTGGTGGTGGTGGGATATATGATAGTTTATTAAAAAAATTTTTTAATCCTAATGTTATTTGAGTTAGATAGAAAAAAAAAATCATGGTTAGACATAGAATAGGAGAGTTTTTTTTTTTTCTATCCAATTGAGGGAATAAATATTAGATTGCTCCTCTGAATTGATCCAAATAGATTTTTATATTTTTTTATTCAAATTTTCTTTGATTTTTTTAATTTATCTGTTTTTCATAGAATATTAGTATTTTATAGTTAATCTAGAGAGAGTGATACTTTAGTCAAAACTAACTTCAACAATGAAACAAAAATAATTCTAGATGAGAAATATATTAATGGAGAGACCCGAGAGAGAACTCATATATTTGTTATATTTCAAAGAGTATTTTTTTATAGCTCTAAATTTGACTTAATCATTACAAATATAATTATCATGTTGGAATCATTACATACAACACTTTTTTTTTTATTGATTCATTAATGTTACGAAACTTTACGAGGAGCCAGTACGGCTATGTTCCTCTCGTGTGCGTAAGCTCGTTCATATCGGTAGGGAAGAAGCGAGAAAACTTTTGAAAAGGTCGACTGGGCTTGCTCAGGAATGTGCCTCGGGCTCCTCCTTCTCGGGCCTACCGAGGGATTTTGCATGAAGGCCTAATCGGAGTGGAGGTGTCCGACGTAGCCCTCACGATGATCAAGTCAATACCCCGATCATGATGGTCTGAGTGTTCAGAATGTAAAGAGAATTTTTACGAGATAGTCCCCAAATGCCATACCTAAGGGTGGCTTTTATACTTACCCGTCGGAGGTCGTCGTACCTTGATCTTTAATGTCGTCGGTGCCCTTTGATGGGGTGACGTACGACCTCACGTGGTCCCAAGGTCCTTGAGCACCGTGTATGCACCTATACCTGATGATGTCATGCGTGGGATTCATGCTGGTATTACGCTATATCGATTAAATACATGGCATGTGATGGGCCAACCCATTGTTAACCCAATCAAATAATAATGTGATAAATGAGTTAACACTCAATACATATGTTGCTTTCTTATTTTGTCCCACGTCACCACCTTTTCTCTATTAAAGTTGCTAACGAGCAGCCTTCTGCTTAATGACCCAAACACACTTCTTTTTGTCTGCAAGCAGTCAATCGTTCCGATCAATATTTATGGCAATTTATTAAATTTTTTTTTTTTTGTTTCCTTAAAGCATTCACCTTTCATTAGCCCACTCCACAATTCTCTTTTCATATTAAACTAAGTAGAAGCAAAATTGAAATTATCATTTTTCAAGAGCAACATCGAAATAAAAGAAAAAAATACAAACAACAAATCTTTAGAGTGAAAAAAACGAAAAAGAGATCCTCTTCCAAGCCACTCATGCAATCGTTTTGGTTCGATATTTCCATTTATTGTGGTCATTAGCTTATTATATCCTTATGATAAACCCTAAAATCATGTTTAACCCCTCTGGTATAGATAACATATATTTTTTAAATTATAACCTTTATTGGTAGGATCCATCCATATCATAGCTATGCTGATACGATAACTTCAAAATACTTATAAAATAATAAATATAGATCAAATCATATGTTTTTAAATTATAGATATTTAAATTATTTTTTAAAAAACCAATTTTAATTAATAAAGACTTGTAAATTATGTAAATCATATGTATTTATCCATTTTAAACACATGATTAATATTTTAAAAGATTAGATTAGATGGAATCATCTGATACTTACATCGATCACAAATTCTTGATATAATATATTATCATTTTTTACATTTCTTATTCTTCTAATATCACCATTTTTCTCCTTCTTACTTCCTTCAAAATATGGCTCTCTAATTAATTAAAAATATCTGGATCCATCAATCTATAATAATAAAAAAAATATAAATCTGATTAATACAAATAGAAAAAAAAATAAAATCATACCTCATATAATTTTTGTTGACTTGATCTGAAAATCCATTTGATATCAAATCGAATCATTCATAGTTTTATTTTTATTTTCTCTTTCTTCTTATTCTTTCTCTCCTTTTCTTCCTTTCTCGACAGCGAGGCCTTTCCTCTGCCTTTTTCTCTTTCCTTCCTCTCCTCCCTTCTTTTCTTCCCTTCTTCTTCGTCCCTGATTGCCTCTTTCTTTCATCTTCTTTCCTTCTCTGTTCTCTCGCTCTTTTCCTTCTTTTCTCTTTCTTTCTTTCTTTCTTTCTTTTCCCCTCTATTCTTCTTCGGTTCTCACGGCCGATGCCTCCATCTTCTCTCTTTCCTACCTCTTATTTTTCGTCTCTATAATTAGGATTCCCTCTCCAATACTATAAGTTGCCTCAAGGTAAAATAAAATACAAGAATTAGAGTTAGTTGATTAAATCAATGACTTCTGTCGTAGGGGAGCATATTTGATGAAGATTATACGATTTGGAGGGGATGATAATAAAGAGTATGTGATTTGAAGCAGATCAGATCTCAAAAATAAAAGGTTTCATTCGATCAAAGATAAACCGTAGCCATATATGATTTCCATCCACAACTAGACTAATTGAGAACTATAAATATGCAGTTTATTTCTTAGGTTATCAATGACATTTTACATATTCTCATGACACACCAAAATATATATTAACCACAATATATTTTTACAAACAACATACAAACAATCATCCAAATTATTCAACTCGATAGAGACTTGAAACAAAGAAGAAGCTTAATGTCCCACGTCACACTAGTCTCTTGTTGAGCATGAGAGAAGTTTCAAGTCTGGTGCAGTTGTCGTAATCTTGAAGGGCATGGGGTGGTAGCCCAGGAAAAACTAGCGCCGTAAGTCTCAGATATCTCATAAGCCACCCTTCCTTGTATTCAGGCCCTTTGACAAATCCAATGAGAAAGCCTCGGATGAGCTCCCACCATGCGTTTACGTACTTGGGGATGACTGTCCACAGGGAGAAATAGTTCTTATTTGGTTCCTCTCTCATCACCTGTTTCAAGACCACCATCAGCTAAGCCACCGAGTTGTTGTTGAGCATAAATAGTTTGGTTTGGTTAAAAGGATCCTTCTCACCTTTGGTTTGTAGAAGCTGTTGAAGTAAACGCATGTCCCAAAGTGCTTATACAAGAGCGCAGAGTCATCGTAGGGCACCCTTGACACAATATCATTGCTGTACACATACCTAAAGTACCTCCTCCTTTTAGGGTTGTCCAAGTACTGCTCCACAAACTCCCCAAAGTTTTGATCTCCCACCCTGGGCTGCCCAAACGTATACACTCCCTGCAGCCTTTCCAACAGCCAGTTCTCCCGATGCACTGCCAAAATGGATGGAAAGAGTATTGCAAGAGCCCCTCCCAAGCTGTGCCCAGCGACCAAGAACTTGGCCCTCTCGTTCCGGCTCAGCTCTTCCCGGAGCTTCTCTCTTATGACATAGTACGCGTACGGGGGGGGGCTCTCTCTACTCCGACTCAGTTCCTTCGGCAGCCCAAGCTTCCTCTGCAATCCCAAGGCCCTCAGAAAGCCTTCGTGGACCTTCCCGACATTTGGTATCTGGTAATATGAGATGTCGACGTCCGTGCACCACTGGACTAAGTCGAAGGGCTCGGTGCCTCGAAATGCCACTACGATGAGCTCGTCGTCACCCGTTTTGTCACTGAACATAAATGCTTGTGTGCTGAACTGCTTCTGGTAGTCTGTAACATCCATTGTGAAACATGTTTTATGAGAGTTAAACGCAAGCCATCTGTAGCATCGGGTAGATTGCGGCTGCTAAAATAAATAAACGAGATTGCGCACTAAATGAAGCAAATATCGTTGTAGTGTGAATCATCAGGATCATTTAATTAATCCTGGTCTAATCTTTCTTTTTAGTTGCCATGCCACTTCAAGATGGGTAACAATCTGTGAAGTAACTCTAGATGGCTTTTAGGCTGTATTCAAAGGGCACGTAGCTCTTACCGTTCCAGCAATTGTAGAACCCCAAGAACTCCATCTGCAGACATGAACAGAGATTTGAAACCTGAACCTTCTAAGTGAGATAATGCTTTTACGTTATGTAACCAAGAGTTCCAAGAAGATGGCAAAGGAAGCACTTACGTTCCACTGGTGTCTGACTATGCTTTGGACAAATGATTCATTCTCATAAGCTAATTTTGCGGCCATTATCGATAGTGCTGCGTGATACTTCTTGTCAGTTGGTCTAATCTTCCAATCTAATTCCGTTCTCGTGTCACAGAATCCAGCAGCTGACCTATAAGTTGATGATCCTTTTCTCGGAAAGACCACTCTCCCTGTAGAGAAGGAATACCCTGTGTTAGATGTTTATTCTTTTACCCAAATAAAAAATGATGAACATCGATGTATTTTTATGTATGAAGAGTAAATTTTTATGTACTAAAACATAAGACAAACATATTATGAACTACACATATTTTAATGGCTGTCAGTTAAATCATGTTTCAACACCTGATAGATGGTTTGAAATAAGATTATTTTTCCAACGCTTGGTTTCCAACTATTTACTTAATGCACATATGCTGCCGTTATAGTTTGAACCGGGAGTCGTATATAAGCTGCTACATATCTTTAACATGCATGCATGCATACAAACCTTTCAAGATATTAAACAAGAGCGAGACGAAACCATGGTTCTCCATCACAAGGTTCATCCAGTACTCGATCACAGATCCAAACCACGCCATCGGTTTCCTAATAAACATAAGTATCTTCTGCAGGAGGACAGAGATGAAGATAGTCCATCTCCGCTTCTCCCAGTCGATCTCCATGCCAATGGGAGTTTCGATCGACACATGCCCATCGAGTTTTTTTCTAAACAAGAGTTGGAAGAGATGGAAAGCCCGTGTCTTGTCTGGCCTTAAGACCATGTGGTTGCCGAAACTACTATCATCCTCGGAGGCCATGAAGAATGGAGGAGAAGGGGGCACGCTGCCAATGAATGAAGGGAGCTCTGAATCTTGAAGTTTATACCAAGAGAATGCTTTTACCCCGCACTCTTGCTATTATATTAGGACGAAGATGGTTGAGGGACTCTAGCGATGCACAAACTTGGCTTGGAATCTGCATGTTTTAACTTCATATATATATATATATATAGACTTGCATGCACCCTTTAAAGAAAGCTTACAGTGTCTTTTGACTGGATGGTGGTTCCTCCGGCGACTGGTGGTTTCTCCGCTGTTGATCCGGTGAGCGATGGTCGTAACGTACTTTCCTCATGAAATGAGAACACATGAAACTACAAAAAAACAATGCTGTCATGGGCACTCCCAGGTGGTCGTCCATTTAGCTACCATCTCCTGTTTTCTAATATTTGAACCAAGAAATAGTCTCTTCAACAACTAGTAATATTTTTGAAATTTTTTTCTAGAATTATCATAATCAAATGCTAAAAGTTTTGATGGATATCTCTCAGAATTTTGTAAATTTATTTGTTCATGTTGTATCCATTTCAGATTCCAGATAATCCACATTTGAAGTATCTAACCCAGAATTCATGCTTTAAAAGAAGTCTATCTTGCCCAAAACATGTAGAGTTGATGTACCCATTATTCAGAGTCCCTTCA
Source organism: Ensete ventricosum (assembly GCA_029747655.1). NCBI lineage: Eukaryota > Viridiplantae > Streptophyta > Magnoliopsida > Zingiberales > Musaceae > Ensete > Ensete ventricosum. Next base: position 56,075,274 of record JAQQAF010000006.1, on the reverse strand, counting down.
ACTTTAGTTGCAGTTGAATCCATGTTTTAGTTGGACTACAAAGAGCTTACTAGTTTACTACTACAGATATCTAGTTATGTAATACATTTATTGCTTTCAGATATATAGTTCCAAGTTACATCGATTGCTAGTCTTGGGAGATGTAGGATTTTTGTAGATTGCTTCGAACCGTTTTTTACATTAAAAATAAAGGAGAATTATTTTGCAGGTATGAAGGTGGTGATAGACTAAGCCCAGAACATGAGAGGACAATTCTGGAAAGGCTGCTTCCATGTCTCAGAGTTTGAGAGGAAGATAGGCTATAGGGATTCGATTACATCACATTACTCATGTAGTTAAGTCTTATTCCGTTTTTTACATTAAAAATAAAGGAGAATTATTTTGCAGGTATGAAGGTGGTGATAGACTAAGCCCAGAACATGAGAGGACAATTCTGGAAAGGCTGCTTCCATGTCTCAGAGTTTGAGAGGAAGATAGGCTATAGGGATTCGATTACATCACATTACTCATGTAGTTAAGTCTTATTCATCTTGGATTTGACTAGTTCATGGTTGACTCATATATTATATTATCTTAATTCTTAGATTTTAATAATAAAATCAATAGAGGAATTTGAAGAACTAATGTATTATTGAGATGAATGACATAGAAAACACCTCGACTGGAGATTCAGATTGTTGAAAGATCAAATATTGAACTAGGAAATCAATCATCAAGCTGAGGAATGGAATGTCGAGCTTGATAATTGATTATTATATCAAAAATTCTAGAGAATAGGACGACATGCCAAAAGATTCGACAATACGTCAGAAGATTCAAGACATACCACAAGTTGCAATGACATGCCAAAAGTTTAAAAGATACAGCAAATGAGCCACTGATGATTAGCATTGTGGACACAAATAAAAGTCATTTTGGGGCTTCTGTACTCCCTTCTGTTGTGTTATCTTTATGAATCTGGTAAGCTAGAATTGTAGGGTTTTGTAATAGTAGGCCAATTAACGAGGTCATTGTGCTATCTGAACTCACAGTTACAACCTTCAATTCTTTTGTATTTCTCAGATCTCAATCTCAAAGAGTAGATGAGAGTAATTTCTTTTAAATTTTTCAAAAAAAAATCAAGGATAACTGTAACAATATATTGTTTTCATCCACAACTATACCAATTGCGAACCATAAATATAAAGTTTATTTTCTAAATTATCAATGACATTTAGCTCATTTTCATGACACCAAAATTAATATTAATAATCTATGAAACAATCATTCAATTATTCAACACGATACAGACTCCAAAAAAACGAAAAAGAAAAAAAAAAAGAATGTAGAAGTTTAATACTTCATATCACACTAGTCTTTTGTTGAGTATAAGAGATGTCTCCAGTCTCGTACAATTATCGTAGTTTTGAGGGGCGTGTGCTGTTAGACCCGGAAACACCAACGCCATAAGTCTTAGAAGTCTCATAGATTGTCCTTCCTTGTATTCAGGTCCTTTGACAAATCCAATGAGAAAGCTTCGGATGAGCTCCCACCATGCATTTATGTACTTTGGGATAACTGACCACAGGGAGAAATAGTTTTTATTTGGTTCCTCTTTCATCACCTGGTTGAAGACCATAATAAGCTAAGCCACCGAGTTGTTGTTGTCTCAAAGTATAAATGGATAGATAGGTTAAGTACACAGAAGATACCCATCTCTCTCTCTCACCTTTGGTTTGTAGAAACTGTTGAAGTACACGCATGTCCCAAAGTGCTTGTACAAGGAAGCAGAGCCATCATAGGGCATCCTTGGCACGATGTCATTGCAGTACACATACCTAAAGTACCTCCTTTTAGGCTTGTCCAAGTACTGCTCCACGAACTCCCCAAAATTTTGATCTCCCACCCTGGGCTGCCCAAATGTGTACACTCCCTGCAGCCTATCCAACAGCCAGTTCTCTCCATGCACAGCCAAGATGGATGGAAAGAGTACTGCAAGAGCCCCTCCCAAGCTGTGCCCAGTGACCAAGAACTTGGCCCTCTCGTTCCGGCTCAGCACTTGCCAGAGCTTCTCTCTTATGACATAGTACGCATATGGTGGGCTTACTTTACTCTGAATCAGTTCCTTCGGCAACCCAACCTTCGGCTGCATTCCTAAGGCTCTCAAAAAGCCTTCGTGGACCTTCCCGACGTGTGGTATCTGGTAATAAGAGATGTCAACGTCGGTGCACCACTGAACTGCGTCGAAGGGCTCGGTGCCTCGAAATGCCACTACGATGATCTCGGTATCACTCGTTTTGTCACTGAACATAAATGCTTGTGTGCTGAACTGCTTCTGGTAATCTGTAGCATCCATCCCGTGCGAAGCATGTTTTATGAGAGTTAGTTATACGCAAGTAATCTGTAGCATTGGGTAGATTGCGGCTGCTGAAAGAAAGAAATAAAATATGTGCAGTAAATGAAGCAAATATCGGTTCTAGTGTGAATGATGAATCATCATGATCATGTAATTAATCCTGCTCTAATCTAATCTTTCTTCTCAGTTGCCACTTCAAGAGAATGGCTACAAGGATAACAATCAATCTGTAAAGTAACTTAGATGGCTTTTCTGCTGATGTAGCTCTTCTTACCGTTCCAGCAATTGTAGTACCCCAAGAACTCCATCTGCAGACATGAATAGAGAGATTTATTGAACTGAATCATCTAAGCAAGCATTCCATGATGAGGTAATTAATGCTGTTTCATTATGTAACAATTGACTTCCAAAAAATGAAGGAAAAAGGAAGAAAAACTTACGTTCCATTGGTATCTGACTATGCTTTGGATGCACGATTCGTTTTCATAAGCCAATTTTGCGGCCATTATCGACAGTGCTGCGTGATACTTCTTGTCGGTTGGTCTAATCTTCCTATCTAATTCCACTCTCGTGTCACTTAACCCGATAACAGTTCTATAAGTTGATGACCCTTTTTTTGGAAACACCACTCTCCCTGAAGACAAGGAATCCATCCCCGTGTCAGCATGTTTATTCCTTAGCCGAAATCAAAAAATGGAAAAAAATCGCAAGGAAAAATTAGAAGCTAGACCTTTTATGTACTAAACCATAATACAAACATGTTATAAACAAAGAGCGACTGTCAGTAGAATCATTTTCCAGCATTTAAAGATGGATGGTAGAATGGGCTTGAAATATGATTGGTTTTTTTCCAGTGGTTGGTTTCCGACAAAATTTTATTTATTGCACATATATTTCAATGTGGTAAAATATAGGCAGGCTTGAGAAATATCACACAATAATAACATACTTGGACAATACAAATAATTTCTTATATATGTATGTATTTATTATGCTGTAGCAATAGTTTCAACTGAGTTGCAACATACATTAAACATGCATGTATACGGACCTGTCAAGATATTAAAGACGAGGGAGATGAAACCATGATTCTTCGCCACAAGGTTAAGCCAGTACTCGATCGCAGATCCAAACCAAGCCATCGGCTTCCTAATAAACATAAGGATCTTCTGCAGGAGGACGGAGATGAAGACAGCCCATCTCCGTTTCTCCCAGTCGATCTCCATGCCAATGGGAGTCTCGATCGACACATGCCCATCGAGTTTTGTTCTAAACAAGAGTTGGAAGAGATGGAAAACCCGTGTCTTGTCTGGCCTTAAGACCATGTGGTGGCTATCAGACTCAGAAGAGGCCATGAAGAATGGAGAAGGGAGCACGCTATCGATCCATCAATGAATCAAGAGAGCTGCCTCCAAGATCTGAATCTTGAAGTTCATATCAAGAGAATGCTTACACCGAGCACTCTTGCCTGTTATATTTAGGAGGAAGATGGTTGAGGGAGTCTTAGCGACGGACGAACTGAGTGCCTTAAAAACTCTCATATGGATATATATACTTTTGCAAGCACCCTTTAAAGAAAGCTTGCAGTAGTGTCATTTGACTGGATGATGGTTGGTTCCTCCGACTGGTGGTTTGAGCGACGGTCCTAACTTACTGTCCTCGTGAAATGAGAACACATGAAACTGAAGAAGAACAATTCTGCAATGGGGACTCCTATGCTGCGCTGCGTCGGTGGTCGACCATTTAGCTAAGTGTTTCGGAAGTACCTTTACACATGTTTGGGAGATGATGGTGTGATAATTGTTTTAAATGTTTTGCTCAAGATATTTATTATAATTTAATCTACAAAATATAATGTTAATTATAATAATATAATATAGAAATTAATAAAATCGCCACAAGGTTGTTGCGCATAGGTAATCAAACATGTGATTATCGTCAGCTATCCACCCCACAATGCTTCCACTGCATGCATACGTAATCACTACTTGCGACTAGGCTAGTGACTACCAGAGGTTTCCGCCCTCAACAATAATGTCATAAAAAAGAAGCTGCCAACTGTGGTCTATCAATTAAAAAACATGAGGAATCTCACATTGCTTGCAAGTAGGCGATAGTACGGACTAGGTAAAAAGTAGATCGACAACAAAAATAGATTATTCAATCATCATAAATCAAAATAGGAAAAAACCTTTTTGTAAATGAAGGGTGCTAAAAAATAGAACAAAATACAAAATAGATTTGAAATATATGATGTGTCATTCCTCATTGATGGAACACTTTCATGGTGTGTCGTTGATTAAGCATCATCGACATATAGTCCCACTATGCGGTCATACACATGCGTCGACTTATGACCCTCACGATCACTGTAATATATGATTCTGCCCACAAGTTTGCTACACAACTGTTGGGTACCATGGCCTTCAGCACCGACCGCAATCAACAAATGGTGTCATAGTAGCTTTACTGTAACCATCGTATGTAATGACGCTGCTACAACCATTACATGTAGAAGGTAGACCGATCACCACAATACTGCTACATATAGTCCGAATCCTCTGGGCAGGCACCAGATTTGATACTAACATTTATTATTATTAATGATCACTTTATATTAGATGATGAGTAATAACTAAAATTTTAATTATCATATATATAACTTTATCAATATATCATATGTGAAAACTATAAAAGAAAATCATAATTTATATTTTTTTAAATTTTTTTATATAAAACCTTCGTACCAATCAACCCTATATAATTAGATGAGCCAACCATCTAAGCTAATATATTAGACTACCCAAAATTTGCTCATAGATTTAACCTAACCATCCGCCCAATTAGGCCCATCAAAATCAAAGTTAATCAAAATAAAAAATTGATCAAAATTTAACTTTTTTAATTTAATTAAAACTTGATTAATCAAATCTAAATCTTATCAAGTAGTCAAAATACAAATATGATCAAGTCCGATCAAAAAATTTGATGAAACTAAATCAAATTAGTCAATTTTATAATTGAGGACACAATTCAAAAAATTATAAGAACAAAATTTGAACTTTACTTATGATATATAATGAAACTACATATTTTCTAAAGGATAAAACTATAATTTCAATAAATGAAACCCTAAGCCCTGGTAGCTACCCTCGGAGCTGCCGCTGCACTCCACCAAGCCCATACATGTGGGTTCTATTGGTGGTTCACCAAATCATCAACTAGCTACCTATGGTAGCATGGTACCTCTTAAGTGGCTGACCGGTGACCTCATCGATTGTCGCACCGTGTCACCAAGTTCTTTCATCATGTTTTTCACTAATGGAACACTTCCGTGGTGCGCCACTGATCGAGCACCATCGACGAATCATTCCACTACACGACCATGTAAACATACCGACCGATGACCCCCATGGTCACCATGGTGTATGATTATACCTACGAGTCTACTACACAATCACTAGGTACATACACCCCTCGATGCTGGTAGCAATCAATAAACGTTATCATAGTAGCTCTACTATAGCTGGCAGTCGTAGTAGTGCTACTACAACTACCACACATAGTGGCTTTGATTCAGCAGCTTATGACCAAGGCAGCTTGATAGCCATAAGGTTGTTGCACATAAGCAGTCATGCATGTGACCGTACCACTCTCGATTGTTGTGCCCCACAACACTTTCACCGCATGCAATTAGACCGACGAACATCGGAGCCCTCAACAATATTATCATCGACAATAAACTATCAACAGTAGTCCATCAATCAAGCATAATAAACCTTGTATTGCTTGTAAGTTGTCGATATGACAAACTAGATAGAAAATAGATCGACAATAAAAATAGATCGTTCAATCATATTATAAATCAAAATTTGATAACACCTTTTTGCAAGCAAACGATGCTAACAAACAGAACTAAATATAAAATATATCTGAACTACTTTTACGAACTAAAGTATATAATTTTAAAACATAACTATGATATTAATTATAAGCATAAAAACCATGATTATGCTACTATTATGTGAAAATTTTTAATATCAGAAACTGAAATAAAATAATAATAGATCAAATATACGATGTATATCTTTTTCATGCTACTTAGAAAGTTTTTATTTAATTTGCAAGTGCATTGCTATTGGATACAAAAGGTATAATTATGTCGATCTACAAAGAGAACTAGACTCTGCTGCTCTCCTCCTATCTACAAAAGGTATACTATGAGTGATGAATTAGGGATAAGGGGAGATGAGAGATGATCTATAATTTCTTAATAACTAATTATTTTATTCTTAGGAGATCATATCCTTTTATAAATGAAAACAAAATGGTATATGATAAGTAATTAAGAGAGTCACTCCCTTCAAAATCATCTATTAAGGAATACTACTATGATTGATTTTTTTTCTTCTATTAATTGATACTCATAATCAAAATCTATTTATATATATCTTACTTGATTAGATAAGATCACAAAATCTAACAACACCATCATTAAGATTCCCTCTCAAATACTATAAGTTGCCAGAATTTAAATAAAATATAAGAATTAGACTTAGTTTTATCATAGGGAATCATATTTGATGAAATTATGTGATTTGGAGGGAATAATATTTGATAATGATTATGTGATTTGAAGGGCTGTTATAGAAGATCGAATCTCTATAACAGTTTCATTCAAGTTTCCCATTAAATCAAGGATAACTATAATATTTTTCATACACAATTATACAAATTGAGAATCATAAATAAGCAGTTTATTTATTGAATGAACAAAGACATTCCACTCATTGGTAAGACACCAAAAGCAACAACAATAATAACAATATAGGAAATCAACAACACCCAATTATTCGACACGATAAAGAACTCCAAACAAGAAAAGGATGTGTAGAAGCTTAATATTTCGACATCAGGCAAGTCTCTTGTTGAGTGCAAAAGAAGTCTCGAGCCTGGTGCAGTTATCGTAGTCTTGAGGGGCGTGTGCTGTTGGCCCAGGAAACACCAACGCCATAAGTCTTAGAAATCTCATAGGTCTACTTTCCTTGTATTCAGGTCCTTTGACAAATCCAATGAGAAAGCTTCGGATGAGCTCCCACCATGCGTTTATGTACTTTGGGATGACCGACCACAGCGCGAAATAGTTTTTATTTGGTTCCTCTTTCATCACCTGTTTTGAAGACCATACATAGTAAGCTAAGCCACCGAGTTGTTTGTTGTCTCAAAAAAAGTATAAATAGATAGATAGATAGATAGATAGATAGATAGATAGATAGGTTAAGTACACAGAAGATATAGGTTAAGTACACAGAAGATACCCATCTCTCTCTCTCTCTCTCTCTCACCTTTGGTTTGTAGAAGCTGTTGAAGTACACGCATGTCCCAAAGTGCTTGTACAAGGAAGCAGAGCCATCATAGGGCATCCTCGGCACGATGTCATTGCAGTACACATACCTAAAGTACCTCCTTTTAGGCTTGTCCAAGTACTGCTCCACAAACTCCCCAAAACTTTGATCTCCAACCCTGGGCTGCCCATATGTGTACACTCCCTGCAGCCTATCCAACACCCAGTTCTCCCCATGCACTGCCAAGATGGATGGAAAGAGTATTGCAAGAGCCCCTCCCAAGCTGTGCCCAGTGACCAAGAACTTGGCCCTCTCGTTCCGCCTCAGCACATCCCGGAGCTTCTCTCTTATGACATAGTACGCATACGGTGGGCTCAGTCTACTCCCCATCAGTTCCTTGGGTAACCCAAGCGTCCTCTGCAATCCCAAGGCTCTCAAAAACCCTTCGTGGACCTTCCCGACATGCGGTATCTGGTAATATGACATGTCAACGTCGGTGCACCACATAACTGCGTCGAAGGGCTCGGTGCCTCGAAATGCCACTACGATGAGCTCGTCGTCACCCGTTTTGTCACTGAACATAAATGCTTGTGTGCTGAACTGCTTCTGGTAATCTGTAGCATCCATCCCGTGCGAAGCATGTTTTACGAGAGTTAGTTTACACGCAAGCAAGTAATCTGTAGCATTGGGTAGATTGCGGCTGCTTAAATAAATAAATAAATAAATAAAATATGTGCAGTAAATGAAGCAAATATCGGTTCTAGTGTGAATGAAGAATCATCATGATCATGTAATCTAATCCTGCTCTAATCTTTCTTCTCAGTTGCCACTAGACTTCAAGAGAATGGCTACAACAAGAGATGATGGATAACAATCAATCCGTGAAGTAACTTAGATGGCTTTTCGGCTGATGTAGCTCGTCTTACCGTTCCAGCAGTTGTAGTACCCCAAGAACTCCATCTGCAGACAATGAATAGAGAGATTTTATTGAACTGAATCATCTAAGTAAGGTAATTAATGCTTTTGCATTCATTATGTAACAATTGACTTCCAAAAAAAGAAGGAAAAAGGAAGAAGAACTTACGTTCCAATGGTATCTGACTATGCTTTGGATGCATGATTCGTTTTCATAAGCCAATTTTGCGGCCATTATCGACAGTGCTGCGTGATACCTCTTGTCGGTTGGTTTAATCTTCCTATCTAATTCCACTCTCGTGTCACTTAACCCGATAACAGTTCTATAAGTTGATGACCCTTTTTTTGGAAACACCACTCTCCCTGAAGACAAGGAATCCATCCCCGTGTCAGCTTTCATTCATGTTTGTTTATTCTTTAACCGAAATAAAAATATGGAAAAAACATCGATGTATTTTTGTGTATGAAGAGTAAATTAGAAGCAAGATATAACACGTCACAAACTTCACATATTTGAGCTCGATGCTACCTATTTTAATGACTGTCAGTAGAATCATTTTTCAACATCTGATGGATGGTAGAATAGGGTTGAAAAAATACGGTTGGTTTTCCAACTATTTACTTATTGCACATATATTTCAATGGTAACATAGGCTTGAGAAATATCTATCACACATAAATAACATACATAGCGACCAGAAGACAATACAAATAATTTCTGATATATGTATGTATGCTTGCTGTAGTCATAGTTTTAACTGAGTTGCTACCGACCTACATTTAACATGCATGTATACGGACCTGTCAAGATATTAAAGACGAGGGAGATGAAACCATGATTCTCCGCCACAAGGTTAAGCCAGTACTCGATCGCAGATCCAAACCAAGCCATCGGCTTCCTAATAAACATAAGGATCTTCTGCAGGAGGATGGAGATGAAGACAGCAAATCTCCGTTTCTCCCAGTCGATCTCCATGCCAATGGGAGTTTCGACCGACACATGCCCATCGAGTTTTGTTCTAAACAGGAGTTGGAAGAGACTGAAAACCCCTGTCCTGTCTGGCCTTAAGATCATGTGGTGGCCATCAGGCTCAGAAGAGGCCATGAAGAATGGAGAAGGGGACAAGCTCTGAATCTTGAGAAGTTTATAGTGCTTATACTGAGCACTCTCGCCTGTTATATATATATTTAGGACGAAGATGGTGGTGGAGGGACTCCAAGCGATGGACAAACTTGGCTTGGGATCGATCTGCGTGTTTTAACTTCATATATATATATATACATATATGTACTTTGCATGCACCCCTCTAAAGAAAGCTTTGCAGTGTGTGTTTTGACTGGATGATGGATGGTTCCTCCGACCATTGGTTTCTCCGCTGCTGATCCGGTGAGCGACGGTCCTAACTTACTGTCCTCTTGAAATGAGAACACATGAACAATGTTGTAATGGGCACGCACTCCTAATGCTGCGGAGATGGTCGACGTACCTTTTACATGTTTTGGGAGATGATGAAACACTGAATCGTGTGAATAATTGTTTTAAATGTTTAAAAGATAAAAACAACGCCATTTCCCATTTGAATATTAGCTTGTAATCAATCTACCACACTATGATCCATGATATAGCAGACAGTTGATAAAGATAATGACGTTGAAAATGTACTTACTACTAATTGTTAATCAACGTATTTACTATATTCATCCATCAAAAAATATATTTCCTGAGATATATAAGGTGAAAAGCTTTTCCTTTGAACACTCTTCCCTTCAATCATCTTAAGCTTGTAAATTTTTATACATTCTAAGCTTCCATTACCTAGGAAAACGAAACCAATGTTTCATTCGGCATGGGAAGTGGTCTAGAGTTTGAAATAAATGGCAATCTTTAATGTAAAAAAATTATTCATATTATAAGTTAAAGAGGTAGTAGAATACAATCTCTATACTCTATACTTCTCTTAGATCGGACACTTCAATTGAATGGTTTCTTTCGATGTTTACATGGATCTTACTGATCAAGAAATCTTTGGTGATGTGGTGTACAACATTTTATATAATTTAAATCTTATTGTTATTCATTTAGTGAGCCTTTTACTTTTTATTACTCTATTTCTTTGGTATGGGATATATTTGTTAATTTTGAACTATATTAATATGAAAGAAAAATAAGGCTCTAGTCAACAATTGAGTCATTTAAACATCAACTCAATATAAAATATTGAAAGAATGCTTCGCTCATATCGTATAAATTCCTTCGGGTAAGCATATTATGAAAGTATATCATACCATACCATAATAATCAATGTAAAAAGTAATTATTTACTTGAAATTATTACTTTCTATTATAGGACTAATTAGGGCGTCAGAGAAATCACGTTGGAAATCTCACCCAGATCCTCTTGGCTACTCTTAAGCTTCTTATGCATATAAGTTCGAATCAATTAAGCTGATCCAAATATCATCGTAATCTACCACATCATTTTGGTACTAGGAAAAAGACCCATGACATAAAAACATCATCTTGTCAGCCCACTGAATGAGCGCTCTAGCATGGGCGCTCTACCCCTTACCATAACATCTTTAGGCATGGTGGTCGACAAGTAATGTTTATGACCGTCGACACTCCCACCTAGACATAGACCCTGATGCAGTATCAATAGATATTTAACGACCTTGACATCTCTTTACCAGTGGAGAATCCTATGCACATGATAGTCCCCATAGAGTTATTCCTAAGCCTCGGTAGTACCTCAATAGTTACATCCCCCTCGATGCCTACTAAGATGCCTTAATCGATTGTGACTCTTACCACCCTAGAAAGCCTGTGACTGACTGATCACCTAATTGGTGAAGTGCCATGATCTCCCACCATCGAGGATAAAGCCCCCATCACTCCTAATCAATGATTCTTGAGTCTGAAGCTCAATCAGTAAACTCTATCGAATAAACTTTTCGAGCCTTTATAGACCAACGCCCATAAGACATGCACTACTAGTTCCACCTAACAAAGGAAGGGGACTCATCCAATTTTTCTACAATTAGTTCCCCTTCTTTTAGGAGATCTAAGAGGAGTTGATCCCCTCGAGTTTACAATTATTGACCCTAAGAGTGTTCAATGGCGGCGCAGGCCCCATAGAGCATGTGGCCGCTTTTCATGCCCAAATGGCTATATGGCACATCAAATGCTCTAATATATCATGATTCCACCACAATGCTATAGGGTATGACCCAACTTCGACGACTCTCGATAAGCTCCTGCACCTCCTAGTAGCCAAGGAGTTTGAACAATATATCATCAAAAAATATACCCCAAACATTCGAGCGCTACCCTCCTAGTGATCCGATTAGCATAAAATGAGTGTTGGTAGATGTCGTCACCAGGTTCACAAGTAAGGCCCGAGGAACCATGCTCCAATATGATATTGACTAAGTTTATGGTGATTGACATCTCTTCTACGTACATCAGCATCATCGATCAGTCTACATTGAATAAACTTTGGACAATGGTGTCAATTTACCACATGTCGATGAAGTTTACAATAAGATTGGGGGTTGGAGAGCTAAGAGACAACCCAAGGGAATCACACTAATGCTATTAACAATCTCCCTTCCCAAGAAGGCCAACGTTGAAATATCAATACAAATCCTCGGGACATCACAAAGCCTATGCTTGACTTGGAGCTAGTCGAGCCTCTTATCCAAGTAACTCTCAACTAAGCTTAACTTGATTAAACAATCAAAATTGGGGTGACATTACTATGTTAGCCACATCCTGAATGGAGTTGAACTATAATATCTATTGGTTGAGAAGTAGATATTTGCACTAGTAATAGCAACGAGTAAGCTTTAAGTCTTACTTTTAGGTACATATTATTTATGTAATGAATCTATTCGATAAGTCCTTTCTTGACTCGATAAGTCCTTTATATAATAATCAGAAATATCCTTTTTCTCTAAGATATTATTAAAATTATCAATTATGATTATTCTACATGATCATTAGCGATAACATTAACATCATATAAGAGTTTATCAATGTTATTTTATTGTACACCCTTATCAATTCCATAAGTGATTATAGGAACAATAATCTCTAGAAAATGATAAATGAGTATTAATTTGTATCTCCTTAATATCAATATCAAATTTTAATATTTTCACTTTCAATTATTTGTCTATTTATTAGGAATCTTATTAAACTATCATTGTAATATAATTATGGTAATAAAATATATATCCCTTTGAATTTTTATAAATAAATTAAAAATTAAAAAATAACCCTTAAATTTAATTTTTTTTATTAAATTAAAGATCCTTATCTTGTAAGACAATCCTAAATATATAAGTTGAGGCTCATGTTTGTCTATAACTCAAAAGAAATTAATGAAGTTAAATTACTATGAATAATATTCAAGATATACATAACTATCCTTAGAGCTTCAAATCACATTAGATCAAAGATAGAAAAATAACTTATCATGCTCTTGACCATATCCATAAGAGCACAATTTTATCTTTCAACAATGTCTATCTATTTTGACATATATGATAAATATACTAAATACAAATAATCTATTTTTCTTTGTATCTAGCAAAAGAACCAAAATTATGATCTGTCTCATTATTAATTATCATAAAATTTTGACTTTTTTATTTCTCGACTTCATTTATATACATCTAAAGGTGTCAATAGCTTGAGGCCTTAGATAGTCATATATCAACAAATAATCTATAAAAGTGATAAAATATATTAACTAAATCAGGAAATACGGAGTGACCAGCAGATGTAAGTGCTAGTTACAGGTGCCTTGCAAGCCAATATCGTGAGTGATGTCACGTGTGATATACTGCTAAATCTATTTTGGTTATTGATATTGCAGATGTTGACTTGGCCGCCACGTCCTCGTGCCCTCGGACAGCTGGCCCGTCGACATGGCCAACCCTACGCGGGCAGCCGGTCGAATGCAAGTATGGGGGGCGTCAGTGGTCGTGCACCCGACCTAACACAGGTAAGGTCGACACTCCTTACCTGCAGACGCACGCCTCACAGCAAGCATCAGGGGCATTGTGGAAGGGTACGACGATATGGTAAGCCTTAAGGGCAGTAAGGCTATCAGGTACGAAGGACCTACAATACTCACTATAAAAGCTTCTGCACCTCTACGGGGCAGGGGGATCATAAAATCGACCATTACATTAACTTGACTGTCGGAGGGGTCACGTCGAGAAATTACCCGACCCGACCTCCTTGCAGGAGCCGGCGCCCGACCCGAGCTGAGGCGCCTCCTCCCGACCCGAACTCCACCACTCCAGCAGTCGACCTCCGGGGTAGGACACGGGGGATCCATCCATCTGGCCGAGCTCCGACTCCGTCCCGAGATGACCGCGGGAAAGCTAGCGCATAAGGGCCTGAACCAACAGCGCTCACTCAACGGATACGGAGGCAGGCCGAATCCACTGGGCAGGCACCAGATTTGACACTAACATTTTTGACGCTAGAAGGAGGGCCCATGTTGTAAGAACGCTTGTTTGGGCACTCGGGTGCGGAGCACCACTCGGAACCTAACCACCCTCAGCCAACCGAGAAGGCCACGGTAGTCGTGTCGACTCTGAACCATTTTTGGAGGATGATGACCGACCTAGGGTTCCCTTCACCAGCATCCAATCCTGCGCCGTTTGTGGTCATGGCCGAGGCTTTCCTCGGCCTCACTAGCCAAGTCGAAGCACTAGCGGGTTTGATGCAGACTATAGTCCCGTACCTACCCCAGCTCGTGCATTCGATAGCTCACCAATCGGCCCCCCCGGTGGCACCCTCGCAAACGGAGTCACCAGTAGCCCCGAGCTGGGGGGGCCCCGCCCGAGGTAGAGCCGTCGCAGCGTCAGGTCGTCGAAGCTCGCGCAGCTTCCCTAACTCTGATGCCAGCCTGATCACAAAGTCGCTCTTGTGATCCAGTATAGACCGGACCCGACCTCGACATCTTATCGTCTGACACCGCTAATTTTCTAAGAGAGCAAGTTCGTCGAGTCCATCAGCGGCTCGACGAAGTCCAGAAGGAGGTCCTCAAATCAAGAGAGGAGGTTAGGGAATGCCCTAAAGGCGATTTCTCATTCACTCATGAGATAAAGACCAAGCCTCTCCCAGCCACCTTCAGGCTCCCGGCTCACGAGCCTTATGATGGCAGTGGCGACCCGACGGAGCATATTGCCACATTCCGTGCCCAAATGATCCTTTACGATACTTCGAATGAATTGATTTGTCAGGCTTTCCTGACTACTCTTAGAGGGCCAGCCAGAATATGGTATTCTTGTCTCAAACCCGCGTCTATACCTTTATTTGATTTATTGGCAAAAGAGTTCGAGCTAAATTTTTTGGCAAGTATAGACCCGAAACCGACCACCGCCTCCCTCCTGGGGATGGCCCAAGGGAGCGACGAGCCCCTCTCCCAGTTTGTGGGGCGGTTCACATCGTAGGTCCATGGAATTTCAGACCTTCATCCGTCCCTAGCCATTCAAGCGTTCTTGACAAGGCTTAGACCGTCGAGGTTCTTCTGGTCGCTGATCGAGCGACCACCTGCGACCTTGCCCAAGATGCTACAACGAGCGCATCAGTACGTGCAGCCGAGACGCTGATAGCAGGCAAGTGGGAAGAGACAAAGAGCCCCCGGGGGGAGCAGTCCCGTGGACATCCCACGCCACCACCAAAGAGGAGGGAAGACAGGTCGGGCATGTTGCCAGCCAGACCCCCCCAGTTCCCCTCAATTCAACTCGATAAGAGATCTTCTTTCAGATCTGTGAAAGGGATCTCTTGAATGTCCCAAACCCAATGAAGTCACATCCCGAGCGACGTGACAAGAGAATGTACTGTCTCTTTCATAGGGAGTACGAACATGACACCGAGGAATGCCGGCGCGACCACCTGTGTCGATATGTCCACGAACAATCCTCCCTCCCTGATGGTCGACCCCCCTGAGACTCATCACCCCGACCTAAAGGCCCGGTTGAGAAGCAAATCGACGTCATCTTCGATGGGCCAGCCTCAGGTGGTAACAGCTCCTCGGCACGAAAAGCTTATGCACGATCTGAGGTCGGGAAGAGGCTGCTGCATAACGAAGACCATGACATCACATTCAAGTCAGGAGGCGAGGAGCGTCCATGCCATGATGATGCGTTAGTAATCTCAGTCCGTATGGCTAATGCCTATGTCAAGAGAGTTATGATCGACACAGGAAGTTTGGTCGACATTTTATATTTCCACGCCTTTCAAAAATTGGGGTTAATCGACTGAGATCTCGCCGCTCTAACATCTACTTTGACAGGGTTCACTGGGGATTTTGTCTCTCCCTTGGGGGCAACCACGATCCCTGTCACGTTCGGGGGAGAACCAAGGTCGAAGACTCTCATGGTGTCGTTTATGGTGGTCAAGCTCCCATCAGCATACAACTCCATCATCGGGCGCCCGACCTTAACCGGCTCAAGGCGGTCGTCTCGACCTACCACCGGATCCTGAAGTTCCCGACCTGAGCAGGGGTCGGCGAGGTCAGGAGCGACCCAAGAGAATCCAGGCAGTGCTACTTAACAGCAACGACATTGTCCAAGAAGTCGAGGACTCAGCCAACCGCTGCGGTGCCTCGAGACCCAGAGGATAGCACCCGGGATCCTCACCTGACGGAAAAAGTTATGGAATTGCCCCTCGACCCGAGTCGCCCAGACAAGATGGTGAAAGTCGGGTCGAAACTCACGGAGAGCCAGCAAGTACAACTAATAGATTTCCTGCGAAAGAACGAGGATGTCTTCGCATGGTCCCCGAATGATATGCCAGGGGTCGACCCAGAGATCGCCCAGCACCACATGAACATCGCCCCCAGCACCCGACCCATGAAGCAGCGTCCACACAAGTTCGCTCCTGACCGGCAGAAGGCTATAGAAGACGAGGTCGTTCACTTGTTGGACACAAAGTTTATCAAGGAAGTAAAGTACCCGACCTGGCTATCCAACGTTGTACTTGTCAAGAAAGCTAACGGAAAATAGCGGATGTGCGTTGATTATACCGATATCAATCAGGCTTACCCGAAGCACTGTTATCCACTTCCTCACATCGACCAACTGGTAGATGCTACGTCAGGACATCAGCTGCTCTCCTTCATGGATGCATTCTCGGGGTACAACCAAATCCCGATGGCCTAGAGACAAAGAAAACATAGCTTTCATCACTCATAATGACACCTACTGTTATAAGATGATTCCGTTCGGGCTGAAAAATGTGGGCGCAACATACCAGCGGCTGGTGAATCGCATGTTCAAAGACCAGGTCGGAAGGAACATGGAGATTTACGTGGATAACATAATAGTCAAAAGCCGGAGGACCGAGACCCACCTCTCCGATCTAGCGGAAACATTCAGCACGCTAAGAAAATACAAGATACATCTCAACCCGGTAAAATGTACCTTCGGCATCACATCCGGGAAGTTCCTCGGCTTCATTGTGTATCAGCGAGGGATAAATGCCAATCCTGACAAGATAAAGGCAATACAGGAAATGCAACCCTTCATAACTATAAAAGAGGTCTAACGACTTACAGGCATATTAGCGGCCATGAGTCGCTTAATCTCCCGAGCCGGGGACAAGAGCTCTATCTTCTTTCGAGCGCTAAAGTCGGCAAAAGACTTCAGGTGGACCCCCGAATGCGAAGAAGTATTCCGCCAACTAAAGAGCTACATCGAACACCTGCCACAGCTGGCGTCGGTAAGTGACGGGGAGCCTCTCGGCCTGTACCTCACGGCAACCGACCTGGCGGTTAGCTCGGTCTTGGTGATGCTCGACAAAGCTGGAGAAAAACTGATCTACTACACCAGCCATTTCCTGGCAGGACCTGAGCTCCGTCATCCCCCTATAGAGCAACTAGCCTTGGCTCTAATCCTGGCATCCAGGAAACTGAGATCGTACTTCCAAATACATCATATCAAAGTACTAACTGACCAACCCTTACGCCAGATCCTCTTAAAGTTTAACGTTACAGGTCGGATGCTCAAGTGGTGGGTAGAATTGGGGGAGTTAGACATCGAGTACGAGCCAAGAAAGACTATCAAAGGTTAGGTGATGGCAGACTTCCTCTCGGAACTCACGCCCCTAGAGACCCCGGTGAACCTAAACCACGGATGGACACTATACATTGATGGCTCCGCCAACTTGGAAAGAGGAGGCATCAACTTGGCGCTCAAAGACCCTTCCGGCCATATCAACAAACATATGCTTCGGTTAGGGTTCAAAGCCATGAACAACGAAGCAGAATATGAGGCGCTCCTGTTCGGTCTAAAGGTCGCAACTGAATTGGGCACAGAATACGTTGAAATATTCATTGACTCATAGCTCGTCGCAGGCCAAGTCAATGGGGAGTTCGAGATCCGAGAAGCAGCGATGATCAAGTACCTAGCCGAGGCGCGATGGATGACGGGTCGATTTTGGAGGTGCACAATCACCAAAGTACCTCGCACCGAGAACTCACAGGCGGATGCCTTGGCCAGGCTAGCCTCCTCCTGCGCGACCGACATGTCGTCAGGAAGAATGGTGAGAACCATCAGGCCTTCCATCAACTCGATGTGCTAGTTGTCGAAGAGGAAGATGGAAGCTGGATCAACGAAATCCTTCACTTCAAGCAAACGGGAACCCTCCCCGAAGACAAGACAACCGCCCGAAGAATCAAGAGGATGAAGTCGTGGTATTGTGTCATTGATGACCGTCTTTATCGGCGAGGTTTCAGCCGACCCCTGCTTCGGTGTTTGCACCCGACCGAAGCGCGCACCACCTTAGCCGAGACCCATGAGGGAATATGTGGGGACTATGTCGACGCTTGCGCCTTGGCACACAAGGTTCACAGGTAAGGATACTACTGCCCACCCTACATAAGGATGCTCAGACTTATGTCCAGAACTGCTAGCCGTGCCAGAAACACGCCCGGTTCCAACATCAACCGATGATATCGCTCACAACCGCCGATTGTGCCTGGCCCTTCGCCCAGTGGGGAATGGACCTCCTCGGCCCTTTCCCCCCAACCTCGGGACAATGAAGGTTCTTAATAGTCGGGGTCGACTATTTCACCAAATGGCTCGAGGCCGAGCCATTGGCTTCCATTACCGAAAGATAAGTCGAAGAATTCATGTGGAAGAACATCATAACCAGGTTCGACCTTCCTAGGGTCATCATCACAGACAATGACACACAGTTCAATAGTATGAAGTTTAAGGCGTTTTGTCAAAGCTATCGTATCCAGCTGAAGTTTAGCTCGGTGGCCCACCCTCAAGCCAATGGACTTGTCGAGGTAACAAACCGAGCCATCCTTGAAGGGCTGAAGAAAAGGATTTCCAGTGCCACGACCTCCTGGGTCGAGGAGCTCTCGAGCATTCTCTGGGTGTCTCAAACGACTCCAAAAACTCCGACGGGGGAGTCTCCCTATAGCCTGGCTTTCAGGACTAAGGCTATGCTGCCTCCCGAGGTGGTTTTCCCAACCCTTCGAGTCCAGATCCACGGTGAAGAGGCGTCCAACCAACAACTCCACGAGAACCTCGACCTACTAAAAGAAAAGCGAACCGATGCCTATTTACGAGCACTAGCCTATAGAAGGGCCGTCACCAAATTATACAACCGTCGAGTGCGTCCTCGGCATATCAAGATGGGGGACCTAGTGCTTCGGAAAGCCGAGGTCACCGACCCAACCAGGTCCCGCGGGAAGCTGGCTCCGAACTGGGAGGGCCCTTACCGAGTCATCGAATTTGTTTGAGACGAGACTTATACGTTGGCAACAATAGAGGGGCGAGTGTTGCCAAGAACTTGGCACATCACAAATTTATGAAAATTCTATGCATAATGTACCAGCAGAACATCCCGATTTGTATTGATAAAAGCAAGTACAATGAGGTCGGGAACAAAATGAGACTTTATCCCGACCTGAATTACAATGAAAAGCAAAATACTATAAGTTAGGGCTCGGGCGGGACCTGCATTGGCATCAAGTCATACACATATGTCACTTGACCCATCCTCTTTAAGCCTTCCTTGAATCTGAGCGACTCCTTATACTCAGCGACCGTTCGCTTAGGCAGTTCGGCTCGGGCACTCTCCAAGGCCTTCACGGCCTGCAGCAGCTCGTCATCCATTTTTCGATCCCTGACTCACACCTCCTTCAGCAACCGCTGGGCATCAGCCAGGTTGCTCCGCACCTCTTCCAGCTCTTTTTCCGAGGCCTCATCTCTCTCCCGCTTGGTCCTTTCGAGCTCCTCCTGTAGCTCGATTGCACGCTCTTCAGCCTTGGCGACCGCTTTCGGGCCATCATCGGATTTCAGAGCGTCGAGCTCTTCTTGCAGCTGCTTAAGCCGGTAGTCTATGAACGTGATCAACCGACCCGCGTCATGGACTCGGTCGAAGAGCGCCATTTGGAAGTATTGGTTCTGCACAAAACATCAACTGATTAGAAGCTCGATAAAGGAAGAGCTTGCAGTACCAAGTCATAGGTCGGGAAGCTTACGAAGACCATCTCCTTGACGGCTCGGGCCATCAGGACTTCTGAGGGGAGTGTATAGAGCTCCCGCACCAGTTGGGGGTGGAGAAGTCCCCTCTCGAACTCCTCCGCTGTCGACGAGTTATTCCAAACCTTCGTCGAATTCTTCAGCCCCTTTCATCTGGCCTTCATCACTTTCTCGGAGTCTTAGTGGCCCAGGTCGGACATTAGCAGCATGTAATAACCCACATCGTCCTTGTGCACCTTTGTTTTGAAGAGGTCTTTCATTGACCTCGGGCGGTGGTGGGCCAGTGAAGCTCCCCCCTCCTCGGACTCGGTGGGTGTCTCGGGCTCCTCCGACGGTGTCGCTGGCTCCTTGCCTTTAGATCGGGAGCGGGACTCCCCCTCGCTGAGACGGGACTTGTGCCTCCTCGTCAGCACTTTGACCTTCTTATGGCACCTTGCCGCATCCTCGGCCGGTGCGTCAATTGGCCTCTTTGACGAAGCCTTGGGGGCTTCCCTTGCGGGAGAAGCACCGACTTCTCGGGCAGCGGGGCGAGTCAGAGGGACCTTGCCACTGGCCACCTTGGGCATCCCGCGTAGCTCCCCGAGATCCATCCGATCTGCATCCTGACCGACAGGTTAGTAAGCAACTAGAAAGGTTTAAATAGAGTAAAATAACAATACCCCTAAAGGTCGGGCTGAGACCCGCCTCGACCAGCCAAAGCTCAGTCATCTCCTTGATCGCATGTGAAGAGGAAAGAATTCCCTTCAATCTTCTGACCAGGACAGTTTCCTCCTTAGATAAGTACGGGGAGGCATTGCCGATCGGATGTGCCGACCAGTCGAGCCTAAACCTCCAAACTGGACTGCTAACAAAAAGGTAGCGGGACTTCCAACCCTTATTGTTGGAAGGCGCCCTGCTGACTCGAAAACCGACTCGGACGGTGAGGTAGTAAATGCCTCAACTCTTGCAAAGGCGAAAGCACACCATGAACAAGTCCCGATTCGGGATAATCCCGGCCCCTCGGCACTCGCCTAAAAAGACGATAAGGTAGCGCCACGAGTTGGGCGCTACCTGACTGGGGGAGATCAGCCACCACCGCAGGCATTCTTCAATGAGTGGATGTAGAGAAAATCGGAGACCGGCCTCCAGAGCATCCACCGAGATGCACATGCCATAAGCGTCCAAACTATAGGGGCGCTGCCCGAGCTACAGAACGTGCAACCCGTATTCGATCAGGATGCTGTACTGCTCCCTAATCACGGCAAGTGACCCCTCGGTCACTGCTGTATCTAATTCATGATCTGACGTCATGACCTCTAGATTCTTTAGAACACTCGCGTTGACTGGCAATGGGGGCCCTAAAGACGCTCCCGAGGAAACGACCTCGGGATCACATCGACTCGTCTCCCCCGACCCCGGGAAAAAATGATCCTGACGCTACTTGAGGAGTCCGAGGAGGTTATCCCGACCTGTTTAAAAAGACTACCGACTGAAGGGATGTTTGGTGGCTAGGAGGGTCCGAGGTAGAAGCAGGAAATGGGCCAAATGAACAAGTGAGGTCTCAGTCTGGCCATACGGAACTTATAGTGCCCAGAGGTGTCGTTTTAGCTTCCTGAGGCAGAACGAAGCGTCGTCGCCCCAGAAGCTACCTAGCGCATTAAATGCACCATTACTCTGGCTGAAACCCTAAGCTCTGGGCAAAAAAAAAAAAAATGTCATTGGATAAGGACGATAGTACCAGAGTACCCTCTCGGCCAAGTCCCCAGAATTTGTGCCCAAGTTCACCCTCTCGGCCAAATCCCCAGGATTTGCATCCGAATTCACTCTCTCGGCCAAACCTCCTGAATTTGTGCCCGAGACCACCCTCTCGACAAGAACCCAAATTCAAGTTCCTGAGCCCCCACGCTCAGTCGAATCAGCTCCTACACCATTCAGGTTCTTGAGCCCCCCCGCTCGGTCAGATCAGCTCCTACACCATTCAAGTTCCCGAGCCCCCACGCTCAGTCGGATCAGCTCCTGCACCATTCAGGTTCCCGAGCCCCCCTGCTCGGTCGAATCAGCTCCTACACCATTCAAGTTCCCGAGCCCTCACACTCGGTTGATCAGCGCTTGCACCATTCAAGTTCCTGAGCCCCCACGCTCAGTCGAATTAGCTCCTGCACCATTCAGGTTCCCGAGCCCCCATGCTCGGTCGAATCAGCTCCTGCACCATTCAAGTTCTCGAGCTCCCACTCGGTCAGATCAGTTCCTACTCCAATCGAGTTTCCAAGCCCCTGCTTGATCGGATCGATTCCCGACCCGACCTCCTTGCAGGAGCCAGCGCCCGACCGAGCTAAGGCGCCTCCTCCCGACCCGAACTCCACCACTCCAGCAGTCGACCTCCAGGGTAGGATACGGGGGATCCATCCATCTGGCCGAGCTTCGATTCCGTCCCGAGACGACCGCGGGTGAGCTAGTGCACAAGGGCCTGAACCAGCAGTGCTCACTTAGCGGATACGGAGGCAGGCCGAATCTTTTGGGTAGGCACCAGATTTGACACTAACAGTTATTATTATTAATGATCACTTTATATTAGATGATGAGTAATAACTAAAATTTTAATTATCATAAATAAAACTTTATCAATATATCATATGAGAAAACTATAAAAGAAAATCATAATTTATATTTTTTGAAAAATTTTATATGAAACCTTCGTACCAATCAACCCTATATAATTAGATGAGCCAACCATCTAAGCTCATATATTAGACTACCCAAAATTTGCTCGTAGATTTAACCTAACCATCCGCCCAATTAGGCCCATCAAAATCAAAGTTAATCAAAAAAAAAAATGATCAAAATTTAACTTTTTTAATTTAATTAAAACTTGATTAATCAAATCTAAATCTTATCAAGTAGTCAAAATACAAATATGATCAAAATATTTGATGAAACTAAATCAAATTAATCAATTTTATAATTGAGGACACAATTCAAAAAATTATAAGAACAAAATTTGAACTTTACTTATGATATATAATGAAACTACATATTTTCTAAAGGATAAAACTATAATTTCAATAAATGAAACCCTAAGCCCTGGTAGCTACCCTCGGAGCTGCCGCTGCACTCCACCAAGCCCATACATGTGGGTTCTATTGGTGGTTCACCAAATCATCAACTAGCTACCTATGGTAGCATGGTACCTCTTAAGTGGCTGACCGGTGACCTCATCGATTGTCGCACCGTGTCACCAAGTTCTTTCATCATGTTTTTCACTAATGGAACACTTCCGTGGTGCGCCACTGATCGAGCACCATCGACGAATCATTCCACTACACGACCATGTAAACATACCGACCGATGACCCCCATGGTCACCATGGTGTATGATTATACCTACGAGTCTACTACACAATCACTAGGTACATACACCCCTCGATGCTGGTAGCAATCAATAAACGTTATCATAGTAGCTCTACTATAGCTGGCAGTCGTAGTAGTGCTACTACAACTACCACACATAGTGGCTTTGATTCAGCAGCTTATGACCAAGGCAGCTTGATAGCCATAAGGTTGTTGCACATAAGCAGTCATGCATGTGACCGTACCACTCTCGATTGTTGTGCCCCACAACACTTTCACCGCATGCAATTAGACCGACGAACATCGGAGCCCTCAACAATATTATCATCGACAATAAACTATCAACAGTAGTCCATCAATCAAGCATAATAAACCTTGTATTGCTTGTAAGTTGTCGATATGACAAACTAGATAGAAAATAGATCGACAATAAAAATAGATCGTTCAATCATATTATAAATCAAAATTTGATAACACCTTTTTGCAAGCAAACGATGCTAACAAACAGAACTAAATATAAAATATATCTGAACTACTTTTACGAACTAAAGTATATAATTTTAAAACATAACTATGATATTAATTATAAGCATAAAAACCATGATTATGCTACTATTATGTGAAAATTTTTAATATCAGAAACTGAAATAAAATAATAATAGATCAAATATACGATGTATATCTTTTTCATGCTACTTAGAAAGTTTTTATTTAATTTGCAAGTGCATTGCTATTGGATACAAAAGGTATAATTATGTCGATCTACAAAGAGAACTAGACTCTGCTGCTCTCCTCCTATCTACAAAAGGTATACTATGAGTGATGAATTAGGGATAAGGGGAGATGAGAGATGATCTATAATTTCTTAATAACTAATTATTTTATTCTTAGGAGATCATATCCTTTTATAAATGAAAACAAAATGGTATATGATAAGTAATTAAGAGAGTCACTCCCTTCAAAATCATCTATTAAGGAATACTACTATGATTGATTTTTTTTCTTCTATTAATTGATACTCATAATCAAAATCTATTTATATATATCTTACTTGATTAGATAAGATCACAAAATCTAACAACACCATCATTAAGATTCCCTCTCAAATACTATAAGTTGCCAGAATTTAAATAAAATATAAGAATTAGACTTAGTTTTATCATAGGGAATCATATTTGATGAAATTATGTGATTTGGAGGGAATAATATTTGATAATGATTATGTGATTTGAAGGGCTGTTATAGAAGATCGAATCTCTATAACAGTTTCATTCAAGTTTCCCATTAAATCAAGGATAACTATAATATTTTTCATACACAATTATACAAATTGAGAATCATAAATAAGCAGTTTATTTATTGAATGAACAAAGACATTCCACTCATTGGTAAGACACCAAAAGCAACAACAATAATAACAATATAGGAAATCAACAACACCCAATTATTCGACACGATAAAGAACTCCAAACAAGAAAAGGATGTGTAGAAGCTTAATATTTCGACATCAGGCAAGTCTCTTGTTGAGTGCAAAAGAAGTCTCGAGCCTGGTGCAGTTATCGTAGTCTTGAGGGGCGTGTGCTGTTGGCCCAGGAAACACCAACGCCATAAGTCTTAGAAATCTCATAGGTCTACTTTCCTTGTATTCAGGTCCTTTGACAAATCCAATGAGAAAGCTTCGGATGAGCTCCCACCATGCGTTTATGTACTTTGGGATGACCGACCACAGCGCGAAATAGTTTTTATTTGGTTCCTCTTTCATCACCTGTTTTGAAGACCATACATAGTAAGCTAAGCCACCGAGTTGTTTGTTGTCTCAAAAAAAGTATAAATAGATAGATAGATAGATAGATAGATAGATAGATAGATAGGTTAAGTACACAGAAGATATAGGTTAAGTACACAGAAGATACCCATCTCTCTCTCTCTCTCTCTCTCACCTTTGGTTTGTAGAAGCTGTTGAAGTACACGCATGTCCCAAAGTGCTTGTACAAGGAAGCAGAGCCATCATAGGGCATCCTCGGCACGATGTCATTGCAGTACACATACCTAAAGTACCTCCTTTTAGGCTTGTCCAAGTACTGCTCCACAAACTCCCCAAAACTTTGATCTCCAACCCTGGGCTGCCCATATGTGTACACTCCCTGCAGCCTATCCAACACCCAGTTCTCCCCATGCACTGCCAAGATGGATGGAAAGAGTATTGCAAGAGCCCCTCCCAAGCTGTGCCCAGTGACCAAGAACTTGGCCCTCTCGTTCCGCCTCAGCACATCCCGGAGCTTCTCTCTTATGACATAGTACGCATACGGTGGGCTCAGTCTACTCCCCATCAGTTCCTTGGGTAACCCAAGCGTCCTCTGCAATCCCAAGGCTCTCAAAAACCCTTCGTGGACCTTCCCGACATGCGGTATCTGGTAATATGACATGTCAACGTCGGTGCACCACATAACTGCGTCGAAGGGCTCGGTGCCTCGAAATGCCACTACGATGAGCTCGTCGTCACCCGTTTTGTCACTGAACATAAATGCTTGTGTGCTGAACTGCTTCTGGTAATCTGTAGCATCCATCCCGTGCGAAGCATGTTTTACGAGAGTTAGTTTACACGCAAGCAAGTAATCTGTAGCATTGGGTAGATTGCGGCTGCTTAAATAAATAAATAAATAAATAAAATATGTGCAGTAAATGAAGCAAATATCGGTTCTAGTGTGAATGAAGAATCATCATGATCATGTAATCTAATCCTGCTCTAATCTTTCTTCTCAGTTGCCACTAGACTTCAAGAGAATGGCTACAACAAGAGATGATGGATAACAATCAATCCGTGAAGTAACTTAGATGGCTTTTCGGCTGATGTAGCTCGTCTTACCGTTCCAGCAGTTGTAGTACCCCAAGAACTCCATCTGCAGACAATGAATAGAGAGATTTTATTGAACTGAATCATCTAAGTAAGGTAATTAATGCTTTTGCATTCATTATGTAACAATTGACTTCCAAAAAAAGAAGGAAAAAGGAAGAAGAACTTACGTTCCAATGGTATCTGACTATGCTTTGGATGCATGATTCGTTTTCATAAGCCAATTTTGCGGCCATTATCGACAGTGCTGCGTGATACCTCTTGTCGGTTGGTTTAATCTTCCTATCTAATTCCACTCTCGTGTCACTTAACCCGATAACAGTTCTATAAGTTGATGACCCTTTTTTTGGAAACACCACTCTCCCTGAAGACAAGGAATCCATCCCCGTGTCAGCTTTCATTCATGTTTGTTTATTCTTTAACCGAAATAAAAATATGGAAAAAACATCGATGTATTTTTGTGTATGAAGAGTAAATTAGAAGCAAGATATAACACGTCACAAACTTCACATATTTGAGCTCGATGCTACCTATTTTAATGACTGTCAGTAGAATCATTTTTCAACATCTGATGGATGGTAGAATAGGGTTGAAAAAATACGGTTGGTTTTCCAACTATTTACTTATTGCACATATATTTCAATGGTAACATAGGCTTGAGAAATATCTATCACACATAAATAACATACATAGCGACCAGAAGACAATACAAATAATTTCTGATATATGTATGTATGCTTGCTGTAGTCATAGTTTTAACTGAGTTGCTACCGACCTACATTTAACATGCATGTATACGGACCTGTCAAGATATTAAAGACGAGGGAGATGAAACCATGATTCTCCGCCACAAGGTTCAGCCAGTACTCACTCGATCGCAGATCCAAACCAAGCCATCGGCTTCCTAATAAACATAAGGATCTTCTGCAGGAGGATGGAGATGAAGACAGCAAATCTCCGTTTCTCCCAGTCGATCTCCATGCCAATGGGAGTTTCGACCGACACATGCCCATCGAGTTTTGTTCTAAACAGGAGTTGGAAGAGACTGAAAACCCCTGTCCTGTCTGGCCTTAAGATCATGTGGTGGCCATCAGGCTCAGAAGAGGCCATGAAGAATGGGGAAGGGGACAAGCTCTGAATCTAGAGAAGTTTATACCAAGAGAGTGCTTATACTGAGCACTCTCGCCTGTTATATATTTATTTAGGACGAAGATGGTGGTGGAGGGACTCCAAGCGATGGACAAACTTGGCTTGGGATCGATCTGCGTGTTTTAACTTCATATATATATATATACATATATATACTTTGCATGCACCCCTCTAAAGAAAGCTTTGCAGTGTGTGTTTTGACTGGATGATGGATGGTTCCTCCGACCATTGGTTTCTCCGCTGCTGATCCGGTGAGCGACGGTCCTAACTTACTGTCCTCTTGAAATGAGAACACATGAACAATGTTGTAATGGGCACGCACTCCTAATGCTGCGGAGATGGTCGACGTACCTTTTACATGTTTTGGGAGATGATGAAACACTGAATCGTGTGAATAATTGTTTTAAATGTTTAAAAGATAAAAACAACGCCATTTCCCATTTGAATATTAGCCTGTAATCAATCTACCACACTATGATCCATGATCTAGCAGACAGTTGATAAAGATAATGACGTTGAATTGTACTTCCTACTAATTGTTAATCAACGTATTTATTATATTCATCCATCAATATATATATATATCCTGAGATATATAAGGTGAAAAGCTTTTCCTTTGAACACTCTTCCCTTCAATCATCTTAAGCTTGTAAATTTTTATACATTCTAAGTCCATTTGTTTCAGGCTTAAAAGGTTTTATAAGTAAGTCCATTTGTTTCAGGCATTTGAAGGAGCAGACATATGATGCATCTAAGTGTCTTTCATAAAAAAAAATATTGCAAATATATTTCACTGCGATTCTGGTAAAATGGTGAAACACCGCCGACATCCCAGATGTTGTCTATACTCAAGGTAAATAATGATAGAATTAACATTCAAACTTCTACTATAGTATGCTTTAAAGCTTACCTTTTTATCATTTTAGAAAAGAAGAGAAAGACAAAAAAAAGGTCCTTGTTTGAAATTTTGAGAGAAGTTATATACCACAATAAGACTGTTGGTATTGGTAGAATTGAAATCAAGATACATGATAGGATTGTTATGGCATATTCCAGATTTGAGAGAAGTTAGTGATTCCAATGTGCACAGCCATATACAAGCAAACGCGAGCACATTGAGATCATCAGACTTACATCTGAAACTTTAAGAACATAATTCAGATCATGAACATGTGGAGTAATGTACATTTCACATCTCAGAGCAATGCTTGGCGTTTGTTTCTGGTGTGTCATGAAACAGCTTCCCTTTCTTGACTCGGGTAGGCTTTGGACTCACCGGTCACTAACTCAGTGACTTGTAACCTCGTCGCTAACCAAACTGTATAATTTGAGAAAATGTTGGACCTTAAACATCAGCCTCGCGAAACTTGCCATACATCTTATTCTGCACAGCTTTAATAGCAGCATCTGAAGCAGCTCTATTTACGGCAGTTTATGGCCCTGTTTACTTGATCATCTACCCCTGGGACAAGAGCAGCTTTCTCTGCACATCTTCGAGCAGCCTGATTCAATAGAACACGTTTGAAATTTTGGATTATGCATGTATCAGAAGACTACAAAGATTACCAACCGTAAAAATAAAAAATTAAAAAAAAGATCAGTTGAACACAATGGAAGCACAGATACTCGAACAGCTTGCTGGAACAGCAGCAGGATCTGATGGGACTAGAGAGTTCTTTAGAGCTCCGCAATCCCAATCGCCTGATCTTGTCTTGCCACTCTGGAATGTGTATAATCCAAAACCTTGTTCCTTGCCCTCATGCCATGAACCTTCATAACAGTGACCATTAGCAAAGTGATAGACTCCAAAACCATGTATCTTATCACCAAAATAAATACTCTCCAGAATACTGGTCACCATTCCTACAGCAACAAAAAGTCCTCCATTGTCACACCAGATTGATCAACCAAACAAATTATTATACCATGACCGAGTTAAGATTTTGAATGCTTCAGTTTGTAAAGCATGCTGTAGTTATGATTTCAGATTTATCTTGAATAGGTTCTAAAATCAACAAAAGAACAACTACTGGCACGAGGAGTCAGAAAATTACTAGGCTTCCAGTCATAATTACATGATCAATCCGCAATTAACATGGAGGAAAACAAGAAACAAGGAGGAAAAGCACCAATCCACAATGAATCTAATCTTTTAACCACAAAAGTAGCTAGCTAAACCAATCTCATATGCAGATGAGTATTTATATAATAACAACATAAGAAGAAGAGAATAATAGAGCATATCTATGGGTGAATGTACCCGGATGATGTGGTCACTAAAGAAACCAGAAACAAAAATAAAATGTCAATCAGGATACTGAAAGCGGCTAAAATGCTGTTTTATAATACCCTCTAAACAATAGCACAACCAAGTGTGATGGGAAAAACTAGAGGCCTGCATCTGGATATTAGACTGGAAACTGCAAACCCCATACAACCCACTAACATTAAAAAAATGCCACTGAAAAAAACCTTCTATCGCGGCCTAACCTCAATCTAATTTCACGAACAAACACCCTCCGATGTTTGCCTTGTGAACCTGTTCAAATCTTCACCCGCAAGTTACTCGATTACAGGACTAGAATTAACAAAACAATCAGTTGATAATTTTGATCACTACAAAAATGATCTCATCGTTCTCAGACACCAACCATTAGACAAACCCAATGTGAAAACCAGTCAGATGACAATGAGAATTGAGTCAGACCACAGGCCATATGCAGTCCAAAATTTGAAACTTAAATAAGTCACAACTCACACTGAATCCACACTTCACTGTTCCATTAATTTGATTCAACAGCAGCTAAAAATATAAGTTCCACAATCGATTGCAGGAACGCTCTTCCTTTCTCCACTCCAATTTTCCCCCCAAAATTGCAACTGATAACAATCAAAACTAAAAATGTGCAAAATTTTTGGACAATTAAATAAACAGCAGAACAAAATTTGAACAGAAAGAAGCTAATGTTGAGAAAAATTCTTTACCTGAAATGGTAGCAGCCGAAGCCATGTTTGACGCCGGCCTTGAAATCCCCAGAGTAGCGACTGCCGTCGGAGCATCTCTGCAAGCCGACCCCGTGACTCTGACCGCCGGCCCACTCGCCGACGTAGCCGTCCCCGTTATAGAAGATATACACCCCGAAACCGTGCCGTAGGCCCTTGTGGTATTGCCCCTAGTACCGGCTTCCCCGCGCCCAGGTCTCGATCCCGTGGCCGACAGTACTTTCCGTCGACCCAGCCGCCCTCGTACCGCCCCCTTCGCCGCGAAGAAGCGGCACACGTCGCAGCCGGTGCACCAGCCACAGTGGAACTCCCCCTCGCAGGAGTCACCGTTGTTATAGACCTCCACCCCCTCGCGGACGGTCCGCCAGTTGTACTCCTCCTTCGTCTCGGATTGGTGGCGGCCACGGCCGTCTTCGTCGCCGATGAACCACTCAACCGAAGAAGCGCGGCGGGCGGCAAACTAGGCGACCGAGATGAGGGCTGAGCAAAAGTGGAGGTTGGCGAAGAAAGGGGAGTCCTGCAGGAGGTAAAAGAAGAGGACGATGGGGAGGAGGAGGAGGAAGTCGTGATGGTTCAGGCGGCGAGCGGGGCGGTGGGGTTTCTCCTCCTTGTTGACCACAGGAGGGAAGACAGCATGCGCGTGAGCTTACTCTTGTGCACCTCTATCTCGATCAACCTCTCATTGGCGAATTTGAAAGGGGAAACGGTTGCGGATAGAATCTTGCGCTCACAATGGGTGACCAGATCTCTATGGGAACATGGTGTGTTTGATCCAAAACCGACGGACATGATTCGGCTTGTAAGGTTTGTGAAACCATCACGGCAAGCGTCGTCGATCCTGCTAGCCGTGATACTCGGAGGTGCTGCGGACCATCGGATTCGGGTAGGATCGATTGGGTGTCGGGGGCGGCACAGATTTCGGATCTTGGATCCGCCTTCGGCACTTGAGAGAGGAGGAGTGGAGATGGGAAGGTGGTGGAGTGGTCACACCGGTCTAATAATAATGGGTCGGCTTGGTCAATTTTTTAAGATTTCAAAGTTACATATGCAAAGTTAAATTATTTCAAACATAAATATAAATATATATATTTATATTCTCTCGTATAAATTTATAAAAAAAATTATTATCTTTTCTCTTACATCTAATTCTACCAAAAAAATTAATATATAATTAAGACTACCTCAAAAAAAAAAAAAATCCAATTGGAACTCCAAAAATCCTTGGCATCCCTTACAGATTTAGTCTTATATATTTATCATATCAGTCAACAATTCATCTTTTTAGCACATTATTTTACTTCCGTATTTATCAATTCAGCGAACAAGCTCTCGTTGTTCTGTAGCAAAACTTTGCTGTCAATAAGAAAGCATTGTATTTACTCTGCTTAAACTTGTAGCATTAACCGAGTCGTAATCGACCAATATGATTGACTCTGTTAGTAAATCCATACCAAATCTGCCCATCTTTCCCAAGAAGCAGCTCATTTCTGTCTACGATTCAATACATGTTTCTTTGCTCTCCTATCGCCAGTGCTTCTCATATGAACATGGACAATTAATGGGAGCTGTGCTTCCATTTTAATGGGCACAAAATTTTCAAAATCCATTATAACTTGAACAGAGTTCACAACCATAAAGATGATTGATTGTGTATATCTAAAGCAGAATTCCTTCCCTTTGGGAAGAAATATATATATATATATGTAAATAATTAGAATCTATTGGAACAGCCTTAAAAGATGGCATGCCATTGGAGAACACCAAACGGAACGGAACGCAAGTAATCAGCAGAAGCTCCACAGCGTGATGTCACCTTCGTCTTCCCACTCCTCAGCTTGCGAAGGAGCAAAGAAGGCAGATGCATTGAGCATATGATCCATGCACTTTGGTGACTGGAAAAAGGCCTCGAAATTAATCGACGGGTCCATCAGAAAATGCCCACTCAGCATTCCCTCTTCCTCGGGGCTTATCGTCCTCGACGTTTCATCATCTGAGGTATCTGATGACGGTGGCAGAAACGAATCAAGAGGCGAAGAAGGCGGCGTTGTATCAGGGCTCGGAAATGGTAATGTGGCATTGGCAGCGGCGGCGGCAGCAGCAGCAGCAGCCATTCTCTGGATGGACCTGGGGGACATGGTGGTGTCGGGAAGCTGGATGCATGGAGCAGCAGGAAAGTTCAATCTTGCCGAGTTACCCTTGACGCAGAGGAGTGCTGCGTCGTAGGCCCGGGCCGCAGCCTCCGGTGTGGAGTAGGAGCCCAGCCATATCCGGGTCTTCTGGTTCGGCGCTCTGATCTCTGAGACCCAAGAGCCCCAGCTCCTCATCCTCACACCCCTGTACTGCCTCTTGCCATTGCTGCCCAGCTTCGGTGGGATGTTGCTGCCGTGAGGATTGTTTGCAACTCCAATGTAGCCATCTGCAGCTTGAAGAACTTTGCTGCTGCTGCTGCTGTTCTTCACCATGGCTGCTCGATGATGACGCCGACGACGATGACTGCGCTTTTGTGCTGTCCTCTCTCTCTCTCTCTCTCTCTCTCTCTCTCTCTCTCTCTCTCTCTCTCTCTCTCTCTCTCTCTCTCTCTCTCTCTCTCTCTCTCTCTTCAGCACAAGCAAACGCTATCTTCTTGTATGCTCGAAACGGGGCTTGTAGCTTATTTATAGAGGACAGTCTGGTGGAGCTCATGCAGTGAAAACCGGGAAGCAAGAGTGAGAGTAATAATTCACTATGCAGGAAACTAGCAACTAATCTACATAATTTTACTATGCAGGAAACTAGAAACCAGCCCTCCTCCTCGTGAGACTAGTCAAGGTTATAATAGAAACTTATGCTGCTGCCTTCATGTTCTTGAATGACCGACCCATCTTCCAAGCATATCTTTACTTTCCTGTGATGTATTTTTAAACGTAGAGAATTGTTTATCAATTTCTAGATGGCTTTGCTAACTTTGTTCAAACACACGATGGCTGACAAACACAAAAGCTATCAGAAACCATTAAGACTCGGAGGCAGCTTCCAGGAGCTGAAGGTGAGGAAAACAGCTGGTGACATCGAGAGTCAAGGACATGAAACTACTAACTCTAAAATAGCTGGATCTCCACTGTCTCCCCGAACTAAACCGCGTCCATGACTCAGAACCCCAACACACCTGCTTCTCCCTCGTCGCCCATCGATATTTCTTTCACATGACGGATTTCGGCCATGATCATAGGATCACGAGTATAAATAATACTGTCGGATCTTATTCATTTTGAGGAGGAGGAGGAGGACGTACTTGGTATATTACGGCTGACAGAATCTTGTTTGTACGCCATCTTAGATCGGTTGGTGCGTACTTTCCGGTGACCTTCTTAGTTATCAGCCCAACGGGGATGGTGGGAATGGTGTTGGAATCAGCTTTGACCATTCCAAACTCAAGCATATGATCTAAGAAATAATGTACTTGCAGCTCGAATTGGCAACATGAACGTTTGAGTTCCTTGCTGTGACTTCTCGAATGAATGAATCATCATGTCCCAGGAAGCAATAAGTGAGAGCAAGAAAATTTTAACAAGTTTTCAGAGAGTGGAAAAAATATATATATATTAAACTCGTGCCATTAAAATGAATAGAGATCATCATTGAGACTAAACACAAAATAGGCGAAGGAAAACGAGTACACCAACCAGCTTCCTTCAAGGAAGGTTCCTAGGTGGGTTTCACGTCTCACAATAATACAATAAATAGTTTGAAAACATCTGCCTGCATCCTGCGGAACACAAACTTTTTTTCTTTTCTCCTGTTCACAAAAGGGAAAGATGATGGGGTTATTAAACTCTCCTCCCATCTTTAATGTGTCCTTTTTTTTTTTCTTTTCACATCATCGACTGACCACAAACCTTAGAAGGTCATAAGATCTAATGAACAAGCAAAGCCGAAAGATGCTTCCCCATCCCCATGTAATAAACAGCCTATGTTTATAGATCACAATAGATATGTAAGAGGTTCAACTAATTTAATGGGGTTACAGAAGACTGATACACATATTTCTGGTATTGTCAGTAATATTCACTGTATTTATGATATTGCACGAGTGATAATTACTGTTTTTTTAATAAAAACATTGTAACCCCATTTAGAAATAGTATAATTGTAGAACTTAAAGTCTTTAAAAAAAAAAATTGTCTCCTTCAAATCTCAAAAAAGAAAAAAAAATCTTTCATGATAATATTCAAGTGGTTTTTATCCTAAAGTTTTGGAAAATTTACCTTAAATAGGATAAAACTATAAAATAACATCATTTTATATTTTAAAAGTTGAAATAAATATAAATTTAATTTTGATTTTTTCTTGAAACTTAAGAATTTTTAGAAAAGGTAAGATGCGAGTTATACTCATTTTTTTTAAAAAAAAAGGGCCCAAAACAATATAACATCATTCAAGAAAATATCTAACTTATGTCTTCAGAAATTCTTTTATATCCGTAAAACCTCAAAAAAAAAATCTTTTTATAATAATATCCAAATTGGTTTTAACCCCAAAGGGTGATAAATTCACCTTAAATTTGGTAAAATTAAGAAAACAACTTAATTCCATAAGTTTAATAGGGACTTGAAAATAGAAATAATAATCATTTATACCTTTTTCAAGTTATTTCTGTGTGTTTCTTGAAAATTTAAAAATAGAATTAATATTTATCATTTATTTTTTTAAAAAAAATTATTTTAATGTTATTCATCTAAAAAATATACAAATAATATATTTATATTTAATATCCCTATATTCAATAAACATGATTTTATTTTCTTTTAGAATCAATAATTGTACAAGAAAATAGTTGATCGGATTAATTATACACGAGTTCTTAGGTTGACAGGAAACATTTGCTAGACTGAAATCCAGAGGGACAATAACTAAAATCACTTACTGACTTTGGAGGTGTGTATATATATTAATTATTTTCGTGACCCAAAATTTAGTCAACCAAATTACAGAGGACCAAATTTAGAACGATTCCAAAGGATTAAACCATCAAGAAATCCATGTCTCAAAATCGCAACTTAAGTAAGGCCGGTCATAGCTAGACCTAATAAAGTGCACATATGGGCTTCTAAAAATATCAAAGTCAACACATGCCTTCAGCATTTCAACTGCTATACATCCAAAACATAAAAATAAAAACACATCTACATATTTTAAACTGCAAAACCGTATTTGAAATCTACCCGTGGTGCATAACATGATTGACCGATGGTGGATTTTTAGGCACCAGATGAGAAATCTTGCGGTTCACAATCTGTTGGGGTTGTCCCGCAAAGTAGCATGACGAATCATCCTGATGAGATCTCTCGTGTGCGTAAGATCGCTTCTATGGTTCGATGATGTGGTGGCTCTGTCCCGATCTCTGGTCAGCTTCCTCATCGGATGGCGATGTATCCTCCTGTAAAAAGATCCTGACCAAGTTGTTTGTGCTCGGCCAAGTCCCTCGGACGATCAACTTAGGGATCGATCTGATCGAATGAAGAGGCATGAATTTTTTCCCTTTTAGCCCCCCGACCAACGGTGGTCAGAGGACATTTATAACTGCGTAGGCGAGTTTGTCGTACGTGGGCCACATCGTCGCTATAGTGCTTGACAAGTCGCCTAACGTCTGTTGTCAAGGGCACTATTCACTGGTCGGCCTGTTGCGTCTGCCCTACCATGCCGCCAGTCACCTACTGTCATGGGTCAAGGGCACTATTCATCGATCGGCTTGTTGCGTTTGCCCTATCGTGCCGCCAGCCACCTACTGTCAGGGGTCAGGGGCAACGTTCGAGGGTTGGCCTAGCACGTCTGCTCTGCCATGTCGCCCGTTGTCATGGGGAGTAGTTATCTAGCCACAGGACTTCCAGTTGATCCTCCGAGGTCGGGTCGGGTGCGCTACGCAGGCCCGACATGGTTGAACCGTGACGTGGCTGAGGTGGGGACGCGGTGTTCTTTGCCTCGTTCTAGACTGACTATTATTGGCCCCATCACAACCTTTTTTTACTCATCTTTCTAATGCAAATAATTTTGGGCCAACAACTCCAAAACTTATCGCAAGGAGCAACTGCATTTGTTTACAACAGTCCAATATCAAATAGATAGATAAATAAATAGATATATCTGACAAAACTCAAAGCTCGGTTAAATTCTAGGACTAAGGTTTGACCGAGATTTTTTACAGCAAGAATATGAGAAATAAGCAAAGCAGAAGCATCTCTCTCCCTCCCCTGATTCAATGGGCTTACAGAGTTGGCCATTGCAGCAACACTGTTGAAATAGTAAGTAGTAATGAAAAGTCTAATTAAGTTTCTTTATTCATCATCCATTTATACAAGTGAAGATATGATGATTTCCCTCAACTGATATATATTTAGTTGAGAAAATCATATCTAGATTATATCTTTTATCATGCTCCCGCAAGATCGAGCTCTTGTCCAAGATGTCGATCTTGAACCGATGTTAATGAATATGAAGAAGGAGGTCGTAGTGTTGTCAACCGTGGTAAAGGTCTAATGACGGATGATTTTGGCGACGATACAAGCCTGGCTGATAAGGAACGGACGATTCTGCTGGACTCACAAGTTTGGTAGTGCCTAGGGGAGAAGTAGGGTGTAGGCATGGCAAGAAGTTGGTGTGGCGCGGGGTAGGCGTAGCAGAATTGGTGGAACAGAGCTGTCATTGGACGACGAAAGCGAGTATGGAGGTGTCAGACTTGGAGATCAGGACCAGGAGGACTCGCAAACAAGGGGAGAGGGCACTGGCAGCGAGGGGACCTCGATGGCAGGAAGAGGAGGTCCGGAGACTATAGCAGAAGAAGCAGAGGTTGCTCTGTTTATGTTACACTGAGGAAGAGGATGCTGGGGACACCAAAAGAAGAGGTAAGAAGCTGTCGTTGGACAACAGAGGGCTACCACCAGTGGAGGAGAGATAGCAGGAGTCGACATCGGTGGGTGCACTATGAACACCAATCGCTGGAAGGCGCTAGCTACGACCAACGGAGAGAATGGGCGATGGCGGTAGGAGGAGTCAACATGTGATCTTCCTCTTTTGCTAGAGATTTGATCAGATAAACATATCTGATCAAAGGAAAGAGTTTATCGTCGTTGGACAACAATTGAATTGAGGAGGAGGAAGGCATTGGGGGTGTTCTTTCTTGCTCGAGATGCTAGCAGCAAGGAGGGAAGGGCAGCGGCTGTGGGGAGTGAGCAACAATAGCAAGATGGCAGGGGAGGTAGAGTGCTGCTGGCAACTGATGGGGGCACCGTTGACACGACTGGGCAGCAGGAAGCAGCGGTGACGATGGAGGAAGGGTAGCAGCTGGAAGATTGTCA
Organism: Ensete ventricosum; assembly: GCA_029747655.1. Taxonomy (NCBI): domain Eukaryota; kingdom Viridiplantae; phylum Streptophyta; class Magnoliopsida; order Zingiberales; family Musaceae; genus Ensete; species Ensete ventricosum. The sequence continues at coordinate 56,037,496 of JAQQAF010000006.1, read as the reverse complement.
TGAAAAACAAGGGAGCAGAGGTGGCAGAGGTGGGCAGCAGGTGATAGATCAATGCAGGCAACATGGTGCAGCGATAAACCACTACTGGTCATAGTAGATCGGCAAGAGATTACTGTTGGCGACTGATGGAAGCATAGGAGGGTGCAGTTGCGACTGCAATTGAGGAGGAGGAAGGTAGCGACGACAAGCAAAGCAACAAAGGAGGAGCAAAGGGTGGCATTGCTCGCTGCGATTGCTAAGGGCTGGCCAATAGCAGGGGCAGGGGAGCAGAAGGCATCAGCAGCAGGGGATGGCGACAACGATGATGACGGTGTAGATGGCAAGGGAAGAAACCGCAAGAAGTAGATGATGCGAGGGCTGCGACAGGGGACAACGAGGAGACGTTTTAGCAGATGTCATGGCCGAGGAGGGACTAGGGATGACCACCAATATCGAAGATGCCATGGTCAGAGGCAGCGTCGAGTCAATCCAGAGGATGACTTGGCGGGAGCGGATGTCTTAGATGGCGATGTGGCCTTGCGGCCCTCGACAGCAAGGTGGAGAAGTCGAGTGGGAAGGCAGCCTGCTCGGCTTGCTTTGCAGAGGGAGAGGTGAGGGCTGGCGGCGTCTTTCACGGCTCATGACGAAGATGCTAGCGCCGATGACAGAGCCAAAGCCAAACCAGGTTAGGTCTCTCCAGGACAAGCAGCGGTAGAAAACGTGCTCGTTGTGATAGGAGAGGGCGAGGAAGAGGAGCCCTCGATAGAGGAGTAACGAGAAGCCCGTAGGAGACCAGACAACACCAACAATGATGGAGAGATGTTGGCGGCTGATAGGAGGAGCCAACTACCGTGAAAGAGGGCGTCGGTGTTGCCGCCTAGAGGAGGAGAAGCCACCGTCGCAGGGGACGGTGGGAGGTGAGGACGAGAAGCCCAGAATAGAAGGGAGAGAGGTCGGGGTTCTTGCTCTCAAGATTGATGGTGGAGAGAAGGCAACGCTCGACCTCACCGGGTAGAGAGAGTGGGCGATCAGGTGAGGAGGAGGAAGCCGACGACGGTGGGTCTGACGGGGGAGGAGGAAGACGATGGGAAGAAGGGCTATCGCGGACAAGCGGTAGGGAGTAGCAACGCTGCTGGTGCAAGTGGAGAATAAGGCAACAGCAACGCGATTGGGTAGCGGGAAGCAGTGGTGATGGTGGAGAAAAGGTAGCGACTGGAAGATTATTGTAGAAAATAGGGGAGCAGAGGATGCAATGGCAGGCACCAGGTGATAGATCACTGCAGACAATGTTGTGCAGCGATAGATTGCCGCTGGTCGCAGTAGATCGATGAGAGATCGTTGTTGGCAGCTGATGGAAGTAGAGGAGGGTGCGGCTGCGGTTGCGATTGAGGAGGAGGAAGGCAGCGATGGCACGCAAAGCAAGAGAGGAGTGAGGAGAAGCCCGTAGGAGACTAGGCAGCAGCTGACGATGATGGAGAGACGCTGGCTACGGATAGGAGGAGCTGACTATCGTGAAAGAGGGCGTCGGTGCTGTCACGTGTCTTAATTCTATCCTTTATTCGAATAGTTTTTTCTTTGCCAAATTGCCTGAAGCTTATGCTGTTTTCAATCCAATCGTAGATATTATGCCTGTCATACCTGTCCTTTTTTTTCTCTTAGCCTTTGTTTGGCAAGTTGCTGTAAGTTTTCAATGAAATCCTTAATACTTTGCCAAATCCATTCATGATTTATTCGATAAAAAATTATAAAAATGGATAAGATCGGCTAAGTCTTACATTAGAATTATAAACCCTTGATTCAAAAATGGAAATTCTTGTATAGAGAAAGAAGCCAAGGCAGACGACTGTTAGAGGAAGCCAAAGATGGGGGGGGGGGGGGGGGGGGGGGGGGGTCTGGCAGTGGGTCCGGGCGAGGAGGAGGAAGCCGACAATGGTGAGTCCGGTGAGGGAGGAGGAAGTCGATGGGGAAGAAGGATCGTAGTGGAAAAGCGATGATAAAAGCTATCGCTGGACAGCGAATAAAGAAAAAAAAAGTAATCTCTGTTAGAGAGAGAGGAGCTCTTATACCGAGTTAAAATAAAAATAATAATGAAAAGCTTAATTAAGTTCTTTTATTCATCATCTATTTATAGAGGTAAAGAGGAGGATTTTCATCGATTAATCTATGATCTTATAGATTAGTTGATGGAAACCCTCCTCTACCTATATAAATAAATGATGAATCAAAGAATTTAATTGGGCTTTTCATTATTAATAGTACATTCATCAACCCTTATAAGTCATTCATATGTTCTCACTTTTCAAATGTGGGACTCAGGGGTGTTACACTCTCCCAAACTTATATACTTGACGTCCTCGTCAAGGTTGAACATATCGTAGATTGAACTCTAGCATAGTGCATGTGAGGCTTAGCCCAGTGGTGGCTCCACGTTGTGTCCAACCACAAGTAACTCTTTCTTAATCGAATTCTCTCACCATGCCTGAATACTAGGCCGGCTCTGATATCATATTAAAATAGGAAGTAAGGTAAGGAAGTAGCGATTGCGACTAGCGTTGAGGAGGTGAAAGACTTATTTCTCTTTATCGAGAGAAGAGGATGAAGGAGAGGTATAGATGCTAACGAGAATTTATTGTCTCGTTAGACATAAAAAAAAAAAAGAGAGGAGGTAATCTCTATTAGTGAGAGAGGGGCTCTGATACTATGTTGAAGTATTAAGTAGTAATAAGAATCTCAATTAAATTCCTTGATTCATCATTCATATATATATATGTGTGAAGATAAAATGATTTCCCTTAATTGATCTACCAGATTTCCTAATTCAATTGGGGATATAATATCTAAATCCTATAGTATATTAATTACTACCACCGTCTGCAAGAGAGACACCAGAAAGTGCGAACTCCCCCGGCACTGTTGGCGACTTGGGGGGATCCTTTCGGTGTCAGCATGGCGCCACCAGGTTGTGGTGGGAGTGGCAATGGTGTTGGAGAAAGGAATAAGTCATGCACTAGTGTTGTCGGTGGTGTTGCGAGTGAGGGAAGCTGAGGTTGCACTGTGCAGCATAGTTATACAGCTCATATTGCAGATGTTTTACGCCAAAATGGTGAAATAAGCCATAAGTACAATTTATCTGGGCAACGAGGTTGAAGCGATGCAGTAAACCTGCAAAGGGGTGAAATGAAATCAGTAGTAGCTGGATTTTTCAAAGGAATACGATGGGAAATACCCCCATGCTTACTTGGTGACGATGGGTCCATTGACGAAGCCACCGTAAGTGCAGGAGGTGACGCTGCAACCAGCGCTGCTCGACCATGACACCGGCAGGGAAGCTGGCGTGCAGTACAATCTGCAAGCATTGCAAAACTACTTGGATGGGAAGAAATGAGATAGAAAAGAAGATGGGAAGAGAGGAAAACGAGCTTCTAATTACTTGAGATTTCCTGGGCCGCAGCTGCACTGGACGCACTGGCCGGCGGTGATTGAATAGGTGCCGTTTGCCACGATCAATCCGAAATCTGAGGCGTCATTTGGGAGCATCGATGCGCATGCTATATGGGAAGGTGAAGAGGAAGCAGTAAACTTGGAGTGTAATTTAATTATAGGTGGTGAGTTGATGGGATATTAACTTGCAGCAGATGAACTCTTCCATCACAGAAGAATTAATATTCACACTAGGAAACAGAGTCTAATTTAGACTTCACAGAGACCAGAAACACCAACGTAATTTTAATCTTGCAGTTCACAACCTTTTCTTAGTCATCTTTCCAATGCAAATAATTTTGGGCCAACCAACTCCAAAACTTATGGCAATGAGCAACTGCATGTGTTCCATCAGTCCGATATCCGATAGATATATCAGGTAGGACAAAGGTTTGTCCGAGATCTTTTACAGCAAGAATCTGAGAAATAAACAAAGCAGAAGCATCTCTCTCCCGTGATTCAACGGGCTTACAGAGCTGGCCATTGCAGCAGCACCACCATCGGGGCCGATTGCAGGAGAGACACCGGGAAGTGCGAACTCCCCCGGCACTGTTGGCGACTTGGGGGATCCTTTCGGTGTCGGCATGGCACCACCTGGTTGTGGTGGGAGTGGCAATGGTGTTGGAGCAAGGAATAGGTCATGCACTAGCGTTGTCGGTGGCGTTGCGAGTGAGGGAAGCTGAGGTTGCACTGCATCAGTCGACGGCATGCAGCACAGTTATACATATCAAGATTGCAGATGTTTTACGCCAAAATGGTGAAATAAGCCATACGTACAATCAATTTACCTGGGCAGCGAGGTTGAAGCGACGAAGTCAACCTGCAAAGGGGTGAAATGAAATCAGTAGTAGCTGGATTTTTCAAAGGAATACGATGGGGAATACCCCCATGCTTACTTGGTGACGATGGATCCATTGACGAAGCCACCGTAAGTGCAGGAGGTGACGCTGCAACCAGCGCTGCTCGACCTGGCAGTAATATTTCCGAGCACAAGATTGCTACCTCTGCATTGCATGCTTGAACATGACACCGACAGGGAAGCTGGCGTGCAGTACAATCTGCAAAGATTGCAGAACTACTTGGATGGGAAGAAATGAGAGAGAAAAGAAGATGGGAAGAGAGGAAAACGAGCTTCTTCTAATTACTTGAGATTTCCTGGGCCGCAGCTGCACTGGACGCACTGGCCGGCGGTGATGGAATAGGTGCCGTTTGCCACGATCAATCCGAAATCTGAGGCGTCATTTGGGAGCATCGATGTGCATGCTACATGGGGATGGTGAAGAGGAAGCAGTAAACTTGAGCGTAATTATAGGTGAGTTGATGGGATATCAACTTGCAGCAGATGGAACTCTTCCATCACAGAAGAAGAATTAAGTACATATTCACACTAGGAAACAGAGTCTAATTTTTAGACTTCACAGAGCTAGTGGTCTTCACCTGGCAAGGGAATGACGAGTACATCGCCGGGACTGATCGCAGCGGGACCGCCGACCGCATTCACGTTCATGATGTCGGTCGCCGTGGTGGAGTACCTCGCGGCAATGCTCGGAACGCTGTCCCCCGGCCTGACGACGTAGGAGAGGTAGAGTGCCGGGAGGAAGTTGTCGGACAGATTGAAGCAGGCGCAGGGGAGGGGGATGACGAGGGTCCGGCCGACGTCGAGCGCGGACGGGTCGGGGATGGAATTGGCCTCGCGGATCTGGTCCGGGGAGGCGAGGCCGCCGAATACGGACGCGGCCACGTAGGCGAGGGTGTCGCCGGGGCGGGTGCGGTACCGGGCGGCGAGGGACCGGCGGATGCCGTCAGCGCAGGAGCAGCGGGTGGGGATGCGGAGGAGTAGCCCGGCGGGGAGGATGTGGTCCTCGACGTCGGGGACGGCGGGGTCGAAAGCGTTGGCGGCGAGGATGGCAAGGGGATCGACGTGGAACAAGGCGGCGACCTCGGAGAGCTTGAGGTCGGCGTAGAGCGTGTAGCCGAGTAGGGCCGGGCAGGACTCAGAGCCCGAGCAGGGCTCGATGGTCGACTTGGAGAGGACGCCAGTTATTACGAGGAGGGAGAAGAAGGCAATGAAGAGATGGGGGGAGGAGGAGGAGGAGTTCTCCATGTGCATGCTTGAATCGGAGAAACAGGCAGATGGTGGTGGTGGCCGGAACTCGCAGATGCCTTGCTTGGGCTGGTGGTGCAAATGGAGGGAAGGAGGAGGAAAGGAAAAGGAGGAGAGATAAAGAAAAAGGCTGCGGAGCAACGGTCCGCTTCCCCGTGGTTTAAAAATGTATTGAGAGGAGAGAAAGGAAGTGACAGAATGGAGTGGGGACGCTCTTCCGCTCTTTACGAATTCTTTGTTTAGTAGTAAAGTTTGATTCTATAATGAATTGTAATGTTTATAAAAAATAAAAGTAAAAGAAAGAAAAAAGGGGAGGGGGGGGGGGGGGAGAAATGTGAAAAAATAAAAGCTCTTCCAACATCATCATTGTGGATAATTATTAAAAAAAGAAAAAAAAGAATTACCCTCCCAAATATCCCCGAGAAAAATAATATCCTTGCAACAGCATAACTAGAATTTTAATGATGGAAGAGATTAACTTTATCCAAATAATATCCTAAAATTCATTAACCTCTAATCAAGTCCTATTTTTAATTTGTCATCATAAATCTCACCGAAGGTTAACGAGTTTCAAAGTATGACAAGTCATATTTGCAAAATGTTGTTTCGCAGAACAATGCGACTGTGAGAAAATTTACCTAAAATAAATTTTTTACACAATATTTTTAAAAATATAAAATTTTGACTTTGCACACGGATGAATATTTATGTGCGGAAAGAGATCGAAAGAAGGACTAATTCTAACTAATCATCATCGATCTTACTAATAATATGACACTACAAACATCATATAAACTTTATTCCACATATCGACGAAAACATTTACACAAACTGAAAGGTGAAAAATTTACAAACATAAATTTTTTGACTTAATACAACTACGGGTGTTGGTTCATAAAAATAAAAAATAAAAAAAAATCATTGAAAGGTAGCGATGCACAACCATTCGACAATGGTGGTGTGGTTTCAGCATCAGTCCTCAAACTAATTGCATGGCCATTCGCATGAGGAATCATTTGATATTTCTGGGAGTACTAATTTTCAATTACTAGTTTCTAAGCTATTTATGCCAAACATTAAAAAAAATAAAAAATTCTTTGGTCTTCTTGACTCATTCAAGGCCAAAGTCAAGTCCAAGAACTTAACAAATAAACCATATTGAATCTTGGCCTGGCTCGATCGCCCTACTTAAAGATCAAGCATATATAAGAAAAGAGATTGAAATGGTCACATATATTTTCTTCTTTTTTTCTTTATTGGGAATGATAATATACGTTATATCTTGATGGATGCAAGATTTCAACTTAGGGGTTAACTGCTGCCCAAAGGGAAGAATTTTTTCTCTAGTCAAGTCCCCTATCTATCCCTTGCTCCATTAGTAATGTCATTCACAGCATTTCAATATATTTGGATCTTTTTAATATATATAATCTCTTTCATATATATATATATATATATATATATGTTTATTTATTTATTTATTTTTGAGACACTAGGGAGTGATTTTTGGAATAGTTTAATATAGTTAATCAAGTTTATGTTTTGAGGAAAAAAGAAAAGGACAAGCAGTCATTCTTCAACCAGCTTCATCCAGCAAGCAGGTACACACGTACATGGACGATGAGTCGCCCTGTAACTAAGATATGAGACACATAACTTAATGTCTTAGCATTCCCTAGGCAGCGGCAGCGGCAGTTTAAGAAGAAGGAACTCTTAAACACAGACTAAGGGGACTTCGTTCTCAAATCAAACTAACTTAAGATGTGAAGGTCTCAACTCTTGGCTGTTCTGCAAGTAGATACCTCCACCCCCATACTATATTGAGTTGGTGGTTGCTGTGGCAGTTCTTTTAGTAAACTTCTGCTTGAGTTTAATGGTAGAAAGAGATGAGAATGGTAGGTCGTGTTCTTGTTGACAGTTTCCAGGCTGATCTCAGAAGCTTTCATTCTTGGGATTCTGTTCATGTGGGAGGCTTCTCGGGCACCATTAAGGAGATGCCAAATGATTCCATTGCCTCCTGGAGACAGCTTTAGCTACTGTGCTTGACTATTGCGAGGAGTTGACCATAGTTGGGAATCAGCCATCAATGAAGCCGAGTTGGTGAACGCTTGTTCCGTGGTGTGTGATGATAGCCTCCAAAATATTAGCATCATAATTGGATATAAAACATGATCTTAGAGAACTTAAGGTTTCTTCTTCTTCTCCTCCTCTTGTGAGGAATGTTAGAGAAATTTATGTCAAACCTCTACATAAGGATACTTGCTGCTACTTAGTTTATTTTAGGACTGTTTCGTTATGGAAATTAAATGATACTGTTGGAAATAAAAGGAAACCTCGACTTGTGACTTTGTATTTCTTTCTAGTGCATGATTTAAAAGGCCGCAATGGAGATTAATTCATATTAACTATGAAAAAAACGATGAAGAAACACAAGAACACAGAAGAAGAATGCAAATTTTGTGTGATGTGGGTTGCAAGCATATGTGGATAGGTTGAAACTGGTCGGTCGCTCCCCACAACGATCGGTCCCGATGGATGCAAGTAGTACGCGCCAAATTAAGATGAGTTGGGAGTAGATGGAATGCCAAACTCGAGACGGTGGTGGAAGTCGAACCATGTAGTACATCTTCACCGTCATGTGTAAGCTGAAGACAGCAGGTATCAGCCTGAGAAGCTTCATGTCATGGTAGGCGATAGCCGCCATTTGTTTGTGTTTGGTTCTGGGTGACGATAAGGACGTCAGCCCTCAGAATTCCATGGGGTTGACCATCGCTCGCACCATAACCAGAAACACTTGGAAATATCACCCACTTGACTTGAGCGGCATGCGTCCTTGTCAGATGGATCCATCGTTGTTTCGAGAATACGTCTCAATTAGCTGCATAGAAAATTAAGGCAGTGTGTGTGAGAGAGAGCCTTCGTTTCTTTCTCCTTCTAAAACCCTTTAAGACGCCTCCTTGGACGTTGACTCCCTTGCCTCGGGAACATCATTTAGACCTCTTGAGAGAGAGAGAGAGAGAGAGAAAGAATAGGGGGTGGGCGTCAACTACAAGAAGATCATGTCATCGAAGAGGAAGAGGGAGCAGAGTATAATGCACTTAGATCTGTCCTTGGAGGCAGCAGAAGATGAGGAAAAGGTGGTGGAAGAGGGTCATGAGGATGGTGATCGACACCACCACCACCAACAAGAGGAGGAGGGTGGTGAAAAGATCATTTTGAGCGGAGGCAAAGGGGGAAGCAGCCATCGTGAGGAGACCCAAAAGAAGGAGAAAGATCAAGGTTGTGAGAATCCCATAGCAAAGGATACGATCAAGGATGAGGTTAGCTAATTCTCTCTTTTCTCCATACCTTCTTCTTCTGTTGTATGTGCTAAGCTATAACTTTTGAAGTCGTCTGCAGTTGTGCGCGGTGCAAGCTGAGATGGATCGTGTGAGGGAAGAAAACAAGCGATTACAAGAGGTCATCGATCGCACCTTGAACGATTATTACGAGCTACAGATGAGATTGGCAGACATGCAACAGCGGGGACAGCCAAAAGTGATCATTTTACACCTGACTTCTCTTCCATCCAATCAAAAGATTTTTTGATGATTCCACTCTTGCTGGCTTATTGTATTCAGGAGCATCAAGTTTCGCTTTCGCTCCGAGGGGGGAGCTTCCAAGAGCCGATGAAGGCCGGCGAGAGCCAACAGATCGAGGAACCACTGGTGGCCGCTCAACAAAGCAGCGACTTAGGTGGTGACAACGAGTTGGGCTTATCCTTGAGTCTGCGGACGTTTGCAGGCCCTCATGCAGATACAAGCGAGGCGAAAGGGAAGGGATTGAAGAGCTGGCAACCACTTGATGACAAGCTGCAAACTGGTGGGTTCTCCATGGTCACAAGTCAAAGCATCAATCCAGCCACTAGAAAAACTAGGGTTTCAGTTAGAGCAAGATGCCAAGGGCCTACCGTAAGTCTCTTTAGTAAAATTATGTTCATCTTCACATGGATTCGAGGCTAACTCTCTTTCTCAAAGAGTACTTATAGATGAATGATGGATGCCAATGGAGAAAATATGGGCAAAAGGTTGCGAAAGGGAATCCATGTCCGAGAGCTTACTACCGATGCACCGTCGCAGAGGGGTGCCCCGTCCGAAAGCAGGTAGATAGCAGAACTAAGCCCATTTTTGATGTCTTCTAAAGACAAGGCGTTGATGAGATCGATTCAACAAAGATATCTTCGTTTGAACAGGTGCAGCGATGCCTCGAGGACATGTCGATACTGATTACGACTTACGAAGGCACACATAACCATCCCCTACCTGTGGGCGCAACCGCACTGGCTTCCGCAGCAACAACAGCAGCTAATTTTATGCTGCTGAACGACGCAAATGCTTCATCTTCCACTGCGGACACCGCACCATTGTCATACTTGAACCCTTACCTGGCGAATCCCTCTCCCCATTTACCACCCATGAACAGCCTCACAAGTTCCACTAGCTATTCCAGCATCTTTGGTGCAGCTACGTACCCGTGGGCCGCATCCTCCATTCCGAATCCTGGTTTTGCTGGTGGAAGTTCTTCTTGGCTACCAAATAAGGGGACCTGGAACGGTGAGGATGCCAACAAGTCTTTGGCAGGAAACATCGGTGCTATTGCTTCAGATTCAAAGTTCACGGCCGCCGTCGCAGCAGCCATTAGCTCCTTCATGAACAAGGATAACCAGACTTCGGCACAAAAGGATGGGGAGAGTAGCAATAGAAGCAGCAGCAAGTGGGTGATCGAGTCTCTCTCCAACAGCAGTAAAGATTTAAGCTGAAGTATATAAATTCGATTTGCAACTTGTTTCGTCCTTCATGTCGCCAGTTTAATTCCTCTTGTTCCTATGTCGAGGAAAACAGTTTTTGGGGAAACCCTACATGGTTCCCCTGTCAACAAATTCGGCATTGTTCACTGTAACAAGTATCTGGAGTTCTGATAACAAACAATGTAAAACAACAACATCTTGTTCATCTTGCGACAGTTCTAAGTTTGCTACTTGTATTGGTTCCATGAGGAGATCACCATTGATGTAATGTTGAAAGACAATTGCACATATTTTTTTCAGATATGTTTATGATGCAGTAGACAATTAAGTATACCACTTACTGATGAACGTAAAAAAACAAATCTGATGCAATGGGATTCCCTTATTTAAGCATACTAAAGTTCAACTCACATGAATTTATTATCGAAGACCACAGCATGCAAGCTTGGGGTAGACACAGCTTACCAAGAAGAGATTTCTTCCAAATCCATGAGTTGCCAAGTGTCAGTTCGCAAAGAAAGTTTATGCCATCAAGAAACAAAAATTTGACCAAGTTAAAGCTATCTGCCGATTGGTCGCCAATGTTGTTCGAGTCAACTTTTACCTCTCATGCATACAGAAATCGACTGTTCTTAACGTGCATCTCATTCCTGTTCTCACACGGTTCTCCCCCTTCTTCATTTTTGACCAGTCCAGCTATAAGTTCACGGGTAGAATCTGCTTCAAGCTTGCTGAAATGGCAGCAGCAGAAAAAAAAATTGTTCCTTTTTCGTTTTCAGACCCTATCATGATATTTTTTTTTTATTAAATGTATTGATAATAGAAACAACTACATTTTGATTCTCAGAACTTGCTCAATTGAATCACCCACAAACCAAATTCACATTTTTACCGACTCTTTTCAACCTACGTGTATTGCTCAACATCTAAATCATAACTCATTCTTATCGATGCAAAAGATAAACTGCAAACTGGGAATTCAGGGTGACTTACACGTCTAGCCTCAACACATCTAGAATTTTATGCCGTGCCCGATGAGTTAGTATGGCTCGGTGCTGCCCGTGTGCGTAATCTCGTCCTCGATGATCGACAAGAGGTGGGGAGCTCGGGAGAGTTCGATGGGGCGCGCCCCGAAATTCAGCTCGGGTCAGGAACGTCGGCTCGTGGGTTCGTCTCAAGTCGATCGAAAATTTCAGCACAAAGGTCATGTCAAGATAGGGTGTCTAATGTGACCCCTCCGGCGCTTAAGTTAGTGCCCCCGACCAAGGATTGGTGTGAATACAGTATATAAGGTGTATGTTTTTTTTTTTTTTTTTTTTTTCTCCCCTGAACCGTGCCTCAGGGGTGACTTTTATAATCGCTCGTCAGATGTAGGTCGTACCTTGGCCTTTAATGTCGTCCATGTCCTTGCCGAGGTGATGTACGATCTCGTGCGGCCCCAAGATCCTCGAACGTCATGCCTATACTTAATAATAGCGTGCGCAGGATTCGTCTTGTCTTCATCATTGTCCAGCTCGGATATCGACTATGTCAGGTCGATGAAAAGTATGATGCGTGGCTCTGATACATGGTGAGTGACAGGCCAGCTCATTATCGGTCCTATCAACACAATTTTTGCATGGATTGTCAAGTAGATATATGTAGCTAAAAAGCACATATATTTCTCAATAGTCTTGCATATACATTAATCAGTTGGAGACATTGGATTGTTTTTGCAGTTGGCAGTCCACTTCTTGTTTTACAATTTCATTCTTGTTGCATGATTTATTCTTAAAAGTCGTATTACAGAACATATGTTTTAGAAACAAATACTTATCGTGTCCTTATTTCTTTTATCATGAACCGAAGAGCAATCCAACGCGAATAGCAATATAATATTTGATCAATCATATCATAAAATCGTAAAATAATCGTACTCTTCTTTGGTGGAATTTCTTTTTTTTTTTTTTAAATCGAAGCCTACACGTTACATCGAATTTTGAATCACGTATCAATCAATAAGAATGTTTCGCCCGACATTTTACATCACATCTTGTAATTATGTCTTCGTTGCACGCCAAGTCAAATATTCTTCTAGTTCTCATGTTCATATCACTGGTCAAAGTGATTTTTTTTTTTTTATCATTTGTATAGTACGACCGAATAAGAAGGTCTCGTCAACCCACTTTGGCGTGTTCAGTTTTGTCCTTGTAAGGCTGGATCGCTCGACAGCAATGCCTGGGTGGCGAAGTCATCCCATGGAGGTGGCTGACTTTTTGGAAACGGGAGTCCAACTTGTCATTCCAAGTCAACGAACGCCAAACCATGAATAATGTAAAGCATAATCGTAGAAAAATACTGTGTGGCTGTGATGGAGTAGCAAGTGGATACTGTTCACCAAAGGACAAATTAGCTACCATGAACTTTCTCCAGCCTTGAATTGAATATTACGCATTGTTAGAGCAGAGAAAGATTTATCTTTCTGCCAAGCAATTTATGTCAGTGGCAAGATTAAGAATCATGTTTTTTTTTTATCTTCTCCTATGAGGCTGTTGCTCTTTCAAAATGATGGGAAAAAAAAAAAAAAAAGACAGGGAGGAGATACAGAAAATTCAAGCTGAATCTTATTCTACAGTTCTTGCACGGTTATTAAATAGGAGAAACACTCTTAGAGGGTTATGAATGTGACTAAAAACATCTTTTGTGAACCAGACATGCTTGTTTCTCGTGTTTCCAGGGAAGAACATAGATCTGATATATAGTTTAATTATGTTATGTTTCGCAATAAGAATTAATCTCACTCTGTCAGATTTTTTACCACCATCCTATAAATGATTCTGTTCCAAAGAAAAGATTTTACAAACACATAATAGCTGCTATTGGTTCTCTTTTATAATCATGGAAAATATATTGAAAAAAATAAATACTTAATGTTTTCAGGCTCACGGTCGTCTGATTCCGTGTTACTTCTTCCACAAACAATGAATATTTACAAGGTATTATTTGGAAATATATCACAATTCATATAATATCACGAGACATATTAGTACACACCATACACAAGACTCCTACTCGAATTAGTCTGACATCCTCATCTGAGTAGGGAAACAAGATGGACTACAGTGAGCTGGATCATTTCTTCATCTCGCCTCGCTGAGAAGGAAGGAGCTACTGGAAGTGACGAAGAGGATGAATCACATATGCCAGGAGGCAGATGACCATGTCATCAAACTCCAAGTTCTTCTCAAAGGCAGTCAATCCACAGCTGTATATTAATTACCCTTGAAGCTCTCCAAGTCTCACATCATGAGCTTAGCCCCACCTCATATAACATTCTCACGGAAATTGGATCTGTATAATAATCTCAGTGGATCATGCCGCTCTTATTGAGGTTGTATTGCTTTTGTTCTGCTTACATGTTGTGCCATTGATCCTGGAAGAAAATTTTGCCATGATATCATATTCCACATTCTTTTCCGAAAAGAATGTCTCATGACAAACTATGAACATTGTCTCATGACAAACTAACAGATGAAATAATAAATACAGAGAACAGAGATGATTGATTATGTTGAAGTCAGGAAATAGATACAAGCTACTCATTGTGGCGTGATCAAATATAAAGCCGTTGCTAGTAGAAGACATGTCTCCTAATCAAAGTTCGACATCATTTGACTCCAAGGATTTTGCTTGCAGTTTAAAATAAATAATTTAGTCCAGATAGTTCAATGTAATAAACTGCTAGCACTAGCACAAAACAAAAGAAGAGAAAAAGAAAATTCACATAGCAGAATTATGTTTGCAACAAAAACTGAACTTTTACTCGATTGCAGTTATGCACAATGAACTTACCTTGATCAAGGAGTAATGCTTGCTGCATTATGCACAATGAATGTCACTGAAGTTCCAGATCCAAGATGCATAACAGAAGGTGAATGCCCGGCTTACTGGATCCTAAAATAAAATCTAGGATGGAGTCCCGATTGGAACCTTCATTGAAGTGTGAGTGTTTCTTTGTAAAGATGTTGAAAAGATAAAGCAGATTGCAGACTAGCGACTCGATGGGGGAATAATCTCAGCTATAAATGAAAATCTATCAGAAAAGAATACTAAGACTAATCTGAGTCATGCTTTGTATATTCCTAATATGCTAATTCACATAGGATGATAGAATGCAGCTGAGTTCATACGCTATTCAGGTAAAATGAGATTGCTAGGTTTCCATTAAGTACGAAACGTGTAAGATAGCCAAAAGGCAACTTATGTTAGTAGAAGTAATCCCGTAAGTTGAAATATTAACCAGCACATAGCACCTTTACACCTTAAAAGAGAAAGGGTAATTATACGTATCCAACAATCATATAAAGAAAATGCAAGGATGTGGGATACTTTAGATAAATGCGGTCGTCATCATAAGTTAATGATCAGGAAAGTAAGATACTTCAGATACTGGATTTTTACATAATTACTTGTTCATGTGTGCATCCTGTGCATTAGATCTCCAATGAACAGACTTCTTTTCAATGAAAAGTTGTTTATGAAATCTGTACAAATACCTTATCACCTTCTCTAGCAGTTTTCAGCAACACTATGATCAACTTGAATTCTTCCTCAAAGAATGGTTGCTTGGGAATGATACTCTGCTGAATCAAGCATAAGGCTTGTCGCCCTTCCAAAATTCCAAAGGCACAAAAAATGGAAGGAAAAAAAAAAAAACAATTGTAAAGAGAGCTCGTGCGAAAAACATGATTAAATTTTGTTTATGTTCACTCAAGCTTTCTCCTCAAGCAATTTTGCATTTTTCTAAAATCATAGTCAATTCATAAGCCCCAAAAACCTATGTTTATCAGTGAAGGAACTTCTAGATGGTCACATTCATAATACTAAGATTGCTACAACCCACGAAATTATGATATATATTCTTAATGCTCTTTAATCCCATATCAGATGACAAGCAATCAAGTTTGCTAAAATTGGAGACCTGACCTCGTACATGTGATTTGGGACACTATCAATAAAAAGTAATTAAAAATAAAAAAAAACAATTTATCAGACATTCACACTCTGGAGTCCATTCATGAGCTACTAGACATATGCTCATATTTAAATTTTACCATTTTTGAAGGAACTCATGAGGATGGCAAGCAATCCAGTTCATGAAAATTGGAGACCTGGTCGCGTACATGTAATTGGGGCACTATCAATAAACAGTAATTAAAAGTAAATAAAAATTTCTATCAAACATTCACACTCTGGAATCCATTTATGAGCTACTAGACATATATTCATATTTAAATTTAATATTTTTGATGGAACTCATGAGGACCACAGCGAGCTGAGTAATGCTGAACAATTTCCAAAGAGAGAAAGCAAGATGAAGCTACAACATACTTTCATATTTAACAAAAAATTAATTGTTAGCGGCTTTAAATTATAATAATACCATGTAATGGATGTCATTCTACAGTCTAGTAGGCAAATTCACCATGGCTAATGTTAGTTGAATATTTACATACGATTGATATTGTCATAAATAGAGAGAGCACTGATTAGATTGGGACGCTCGATCATTCTATGGTGTAATAATTTCATTTTTCCTTTTATATCCACTTCTTTAGAAAAAGAAATATAAAGGAAAGAATCATGTCACACTCATATACCATTGGAGATCCACATAACACTAGATTTTGTTTCAAACCGGAAGTTACTGTGAACAGATCGATCTGGTTTATCATTAAGTTGCAAGGACTTGCAGATGGTACCGGTGGTATCGATCAGAGACGTCGCGGCACTGATGATGGACTTGCAGATGGCCTCGACTGAGAGGTGCTCGCAAGAAGGTGACAGAGGAGGCACCGACATGACCAGGGCGGCTGCTGCCGTCACGACTCCGGCGCACTAATTGGGGAAGGAGGAGACGGAGGGAGAGTTGACGGTGACCTTGAAGGTGTCATCCAAGTAGGCGGTGATAGTGACGGCAATGGCGTGTCCAGCTTGTACTCCTGGGAGCGGGCGTTGAAGTCCTTGCAGAAAACCATCAGGATGAGGAAGGCGAGGTAGTTACCGACGGCGAGAAAGGCGCCACCGGCTAGGCGGACGGTAGCGGCGAGGCTCGGCGGCGTGGATCATCGCTGGGCGGATGGACATGGCTGAGGCTTTCCTATTGGGTTATGGGGCAGGCCATGAGGCCCAAATTCTTATATAGCCCGTGCCACCATTTGGGTTCACTAACGAAGTCTTTTTTTTTTTTATGGGTTTACATATTTGTATATATATAATATTTCCCTCTTCTAATTATATATATATATATATATTAAAAAATTACTTTTAAATTTTTTTCATAGAGCATCTTTATATTATTTTTGGCAATTCAATATAAGAATAATGAATTTATTAAAAAAAAATCTTGTTTTTTTTTTTTTTTTTTTTTCACTTCCCTATTCTTATGAGTGAACCTTACTTATGGTTCTGCTTTCATCAACAAAATGACCAAGGAAACACAATCTACTGCTTAATGTTCGAACTTATGGTGGCAATGGATCCTAAATGTTTGGACGGCAGTCTCCCTCACCACCCATCTTGACAAGAAGAAACAGCGACAACAAAAAGAGACTTCTCCCACCTTAATTGACCTCTCATTCCATCGTTGTTTTCCTGGGAGTTTGTGGTGCTCAAATAAGAAAGAGAAGCACGTATAAGAAAGAGCTTTCAAGCATTATATATAAATAGTGCCCTCGGTAACTACGGACAGTAGAGTTAGAAGCTCTCAGTGCTGTGGAGCCGCTCGAGCTCGAAAACCTTATTTTTCTGCTAATAATTCCATGGCCCCAAAACATATTGGCATCTATGACAACAGCAAAGAGTCAAGATGCGTGCCCACTTCTGTCTGTGTGAGAGAAAGAGAGGTTATCCTCCTCCTCTCATCTTAAATTACTTGTCCTTCAAAAAAGATGCATGGAGGAGGAGAACCAGTGGAACAGAACTGAAAAGTTCGGCCTTCTTTAGGTCCGAACTGATCGTTTATTACTCCTCTGAAGATTATGATGAACACCGTAAAGTCTTCATGCTTTTTTGAACTCCATTTCTCCTCACCACCTTTCTTTTTTCTCTCTCTCTTCCATTATTTATGATCTCGGCCTGTCTTGTTCTCCTTTACGCATGACGTTCTAACAGGAGGACTACACCACTGAATTCGGCCGCCCACCCAATATACCAAGTCCCACCTCTCTTTTGATAAAGCACCAGAATCTTTCTTTTCTCCCACCTTTTTCTCCCCGCTCCTTGCACGCACACGCACATATCGCTGCTACCTGTGTTGTCTTGCAAGGATCAGCCTCTGCAACTCTTAATACCGATGGAAGTCAATGTAGTGCATTAAAGTATCTCTCCTCCTCATCCTACTCGTGTTACAGCTCCATGCCACACTTGGCGATACAGTGCATTTAATTCCATCCTTGAGGAGTGCCCATGGCAAAGTGAAGGAATATATAAGCTAAAAGTGAAGAAAACTACAGCAAGTTGGTGTCAATGTCGATGTGTATAGTTCTTTTTCTCCAACGAGAACAACACCAGTTAATACCTATCATTCCATCGTAGTCGATATCCATGGATGACATACACTACTATACAATATCCATCGTAGTTACCGACTGTTAACACCTCTCATCTCATCGATGATCCATTACGATAAATATATATATATATATAGATAAGATTTCAAATCATCGTATCAAAGATAAACTAGTTAATCCAAACGTGGGTTACCAATTCCCAACTGACATAAAATTGATAAGATGAGAAAAATATAAATAAATATTCGAGGTGTTTGGGTGATACGGTAACTCTTTTTTTTTTTTTTTTTTACCTTTTGTTCTTTTAACGATCTGATGACCTGCTTGATATCTAAAATAAAAACCACCTGCTATGTTTAACAACAGGTGATAATATCCAATTTCACGTTTTTATTAATTAATTCTTTTGTTAATTATATGGTCTATGTTGAGCTATTTCTTGGAAAAGCCCCAAGTTTTAATTTTTTTTTTTTTGCGGATAGCATCTTTCATTTCCAAAATATTTAAAAATATATTTTTTTAAATAACAAGAATACCGTCGGTGACATCTGGCTGTTTTTATTTTTCTTAGTTTCTCGCTGAAAACCTGTTTTAATGTTAAATCAAAATAATTTTAGTATCTTTAATTTAATCAAATCGGTTACAGTATTTTTGGACAGTTACAGTAGTTTTTATTACTAAATTGAAAACACTATGACCATATTCAAAGAATACCGTAATTTATCCAAATTCTCACAAACCTAAATTATTAATCTTATTATATGTATTAAAATTTTATAAAATATTTTATTTTGAGAGTTTTAAAATGTTTTAATAGAAATTAAGAATATTTTGATATATTTCAAAATAAAGGATCACAAATCCTTTTCTGTATAGCCCTAAATTTAGGTCTATACTTATTTGAAAATATTATAATTTGTTTTCATTAATTGAAAAGTAAAAATAATAAAAAGGATGCATTTATGGTTACATTGTATTTGTTTGGATATGTAATGTTTTTTTATAAATGAAGTAGAACAATATAATTCTAATCATAAATAATATAATTGAGTTTCAATTAATTGAAATTCTCACTAACCATAACTATCAACTTTTACTATTTAGTAGAAAATAATTTATATATAAATTTGAACGATTTTGAAATAAAATTATGAAGGTTTTGATGTATTTTAAAATAAAACATGGTAAAAGCTCTAATTTTTCACACTTTATCTTAAATTTAGGTGTAAATATTTCAAAAAATCTTATAATATTTATGAAATAATGATAATTAAAGGCAATAGGATATTGTTTAATTACATTATCTTTTAATGGAGTCATGTGTTTACTATACTAAAAAAATAAAAACAAAAAATATTGTATCTTTTTTCAAAGACACTATAAAACTTGGCTAGTTTAACCCAAGCTTAATTTACTAGAAAATTCCTTTCTCATGATATTTTGGTTATTTTATCAAGAGTGAAAGATTCATTTGAGAAATATAGAAATGAGGGGCAATGACACATAAAATATCAAAAATCTAAGGTATTTTCTAAAGAATGGTCATAATATCGTCGAGTATTATTTTATATTTTATATCAATATTTATCTAATACTTATTATATTCTTTATACTTATTATGTATGATTTATGATTGAACATATTTTGGTTGTTGGAGCTGGTGGTTGATTTGGATCCAACCTCCTTCTTTTTCAGACCGGTCTCAAAATAAAACTCTTTAAATTATTCATTTAAAGTTTGAAAAACTACATTAGAGGTATTCTCGATAATATTTTTTTGATGCTTAAGTCATTAATATGGTCAGATAAGTTGGACAAGTAGAACTAAGATTATTTTGTGGGTAGATGCACTTGTATGTCCCTTTTATATAGTTGACGTTTGGGACTATTATATCTGCTTATTTTGTGCGTAGTTTGTACAGTAATAGGGCACAAAAATCAATCATAATCATCATCCACTAACAACGAGTCAATATGCCTACCCATTATATTATCTATATTGTAATGAGAGCATGATGATTGGCCATACCCGTTCTTCAATTGGTGCTTACTGTTCATCGCGACGTAATACTATCATGGTGATAGATGACCGTTTAGGAGGCTCAACCATGATGACCATGTGGAGCTTACCATTTGGTTATGAAGATCTTATTAATTTAACATGAGATGTCGTTATGTCATTTAATGGAGTTGATGTGTTAAAAACATAACAATCGTATCGACACATGGCACTGATAGGGCAATCACATCAATTTTACTATAACACATACTCTATACTTTTTAAGTTGAGGAGCATAGTAGAAATTGTACAATAAATATTAAATAGTTGACAATTGGTGGTATGCATAATAGATGCCTAACTTAACAAACACTAACATAATACATAATAGGTCGACTAGATGTGGTGGCACACAATGAGATAATATGGTCGGTGCAATGATGCATAAAGGGCTAGTAAGGCCAAGTGAGGTGGCACAAACTATATTGTTTTGGCTGGGTATAGTAGCACAAAATGGGCTGAAAAGGCTAGGCATAGTAGCTCACAAAGGGTCGATAAGACTGGGTGTGGTGGTACAACGAGCTGATACAATTGAGCTAAGCAATGTACAAAGGGCTAGTAAGGTTGGGTGCAATGGTAAAATGGGATGGTAAGGCCGAATGTAATGACGCACAAAGGGTTGATACAGATAGATACGTGGTGCAATGGGCCAGTAAGCCCAAGCGCAACAATATGGAAGTGACGTAGGCACGTGTTGCCATCACCTCCTCTCTTGGTGGGCAAGAGAAGCTAAGCATATTCGTGCATGATCTGGTAACTAATCATGCATCATACCCACTTGCAGCAAGGGGGACGTGATAAAATTATCATATGTCATGTGGCCATTATGTAGATTATGGTGGATTCAACACGATCTTCTTGACAATCCAAATGACCATTGCATCATTGGGATGGCACCACATATCACAGAGTGTGCTAGATAATATTTTATGTCCGACCTTCTTTGAGGTGTTCGAGAATCAAACGGGCAATCGGGTGGAGGAAACATCACTCTCAGCCCCTACTAATAGTGGCTTATAGTAGTAGTAGTTGTTCCTCACTTTTGTTTACAACTTGGATAATCTAGAATAACAATATCGAAGCCACTAACACAACAACTTAAGGTCTGCTCATCCTCAACTTCCTCCTCCAACACTTCAGACTTGGATAGATCGTTGATCTTATCACTATCCTCAGTGTTTGTGATAGATACTTTAGTCTCGAAAGAAGCTGAGTCACTATACTAATGGAGGCTACCCCTTGGATGTGAATTAATTTGTCGTGTGGCTTCACTAACTATGGTGGAATCCTTCAACTTGGAGTCCATACAACTTAAGGTCTGCTTATTCTCAACTTCCTCCTCCAACACTTCAGCTTGGATAGATCATCGATCTTGTCACTACCCTCAGTGTCGATGACAAATATTTTAACCTCGAAAGAAGCCAAGTCACTATACCTATGGAGGCTACCCCTTTGAGGTGAATCCATTTGTGGTGTGGCTTCGCTAATTATGGTAAAATCCTTCAACTCGAACTCAATAGTGTTGGTTGGCCTATGACTTGGAGAAGCTTCGGGAAGTGTACCATATATCGATCGAGTTTGAGTTGCTGCCTGCTCAGTCAGGTGATTGATCTTATGTGTCGTGTCACAAGTTCTACACAAGCATGAATGTAGTGAAGGCAGGGCTTTACTTCCACTTTCACCCATTTGTTGTCGGGGCTTGCAACTTTTGAAAGTTATCTCCCACGTAGATGGTGTCGAATTCATGGCACTTGCTCATGTTATTTTTTTGAGAGTGTATAAGAACTCACATCTTCCCGATGGTGACCCTCTTATTAGCCTACTATATGATATGCTTCAAGAGGTCAATATATTTCCTCTCCACCCAACCCGACTATCAAGTTAATGATGTTCTAACCTCTTGTAAGGATTAGAAGAGTAGATACTTATTTGTCTCTTCGAGGATCACGAGGCTAATCAATTTGGATTGGTCCAACTAGAAGGTTTTCGATATCATCCTGAGGTTGCACGGGTTGAAAAAAAATTAGTTTCATTGATTGTCTTAAATCCTGTCTAAGTCCATCATTATCCTTTGGATGAGCGTGTAGTGACTCATTAATGTAGCCCTAATCTCGACTCCTTGAAGAAAGAAGTTAAAGTTTTATTTTAAGGACTCATTCAAGTTAGCTAACTTTTGATTCATCATTCACAGACATGGATCTTTAAGGGAGCATCTTAGAGCTCGACACTCACCACCAAGGTAGCCAAACAAAGAGTGTCATCTCTCAACCCGAGTTGACTTGAGCCCGTTGAGAGGAAGAGGTCAATAGGGAGCAATGCTGACCTGTAACAAAAGGGAGGGGGTCGTCGGGCCTCCACGCTAGGTAAAAGTGTCCACTAGCTCCTCCTCCTCCCCTCTTAAGTCAACGAAGGCATGTAGAGGAAGTGCATCACTTAGTTGTCTCATCTAGAAGATCTGACTCTCCCCTTTAGGGGATCAAAAGGTAGAGTCGTTTAGGGCCAAGACTCGTGGGCCGAAGTCCCATCAACAAAAGCAGCAACTTGCCCCTCGTCCTTAGGAGATTCAAGAGTGGGACTGTTGGCCATCTCTTGTGGCCCACTACCCTCACCAACGATGGGAGGCAATCCCGACTAAAATATGATGAGTTTCAATTAGCCATAGGAGATTATGAGGGAGGCCACAACTTGGAATCAATGCCTCCTACACCCAAACCCTAAATAAGGGCCTCTACTTGAGGCCTACTGAAGATCTTCCTTCGGGTGCACATAAGCATTTGGTCATGGTGAGTGTCAGACTTCTCTATGGATAATCTTTATATTTCAAAACATCTCCTGACTTATGGTTTTTTTTTCTTGCAGCACTAGCAGCTTATGACGTCAATCTTAGACCAAGATTAGGATTCCTTGATTACATTGGTCATCTCCTTGGGGAAGTTAAAGCTTTAAAAAAAAAAAGCAAGATGATACGGTAGATGAGAAATATCAATGGGAGAACAAGTCAGCCCAACTCCAAACTTGGGTCAACGAGCTGGAGCATGAAGCTTCAATAGAGAAGGAGTTGTTGATAATGCTTCGATAACAAGTGGAGCTCTTGAGGCGATCTGTCAAAGTGGTAAAGCTGGAAAGGGACATGGAGTGCCAAGGGGCCATAGAAGACGAAGTTGACACTGATCACCATGGAATAGAGAGGTTAGATCTAAAGATGGAGGTGGGCAATCTCTGACATGCCGGTGAAATGCTGATCAATAGCACGAGGAGGTCAAGGAGTGAGAGGCAAAGACTAAGACACATAAGGTGGCGAAGTACAAGGCTAGGATACAATTACTTTACCTTTGGTTATGAACTTACGATCTCCTGAGCTAGGTATGACCACCCTGCCCTAGCTCTTCCCGAAGTCCACTATTGGGTGCCTCATCAACAATAATGTCATCATGATCGGATTTGATGACATTGATGATTGAAGTAAGACATCTTTCTATGCTGTGGATGGAGAGGCCGAGGTTGGTGACGAAGTCAAAAAAATGTTGATAGTTGGGGATCCTACGAAAGGGCCTTGTTCATTTTGTCCTTTTACTATTTTTTTGTTTCTTAAAGTTAAGAAGTTTATTTTGATATTTAGAAACTCCCAAGGATAATATTAAAGTCAAAAAATATCTTTACAAATTTTTACTATAATTTTCAAAAGAAATTACAAATTTTTCCTTATACATATTGGTCGTCCCTCCTAGCGCCAATCTCTTAGAAGAGATTTTAGTTATTTGAGTTGAAGGGTGATTTAGATCCAACTTTATTTTTTTTCTAGTTAGATTTAAAGTAAAACTCTAGAAGTAAGATGTTCAAACCTATAAAACTATGTTATGGGTGTCCCAACAATGTCTCTCCAATGCTTAAGTCAATAATCCAATTGGACAAGATAAACTAAGATTGTTTTGTGTATATAGACATATTTATGCACCCACTTTTGATAGTAATCATTTGTGACTATTACGCTTGCTCGTTACATAATTTATATAGCAACGGGGGCGTAAAAATTATTCATAATCATCATCTACTAGCATCTAGCCATTATACCCTCTCATTACATTTTCTACATAGTAATGGGAGCATGACGATCGATGATACCCATTCTCCAATTGACACTTGTTGTATGTTATCTCGTAACGCTAACATGGTGATGGATAACCATCTAGGTGGCTTGGCCATAACAATATTTTTATTAATATGAGAGAGTCACTGTGTCCTTTACGTGGAGCCAAGGTGTCAAAAATATAGTTATTGTATCAACGCACGATGCGAATAGGGCAACCACATCATTTTTTGACCGTAAAACTTTATAATGTTTATATGATAACTAATTATTTATTTTATGACTATATCACATATTTGAAATTTTCATATATAGATTAATAGTTTTATACTAGTTATCGTATTTATGATATCTTGTTTTTTATGTTATTTATTATCATTTTTATCACATAAGTTATTTTATATTACTTCTTAAGTTAATTATATATTTTTATATTACTTTTATGTGCTTGTTCTTTTTGTAACACATAAGTTGCAATATTTTATGTTTTTAATTTCCTTATTTGTATACAACTATTATGTCAAATTATGATATATTTGTTTCTTCAATAGTTTGAAAATTTTATATAAAGCATTAAATTTGTTGCCAAATTCTAATATTTGAGAATGTATTAAAATAGCAGGTAGTTCATATGAGAAAATGGAAGGAGAAAATATAAGAAGGTACTTAATGATTGACCCGTCCATATGCAGTGCTCATTCTATCAAAGGCTTCGAACTACAGTAAACTAAGTAAGGATTGGTTCAATTAGCAATTGTTTCCTAATTTCCATTTTTGTTGAATTAATTAAAACTGCAGGCTTGTAAGATAAGGAAAAAGAAGATGGTAGGAAGTGTAGGAATAATTGACTCATCTAGCATTAACTGTGAATCTGTCCAATTTAAATATGACGTATTAGGAATCAAATTACAATGTTTTAGAATGGATTAGAGTTATCCTAAGATCCTGGGATCAGAATTTAGTATTTATCACTTGTCAAAATCATGTATTATTTTATTAAGAAAAGAAACAGACAAATAATCCCTCGGCAAAATCTGTGGATATCCTCCATCCACCCATTCCCCACAAATCCCTTCGAATCCATAGTGTATTTTCTCCCTGTGCATGCATCTTTCCCTACCTCTTCTTTTTTTTTTTCTTTTCGGGCCTTCTTCCTTTCCCCCCCCCCCCTCCCCACCACCTTCTCGTCCCCTTTGTTCTCCTCCTACTTTTGTTCTGTAGCGGTCCTCTTATGATAGCCTTGGGGATAGATTCCAGATGGTGAAGGAAGTCCTTTTTAAATAAAGGACGAGGCCAGGCGACCCGTTTCAACTCTGAGAGAGGAGGACAGATCACTGGTTCAGGTTGTGAGGGAGCGGAGTGATATGGAGGGAGAGTGCAAGAGGAGAGGAGAAGGACAAGTGGAGACAGGTGTGATGATGGAGGGGGTGCATAAGGTGGAGGCGGCGCCACCGCAGAGCACGGTGGACAAGATGAAGTTGCGGCTCAAGGAGACCTTCTTCCCCGACGACCCATTCCGCCGGTTCAAAGGGCAACCACCGATGCGGAAATGGGTGCTGGGAG
The DNA here is from genome assembly GCA_029747655.1 of Ensete ventricosum. Classification (NCBI taxonomy): domain Eukaryota; kingdom Viridiplantae; phylum Streptophyta; class Magnoliopsida; order Zingiberales; family Musaceae; genus Ensete; species Ensete ventricosum. The sequence continues at coordinate 56,011,889 of JAQQAF010000006.1, read as the reverse complement.
CGCAGTACCTGTTCCCCATTCTGGACTGGGCGCCCAACTACAGCCTCTCCTTCTTCAAGTCCGACCTCGTGGCCGGGCTCACCATCGCCAGCTTAGCCATCCCGCAGGCAACATGCCCACTCCCTCCTATATCGATCTCTCATCTTTCTTTTTTCTGTGTTGGAAGACGATGTTAACTGATGTCCATCAGGGTATAAGCTACGCCAAGCTCGCTAATCTGCCTCCCATCATCGGTCTCTGTGAGTCTCTCGGGCTGCATGAATACATCTGTGGTAGGTGTCGCATGCATGCTAAATGTGTACACCTCAAACGTGACTACAGATTCGAGCTTCGTGCCGCCTCTCGTGTACTCGGTGTTGGGGAGTTCGAGGGATCTCGCAGTCGGTCCGGTGTCCATTGCATCCCTAATAATGGGGTCGATGCTGAGGCAAGCGGTGAACCCGAATACGGATCCCTTTCTCTTCCTTCAGCTGGCCTTCACCGCCACCTTCTTCGCGGGGCTCTTCCAAGCGTCCCTGGGGATCCTGAGGTCAGAACTCCGTTTGATCTCCATCCCCATGATCGCTGCACGATTCATTCTGTAATTATGGATGTTCTTGTATTGGCAAGGTTGGGAGTCATCATAGACTTCCTATCAAAGGCTACGCTGGTTGGGTTCATGGCCGGCGCTGCCATTATCGTCTCTCTCCAGCAGCTCAAAAACCTACTGGGGATCGTCCATTTCACCAAAAAGATGGCTGTGGTTCCGGTGTTGAGCTCTGTTTTCCACAACACCCACGAGGTTCTCTTCCTCCTCCTCCTCCTCCTCTTCCTTGTTGTTTTTACTCTTTCCTTCATTCAATGAACAAGGCTAAATAGCAATTATGACTGAGAACAAGTTAAAAAGGCTTTTGTTCGTGCAGTGGTCATGGCAAACGGTAGTAATGGGAATCAGCTTCCTGGCCTTCCTGCTGCTGGCGAGACACGCTGTATGTTTCCTCTTGCGCTTGTCCCGCTTGCTTTTGTCGACATGCCCATGAAGAACATATAGAACACGGAGGAATGATTTAGTTGTCCGTATTGTCACTGCTGCACATTCACGGGCTCTGCCTCTTTCCTCTTCAATCATATCTATAGGTTCATCCGTCTACGTTAGTTTTATTATTATTATTATTATTATTATTATTATATATATATATATATAATTTATTTATTTATAGTAGGAGGAGGAGGAGGATGAACTCTGCATCCAAAAAAAAATGAACCCAACCAAAAAATTATTTGATTGGATTATTTAACGTAGATGTGGTGGTGGTCAGGTCAAGTCAAGAATCACATGCTGCAAAAAAAAAAAAAAAAAAAAAAAATTATGGTTCTTTTGGTTTTATGTTATGATTCGGACACGAGAGAGGCTAATCAATCCACGACAAGTATATAGTTTCACCGACTATAAAGATACGACATAATTGGAACAGTAATCTGTAATCCATTTTATTTAATTTTTCGTGATCATCTGTCATGTCGTGATATACCAAATTGGAGTGTGCTGACATGACATAAGGTTGTCAATGATTGACCAACATCATGAAAGGCAGTAGCTACATACAGATTGAATCGGATCTGATCCACAACTTTTCATGGTTCCGTCCATCCCACTTTATGTACACCCTCACGAGATTGTTATTCCTTTTTTTTATATATATATATATATATATGGACTATCCCCCAAAAAGTTGGTAGTCGTATCCACCACAATTATAGAACCAATTAAGAGTAAATTGTATGTGTGGGTACATAAAGCATAAGGATGCTTTATGTTGTAGAATCAAATTGAGTTAGATCTGTGGTTCTCCAATCACTAGAAAATTATGTGGATTCTCTCTTGAATCCATGTGAGATCAGTCTATTTTATGTTCATGTTAAGTTGTGATTCCCAATTTGTTTGTCCCTCTTCTTCTATTCCCAAGCATTTCATGTGATGCCTCATGACATGTGCACCTCGAGACTCTATATATATGTATAAAGTGTTATTTATGATTAGAGTGTTACTTACATATCCTTCATTCTGTTTATATTTGAAGGTAAATTTCAGCTTAAATTCCTCCGAATATTTGATTATGAGTTGGACAGAATTTTTTTTTTATTATTTTTTTTTGCAAACTAAAAATAAAAAAAATGCAACAACTTTGTTATTTTTTCACAGTCTCATCTTGTGACAGAATTAAGTTTAAACAATTAATTGATAGGGGATAGAGTTATTAGTTCCTTAATTACAACAATAGTGTTTAGGCTTCTTATTGGATCAATCTCTGTAACTTGATGCATTATTGAGATGTCACAGAGACAGTTGACAATTTGAATGCAGAGCATAAGAAGGCCAAAGCTGTTTTGGTTGTCAGTAGGAGCGCCATTGGCCTCTGTTATCATTTCCACCCTTGTGGTTTTCCTGCTCAAAGCTCAGAACCATGGAATCAGCATTGTTTGTGCCACCTGCTTTCCTCTCTTTTATTTCTTTTAACCCTATGATCATGCTAATCTTATTTCTAATCTCATAACATCTGCATGTTGTATGTGCAGATTGGGAAACTGAAATGTGGGTTGAATCGCCCATCATGGGATAATTTACTTTTTGACAGTACCTACTTAGGCACTACCATGAAAACTGGACTTGTCACTGGGATCATCTCCCTCACTGTAAGCTCTCTCTTTCATCGACACAAAAGTTCACAGAGCCATCAGTGTTGTATTTTCTTGACATCACCACCAAAAAACCCTTCAAAGTTTTCCAGTAGTTGCGTTCAATGCCGAAAATGTTCCTCAGTGTTTAGGTGAAAATTATTATGCCTCGCACATTTCAGGTCAAAGAAGTGCTTGCTAATCTCTTCTTCTTCTTCTTCTTCTCTAGGAAGGAATTGCAAGTGGAAGAACGTTTGCTTCTCTCAGGGGCTACCAAGTTGACGGGAACAAGGAAATGATGGCCATAGGGCTGATGAACATCGTGGGTTCTTGCACCTCATGCTATGTTACTACAGGTAATCTCAACGCTTGCCATCTACCTCCTCACTGCCACTCGAGAGATCCCAGTAGCACTTGCAAGCGACTTACTCCAAACTCATGAACTCTTTTTAGGAGCCTTCTCCCGTTCTGCCGTGAACCACAATGCCGGATGCAAGACTGCAATGTCCAACGTAGTGATGGCTTTGACGGTGATGGTGACGCTCCTCTTACTCATGCCGTTGTTCGCCTACACCCCCAACGTTGTGCTTGCTGCTATCATCATCGCTGCAGTCATCGGCCTCATTGATGTTCCCGCTGCTTACAACATCTGGAAGCTGGATAAGGTTGACTTCCTTGTATGCATGTCTTCCTTCCTTGGTGTCATCTTCATCTCAGTTCAGGAGGGCCTTGCGATAGCGGTAACGATCGATCATGCCTCGGTCTCATCTATCCTCCAATGTTCTTCGCTAATACACATCTGTTTTCCTGTGAATATAGGTTGGTTTATCGATATTTAGAATCCTTCTCCAGACCACAAGACCTAAGATGATTGCTCTAGGGAACATTCCAGGGACAAATATATACAGAGACCTGCATCAGTACAAGGATGCTAAAAGAGTTCCTGGGTTCCTCATACTTGCTGTTGAAGCCCCCATTAACTTCTCAAACACCACATATCTGAACGAAAGGTTTGTCGTACTAACTCCTAATACAAGAACATAGTCTTCGTCTCATGAGACATCATTCCGTTCGCATTGTTCGTAGGATGACAAGGTGGATAGAAAATGAAAACAGCATGGAAGAGAAAGAAACAAATCTTCGATTTCTAATCCTGGATTTGTCAGGTACTAACTAGTCTAATCTTTTTCTCTACTTCTCGATCGATCCCGGAAACATTTTTCTTCATCTTTAGATGAATTTATAAGGGATTGTTCATGCAGAAAATATAATCGAGTAAGATTGTCTTGTATATTAGTTTCATCCTCAAGTAGCGCATGCAACAAATTTAATAGAAGATTTCTTCTGATAGCAAGGCATGCTTTGCTCAAAGCAACCATTTCTACTTCTTAAAAGAAGGTATACTGACCCTTGAAGATTAAATTTCAGCCGTGCCTACCGTAGACACAAGCGGAATCTCATTTCTAGTTGATCTGAAGAAATCGACAGAGAAACATGGGCTTGAGGTAGTCACCAGCACAGGAACACTTATCTCGTTCCCCTTGTACAACATTAATACTTGTGATCTCTAAAGTTCATAATGATCTGCTTTACAGCTTACCCTTGTAAATCCTATGGAAGAAGTCATGGAGAAACTCCAGCGAGCAAACAAAATCCATGACTTCCTTGGCGTCAATTCCCTCCACTTGACGATCCCAGAGGCTGTGTTTTCACTCTCATCACAGAACAAGCTACAACACCAGGAGGTCTCATCTACGCTATTCATCTGAAATGACTACAGCTTAATAATGGACGAAGCTGTAATGTTCTCGTAGTTCATCAATCGAGGATATCATCATAGTACTTGTATATTACAGGTTGCCATTTTGTTGCGACACTGTGTTCCTTTTCAGTTCCTTTGTGTCATCTTAGGTTTATGGAAAGTACATTACAAGCTTCTCTCTAAAAAAATTATATATATATATATATATGTCATTGTGTTACCTTACTGATTATTATAGCACACCAATTAGCATGTCGATGTATTATTATTGGTTAATGCTTTGATTCTGTAATCACATAAACACCCTCGAAAAGTTTTCTTGTAAACTCATTCATGATACAACCCTGGTATACCAATTTCATGCATTAGTCTGTGAACAAAATGATTTTTGTTTATGTTAGATTTTAATATAGATTGGATTTAAGCTGAGGCTACTTATCGTTTAATTCCAAATCATTATAATGATAGCAAGCCGTGAGTTTGAGCCTTGTGTTTATTTCTTTCTAAAAACCAAATAATATTAATATTTACTCATTTTATGAAAAATATAAATTAAATTGGATTTAAAATTTGTAAAAATATTTTAGTATTATTATTGAATATAAATAATAACATTATGTGTATATCTTCAGTAAATAAAAATAAGATTGTTAAATAAGTCAATAAATATTAAATATTTAATTCTGAAATGTCTTAAAGTTTCAGAAAAAAAAAGGATATGACTTACAAAAGCCTAATAATTATTTTTATTTTTAAATATATTTTTTACTAGTTTAAATATTTAATTTATTCTATTTATTAATTTACTTAATTTAAGGTGAATTGAAAAACTAATTTACGCCAAAACCACTTATAAATATTATCATAGAAGCTTTTTAAAATTTTAAATTTTTTTTGATAATATGATTACACTATCTTTACATCTTGTTAAAAAATAATGCTATCTTATTTAAAAATAGTGTAAAAAATCTTTAATTAGCTAAAAAATATTTTTATAATAGTAAAAAATATTATTTATTTTGGATTGGTCTATGTGTTGAGGTCCAATCGAATGAGTTTGATAAGAGAGAAAAGATGATAGAATGGTTAATGGTATCTTTACCATTTTAAAAGTAGAGGTTGACAAAAAAAAAATCAAAATCAAATGTAGGAGTATGGAAAAAGGTAAAAAAAAATGGGCTTTTTAGACGACTTTGCGCATAAGGTTTTTCTTGTAAATAAAAGTAATGTACACAAAATTTAAAGGACATTGAACCGATAATAAAATATATAAAGTAGCATACTAGTTATGAATATATAGGGCTTTAGGATGTAAAAAATAACATATTAAGAAACCGAACGATATATAGTAGACACGTAACACACGCAACCAGATATAATAAGACACTCGCCATCACAAAACGGTGGCTTCCTGCCCAAGACAATGTTAAGGCTTAAGCTGCCTTCCAATTTAGCTTCTTCTTTTTTTATTGATTCTCGTATATATATACAAGCGGCAATTGTGTCAAAATTGTTATATATATATATATGAACTTTTTGAGGGGTATCAGTGCATGCATCAGCATATATTTTGACGACAATAAATAATCATCATAAATATTATTGTCTTTTTCTTCCCCCCACCTTACGCCCCTCGCGCTTGCATTTGTTCCCCCTTCTTTGCCCTTCCAACAACTCTTCTCCCTCTAACGAAAACCCATAACTCTTCTCCCTCTACGGCCAGCCCGCAGAGGCAGGCCCACGCGGCTACGAACCCGTCGGCGAGGCGGTGGTGGAAGCAGCCACGCTGCCGGGGGTAAGGGTCGTCGTCGTAGAGGATGGTGGAGGAGAGGAGCCATTCCTTGCTCCGCTGCTCAAAGTTGTAATGGAAGGATCCAAGCTGTTGCGATTCTAAAAGATACAAGTCATAAGTTCAATTTTGTTTCTTTCTGAGAATTCTGATGTGAGCACATCACATGGTCATCAAAGAATGTTCTCCATGTTTTCTTCAACTTTTCAATCTGGTGCATGCTTAATTCGGTCTCAGTGCCCAAGTCTGCAGGTGCCACACTAAGCAAAGGGCTTAATCGGGGTCTAGGAACACTATTTTCCGGAGGCCTTGCTCTAGGAGTTGCAGAAATAGGAACCCTGACTGGAGATTGGGAGGAAGTATTTGTAATTATTAGTATCTTTGTTGTTGGTGAGATACTAAACAATTGTGACTCGCTTTCTTCTCAAGTTATTTGAACTATATGGTACTAATTTTTTTCTTCTTTCATTTTTGATGAATTGCGATGCCAGGATTTTTTGCAAGCTTTATAAAGCTCTACCCGACGATGAAGCCTTATGAATATGGCTTTCGAGTTTTCTTGCTCACATTTTGTTACATTATGGTGTCCGGATATAGGACAAGGGCATTTATGGAGACTGCGGTCAGTCGGTTTATACTAATTGCACTTGGTGCAGGCATTGGGTTGGGAGTAAATATTTGCATTTATCCAATCTGGGCAGGAGAGGATTTGCACAACCTAGTAACAAAGAACTTCACTGGTCTAGCCAACTCTTTGGAAGGTATAAATTGATTCTATGGATATGCAAAATGGTGCTTGAACTTCCAATTAAACCATTCAAAATTTTGAAATTACACTATGATTAACAATAGGTACTCTTACTTGGAAGTTACATATCTGTATTCTCTCATATTGTTAGAACCAGAACACTTGTCAGCTGATCTTATTGTCATAATCCTTGTAGGTTGTGTCAATGGATACCTTCAGGGCGTTGAATATGAAAGGGTTCCTTCAAAAATTCTTACATACCAAGCTTATGATGATCCCTTGTACAGTGGGTACAGGTCTGCTGTTCAATCAACAATTCAAGAAGATACACTTGTATATATCTTTTAGAACTGCAATTCTTTCATGAAATATGCCATTGATAGAAATGGAAGATGTTTAAGTATTTCATTTTCAATGTCTCTTCACAGTTAAGTTTCGCCATCTGGGAGCCACCACATGGTCCTTATAAAATGTGGAATTATCCCTGGAAGAACTATATCAGAGTTAGTGGTGCACTCAGGCACTGCGCCTTCATGGTTATGGCTTTGCATGGATGTATACTTTCAGAGATTCGGGTGGGATGCTTTTCTTATGTTAAGTTTTCTAGTATCAGTTGAGTCTGGTAAAAGTGGGATTGCCACCAAGTTTTGCCTTTGTTGGCTCCTACAGTGCAGTAAGTCAGTAAATTTTAACCAAACCTGGACTAGGATATAATTTAGATGATTTTGAAAATCATACTTGTATACTGCCTAAGTCAAAAAGGACTATAAATATGACAGGAGAATAGGACATTAGTAAAGGGTATGTATGATCTTTCTTTTTTTTCGTAATTCAAAACTAATTTTCTTCATTAGTTTTAGTTTCAGTATATATCTTAGTAAGCCTAGATACTTGTATGATGAGTCTATTTCATATTTAATAGATCTATTGTGGACAGAGTATAGGTAAGGTAAAGTTTAGCAAATAGAAGCCACATGTGGAGAATTCTAGATATCTTTTTTGTTTGAACTTGGAGAATTTTGAAATGATCATAATGGGCAAATTTTCTCCAACAGACTGCCTAGCTGTATATACATAGGACTATAGGAGGATGTAAATCGAAGAGCTGATGTTTGGACTTTAGAAATTATGTAATAAAGTGTGATTAGATTAGTAGCTTGATCTTTAGTTGATAGTTTGTGTGGCCCCTTTTTTTTTTTTTTTTTCAATTGGAGGAAAACTATCAAAAAATATAAGGAAACAAGAGAATGTTATGTGTAATACCACAGTTTCTTAGAGTGAAAAAAAATCACATCATTTTCTCAAATCACATTTAATGTTGGTATAATCACAATATCAGTTAATACATCATTAACTGCTTCCGATCTTATTATACTGATCTAGCTTTATATATGATTTAAGAGCACTCACAGAAGGGGAAAAATAGAAAAAAACTTAATATAGTACAATTTGGGACTTTGCCAACCCCTATAGAACACCAGAATTAATTCGAATGTATATTGTGCTGACTTTAAAACTCTCATTATTTAATATATAAGTTAAGTTTTTATTTAGTTAGTATGCAAAATATGCTCAAATAACACTGATGATGATATGTGAAAATGTCAAAAGAAAATAAACCTACATATTTGATTTTATAAAGTAGGATTTTGTCATTATCGTTGCTCCTGAATTAAGTTATTTGTTTAAAGCCTAGTAAATAAGAATGTTATTGGTGGTTTTCCTTACAATTTTTTTCATTTATTCTTTTATTCATAGTTTTATGTTGTTGTTTGCTATCTGTTAATAAGACACAATTTATTTTTCTCTGTTACCATGCCTATTACCTTTAATTGTTTGTTTTAAAAGTTTAGATGGAACTCCTTCAGCTTGAATAAATGGCCTCTTGCTATTGTTCATTAATGAAATATTATGCCATTTATAATTAAGGAATAAAGCAAATCTCTCAATAAAACCTGTCATTAAAGAATTGTCCGATATGCCATGCAGAAACTTTCATGTTGGATTGCTGGGTCTATATCCTTGATGTTGGTTAATTTCAAAAATGGTGCCAACATTGTGATTATATTTTTGTAATCCTTTTGTTGTAGAATTTCTAATTTTGAAATCATGGGATAACTTGAACAGGTTAGCACACACCAAGTACAATACCATGTCAGCGGAGCTACATTACATGATAAACTAGAATTTATAGATCAATCTTCATATGAAGAATGTTGTCAACCACAGATTAGTTTATATTGCTTTTGGCAACATATAGAGACAGATCCCCCCTCGCTTCATGTCTTGATTAGGCTGAATGAGTTGGTAAAATAGACAGAAGTGCCAATTGAGGCAGGTCAAAGAAGACTATAAGAAACAGCTAAAAGGGATGTCACAATTGTTGATATTCCATCAGATACAGATGATGGAGAAAAGGATCCTTGTGGCTGTTTCCTATAGTTTCACTTCTCTTGATGTTTTTGATATGCAATAAGAAGTACTTGTGATATTTCTCTATTATCATGCTTTATAGTTAAACCTGAGTTTACCAATTCTCTTCAAAACCTTAAACTATGTATGATGCTTTACCATTCCATCTTGTCCTCCACAGCAACACATCCTGCCTAAGTTCTCTGTGGTATTGTGTGTTAATATAACCTGACAATCATAATGTAAGACTATAATATCTTGATTATCTATGTAGTTAATTGGATCTAGGAGTTCTGTCATTGTTCTGATTTTGAAGCGTATTAAGCTTAATCATGCACATAAGGAGATAGTATAATGCTCCTTTTTAATTTTTACTAGTCTTGCAACTAATGTGATAGAAATCACAGGCTCCACCAGAAAGCAGACAAATTTTTAGCGGTGAGTTGAAGAGAGTTGGCGTCGAAGGTGCTAAAGTGTTGCGCGAGCATAGGGATTTAATGAAGACGATGACAAAACTAAACAAGCCAAAATTTCTCTTTGAGTTCCATGAAGCTGCTGAAGTGTTGCTGCAGAAGATAGATAGACCGGAAATCATACCTTGTGGTGAATTCAGAAAGTTGGGAAGGTGCAGTGTTTCATGATGGAATGAAAGGAAATCTAAACAGAACTAACATCACAGAGGATGAGAAATATTGCTACACGACAAGATCTTGTAATGAACCACCGTCAACAAGTAGCAATATTCACAGTTCAGTCACCAATTTCACTGGTTCTCTGCCAAAGATGGACTCGATGCTCCAAAGGCAGATGCAATGGCCTGCAAGGCAGTCATTTAAGTCAGAAGTCATGCTTAATGGAGAAGAATCAAGAACTTATGAAAGTGCTAGTGCATTGTCATTGGCAACTTTTTCTTCACTTCTCATTGAATTTGTTGCAAGGCTTCAAAAATAATTGGTGGAGGCATTTCAAGAGCTAAGTGAAAAAGCCAATTTCTTGGAGGAGCCTGTAGATGAGCCAATCTTGGAGACTGCTGGGCTCTGGACCAGAATTAGGAAGTTGTTTTTGAAGAACAAGGAATTAGCTTAGAGGGTGAAGAAGGTTTTTTGCTGATTGAATATTTTCCATTGGAGTCTTTCTGACGGAGAACCATCTACCTTTAGAAAAAAAATTATTCTAGATAAAATAAATTATTAATTGGTTGATGTAGAAATTTGAACAGTTGTGTTGAAAATTAAAAAGGACGCTTATATTAAATGTATCTATTTACTATTTAGGTATATTTTTTATATCTAAAAAATATACTTAATTCTTAGGAGATTACTTCTTGAGAAAATCAGTATCTTTATTGATTTGATTATACTAAGACTCCTAAGTCTTTATGGAGCTTTATCAATATATGTCTTACTTTAGATTTAAAATAAATTTTTTCTTTATCTTCTCTAGTCTTAATACTTTCCACACTTCTCTTTCTTTCACTTCCACTCTCTTTTTCTCTATAGTCCTACAAGAAACTTGTCATGTATCCATCCTATTGGGTTCCAACTAGCAACAAAAGCTTTGATCAAACATTTAAGAATTTTGGAGTTGGACTTTAGAGCAATCGTCCCTACGGAATTAGTGGATCATATAGTTCTTAGTTCTAGATAAATTTTTAATTTTTTTTCATTATATCATAATTTTCATTGCTTCTCCTTGTTTTCTCTCTCTCTCTCTCTCTCTCTCTCTCTCTCTCTCTCTCTCTCTTTTTTCTGTTTATCATCTCTCTCTCTCCTTTTGGCTACAACTACATTATTATTAAAATTTGAATCTTTGTAAGTTATCTAAAAAATAAAAAGTAAGAATCATTTAAAATATTACATTTCTACATTGTGCAGCGTAACAATAAACAATCTCATTACAAAAAGTAATTTATCGATAGCATTAGAGTCATGATTTGATAAGATGAAAATTAAACCAATCCTGATGAATTCTTAAACCAACAAAGTGAGGTAGATACTCTTAGGACCAAGCTAGCAGATTATGACATAATGTTGAACTAAGTATATGACCAAATGACCTAAGTCCTAAAGCTCTCCAATGTCTTAAAAAATGACCCATGAATAAAATGGTTAATGAGTCGTTTAGGCAACATGTTCATACAATTCATAACTTCAAATCAAGAAAGAAATTGTATCCTAAGGTTGTATCCTAAGTCCACCTACACCTACAGGGCACCTATTCCAGGCCTGTAACTTTAATGATAAATTTCTAGGACCTATTAAAAATCCATAAACATGAATAGTGAGCTATTGAGTTGTTGATTGATTACGATCTATAACAAATGATGTGTTATAGTGGATGTGTCGAACTTATAGTATGTCTGACCCAAATGTGTTTTGTTGATTGATTAGATAACATCAAAGACTACAATTTATAAATATAAAACTAATAGGTAGATTCTAGTATAGTCTATCTTGACGAGACGTTTGTGCAGAACCTTTGTTGCGGATCCACGAAAGAAGAGCCTAAGTCATCGACTCAAGGTTGATCATCCCAAGACGTCGACTTGAGTTGGATTTGATGCTTTTTTCCTAATCGACATGGATGAGCTTGCACATGCGCGCGAGAGTAATCAAACCGTACTAACTCTTGAACTATGCCACAAAGTTCAACAACCATGAGAATTTGACCTTACAGCCAAACAAAGGGGCAAATTACATATGCGAGTGACTAAAGGTCAACAACACAGACTCAACCGAAATCCAAAGTCTTTTTTAATCGGCGCTTCATCGAAGTTTCTGCAGGCCTCCTCATCAACCCTATGGTACGTGTCCAAACCCCATCACTCGACATGCCCGTGAACACATGAAGCACTCCACCACTAAGCTCGAAGCATCAGCATGCATATGGCCGCGGGTGTGGTACTTCAAAAAAGGAAAAGAAATCCGAGTGCTATCTTTTAGTCAGTGACATGGGGAAGTGTCCTTTGACATGACACATTAAACTAGGTTTTGCTGACTCTGATTGGCCAAGCCCCCGTGGGCAAAGATGCCATCGACCCCTATCGCGTCGACAAGATCCCGTGGCCTCATGCCCTAAACAAAGACCAAGAATGTGATCACCTTCAGAGGCGCATTAAAGAAGTTGATGTGATCGCCATGTCATGAAGGCAAGGCAACCTCCGGGACTCCTCCACGGCGCATTCCAACCCAAGACAAGGCAGGCTGTCCTTCGATCCGGCTGCTTCACCAAAAACTGAGCTCTGTGGGGAGGGGGAGGAAAAGGAATCTGCTGACCAGAACAGGCACAAGACGTGAGGATTAGGGTTTGTAGCAATATAGTAGTTAGTATATACATTCAGAGGTATTGTCTAGATGTGGACAGTGTTAACAAGGACAAGAAGGCTGAATGATTCCCCTTCACTTCCTTCTTTGGCAGCTCTCGTGGCAGCCGCCGGTGTCCTTTTGCCACCGGAAGCTCCAGAGTTTTATACTAGTGCCGTGGTCTTCTTTTTCTTTTGTGTTCTCTTTGACAGCAAAGCTTCAGAAAACTCGAAAGGGGAAAGCTCAAGAGAGGCCATGACAACGTGGATATAGACATGCCGAGGCTCCAATGGGGAAGCGAGAAGGCAGGCAGGTCCAACCGAGGCCGCATCAAAGATTATATATACTACACCAATGTGATCCCTCGAACGCTGTGTGGAAGTTCGATAACTTTGGAAAAATAAAAAATAAAGAGTAGATGCATGCATTAATTGAGGGAGACGTACAATTAGGTGAATTAACAAGTTGTGAGGACGATCATGTTCACTATACAATACAGTACCTAAGATAATTTAGTTAATTTATTTATCAAGTATTTTATGTCTTTTCTCAGTTTAGAATAATCAATACCTCCTCTATACCTGGGATAGGATTATTCTGTCATTTTGCTTCTCTGAGCTTAAATGACATCCAAACACTGTATGAACTATCAGTCCTTTGGGGTGATATTTAAAATTATGTTACGAAAAAAAATAAAAGCATATGACAGAACAAATCAAAACATTAGTTGATGATAGTTTATGGCTTTGATCATGTTCCTCCTATTCCTTTTAATTAAAAAAAGTTTTTTTTCGGTACGTAAAGATGATTCAATCAGGATAAGCAAACAACTTATTGGCTTTGGTTCGTAGATTTCAAAATCCATTTCTACGATTAGGTGAAGTAGTCAAACCAAAATTCACATTGTGTATATGACAATTAGACGATGAGGGGATGTCATGTGAATGAATACCTTCAGTTTTAAGATGTTTCCAGTCAATATATATATATATATATATATATATATATATTTGATATCTAAATTTTGGAGTGAATGAGATCAATTACTTGCTACTACAAAAACAAGACAAAGGAGGGGAGGTTGATTAATACTGAATTGAGATTATATGGTAGTATCATGCACAAATTACTTGGTGAATCAGTCTCATTCATTATTGTCTGCATGATGCACTAATTTATAATGAAAGAGATGTTTAAAGTTGTAAAAAAGCTTGCTTTAGTATGAACTCACCCGTGTATTCTTAATGCCTTTTTTGTTGTGCATACGCCAACGCCCTTTGCGGACTTGCAAAGATTAATGTTGGTTTCTTATCATTTCACGTCAAATCATTTCTGTTCTTACCGCTCGCTACAATGATTCATCCTTCAAAGCTCATAATTATCATCACATGATCCAGCTATGAACTGCGTAGACCACAGCAGGATCAAAATTGTATATGCTTCTTCTAATCCTATGTTTCCTTGTTGAAATCAGCAACCTCTTGGAATTTGTGTAGCATTCCTTGGTTTTTTTTTTTTTTTTTTTTTTTTTTGTAACCGATGAAAATTCCCAGTTGAAGAGGGTGGGTGGGATCTCAAGTAGCACACAGAAAACTCTCTTCCTCCTTCCCTCGTTTCATTCATGAGTAAACCAGATAATTAAATTAGTCTCTTTTTTCGAAGATTCATTGGTAAAAACTTGAGCTTAAAATAATCCTAGAAATAATAAAGGAAAACAAAAAAAAATTTGATTCCTGGAGAGAGTGAGATTGTTATATCCACCCACCCAATAAGCAAATACAAATTATTCCATCAGCTTTGAGCAGCGAACAGTATTGGTCTTCCACTGCTCTGAAACATCTTTTGTTGCTCCTACCCATAGATTTGGAAAGACTGTATTCATGATGGCGTCCCTATATGCATGCCATTTCGTTGCCACCAAACTCCAATTTTAAGGTTGAAGCCGCGTCTCATCGAAGGAACAACAAACACAGTCTCTTGACCCTTTGGAAATGTCACATTCATCATCCACAAATGGCCACAGGGTGTTTGTACTGAGTCACCACGGACGACACACCAACGAAAAAGCCAAGCCATAGGCTGCCCAGGAAGATGAAACCCGGGACTTGCGGACAACCAGGTGTCAGTGATCCATACGGCAGGCGGCGGTGGGAGTTGTATCAAATTATAAGCAGCGAGGGAAACGTGCTTTGCTCCTCTCCGAACCACCAAAGGCTTCTTCACACCATGGGAATCATCCCTTCCGGTGTTGCATGTTAGTCGCGAGCAATGAGAAAAAGGGGTCATCATACTTGGGCATTTGCTGATATAGCCTAACATCTTCCTTCCTTTCTATTCTGGTATAAAATAATAGGTGAAAAGGGGGGGGGGGGGGGGGGGGGGGGGGGAAGAAGACTGATATAAAGAGGAATCAACCTGAACCAAATAAAGGCAAGAGGTGTAGTTGGGTTGTGGCACCAACCGAAGGAAGCTTACCCTACTCGCAAAAGTTAAGGTTACATCTGCTGTAATCTCTCCTGGCCGTCTGTCTTTTCCCTTTCATGGCAACCTCTTCTGAATTGGTTGTCCGCTAGCTTCTGTGGGCAGATCTGAGAACTTATTGCTTGGGAGGAGACATGGTGAGAGGGAAGATCGTGATCCAGAGGATCGACAACTCCACCAGCCGCCAGGTGACCTTCTCCAAGCGGAGGAACGGTCTGATGAAGAAGGCCAAGGAGCTCGCCATCCTGTGCGACGCCGAAGTCGGCCTCGTCGTCTTCTCCAGCACCGGCCGACTCTATGATTACGCCAGCACCAGGTTTGCCACTCCTTCCTGTTTCGATCTTTTAGTATCTCTTTGAGATGGGGAAGTTACTTAACCCCGACATTTGTTGAGCATCTCTACCTACGTATTAGATTTCCTTTTTTCTTGTGTTTTCTCCCACGATCTTTGTTATTCCTCTCTCTCTCTCTCTCTCTATCCTTTCTTCTGCATGCTCTCTTTTTCTCTCTCGAACTGAAAGATGCATGCCAGAATTAGTCCATCCGAGGTACTCCTCTATATTTCTGGAGAAATCTGTGCTTGTAATGAATGGGATGTTCTTGACAGCCTCTTTGACCAACCCTGGGAAGGAGCAAAGTGGTCTCTACTGTTCCCGAGCCAGCCAGTAGTCCCAAATTTAGGTTCTACTTTCCTCGCTATTGCATGAATCCTATGGATCGATATGGTACCGCTCCTTGACAAAGAAAGGGAAGTCAATAGGGGGATCTGCAAAAGTTGAAGGAAGATTTAGTTTTGATGTACAAGGAGTAAACATTATTTGCATGCTCTCCAACCAATCAAAAAAAAAAAAAAAACACTTGATCAATAGCTTTTCCTTCTATTCCTTGTGAACATTATGCTGGTGGAGAAACATGAGCCTGAAATGATCAAACTATATGTATATATCATCATCAAACATGCGAGATCATGATGAAGGCATCATCTCTCACTATAAGCTGTGGAGATACTTGTGCAAGGACAAGAGAGCCCCCACCAGCTGGATTAGACTTTAATATTAAGCATTTAATGCAGCACTACTTACTCAGATAGCCCATGAAGCGTACGGCACATCAGAATTATTTATTTTATGTGCATATAAAGGTCTGATATTGAGCACCACAAGGATAGGATGATTTCAAATGGATACTTGAGCGTGATTGATCTATAGAAGTCATCCATTGTGTTTGGATCTTGAATTGTTCTTCTAAAAGATATATTTCATTTCGCCCAGCCACAAGTATTATTCTTGGACACTGATTCAAAACATATAAAAATAATTACTTATGATTTCCTTTTTCATATCTTAGTATCGAGAATGGAAAGAGAGCTCCAACTCCAATTCAAACTTGGCTCCACTACATGATTTTTTTGTTGCCCTATATAACTCAAATCGAATTGAATCTAGAAAGGTGGATGGATTATTTGCCATTTTGGCTACAAGCTTCGCTAATGATTTTTTTTTTTTTTACAAAAATGTCCATATCAACTGACCACCTTGTGTAAATTGCATTGCATTTTGTGCTCATCTTCTTGATACTTATGAGATATATATATATATACTCTAATAGAATTACCAAAGCCATTTTTGAGCATTATAGTTTAGATTCTGTTCTCAGCATGAAGTCTGTGATAGACCGATACAAGAAGGCAAATGGGGAGCATCAACTTGTTCTCAATGCGACTTCAGAAGTCAAGGTATATATACTACGAGTTCATTTCAAACGCTTGTTCATTCATTCCATGCTTTTTTATTTGCACAACACCTTGACTTCAAATTTTGCTTCACTCATGCAGTCTTGAACTACTAAGTAATTATCCTATTTCTAGATGGAAGGTGCATGAAAACAGATTAATTCTGATGCAATACATAGATTAACATAACTTGCAACAATTGTTGGTAAAGTAGTTTATTCTCACTGCTTTGTGTTATGGTTCATATGTCTGTAATTTTTCAGTAAGATAACTAATGGTGAGCATAGTTATAATTTTCGATAATACTATTTGTTGCATGAAGCATGTCTGGTAATATGATTGTCCATTATATATTTCTGCATGAAGCAAACATATTTGGAATCTATAATTTTAGAAACACAAAACAAAAGAGAGCTTGTGACCCTTTTCCATCACCACCAAGCCTTTCTATTATTATTCAGGTTCCTGGCAACTTGTAAGAAGAAAGAGAAAAAATAATTGTTTCCAAATCGCCCACAAGAGTGGTGAGGTGATTGTTTTAGAGTTCTCTAACTAAGCCCTCCCAAAGCGACTCATCAAATTTGTTACATGCATCATTAGTTACTTGATCTGATATGACTATCAACTTCAAGATCGACCAATTTGCCAACTTAATCTTGTGGTGTATATATACTAAAAGAGATGTTTCAACGTTTTTGAACTCCCTACTCTTACAAACATCAGCTTCCGAGTTAGAAAGATTAGGAAGCTTTTATCAAGTGTTTGTGAAATTTGTAAAACTGGGTTAATATGGGCATCAAACTTCTTCGCATCCATGCTAATCTGAGGCTGACTTTGTGCAATAGCAAACAGCATATAAACATTTTTGTAGAACAATTTTTGTTTTTTTTTTCTTCTTAATCAACTGGCAATGATGAAAATGCTAGCTAAGGTTTAACAATAGGATTTCATTGCAATCATCCATCCATATAGAATCTTGGTACTTTGCAGAATTTGATTATGGTAAGCTTCTTTGATTCAATTACTTAGAATTTTTGTAGAACAATTTTTGTTTTTGTTTTTTTCTTCTTAATCAAGAAAATGCTAGCTAAGGTTTAACAATAGGATTTCGTTTGCAATCATCCATCCATATAGAATCTTGGTACTTTGCAGAATTTGATTATGGTAAGCTTCTTTGATTCAATTACTTAGAATTTTTGTAGAACAATTTTTGTTTTTGTTTTTTTCTTCTTAATCAACTGGCAATGATGAAAATGCTAGCTAAGGTTTAACAATAGGATTTCGTTTGCAATCATCCATCCATATAGAATCTTGGTACTTTGCAGAATTTGATTATGGTAAGCTTCTTCATATCATATCATATTCATGATATGATAAGCTTCTTTGATTCAATTACTTAGAAACAATGCTTTACAACAAACTTCCATTGGAGTAAGCAGTAGTTTTTTTTTTTTTTGGAGAGGGTGCTTCGCAACTATTTGATTGTGTGTTGTTCTCTTTGTATCTACAGACATTATTAGCTCCAATCTTCGTAAATTACAAACGAATGATGTGTTGTTCTTTCACATCCAAGACAATTTAGAGAAGATATAATTCTTGATCTTGGTTTCCTCCCCAAGAACGTAGGTTTCGTTCTCTCGGTTCTCGAGATTAGGCTAATCTACTCCTTTGTTTTAGGTCCTATTCCATAGTCCTCTTCAAATTAACGAATGAAAATAATGTAACATTAGAATGTCAATTTTATCAAATTGGCGTAATGATATCAAATTCGAAAAAGAGGGAGCGAAGGAAACAAGATGTATGGAGAAGAATAAAAGAGAATAACTCTTTACGATTTATTTGACTTGATTTCAAAATTGCACTTAAAGGCATACAACTAAAATAATATGATATAAAAAAGTCTAATTTCTTAAGCCCCCCCCCCCAAGAGATGATTAGTTAGCTTGCACTATAAAAAACTAACAATTAAAAGACAGTGATTAATTTGCAATTGTAAGTCTAAAATTCATCAAATAAGAAAAGAATAATTTCAACTCGATCAATCTGCTATCTTTATCTCTTTTTAGGTTAGGTCGAGATGATCTAAGAAACTCGCCAGTACAAGTTTCAGGTGAGACGCAAATATCATCAGCATCAATTCAATTCCACACTGAGTGAGCTCACTGAAGCTTCAACTTGATGATGAAGACCCACCCAGAAGTGAAGCTACAAACAAATTGGCCACGTATCTTAGTTGCATCATATGCTCTTTAAATTGTTGAAAAGAATAGATTTCATTGGCTTTTCACTGAAGAATGTATGATGCTTATTAGTCTTCTTCAGACACAAGGCTTGATTGGTTCCCTCCTCATCAGGTTGATCTTGAGTCATGATCATGTCTACACTCTCAACATCCTTCGATCATGATTTATTTCTTCATCATCAGATGTTGTTTCCATTTAGCTTTTCATATTCGGATTCTATCAGGTTTGATGCAAGATTTCTCTTCGTGTTTAACTCTTAATTGTCTCTTCTTTTTTTTTTTGCTTGTTGACCTTTTGGTTACAAGCTACCCGAACATTCATTAAGCCGTCTGTTAGAGGAAAATCTTTAGTGCCTGCCCAGTAGGCACGGTCTGCCCCCGTGTCTGCTGAGCGGGCACTGCTGGTTCAGGCCCGTGTGCGCTAGCTCGCTCGCGGTCGTCTCGGTGCGGAGGTAGGGCTCGGTTGGACGAGAAGGGCCCTCGGGTTCAGCTTGAAAGGTAGGCTACTGGAGTGGTGGAGCTCGGGTCGGGAAAATGTGTTTCAGCTCGGGTCGGTCGCTGAGTCCTGCAAGAAGGTCAGGTCAGGTCGGGTTCCCGACGTGACCCATCCGACAGTCAAATTAGTTTTGTCGTTCGTTCTTCCCTCCCCCGTCCGTAGAGGCGCAGAAGCTTTTATAGTAATAGTAACGGGATACCCGTACCTGAAGCCCTTATCCTCTTTATTGCTTACCATACGGCTGCACCTCACCACGCCGTCCGTGGTCCTTGCGACGAGGCGTGCGCCTGCAGTTGGGGGATGTCGACCTTCCCCCCCTTACCCTTGTCAGGTCGGTCGTACGACGGCTGACCCTCTCATGCTTGTGTCAGGTCGGCTCCAACACGTTGGGTCGACCACGTCGACGGGCCTACTGTCCGAGGGCATGGGGACGTGACAGCCAGGTCGACATATGTCATATCACTCTCCAATGTTAATCCTGCCATTAATTAGGTTCTTGATGATACTGCTCCAATGTTAATACTGCTTTCCTCAACCATGCCATTACTCATGAAAGATCTTTGAAAGCATACATAGGCTTTATATCTAACATCTTAAGCCTTTTTTCTATTTAGACAGTACGGTGATTAATGTTTAATGCACTATTGCACATGAAAGTTTCTTGTATGTCATTAAACATAATGAATCAAAATACATCTTTTGAGAAATAATTCATCTTTAACCTCATATCTCGAGTCTCGGATGATGATGACTACTGGTGCCGAGTACATCATTTGACCCACTGCTTGTCTTCTCAACTCATCAATTTATATATGTAGGTCTTATTATATTCCATGGTATAATGATTTATTGAGGTTGATGCCATCTTGAAGGAGCTCTAAAATAGGTAACAAATCTAGGATTAGGTCTTAATGGATACTACCCATTAATTTAATTTGGGTTAGTGTTGGTAGAAAAATTACACATTGAGTTGGGTTTGAGATGGTTTGGCATCCAAATAATTAGTTAGTCTTTTATTCGAGAATGGTAAAATTTATGGATTCCTTACCTCCATGACAACAAATTAACTTTCTATTTTTGATACACTTAAGATGGATTAAGATATTGGTTGTTTGAGGATGGGATGAATACATGTTAGAAAAATAAGGTGGTTAATTAATTAAGTCAGAATAAAATTTATGGATGTCCTATTTATTATTATTCCTAATAAAAAATTTCATGCTAATGCAAAATAACAATGATTGATGAAGGGAGAGAAGGGGGCACAAAAAAAAAAAAATGCAGCTCCTTATCATTCAATTGAAAAATATGAAATATTGATCTTAAGCATGGTTGCGTAGCTTAAGATAATAATTTAATTTCATTGAATCTAATCCATTGACTTAAGATGCTTAAATAAAAAAATAATAGCACACCCAGCAAGCTCTTGTAAACCTATCCAAATCTTTGAAATATTCTGCTTTGGTTCCACATCAGAATTGTCTAAAGATTTTAACTAGTTCATAAGAACATGACGACGTCATATTACTTTTGACTTAGCTTAAGCATATTGAACTAACTAATTAGATTAGACTTAATGAAGTTTATGGGTTAATTATTTTATGGAGTCATAAACCTAACGTTGCACTATATTCTTGACAAGAAGAATGTCATTAAAACTATGCTTGTGATTTCCCCTACAAATACTTTTTTTTTTTTCTAACAATCATCTCTTTTTGACAAGGAAAAGTTATAGGTTTCTTATATGTTTCAAATTGAGAGCTTGTGAGTAAATTGAGGATTATAATGGTAATCAACTCCTAGAACAATCATCTTTTATTGATAAGCAATATCTATAGGTTTTTTCTTAGATGTTGCAAATTGAAAGGGTTCTAAAGGTAATCAGTCACCTTTTTCTGTAACAATTTGTGTTCTAAAACAAACTTAGTGGCTTTTCTCTATTAATCCATAGCACTACCCAATTAATTACCTGACTAATTTCTCTCAAAAAAAATTTCACCCAGAGATCTAATTTATTAACTGACAACCTTAGTGGCTTCACCTCCTCCTCAGACTTCTATTGATACCTGACATGTACTTGAGTCCAAATCCAAACATGACAAGAGCACCTATCCATCTTAGCCCTGATTAAGATACTCTAACATAGTCTAAATGGATTGAGAAAAAGAACATTATACACACATAGATTACATAAAAAAAAAAAAAAAAGGTAATGTTTGAGAATAAAGAGTGTCCGAGTCCGGTTTAAAAGAAACAAAAAAGAAATCCGCCGGGAAATTAAAAAAAGTGGGAGGCCTGCTCATGCATCATTCATTACATCAGAACAAGAGGAAGTGACTATATCGTCTTGATTGCATTTGGTGGATGATCAAATGTCTTGGTTAGAGATGTCGTTGGTTGTTGACTTTTGATTACCATGGAAAACAAAAATGTTACCGAATGATGATTGAAAATTTAGGCACTAGGAATTTGGTGCTTGCCTAGTAGATGCGTTCCACCTCTACGTCTGTTGAGTAAGCACTGCTAGTTCAGGCCCGTGTGTGTTGGCTCGCCCGCGATCGTCTCGGTGCGGAGTTGGAGCTCGATCGAATGGGTGGTACCTCAGAATTCGGCTCGGAAAATCGGCTGCTGGAATGGTGGAGCTCGGGTCGAGAGGAAGTATTCCAGCTCGGGTCGGTTGTTGACTCCTGCAAGAAGGCCGGGTCGGGCAGGTTCTCGACGTGACCTTATATAGTGGGTGTTGTAGATCATTTTTCGATCCTCTGCCCCGTAGAGGTGCATGAGCTTATATAGTGGGTGTTGTAGATCATTCGTACCTGGCAACCTGGTTGCCCTTATGGCTTACCATGCCGTCGTACACCTCCACCACGCCCGCCGTCCTTGCGGTGAGGCATGCGCCCACAGGTAAGGGTATCGGCCTTACCTGTGTCAGGTCGGTCGTACGACCGCTGGGGATTTGACTTTACCTGTGTCAGGTCGGTCGTACGATCGCTGGGGATTCGGCCTTACCTGTGCCAGGTCGACCGCACGACCACTGGCGCCCCCATACCTGCGTCCGACCATCTTCCCGCGTCGGATCGATCACGTCGGCGGGCCAGTTGTCCTAGGAGGCGATGATGTGACGACCAGGTCATCATGTGTCATATCAAGCACAATTATTGCTCTATTGCACAAAAGTCCTGTTTGAAGAAACGTAAACTTGACAACTATTTAGCGTAATTGGTGATCGATGATCCCTTTTTTGATTGTTTTGTCATTGGCAATGCCAGTCAATTGTTGTTCTTCACAATAAACCCTAACTAGATTGTCATCTTAGAAGCCATGGTGGGGATTCCTAGAATTAACTTCAACATATCCACAGCATTTTTATTTTTTTTTCTAAGATCAATAACGAAAAGTATTTGAATATTTCTGGGAGTTTTTGCTCAATAGAAAGATATTAGCTCTTGGTTGAATAGGCTACAACACTAGCAGTCAGCTCTCCAGTGGCCAATAAGCAAATCTCCCAGTCTCTTTAAGTCAACAACTAGCAGTTAAGACCACCACCAATCATGGAATTGACTCCTCAAAAAGGATGAAAAGAAAAAAAATACATAGAGAAAATGAGGAGGGTAATTGACTATGCTGAATTTTAAAGATTCAATAAATTAAGAAACACTGTATGTATAGTCTGGAAAGGAAAGAGAATAGATTTCAGCTGAGGAAGACAATGAGTGCCAATTGGTATCTTCAGCTTGCAATCCAATGTCTGGAGTTCTGCAAAAATTTTCTTTTCATATGGGCATAAGGTAAAGCCAGATAATAAATTTGTGGAGAAAACAAAGTAAAAGTTTAGGTTATTTACATATTGATCCATGCATAATCACAATTTATATATATATATATATATACAACAGCATCATCATTTTTTCCAATATTATATTTGAACCAGTATCATTTAATTTTGTTAGTTGTTCCACATGTTCTAACCTGACCAATATATGCTCATGATTGATACATGAAATGATATTATTATCTTTTAATTTAAACATAAATGCAATTAACAGAGATATACTACTTTTACTTCAACTTGTTCTTGATTTTCCAGATTAACTTTCTTTATTTGTTCAGTTAATATTCCTCTCTATTTTTAAATTTAACAATATGAAAATAGTTCGTAAACATACTGGAAAAGGCTAAAGAAATAATAAAAGCCCATCAGATTCTTTAAACATTCATTTTGTTGACATCTGAACAACATAAGGTCCAAAATGCAATAAATTTAAATCAGTAGTGTCAGGTTCTTAAGAGAGGACAGAAAAGTGAATTAATCCAAAATGTGGGTACCATATGTAAGTGACCCCTGAAAATTTAGCTCAAAAATTGTATCCAGAAATAGGAGATGGTCCTCTCAAGTCACCCAACAAATACCTTGTTAATCAGAGAGCCATCAGATTCTTCATTTTTTCTAGACACAACATTTTTAGTAGCATGATCCTTTCAGCTTTGTTATAAATATTGTTCAAGATCAATTATGGTGAGTCCTTAAGATTTGGAAAACCAATGATGATTAGAGAATTTAGCACAACTAATAACTGCTGAGATCACAAACCCACCCCACCCATCATTACAATAATTAATTTAGAAAGTTATGATCATTTAACTAAGAAAGAAATAAGTTATTTATTCTGTACAACTTATATACACATATATTTAACCGTAATCTTGAAGAAATGCCGCATGATGGCCCTGGATCTGTATTCATGCAATCAAAGTTAGATTAGGCACGATAGTTGAAACACTACCAATGTGAGGGTAGCAATGACTATAAAACATGAGTTCCAGTAATAAGTTAGAAGAATTACTCCAAAGAATACTGTCTAAAATCTAAACTATATATGTTGACAAGTTCTAGAACAAGTACTTCAATCCTTTACTGTATGAGTAGTTAAAGAGTTATATGCAACATTTACCATCACATTTGAGATCATAATTTACCTCACTGTATATATTTGAAGTTTGCAAACTGTAGTAAAATAGATACAGCAAATTCAATCCACATCTGACATAGATTGAATTTTGTGCTTTGTACTTACAAGTTTTGGCAAATGGAGGTAGCAAGCTTGAGGCAACAACTGCATAACTTGCAAGAAAATCATAGGTATGCTCATTTTACCCTGCACACATCCAAATAGAAGCATTGTTAGCCAAAAACTCTATTACTTTAAACAAGAAGAAAAACTTCTCTAGCTACATGAATGGTAATTCTGATCACATTTATTGGTCTTCTTTAGATCTGTAAAGATGAGGATATCATGACCAAAGAAATCTAATATCATCAGTATTTTCTTATGATGTACATGATTCATGTAAGTCCAGCCTTATAGGGCCAACACGTGCACTAGCGCACCACATCCACTAATAGATCAATAAACCAACAAATAAACAGGAAACATAACAACATTTTTTTCTAATCATTTAAGCTTCAACACAAGATGGCAATGGGATGTGTTTAACATTTCTGTCTCCTTAAGAAACTTCCAAATTTACCAACTAAAAAAAAGCTTGGGAAACAGGATTTGAGCAACATCAAAAGCTTGAATAAAAAAGTAAATTTTTAATTTCTACATAAAATTTCCCCCCTAAAGATCATCAGATTATTGTCGGATGCTAATTGGCAACAGCAAAAAATAAAAATCAGACAAAAGGAAAGTCTAAGCTGAAGCAGCTGGTACCAAAACATCTACAACCAACATTGACCAAAGGAAAGAAATCAACATACACAGTATTCACACGATACAATAGAGTAGAATGAGGTTCCACTTCACTAATGCATCCAAAGCCCTAGGAATAATCATACACATTTTAAACAGGACAAAAGTCATCAAATACATGAACAACTTTGATTCTTTAACTGTTAAAGAAGGCGGCTTAGATCAAACCACTGTCTCCAGCAGATAGCAACTTTTCCAACTCAGGACAAGAAACAAGTGATGCTCTAGCACCAAATATAGGGCAATAAGAAATAGTTGCATGCACAAGGATGTATTCAAAACAGAATATATGAGATAAAACCATAAAGCAGAAGGGAGACATGCATTTAAGACTCTAGGAGAGTTGAAGAATGGAAAGTTATAGGCCAAAGAATATATATAGTCATAATTTACTGTTTACAGCATGAGCTGTGCAAAAATATGAACTATAGTCAAAAACTGTAAAGAACTATACACAAAAAAGCAACTTTCCAGCATGCATTCCAGCAATCTTTATCATAAGTTAATCAACCGTAAACAAGGCTTCTAGAGAACTTTTATCTTTGTTATCATAAATTGTACTGAGATAGCAAGTTATTAGACATGGATACTTTGTCATGTAACATTATTTTTCTGTTTGTCTGTTTCCCACAGTTGCCTTCAGACTAGTTGCAACATAGTTCTGATGGTTTTGGATTAAACCTATATGCCAATCCTCTATTGTTTCTGGTCAAAATTTCAGTCATAATTTTCAAATGCATTTCATTACCTGGAAACCGAATAACTTTTTTGTTGTCATGCTCCTAACTGATATAATGTTCCTTTTGTTCACGAAATAGGTGACTTACATACTAAAGCCATCAGATAGTTAGCTGCAGTGTGTTTTTTCACCTTTTGATGGCCCATCCACCTCATAGTAGCTTCTTGAACTATTACTGTATGTTTTCCACTATGAAAATTTTCTATTTAACAGTTTCTATATGCTAGAATGAACTTGTTAAAAGTAATTAAGAGGTTGATCTCTGTGACTTATGCAAGTTCCTATTGAATTAATATGTTGATTGTAGTACTACATGTTACACAAAAAAAGGGAACAATTATGTCACATAGCTTTTGCTTTGTGTTGTTCACAAACATGCCAACTAAAAGCTAAGGAATTTCATTTGGTAATGACAAACTTATTCCTAACAGACCATTGTCCTAAACACTAGAAGAAAGGATCAATAAGGTTATTGTATGTACCCAAGCTAAGTGGTTACTTTTGTTTCTCTAGAATTCTTGACAGAAGGAAAAGGAACCATTTCCATGCCATTGCATTTTAGAAAAAAAACTGAAAACAAAAACCCATGTTCCACTTTTCCTTCTGTAACCCTTCACACCTGCTTATAGCTGCATATGCTACTTATTACTTTCTTGTACTAATAGCAACACTGAAGGTGGCTTTGTTGCTTAGAGAATTGACAAACGTCGAAATAAGGAGAAGAATTGTCCATGTAATACTAAGAAATCTGGAGAAATAGGAGCACTGTCGAAGAATTCACCTTTTAGTAAACACTGCTCTCATGTAGTACTCAGCAATCTGGAGAAATTACTCAAACTGATGAGCAGTGTTTACTAAAAGGAGGTTTTACGCTAAGGAGAATAGATCAACACTATAAGTAAATAAAGTTACCAAGTCGTATGCTAAGAAACGACAACTACCAGAAGTTCTTTGAGGATATAAATGACTTTTCAAACTTGGTAAAGACATATGGTCAAAGTAAAAAATCATCCCTCTTTAGTTCTAGTTGTTGATGATCTTAATGTCAATATCCAAGTTAAAATTTAGACATAGCCATCTGATTAACAGAAAATAACAATTGGATATATGGAATTACTCATATAAAGAAACATTCCTCTTGACACTAAATATAATCAGGTTTGGTAGCAATCATGGCTTTAAATACTGGTTGATCTGTATGGGGTTCACCCAATTTTGGTTTGTCCAACCAAGCACCAGTAACAGGCCATACTACTTAGTAACATTCAGTGCACCAGTCATTTTCTTTTTCAGTGATTATAAGCATTATAGATCAAATACATACTGAAAAATTAGTACCACATTGGTCTGACAAACTTCCGATACACA
This sequence comes from Ensete ventricosum, assembly GCA_029747655.1. NCBI lineage: Eukaryota > Viridiplantae > Streptophyta > Magnoliopsida > Zingiberales > Musaceae > Ensete > Ensete ventricosum. The sequence continues at coordinate 55,984,410 of JAQQAF010000006.1, read as the reverse complement.
CCTTAGTGTATACATCAAAGTGGTATTTTTAGGTATGTGATCTACAAATGACATCAATTAAAAAGTTGGAACTGCATCCACACAAGCTTTAAAAGATATTAAGGCCAACTCGAGTTGATAGAAACGAAGAAATTAGATAAGCAGCAATTGGACCATAGTCTTAAATTTTATAACAAAAAATCAAACAATAAACCTCTCTGCAAGAATGCCATTAAAGGGTGCCCTGAACTGGAAGAGTTCCAGATCAAGATGTGTTACGAATGTCATAATCTTAAGCTATCTATAATTAAGTTGCCTAGGTAATCAAAATTACTGTAGTAAAATTCTGTTAACAATAACAGACTGATAAGAGTGCAAATCAGATCTTCGATTGCTCCAAATATCCAAACACATAATTTTTGTGACAATAATGAAGAATTGTAAATGATATGATCCGTTCAGAAAATATATACAAGACATTCATGAAAGGCACAGGCATCATCAACCTAGGAAATGAGGAGAATAAGACTCAAGCCTATGGATCAAACACTCAAAATCAGAAATGAAACGGACTAGTGTCAAAATGCTACATAATACCTTGTCAATGAATTTATACATAATGGAAAAAAGTAACTCTAATGGAAGAGCACATATTACATCTTCATCAACTGTTGCAGGCAGTTGATGGGAGAAGAGCTGTCTGGCCTAAGCATCAAAGATTTACAAGAGTTAGAGAACCAACTAGAAATGAGTCTACGTGGTATCCGAACAAAGAAGGTCAGTAGTCTTTGCAACACTAAATGTCTCTTTTCTTTCGGCATTCCTAATGCTGTAAATTTCCATTCTGCAGGATCAACTCTTGACAGACACAATTCAGGAGCTCAAATGGAAGGTTGTGCAGAAACTAAAACCTACGCTTCTCTGTTTAAGTTCAGAATGCAGCTAAGATGCTTGACTATTTATTCAATGGAAACCTTACAGGGGAACCTCATCTACCAAGAGAATATGGAGCTCCACATGAAGGTAAACCTCCTTGGTCAAGAAAATATGGAACTACATAAGAAGGTACATTAATTAGAAAGCTGGTAGACATACACACTCAATATAAAAACTCCATCAACAATCTTGTGAAATAACAAAATTTAATTTGTCTTGCATGAACTAAGCACTCAATCTTCTACAGGTTTATGAAAAAAGGGTAGACAATGGTGATAATAGAGACTCAGCTATTTCATATGGTTTCAGCATTGCGGAGGAAGGAAATGCATCCAATCATGTTGAACTAAATAGGCCACAACAGCAAGCAAACAGGGAACAAACTGGAACATCACGGCTATGGTAACCTTTCTTTCCAACACAACAACCTCACAGGTATCAAAACCTAATGTTAACTGTACAATGTTCAACTGGATTTGCAGCAGTCTTGGATTGCATTAAGGAGATGGGTTGGGTGTGTGCTCTTCCATCATAATCATCTGAAGAATTCAACAATGTCATTTGATCGATCACATTTGGTGTTTAAGGAGGAGAAGCATCAAACTGTAAATATGCATATCATATGACAACAAGGTAAGCTTTGGCATTATGGTAACTAAGAATGTTAATATGCAACTTAGGTAATTAGGGCGAATCATCGGAACAAACTCTACTGCAAGGGGTAAGGTTCCTTTTTCAGACCTCGCATTGATAATAGCCTCATGAACCAAGGTACTTTTTTATATTATTTAATTAGAACTACCTATTTTTAGCAATTTAACAGAATAAAGTGGTGAAGACTAACCAGGTAGTTAAGTTTAATAATTTTGGAAGTAGCTAGTTTGCTGTCTCTTTTTCTCCTCCAATTAAACATGACAAATACCACAAAAGACCAGTTCAGATTGCCACAATAAAAGAACATTAGTTTTGAATGTTTCTAGAAATTGAACAAGTAAAAGCCTGGCACACAATTTCACCGATAACATTAGTCATCAAGCACCATGAACACAAAAAACAAGAAAGTGAGAAGGTTTGTATACAAAATAAAGTGCAGAAAGAAGGGTTTAATAAAAGTTCAATCAGACAAAGAGAAGAAATTAACAGAATGCTAGGTGGCAACCTTGCTGCATATAGGCAATCCAGTCAAGAAGACTCTCTGAAAAGCAGTTGTCAGCTTTCACAAGAAAAATGCCAGGTCCTACCCACAAGAAGGAGACCTGATCGATTTTTAGGCATGTTCCACTAATCCGTTAAAACAAATTAAAATTTAATTCACCCAACTACTTACGAAAGCTATTGAAATGTTGGAGCTCAAAAGGGGAAAAAAATAAAGAAGAAACCCAACTAAATTGCTCATCCAGTCAGCAGTCCTATCGGCCCCCTGAGAATGTGCCTGACAGTAAAATCTAGAGAACTTTTTACTGAAATCCTTGCAAATTTCAATGGTATCTAAGAAAATCCAGGGATGTTCAGAGTCTTCAGACTCACCCTGGAGATAGGAGATAAGTGACATGGATGTTCCAACAACTGATTCTCTTGTGCCTAGTTCAACAAGTAAAGGTAAAACTATTTCATTCATCCTCCTTGCTTTATATAGAACAGAAAAACATTGTCCTGTATTAAGATCACCACCAAGAAAGGTATCTTTATTATGTCATGTAATTCACTAGTCACAAATAGGATCCACGTATATGAAGAAAACCATGTGCCAGGACTCAGTAATTTCCATCCTTGAACAAAATAATTAAGGAATGTCTCTATAGTAAATGCATGAGGACCATCTGCATTATAAGCAGGATTATGAACAGAGCATCACAATTCACAATATCCTTGACGAGCCAATGCAGTACCAGCACTTAGGTGCTTGCAGGAACCAAGCCCTAGGCTAGTGCAACCGAATTCCCAGTTGTACTGTACAGTATCAGCCATTGCTAGGCAACAGTATCAGCCATTGGTAGGCAACACATGTAGTCCCTAATGCTCATTATGTTTTGGTCCACCCTCAAAGAAATTGGGATGCCTAATCTTTCTTCTAGAAGCTGACCCCTTCACAGCTTCCCCAATGTTTTAGGAGAATACAAATATGGTAAACTTCTCTTATAGGAGAAAATTATGCAGTATAGCAGGTCTTCTATGGCTTAGATCTTCCTGGTCTACCATGAGACTAAAAGAATAAGGGCTTCTCTAGAGCACGAGTCTCCTGCCAATACGGGGTCTGGGGAAGGTTAATGCATGCAGGTTGTTTCCCTGATTTGAGTACTGGTCTCCTAGGTCAAAAAGGGGCAATTTCACCATTGTATCATAATGAATCTACAGCTACATAAAAGTTTTTAATTTTCAACTTCATACTACTAAAATTTACACATATTATCCAAGTTACAAATTGATTGCTAACTACACCCAAAAAATTACAAATATTTTATGAAAAGTTCAATATTTCAGAGGCTTCTAGCAAGCTCAGCAGCAAGCCTGATTCATCTAGAAACATATCCAATGTTAGCCAGGGCCTTTGCAACAAGAAATTATTAAAAAGGACTCCCAAATGATAATCTAAGTTTGTGTTTTAGTGTATTCCAATATCTGAAGCTTTAAAACATATAATTCTTTAATAATGATAGACACTTCATGTTTATGCATATCTGATGGGAAGAAATGTCACCAAATATTCATTAATGTAGTCAGAACCTTGGAGGCTGCACATTTTTCTATTACTGTATTTCACGAAAAATATTGAAACTTTGAGTTTATACTAAACTTGGAAGTACTTATTGAGAATAAAATAGGAAATAACAGCTTCTAGGTCTTTTATTATAGAGAAAAACAATCCAAGTCAATATTCATTGATGGTTTAAAATCATAAATCAAGAGATCGATTAACCTTATAATTTAAGAAGTTACAAATAATGATTGAAAATATTTCACAAACAGAAGTCAAAGAATATAGACATACCATAGAATTTTCTGCAAGTTATACAGTTGTTGCCTCAAGCTAGCTACATCCTCTTACCATAACTAGACAAGCAATAAACCGAATTTAGATACGTGACATAGATAAAGTGCAAATGGCATCCTTGTGAAAAAAACACTGTTTCTAAGTTAAGCTATAAAGTCTGAGTGCTCATGACATGTCAAATGTAGACAATGATTTACTGAAAAAAGTAAAGAGCAAATCTGACAGGCTTAACAGGGATTTTCTTGACATTTCCTAGAGATATGTATAATTAAATTATAATTGTGTTGAGAGGACTGTGGCCTCAAACCTGTTACTTCAAAACTATTCATGAAAGCTTCAAATGAAAGATCGAGTCCATTGAGCAAAATTTACAACAACCATGAGATGAAGAATCAAACTTTTAAATAGTACAACATTTGCATCATGGACAAAAGAAGCAATTGTGAGGGTATAAACTGTATGTTGATTTGATAAATAGTAAAAGGTATCAATACTAGTTGAACATTGGCACACATTCGTCTGATAATTTATTTGCTCATTAACTAAATTTTCTAGGTCAGGTATTCATGAAAGAGTGCTGTTTACGGTGTTCCCCTTTTCATAGTTTGACAAAGACCCAAAACATATCTAAATCATAAGAATTTTAGTTCCTAAATATATTGCACGTGAGAAATCATGTTCAATGGGACTGAGAATAAGTTGGACCATAAGTTGCTACATAAATACATAGTGAAAGGTATACTAAAAGATTTATTTTATATGTAGATCACTTATATCATTCTATACGTATATGTATGCCTACCCAGAACTTTTTCAGGGGATTGTAATACTTGATGCAAATTTGATAACAAAAACAAAAGAGCCCTTACGCACAAAGGACTCCACAACATGCTACCCTCGTTTACATAACTTTGAAATGCGACATAGATAAAGTGCCTAACCTCATCCATCAAAGAACAATGATATCCATGCCATTGAGCAGCGATGGCGGAATTCCTACAATGCGAACACTAAAGTACTCCCTGAATTGTTATCGACCCTAGAATAACTCAAAAAGGAAAGGAAAATAAATAAATCAAAATAATGGCTTTGTATCACAACCCACAAGAGATCAATGAGGAAATGTAGAAAACTTCAATCATCAGGAAGGGGATGGGGGGAGAGGGAGATCCGCTTCTCACCTCAGTTTCCACCAGCACGGCGTCCGCTCGTCTACGAGCAAACTCACAATTGAACCAAGAGATTAAACTCAAGACGGGTGCAAGAAGCTATAGAAAGGGTGGGGAAAGCGGATGGCTTTGGCTCTGGCAATTGCAACGATAAATATCTACTTCTTCTCGAGGAGGCGCATAATATAATAAACAAAAGAAAGGCGAAACAAAGGGCTTAGCATACATCCACGTCTCCGCCTCCAATAATATATGTACTTCCGGTGCTTTTTATGTATCCATGCACTATTCGTTAAACACACCAATTAGTTGATCCATCAACTAATCGGTCGGCACGTTACATCAAGGCATATGTTCCTTTGGATTTAAACATGGGAGAGACGTGGGCTTAGTCACAGCCTTCCACGTAGTTTGGTTGATGAATAAAATATTGGCCTCAGTGATATAAAAAAATATGTTCTATTAGATAGAACACGGGGGAGATTTGGCTTTATCGCAGCCGTCCACGTCGACTCGATCACTTAGTTACTGGAGCCCGTAACATCAAGACAAGTTTATGCTCCCTTGAGTGGAAACAATGCGGGAGGTGTTGGACTTCATCACTGCCATCCACGTGGCGGGGTTCGTTCGATCGATCTCTGGAATCGCGACAGCGAGACGTGTCAGTACTCATCTGGCTAGGAAAGGGAGGGGGGGGGGGAGAGAATTAGGTCGCCCTCGTGTCGGTTCGGAGAGTGACGAACGGTAAGCTTTTTTCCTAATTCTACCCGTCTCGGCTACCCATCCTGTGACTGGAGCAAGAGGCAGAATTCGGTGGGTCCCGATTGTACGGACGAACTTGGAGCATCTGCGATCGCAGTAGAGGCGGTTTTTAGATATAACTAAAAATTTAGAGAGAGAAATACAAAACCCGAAAAGAGAGGAGTACGCAACCCTAAACAGGACGCCAACGGCTCTACCCTCGTTGAGCTCTCTCGGCCGCCTCCAGTCTCTCCCTCGCGCTTCGTCTTCGTATAGGTTGGTTCTCTCCATGATCTCATCATCTTCTTGTTCTGCGTCAGTTATATGCGCGTTTAGATTGAAGCAAATTGAATGAAACCTGAACCTCTTTAGCGTGCATGTTTTGTTCGCCGAATCCGTTGATTTTATTGGCCTGTATTTTCTTATCCAATCTTGATGCTCTTCTTCTCGCTCACTGTTTACCCTATTTCCGCAAAAATTAGAACTTTTTGCTCATACACATAATTGAGGAGATGCCGTATGTACTAACTAATATGTTCATCACTTGTTCCTTTTCTTAGCCAGGAGAAAGCGGCAGTCATGGTCAAATCGAATCTTTCTGCTGAAGTTGTATATGATCTTTCAAATTCTCGTACTATTAAATCTCGTTCCCTATCGTATGCTGATGAAAGACGGAACTTCATGGTATGACATGATCCTCTTGTTCTGGATACTGAATAGAACGTTAAATGCTAATTTAGATGCTCTTTTTAGGAATTGATGATTGTATGAGTTATCTGTTCTTGAATATTCTTATGCTTCATCAACTCTTCCAGTGAGAGTAATTGGTGATACACCAAATATAAACCTGAAACTAACTATATTGTAAGTCTTCTATCTGCTTCTATCGAGATTCATCATTTAAAATTTCAATTATATTTCATGCATTTGTACTTGCTAAGGTTCATAGGCATTGTTTAATTATAGACAAGTTAGGGTTCATATTATGTGCAGGAAATGTTGTTTTTGAAGCATTTAGTGAGCTATAATTAGTGAAGCAAGGGGTTTCATGAATTGATATGAAAATTCTGATTTCCTTCAAGCAAAAATTACACAATTTTTGGTATATTTTATGTATGACCTTCTTCTCTTCTTGAATAACTTCATAATTCAATTTTAGATGTGACTAAAGTTTGCATCAATGATTCTTTTCCTGTTGCTTATAATGGTCAAATGTACAAGTCAGCAACATTGTTACTAGTTAGTATATGCAATCTCTTGCATTAATCATGTTCACTTATTTGATCCCAGTTATTGACTTATTCTTTTACTAAATTAACTTCATTTCTTCTGCAGTCAGGAAACCTTGCAGATATGTACAGGAAGCCAATATCTAAAGAATCTGTCGATCAGTCAGACAGTGAGAATGAGAAGATGGACATTGGGAAAATATTGAAAGATGTTGAATACTTGGGTATGTAGTTTTATAATTTCAAAATTAAATCATATAGTTTATTTCTCAGATCTTTTATGAGGATAATCATGTGTCGGTGAGACACTGGCATATTTTAAGTGGAACTTTTGCATGTGTATATAGCTAGCTTTTAAGCTCCAGTAGAAATGATTTGTGAAATATATTTCCACATGTGATTTTGGTTGGGCATCTATTCAATTTATATTTTTGAATTTGGTAATAAGCCTGGTGACAAGATAAATTTTTGTTGGTCATGTTGACAAAATAAATTTTGGTGATAAAGCTTTTAAGAAAAATTACATAGACACCTCAGCAAAGTCACCTAGGTAAATTTTATATTTATTTTGTCGATGCAGATAATTTTGTTGCTAATATTCACTTCATTTTTGTGTTATTTGTTTAAATATTCTTCACCTAGTGCTTGTGGGATCATGATTTAGTTGATTCTTTGTCTTCTAGATTTTAAATTTAGAGCTGATTTATTCTTCTTTAATGATGGTATTTTATCCTATCTTCTCTCCTCCTGAAGGGGGAAATTTTTTTACTTAGAAATGCATATTTCAGAGTCTACACCTATGCTTATTTAGATTTTTGTTAATTTTTAGCTTTTCATCAGAAACAACAATGTGAAGAAAAGATTTTCTCCGAGATTTGAAACCTCATGGTGATGAACATAGGTTTGAGTATTACATGTTGGGGCATCTTTGGGATCATAATGTCATGGTGTCATCCTTTTGGCCTTGCTTGTCTTGATCTAAGAATGTACATTTGTAATTGATCTTTTTTTGAATTGAATTACATATGCCTTCTTATGCATAGATCTGAGTAAGTTCATGCTGATATGTGTGTGTTACTGGATTTAGGTCACTGGGGAGCTGTTAAAAAATCTTGATATGTTGACCAAATTAAGAATTTACATATTTGCTATTGTAAGATAGGCTGCTCCCATCTATAGTCATGCTTCTAGTAGTTCTGAGTCTATGCCAGTAAACTTCAATAATTCGAAAAGATTAAGAAAATGTTTTGATTGGGTATATAAAGCAGATGAAGTATTGTCAAGTAGAAAATACAATTTAATAATCATGAGTTTCACCTTATGTTTCCAATAGATCTTGTCTTGCTCTGGATCGTGTGCTTACATCTGGGCTTTTCTTTACCCTGTTTGTCATATTATAGAAAACAGATGTCTGATATCACTTCTGCCCTTCTTGACTACAAGTGTGCTGCTCTACTTAGTTCTGCATAGAGTTGTTAGTTTCAGGCTGGGTTACTATTGATCATCAGCATATGATTTTGAATCTGCATATTTAGTCCTTGAATTGTCATTGCAGTTTTTTTAATAAGAAATTATTTTTCCATCCTGTGCTGTAATTTTACTTTTGCTGTTCTTGTGTTTCATTAAGGTGCGTCAAACATGTCATGGAAGGAGAGGAAACAGCATGAGAACCGAAAAGTAGTTAGTTTAGGTGGAAAGGTAAGAACATATCAGACATCTAGTTGTTTCGTTAAATATCTGTGACTTCATCGTCTTCTGAACAGCCTCCTAAAAAGCATCGAACACCATTAAGTGTGGCAAAACCAGCTATGAAAAATCAGAAGAGAAGAGAACAGAAGAAAAAGGAAGAGGTGGCATTTTCTTTTTTCAGTATGTTCTTTCTGTTTGACCGAATGGGATTCTAATTCATAAGTGATATTTTTAGGAGCTGATTCTTGGCCGATTTGCGCTGAAGAGTAACAGTAAAGCCAGGAAGCCAAAACCAGAGGGCAGGAGGGGGTTGAAAGCAAGCGAGGGACATTTCAGGAAAGGTGTGCTGAATGTCAAGCATCTTTTGGCTCCCACCACATCCCAAAGTACGAGTACTTTTGACAACAAGAAGGGGAAGAAGAAAGTTACCGGTAAGAAGAGTAAAAAAAGAAAGGGACATTGATTGAATGTGCTAAAAAAATTTGTTCTGCCAATTATGTCTTGCAAGGAATTCTTTTCTTTTATTATATGTTAAGGATTGCAAGAAGCTGTTCATCATTTGAAGCTCTATGTACACGTTGGTATAACCAGAATCTAGTTTCATTGTAAGTCTAGACATAATTATATATGATTTCCTTGGACAGGAACGAACAGGAAAATTCACCTAATATCTTTTATTTTGTTTCTGCAAATGCGATGCTGTTACCTGAGTTATTAAATTCTGTAAATGAAAATTGTTACTCGTTGTTATTAGCATTATCAAACTGTTTTTACTGATCACTTGATAGCTGAGGAAACTTCTGTGACATTTTTCCGCGAATAACAATTTACTTCTGTGAGCAGTTCTCTTTATTTATTTATTTTTCTCATTGCTGTGTTGAAAACAAACTCGTTTGCTCATCTGGTGAGTTTGCATTAGGGAACGGCCCATGCGGTGTATGAGATCCTGATACTACCAGGAAACTATTTTCCTTAAATTAGATGTTTAACTATCAAGAGAAATGGAGGGTTTATATCCAATGAAGAGAGCATGGAATGTGTTGTTTGGTGGGGGTATGTAGCACCAAACCGATGCTATTTCAACCAAGTAATTGTTTCTCAATAATCCTCCATCTATATGTTTGATTATTTTGTGTGTATTTATTTAATAGTATCATTTGGTGCATACGACTAAGGGTCCAGAATCATTAAAATTCACCAAAATATTTTCTTTAAATTTGAAGATGCTTATTGACAAAAGAAAATTAAGAAACGAAAAGGGGAAAAAAAAAAAAAAAAAAAAGAGGAGGAAAGACATAGAAGATGAGTTGTTCTTTTCGACCAAGAAAGAAATAGGTCTCCAAGGATAACTCGAAGGGTTTCGGGATCACATATTATTCTGTCACGATGATATCATGATAGATAGACGAGCACCCAATAGGAAGAAATCCATCTGCCACCTGTCCGTTAGATAGTGGACAGTGGTAGGGTAATCTCTTTGGCATTTTGAAGGGGCGGCAGCAAAAAAGCAAAGACCATTCTGAAAGCCGGAGCAGAGGAAGGAAACCATCGCCCAAGTCAACAGCGAGCTCCATGGCGGCGACGGCGTTTGCAGCAGCGTCCCCTCCGGCTGCGGTGCTCTTCGGATCTCGCCTCCCCGCTCCCGGTTCAGCCTCTCTCCGGGCCCCAGTCCTCCTCCTCCCGCCGCCGCCGCCTCGCCGTTCCTTCTCGTCTCCTCCCATTTCTCTTTCCTCCTCCCAACCCCGTGGTATCCTCCTCCATCTTTGAGATTCCATCTTTAACCCACAAATTAGTACACCTTTGTGAGGTCCAGTTGTTGGATAAGCAAAGAGGCATCGACTGATTCGGGTCCTCGATGGCAGATCATTGCAGGTTCTCTTCGCTCCGGGCGAGAGCGACTTCTTCATCGGAGGAGTCATCTGGGTCTGGTGATGAGCTGCTGGCTGATTTGAAGGAGAAAGTATGTCCTCACAGCTCCTGATTATTTAGCGATCTCTCTTCTTCTAATGGATTATCTGATGTAATTGTGATTACAGTGGGATTCGATCGACAACAAATCTACTGTCTTATTGTATGGGGGTGGCGCACTTGTTGCGGTGTGGCTATCTTCCGTTCTTGTTGGTGCCATCAACTCGGTTCCCCTGGTACCAAAATATCATCTTTGCCTGGATTCCACATTGCATTCTTCTATGACTTGTGCTAGCATTCTTGAGCAGCAAAGACAGGAAATGCTTTGTGCTGTGGTTCCCTTTCTAGTCTTGAATTAGCATTTGTGGCCTCACTTGTGAGATGTTTTTGTCTTCCAGACAAGAATTTTGTTGCCCTTTTTTGTTTTTCTGTCTCAAAAGTCATGATGCTTCTGTTTATGTAACTCAAAACTGCTCTCTTATTCTTACAGCTTCCAAAGATCATGGAATTAGTGGGTCTCGGATACACTGGATGGTTTGTATACCGTTACCTACTTTTCAAGGTAAGCTTAAGATTTTTTATATGTTCTCAAGAATGTTCCTGTTTGAATCAGACAATCGATCTTCTACAGCAGTTTCTGAAGCATATGTCCTGTTAGATTAGCCATTTTCACTGAGCATTGCTGTAGTTGATGATTATAAGTATCATTGAAAATTTTGTAAATTAGCCAACATGGCAGTGGTAAAGGACTTCAGAAGAGGTTCTACTAAACGAATAGTCATTAACATCATCTGTAAATAGGTTATGTCGCAACAGCTAAAGTATGAAATATTTATTCATGTAAAATTTCATACATGTCCATTCTTCTTTTGGTGCTATGGAGGACAAGAGTTAAAACCAAGTGAGATTTCTTATGTTCTCCTTGATCCCAGAATGTTCATGATTGGTTCCTTTAAATGACATCTGATGTAACATTCCCGAACGAAGAAAACTGGATCGACAAATTTGTTCTATCTGATTCTCATAAAGATGTATATTGCTTATAATCTTGCCCTTCTTATTCTTTGTCATCATCTTTTTGTTCCCTGGCTAGATAAACTTGTCATTTGCAGGATAGCAGAAAAGAACTAGCCAATGACGTTGAAGCTTTAAAGAAGAAGATTGCTGGAACAGGGGAATAATTGAGTTAGCCTGCAATCTCTTGGGATTCTCTTGATGACTGTATAGGATACACTGATATAGCATATTTATCAGTGTTGTATGCTATTTCTTGTATTGAGGAAGTGTCCTCCTTGTAATGCCAATAACTATTTGTGATCAGAAGTTTCTTTCAGGAAAAATAGAAGAGATTATTGTTTATCAGTGTATTGTTTTTTATATCTTCCTTCAAACTCTTGCCTCTGAGATTTCTTATTCTTACATGTACATCTTCACTCTTATTAATTGTGTTAGAAACTTGATTTTGTGTTGAATCTCGTCAATAAACCCTATTGTTATTTGTTTCTGCCTTTTTTTCTTGAAATGTTATTTTTAATAGACAACTTGTTACTTTGTTAAAAAATAATAATAATAACTGATGCTTCACCATATGCACCATTTGCACTTCATGCAAGAAAATAGATGATGCTTCACCATTTTGCTGCATGGGTTAGGATGGGATGTTTCACAGGTACCCAAATTGGGTTGTGTTAAGGTTAATCTAACTCAACCCTGCCGAAATCCTACCAAACTACATATTAGTTATTGATCAAAAGCACAAAACATGTACAAATTTAGAATGAATTACTTTGAAGCATCCCACTCTTCTATATCTCTATTTTGTTCTTCAATTCTGGTAGACACCAAGATCATGAAGGCACTATATGCAATCCTAGTGCCTCAGTGAGATGTAGAAAGTTAGGATATGAAAGCACAAAAGACAATGTAGAAACTGCTGAATAAGATAAATTTCTAGGGGAATGAGCAATGATACTAAAACACCATCAAGTCTGTAAACATCAAACTAATTACTCTTTGGTGTAGTTGAACCTAGATAAAGGCATCATTGAAGTACATGCATGGTCTTCGTTCTAAATTCATCAAGTATGTAAATGTCAAACTAAACAAGTTCATTCCAGAGATTTTGTTTCTAGGACTGCAGGAGAGGGTTCTATAGTAGGTGAAAGGGCTGTTGGCTCTTGAGCAACAATGAAAAGAGTTTTCCATCATCTTCTGCATCTTCCCAGCCCTCATCTTTGTTTTGTTGTTCTTGCATTGCGACTAGAGGTCTGCAGCCTATAACCTGTTGAAAACAAAGCCATGATCTCCTTATAGGACAAATAAATTTAGATATATAAAGATCAGATAAATGTTTTTTTTGCAAATGCTTCATTCAAATAAATATACGGGCACAAGATCATTCCGAAAAGTTCGAAGCAGCGTCGCGCAACGCCGACCCATGTAGGTCGATTGACGTCCATACAAAACGTATGTGCCGACTGCTCGAGACAACAAAAATCATAAACAAGCTAGGTACGATGACTTAAGTCCGTAAGTATAAAGTAAACCCTATGACCAACACCAAGGGAGGGACTCTCTCGACTCACGACTCTTCACTAACTTAATCTTCGGAGAGATTGGATAGAAAAATCTTTAACCCCGATCTGTGTGCAGGAACTCGACAGGTGTATCTCCTTGCTCCACCATCAATTAGCTCAGGAACGGATGATCACATCTGATCCATCGTCGGCGTCGAAGATCGAAAAGCTACGTGGGTGATCTTACACATGTAGGTTCGGACCTAATCGTGTTGACTCGGTCACAGCATAAGATTGCACAACAACAAATAAATTTAGATGTATAAAGAACAGATAAATGTTCTTTACATATGCTTTATTCTAAATGTTCACTATAATGTTTTAATTTCCTTATCGTGGTCCTATAGACTTGATTGTTATTAAAATTATCAGATAATTTTATAAAAAAAAAATCTCCTTTAACTATTTTTTTGAAAATCGCTCCTTATTTTCAGAATTTTTCAAAAATATTTTTTTTTTACTTAACAGAGCACACTAAGTAAAAGCTAATTAGGCGGTTGGCTTGAACCCCTGGTCCACCCTGTCATCTCCTTAAAGCCACGTTTTTAAGATTAACAAAGAGTTCATCCATTCACTTAAAGCCACGTGTCCACGCATCATTGGATCATTGACCAGATGCCGGCGAGTTGTTTTATGCACATTCAAATCGCACAACAGAAACCAAATCAACGAGGGGAAGGGGAGAGTCTCGCGCAGGGGATTCCGTCTTCGCCTACCGATCCGTTTCCAGAGTACTTTTCCTAAGCCTTTCGCCTCGATTTGTTCTTCTTTCATTAATCTTGTAATCACATTGGTCCGATCTTTTCGTACAAGGTGCGCTTGTTTCTTGAATGGGTCTTCTGTGTGAGGTTACTTCACCGATGTTCTTGTCTCATTGTGGTCTATCTATTTTCTTGAATTTTTCATCATTTTTGCCTTTTTCTGTTTCATTTCAAAAGATCTTAAGTAAATGTTCATCTGAATCAGGAAATCCTCACCTCTTCTTGATATCCTTTCTATGTTTTCATCTTCCTTTTCTGTTTGTAGGGACGTTTCTTTTCTGCTTTTTGGCCTAAAACTCGTTTGATGATTTAATCATGAACTTTAGATTGATGATGTTATTTCGTAAATATGTTTCTCTCCTCCTCTCCCTTCAAATATCAATATTAGTTTTTTTTTCATAGGTCAACATGAAACTAAATGCTGAAGAAAAAAAAATTGTCTTTCTGTTTGTCAACTGCAATTTTTGTTTTCTTTGTGAAGAGAAAAGAAGAAAAATGAATCTGTTTCCTTGCAGAGTTTGTAACAGAGGAGTGCGCTAGATTAGGAAAAGGAGGGAAGGATGTCTCCAGCCGAATCATCCCGTGAGGAGAATGTGTACATGGCTAAGCTGGCCGAGCAGGCTGAGCGCTACGAGGAGATGGTGGAGTTTATGGAGAAGGTGGCAAAGACTGTTAATGTCGAGGAGCTTACTGTAGAGGAGCGCAACCTCCTTTCTGTTGCCTACAAGAATGTCATTGGGGCTCGCCGGGCCTCATGGCGCATCATCTCATCGATTGAGCAGAAGGAAGAGAGTCGTGGGAACGAGGATCATGTTTCCCTGATCAAGAAGTACCGTGGCAAGGTCGAGGCTGAGCTCAGCAAGATCTGTGATGGCATTCTGCAGTTGCTGGATTCCCATCTCGTACCGTCTACCACCATAGCTGAGTCCAAGGTGTTTTACTTGAAGATGAAGGGCGATTACCACAGGTTCCAGAAACTAACAAAGGCGGAGTTTAGTTTGTATGGTGACATTTATTTACCTGAAGTGCCTAATTATTTTGCAAAATAGGTATCTTGCAGAATTTAAGACAGGAGCCGAGCGGAAGGAAGCCGCTGAGAGTACATTGTTAGCCTACAAGTCTGCTCAGGTTTGATCCTCAATTCTTTTCAACATACAAATTAGCTAAAACCTCGTTCATCTAGATCTGTTAATCATTCTAATTTTCTCAGTACTCAAGACGTGTGTCCACATGATAACTATTATCTTTTATTGTGGTAGTGATTCTATTGAATTATTCTTCTTATCAAGGCAGGCATATATTTCTCATATTCATCTAATTCAATACTTTGTAGTTTTGGTTCATTATATAATTTTTATTAATCCTTGAATTTCAAAATTTTGTAGGATATTGCTCTGGCCGAATTGGCTCCAACTCATCCTATTAGGTTGGGCTTGGCTCTTAACTTTTCAGTATTCTATTATGAAATTGTCAACTCACCTGATCGTGCTTGTAGCCTTGCAAAACAGGTTCGACTCTATAATCTAATTTTGTAGACACATATAAACCATTACTTTCATCTTTGTTTTGCACTATTTTTCATAATTTAAATATATAATGGAGCAGTAATTTTTTAATGCATTCAAGACATGTTAAAATCTTAATCTTAATAGTAGGGGTGTCAGTAGGCCGAGTCAAGCTGGACCAAGCCTAGGCCCAAAGCAAGCCTGAACCATGGAAATGGGCCTTAGGTGGCTTAGAATAGCTGTAAGTTTAGTTTACTAGGCATAGATTCATGCGTGTAGTAATTTCCCAAGAATTTTATCCTTGGTTTAATTGGGTCTCACAGTATATCCTCTGATTGCACTAAAAGAATGGGTAGCTATTACTGCAATGTAGTCAACTTTCTCTTGGTCCATAATAATGATTTTATTGGTCTGCACCTCTAGTAAACATTATTTTACCTATATATGGATAATTAATCTTCTTCACTATTGCATGGAAAATAATTGGCAAAAGATGCAGACAAGTGCGCTCACGTCCTTATATTTTTTATGTATGACTGTCTTATCCATGCCTATCAGTATATTGGGTCTGTGCATGATTGCTTGTGCTTTTGCAAGTGACTGCATCTATGTGAAACATCGGGTGGTAGCTACACATAACAGTAAATTGCCATTGCCAATAACTCCCTTAAAAAGGAACTCCCATTTAACACCCCCAAATCTTGGCATCATGAAGTGATCTATCAGAATTGAGTTCAAAAAGTTTAACTTAGGCGTCCTAGCTGATTAGATTTTCTGAATTGAATGATTTAATGGTGGAAAAAAAAGGTTCTTTGTATTCAAACCCATATAGTTTGCACCTTATGGCTTGTCTTGAGGAATAGGTGCATATCACACATTGGTACTAGACACTACTTGATCAGGGTAGCTGCCATGGGATTATATCAAAAGGAAATCATGATGTGCTTTAGTCCTTTTATAATGTAAACTTTGAGAGAGGATGTCTATGTTGACTCAAGGCACCGATCACTGAGTCTCAAATCAGTGAGAATTGGAGGCATCACCCGTAGACTAATTATTTGCTTCCAGTACCCGAATATGATCATCTGGTGGAGCACTGGTAAATGCAAGACCCTATTGATATCCGCATTCTCAATCAGTTGTATAACTAAGGTTATCTGCATGTTCAATCAATGGTATGACTCTCAGGTTAAGTCATGGATATGAAATTTTAAGAGCTGTACATATTTGTAATATAGGGTTTTGAATGTTCATGTTTTATGATTTGATTTTTAATAACCACATCAAATTTCGAATGAGAATGCTGATTTTTTTTAATGGTAATGTTTATTTTGAAACTGTTTATATTCTGTTGTGCCAAGTGTGTTGATCTCGCTGATTGCTGATTTTAAATGCTGTATTTCTTTTCACAGGCCTTTGATGAGGCTATCGCAGAATTAGACACTCTGAGTGAGGAATCATACAAGGATAGCACATTGATCATGCAGCTTCTTCGTGACAATTTGACCTTATGGACCTCAGATATAACTGTCTGTTCATCTCCTTAGCGAGTCTCTTTTGTGTGAAATTTATTCTGCCTATAACCAAACTACCTTTGTGATGTTTTGGTTTCCAGGAGGATGCTGGGGATGAGATTAAAGAAGCCCCAAAGCATGAATCGGGAGGACAGGAATAGGAAGCAAGTCTTCTCTGTGACAGATTTGCCTTGTGTTCTGGAGTTTGTGGTTTCTTTTATGTAGTGGTATGTTAGAATGTTTGGAGTTCTTTTCCTTTAACGCGGCTTCAAGCTTTTTTATGATTAAAAAAACAGATACGGCTTTGCTTTTAACAGACTTTGATGGGTGATGTTAATCCTTTGTTTGATTTGGTACCATCAATGGAATTTTTTTTTCCCTTTATGAGGAGACAATAACCCAACATTCATGTGCTTCCCTCTTTTCATTTCTTCCATTGTGGCCCAAAAATCTGCAAAGAAGAATTTAGCTGAGTTCAATACATTTCCTCAAAGTTCCAGATTTTTTTCTAATTTACCCTGCAAGTCAGGACATCTCGTATCTTCTTCCCCTACAAATTCTCAAGTGCTTGATTGTAGCAATAGAACTCATAAATGGAGAAAGGGAGGGAAAATGGAAAGGAGAAGGTAGCGAGATTGTATTGTGATTTTCATTATAGAACATTCTGTTTTAATGATGCATTTTAATTGTATTGTGATTTTCAGCAGAATGCTTGAACCAGAGATTTATTTGTGTTTGCACAATGTATTTTCTTCGGCTCTCAGGTGTAACTAATTGCTTAATTGTAATTTAGATTTAATTCATTATCTATCTTATATTTATTGAACCCAATGAAATCTTTTGTTCTAAGTCAAAATTCTTAGTGGCCTTCTGTATTACGACTTCGCATGAAAATGAGACCTGTATTATTATGTATACACTAAACAAATCTATTCCCTTAATAAAAAGGGTAATGTCATTTGTTTTTAAAATTGAAAGGTTTAATTGATTTTTAATATTGTTAAACTATGCGAAGATAACTTAAAAAATCAAAGACATCCCTTGTATTATAATATGTTAATCAAATATATCTCTTGTACTATCAATATTCATCAAATTTATCTTATGAATGTTAATACATTAATATTAAGTGATATAAAATTCAAAAAAAAATAGTTTTAACTTCCAACATTATTTGAATTTATTTTATACTTTAAGTTTAATTGATGATGATTTTTATTTGTTATACACTTAATTATTTTAAGTAATTAAAAAATTGATCTCCCAAAGATCTTAACTGTAGGATTTCTCTGATTGTTTTTATATCTTTTAAGTGTGACTAAATTTTGACAACTTATTCCCTAAAATTCGAACATATTTCATTTATAATCAATCAGAGAACTAAACAACAAGATATAATCAATTAATTGAGATTAGAGAAAAAAATAAAGAGAGGAGGACGAGGAGGACTGTTTAGTGAAAGTAAAAAATCACTAACGTCGAAGATGAAAGATCATACACCCAACATTATATGATATATATATACCCAATTAATTTATATTAAACTATTGTATTTAGTTTAAGTCAATGTCAATCTATTTTATTTAGTAAACTTTTACTTTTACTTTTACTTAGAAAAGTTAAAGTGCTGTTTGAAAATTTTCTAGAGTGCTATATATATATATATATATATATATATATATATATATATATATAACTAGTCTACGAGCAATCATATATAAGCCTCTCCTTCCGTTACTCTTTCTCGTATCTTCTCTCTCCACCGCTACCCTCCATGAACGTTGTCGCCACCGCCGCAACGCCGTCGCTGATGCCTCCGTCCACCAAAACCGTATAATTTCTCTCTTTCACTCTCTTTGTTATTGAATCCTTTTCAGATCTGATGTGTATAAGATGGTATGGCTGGATTTCTTCCAGTTGCGGGTGGTCGTCAAGGGGCGGGTGCAGGGTGTTTTCTTCCGCGATTGGACGGTCCAGACCGCCCGGGAACTCGGTCTCAAAGGTTGGGTCCGCAACCGGAGGGATGGCTCCGTCGAGGCGCTCTTCTCCGGCGACCCCGCCGCTGTCGACGAGATGGTCGAGAGGCGCTGCAGGGTCGGGCCCCCTGCCGCCATGGTCACTGCCCTCAGCTCCTTCCCCTCCGAAGATGACCCTGGCCAAGGCTTCCAACGCAAACCCACGGTCTGAGTAGAAACATCTGATTCGAGTTGAGGGTAGTGAGGACTCTGATCATCTTATTTGCCTAGGGTTATTGAGAAATTAGTATCTATGTGATTATGCTACATGATTTTATTTTCTTCAAGTTTTGATCCAAAATTGGTGCATTTCCGATATCATATATATTCTTTGCTGATTAATAATCTACAGTGCCCTTGCTTTGTCAGACTGCCTGAGGGTCTTGATTAGAATTGGGTAGTTAGTGCCGCCATATGTAGAGGTGGAGTTAGGGTTTACATTTAGCTGGTGCTCATTGCAAAATGTACACTAGTAACTCTGAAAATATAGGATTGAACAAAATATAAACAATGTATGATGTTACTACTAACTAATAATACACATAAGATCATATGGGGTCCATAGATTTAAAAAGGATATTGATACTTAAAATATTAGGAGCACATATGGTAATTATGATTCATACTTTCATAGTAATATATATATATATATATATATGTATATGTATAAATACATACATACATACATATATATAGAAGTTGGTAAAATAAATTTCATATGATAAAACTAGATGTGAATGTGAAAAGCTATGTGAAGAGTAACAGATGGATGATATTCTTAGTCCAGCACAGCGATTCACATATCATAGAGGAACCAATTTTATCTAAAATAGAGATAGACTAAAATGCAATAAATCATTAAAGAGTAGATAATGGTGCCACAAGTTATGATTACAAAGCTACAAATGAAGAAACAATATCACTGGAACCTTTGTTCATAAATATTTTTTTGTCATATAACAGGTGGTCTTGTTTTTTCAGGAATGGACACAAACATGTTAGATGGGGATAGCAAGGGAGCCTAACAAGAATTTGGTAAATTTGGGGTGCGTTTTTATCCGTTTGGTCATGATTGAGGAAAAACGAAAATTTGTATAACCGTCTTTGAGGTGGGTTTGCCATAGGCCTTACCTAATTTGAAGTTTTTAACCCCCCTATCTAAGTTGACTCGAATACTAACCTTGTATAATTATGTACTTAAATTCCTATCATAACTCCAAATTCATTATCTTCCCTCCTCTATCCTGCCTTCCTCCTTGCTCTGCCTATCCTAATTTATTTCTCTTCTTCAATCTCCCAGCGCTCCTCTATCATTTTGGTTATTCACCTCCCATCTTTATGTTATACCTTTTTGTAATTGTAGATGTGACTCCTTTAACTGAAGATGTTCCTGGTTCAGTTTCTTTAAGCGATGGTAACATTTTTTTGCACATTTTACTAAAGTGCTTTATTGAAACCAGTTAAATTGGCTCAACCTTTACCAAATCAGCAACCAGGCTAGGCGTAACAGTTGCTAAGTGAAGCGTACCAAATGATTGAGTTGGACCTTACACAATGTTGCTTAAATGATACTTGTTGAGTTGGTCAACTCGAAACAATTAAATTGCAAATAAACACCTTTGGTAGGTGTCACCTTGGTGTTTGAAACTTCTAGTTTCAGGATATCAATATGTACAACGCTACCTATGTGGTCTTTCATTTTGTTGGGGGAAATTGGACCCATTTGTTTAGCATTAGATGTTAAAATTCACTAAACGGGATGTATAACACTACCTAAATAGCATGCAGGTTATTAAATTTGGAAATCGGAGATAGCATTAAATACTGTCAAGAATCACATATAACCACTGATGGATGATGAGGTTATTGTGAAGGGCTGGAGGAAGAGAAGGTTAGGAGTGAATATTGGAGTTTACGGCAATCGATTCCCTTTGATGTTCTAGTTTGTACAATTATGAGGTGAAGGTACAGTAGAGAGAGCAGGTTGATAGCAATTAAATGAGATAAAGAGATGTGCCTGGGTTTCGGCGACTGATTTATGTGACAGGTCCTTTGAAGAGGTTGGACCTTTGTACATGGGCTTCGGCTATTTGGTAATTGACATTCGGATGGCTCAGGTGTGACCCTTACCACCAAGGATTCCATGCATAGTCCTATTGGAGAGTGGGGTGAGATCTGTCATTGGCTTGCAATTGAACTAATTGAGGGGACAAGGTATTTGTTGAGTTAGCTGACATCAAACCAACTGCAGTAAATGGATGAATGTTATCTCATGGGAGCAAAAACTGCTTATATAATAGATTTTTAGTTATATAATTATATAGTCTGCCAAGGTTTGCCGGTGTCGGCAGTCGATTTCGGCCGTCGGCTGTCGATTGAAGGGAGAAATTGACCGCCGACCGGCGGTCGATTGAGCGAGAAAAAGGGAAGAAGAAGAAGAAGAGGAAAAAGAAGAAAAAAAAAAGAAAAGAGGAGAAGAATACCTATCGCTCGTGCGCCGTCGTCGCCCGCGGGTCGCGGGCACTTTTTCTCCTGCGCGGGGAGAAAGATCTCGGCGATGTCACCCCTTTTTCTCTTTTTTTAATATATTAATATATTAATATTATATTATAAAAATATTTATATTATGTTTTAATATACTTAGCGGTATGCACTGTGCGTACCGCCAGTACCGAGATGAACTCGGTATACCGGTACAGACCGGTAAGTCAAACCTTGTAGTCTGCATTGTTACATGGTCTGTACATAAAACTGCATATTCTGGATTTCAAAATTTGAGCTTCATATTTGGTTATCCTAAACCACAATTAGCTTGAAGTTTTTATGATTTAGATGCCTATGATGTTTGTGATGTAGATAAGAGAAACTTGGGCAAATGAGATTTCTGGTACCAAGAAGTTCCTTTAGGCAATGATTTCTGTTTATATAGAGGGACATGTATACATTAAGATTATGCACGTTCAACACTAACAATGGGACTTGAAGTCCTAACCTTTTGACGGCACAGTTCTTTAACCAGGGTGTCATGTTAAAGACATATAGTGTGGCATGGTGATAACTGAATAAGTCAAGCAAGGTTTTACAAGTGGATGCAAGTTACCATGTTGCACAATTTTTGTATGCAATATTAAAGTGACGGTATTTGGATATATGTTACCATGTTGCCCAATTATTGTATGCAGCAGCAAAGAGGGGAATCAGGAATGCACTTTATGCAAGCTACAAGCTGTAGGAAATAGGATTTAAATTTCTTCAATTACCAAATTCGTGGCTCTTCATTTGACTGAACGGAATCTCCTTTATGTCTAACTTGATTTTTTTTTACTGTACACAGAAAGTAGATATTTTAAGTAGTACTAAGGTACATCAAAGTGAAGGTATTTCATGTAACATGTATTTATCCTTTAGAGGAAAGCTGTGCAACATATCTGAAAGTTGAAAGCTGTATATTTATGCCCACCATAGTTGAAAGTTGTGCAACTTATCTTAAAGATCATTTATTTATCTGAAGAAAACTAAGTAGTATAATTGTTAATCATTAATTTTAATCTAAATGACCTAACAAGCTAATCTCAAGTTGCATGTCAGATCATTTATATATCTGAAGAAAACCATGTCCTATAAATTGTTGGTCAGGGAACTTTAATCTAAATGAGCTAACATAAATTCAAGTTGCTGGAAATTAATGTTTTCCTTAAGGAAATGAATTGTGATTGCCATCAGTAGTTAAAGAAGTTGTTTGTTTTAATTGGAAAGCTTTTTGTTTCTTTTTTAACTTAGGTATGTTGAAATTACATATTGCTTGAAGGTTTTGTTTCCTTGTCATGAGAGATTCATGTTCTTGTAGATCAATTTTGAATCATGGTCTGAAGTTTCTGCCAAAACAACTTAAGTGGCTAAGTGTGAGTTTTTTATGAAAGCAGCAGAAGCCCACTTTAGGCTGCTTCAAAGCCAACTTGGAGAATTTTAAAAAATAAATGCATACTCTAGTTTCATTCCTAAAGAATAGACTGATTTGAAGGGGAAAAAGAAAAGAGACACAATTCTACACTTCTTTTAACCCTTGTTTATATGCCCAATTCCTCCTATATTTGTAGAAAATTATGGATCTTTTTTTTGTTGTTGCAAATATTGCTATCTTCTCAGAGAAAAGAGACTATAATTTAGATTGGTTCTGCTCTGGGACCTTTAAAATGTTTAGAATTATTATGGTAGAAACGTCATAGTCAGCCCCAAGACACCACAAAGAATTTGATAGGCTTTGGCTAAAGAGTGAAACCGTTGCCACTTTAAATTAAATATATCAATCAAGTACATTATAAATTTTTTTAATGTTATCATCATTTATTTTTTTACTTCTGAAATTGTAAATCATAGGCAATGTGCAAAATTACATAACTGTATTTGGTTTGACCTATAATGAATATACAATTTATTTTAATTATGTGATATTTCTCTTTATTTTTTAGTTTATGGAATTTTTAAAACTTCCCAAATAGGAAGGTTAAACAAAACATCCAGGAACAGTACAATTTTAGAAGCAATTGGAGATAAAGAGAAGCCCTTGCAGGATACTCCAATTAATGAGGAAACATGTTGGGAAGGGGAAGCCTAGCATCCATAGGAAACATGTCGCATTCCGATTGCCTTACCTATTTTGGTAGGAAGTGAAAAATGATGTCAAATGTATTTCTGAACTTCCAAGACCACTAAAATGTTTCATTATGACTGCCCATACAGATTTTGTAAGAAGCCTTGCTATAAGAAGTTTAGTATTTCTGTTCTTCAGGTGAATGATTTCACAAAACTACTATACTATTCTCTCTCGGTTATCGATTATGCTCGGTTATTATCTTTTTTCTCTTTTTTTTATAGCATTCAGTAAATCTGTAGTGGTGTTTTAACTATTGGTTGTGCTTGAATTAACAAATTGATAAAAGTAGGATGACTATTGCAGGTAACAGATTTGGCAGTAGGATGACAAGGCTGCACCTAATAATTCCGTCCGGTTAGATGTTCTATAATCTATTATTTGGGTGTAAAGATGTATGTGTGCAAACATGTTTGCTGCTGACATCACTTGTAGCAAAGACGACTGTGCCGATCCAGAATCTGGAAAGTAGCATAAAATAGTGCTTTGATATCGGCTTCGCTTTTATCTTGTGATGATATTGACTGCTAATTGCCTGTCTGTCCAAACTGCATGGTCCTCTATGGCTGGTGCATTGGTTAAATGCCCATCTTTTTTCCATCTCCTGTCTGTGGTAAGGATCACAAATGTGATTTTTGACAAGGATTTCTGTTTGTTAATGTCTAAGGATCTTCTTCAAATTCACCTTGGCAATAGTTTAATTGCAGTTCTGTCGTATTAAGACATTTCCTTCATGTTTGATACAGCAAGCATACAAAGAACCTGGGCTACTGCAAGGTCTTTCATCAAGTGGAGTGGGTACCATGGAGCTGATAATAATTGGTATGGTTTCTTTATCATGTGTTCTTCAATATGCCAAAATGATGCCTTTTTCTTTTCCGTGGACTGTTTGAAATTGAAGTTGGAAAAGAATCAATTAGGTAGCATTATTATTATTATTATTATGTTCAGTCTCGCTGAAGAATCAACTTCCATGACTTTGCAATATCTGATTTAGTGATCCTAGCAAAAAGTTAAATTTAGATGCCAACCTCCCCCCCCTCTGCCTCTGATGCTGTTCCACCCAAAGCCCCCAGACTCTGGGCAAGAAATCCTCCATCGCCGCCACAACTGCCGGTGTGGGTTGTCTTCTTTGCACATCTTCAATCGAAAAGATCAATTCTTCCTGGACGAACACCTTCAATTACGGTGCCGTCCGTAGTCATATGGTAAGTTCTTCTGTCGATCACCTTCCTCTTTCGACTCTCAAATTTGTCATATCTACGCTATACCTGCTATCGTAGATCTTGAATCTGATATATATATATATTCTCTCTCTCTCGATTTCATAATGAAGCTGATGTTGTTTGACTCCTCATCGAGGGACCTTAGCAAATATCCTTCAATTGATTTCTTTCTATCTTAGTTTCAATCTTTGATTGATTGCCCGTACCGATCGATAGTTTCTCTATTGGGATTTATGTTTCGGGTCTTTGGATGGAATAAAGAATCTCTCAATTTGGATTTATCCTATTCGGATTGACCCTCGATCCGTTTTGAGAGGGGGCAGACTTCACTCATGTTTGTGTTGAGATAGACAATTAATTACCAAGCCCCTCATTCAAGGTATTTGGTTTCGGAGGATCTTCTTGTTCGACCCTCTTTCAACTGATGACTGACTGCCTCAGTGAGCAAAGGCTGGTCCCTGAACTCGCTTCACAAACCTCGCCCGCTTCTCCGCATTCAGCTTCCGCACCTCGTACTTCCATCCACACACCCTTGTGTCCACAGAAGAACACAGGTTTCAATTCATCGAACAGTTGATGAGTCATGTGTAGTTCTTCTGTTTTAGTGAAGGTGTTACCGAGCTTACCATGTAGTCGGGCCAATAACGGTCTAGATTAATCGGTGGCCGGTCGCCGTCGGTCCATGGTGAAGCTGCCGGCACTGTCCAAGCAATAGTCGACGTTGTCTTCCATCGAGTTTACCAGCCCGAGCTTCTCTATCGAGGAGGAGCCGTCGCGCGCATCGAGACCCCCCACCGAGAAGGCTCTCCATGTCGGCTGCGAACTCCGTGACCGACGGGAGGAACGGGGCCAGCCTATTAGCGGTATCCACGGTGGAGGTGGATTCAGGGGTGCCGTCTGTTGATTCCATCGTCGGCTTAATTTCATCGCCGGAAGAAGTGTTCGAGTCGTCGAGCGTCGGGGGTGGGGGGGAGCAGCAGAATTCCGCGAGGGCCGGGACGCAGTAGAGAAGCTGCTGCTGCTCCCCCTCGGTCTCATCGACCGATGTCTCGATGAGATAGCCGTTGATGCTTTGGGCGGCCTACCGGTACGCTTCGCGTGACGTAGACCGACCTGCACGATTCCGGGCCGCGCGGTCCCGAGCGACTCACGCGATGCGACGTCGTCTCGAACAATCCTGGGTGGCTCGCGCGATGTGGCACCGTTTCATGCAATCCCGGGTGACCCGAACATAATTTACTATTTTTTGAGGAAGTCTGATGTGCCACGTTAGTATTGACGTGGTCGTCGACTACTGTTGCGAGAATGGTGTCATAATATGCCATATCATTCTCTCTCCCCTCAATGAGGCGTACCTCAGGGTTCCTCATAGAGGGGGTCGAGGTAGGGCTTACTACTTTCTTCTGCTAGATTTACAACTCCTTGGGGCGCATGGGTTTCCTTGTCGTATACCCCATCCGGGCTCACAGTCAACTAAGATGTGTGTGACTCGGGCTCGTGGCTTAGTCAAGATGTATAACTCAGGCATCAGTAGCCGAGCAAAACTACTTGGGCACATGGTTGGCTAAGCATCATGACTCAGGCACATGATTGGCCAATCAACACATGGCAGGCACATGACTGACCGAGTAACACAACTCTGACATATGGTTGATCGAACAACATGACTAGAGCAAATGATGCTAGAAAACTAAACGAGAGCATCACATGCGCAGTGGAATATCAAAATAAAATTGGTTTCCTAAGTAGATCAAAATCATCGTGCAAATATTGATGCGAGAAAAAAACGTAAAATCAAATAATTACATCATGTGTGAGACTGTTTACCTAGGGAGATCGTATATCCTTAGTTTTTCATATCCAGATGAAGAAGATTAAGGAGGTAAAAGTATCATCCTCTCTAGTGGTATCCACATGATAGATCGTTGCAACGATACTCTTCCAATCGCAGCACCAAGTCTCGCAACTCTTGCACAACTTCTCACAACGAACTTGGAAGAAGATCATTTATCTTCTTCACTACCCTCTCACGCCTGAGAGGGGTCGGTCAGCTAAGAAGGTGAGGGAGAGGAGGAGAATAGGAGGGAGCTGCTGGTTATAGGTGCCCTGCAAGTCAATCATGTGAGTGATGACACGTGTGACACGCTGCAAGTATCGCAATTTTCGATTTTACGATTTTTCTCACACCAATATTTGCATGACGATTTTGATCTACGTGGGAAACTGATTTTGTTTTACTCTTTCGGTGCGCATGTGATGCTCCCGTTGAGATTTTCCAATATTGATATCAGAATCAAGATTGGTTTTAAACTACGTATGATGAGATTAAATCGCGTAGAAATATTCTACGCATTTGTTACGGGGATTGACAACAAAGACAACTCTACCTGCGGGCGAGGGATGGCCGGCCACAGCCAAGCCCTGTGCAGCGGCGGCCAGCCCCCTCCCAATTCCTAATGCGAGAAATGTTCTACGCATGGTTTTGAAGTGGTCTGTTCTTCAACATTAAAGGGGACGAGGTTGGCTTCCTCCCAATTCCTAATGTAATAATTATTTCCAAAATGATACGTAGGAGCACTTTAACAGTCCACAAATCTGATCTTTAAGAGGCAATTAATCCATCTGAGATGGATGCAAAACTTCACTTAATAAAATCCATATCTTTTGTAATTATTATTATAGACCATTATTATTATTATTATTATTATTATTAATAAATTCCATATCTAACTTCCCACGAGAGTGACACATTTACTAATTCCTTTTATCTCTCATAGACTAAAATCCTTGTTATTTCACTTAATCTATGTCTGTCATCCAATCTTCTCTCACTTGTGATTAGACTACCATGAAATATCCACCAACAAAATACAAATTTGCCTCATCCACTTTATCTTAATATAGATATTATCATTGTGTTTAGCTCCCACCTGCACCATTGCCCTCACAACAAGCCATTAAGATCCTCTGTTGCCTTCCAATTGTGAATCCCACATTTAGCTCAAGACAAACATGCCTGGAAGAACATAGTCTAAGAACTCCACTCAAAATAAAAGTGAGGAAAGTAGCAGGCAATATAAAAAAAATCAAATTAAATAATTAGTAAAATTCTCATCATATTACATCATCATCTATAGAACCGTTATTTTATTATCAAATTAAATAATTAGCTGCATTCTTTATAGAAAAGGAGTGAAGTGATTCATCAGAACATGTCGTTGGACTCACCATCAGTTACTTGAAAAATTCCTAAGACCATTGCAAAGATGTGATGAGACAATTTTAAAAATGCACAAGTTTACCTTCCATTGATTGCATAAGCTACACATAACAGAAATACCTCAGAAACTACCAATCTAAGAAACATTTAGAAAAATAAGGTAATTGGCAAATCAAACTTTAAGCTAAGAATGCTATTGCACTTCCCTTCTTACCTATTGCTAATAACAATCAATAGTTAAAAGATTCCGCAAAGACTTCAGTTTGAATACTCTCCATGACATTGAATAATTCTTACAACCATTGCAAGATATATTTAACTTCCAATCTATATTATGCTCACACATAATGTTGTGTAATGATAGCAGACACATAACATACAATTGGAAGAAAGAAGAAAAAGGAGCAGACTCGATGAAGAATTCACAGAAAATCACACTTACCTGATTGCCTGAAGAGCAATCCATCAAAAACATTTAAAGAAAGTAAAAAACAGGGTCGAGCATACGCACAAGAAATGGGATGCGTAAGGGTCCGTAATGGGTTCGATTGGGCTTTACGAACAAAAATAAGAAAATACTGAGCAAGCCTACTAAATACGAAAGCCCAATTTAGGCCCATTACGGGTCTCGATATGCCCATTGAGAATTGAGATAATAACCAAATGATTTTGACACCTTGTGATACTGACCTCGCAACAGATTAAATAAACTAACACACTCTAAAACAAAACAAAAACTATCAACAAAAATCCAAGAATCACTTCCAATGACTGCTTGTAATAGTCAAGATTCATAGCAAACTCTGTAGCACTACTAACAAGCTTGGCAGGTACAATTCACACAATGACTTCCAATGACTGCTTGTAATAGTCAAGTAGTTTTTGCATATCTTACTTCTATTAGTTCCACAATTCACACACAGCTACACAAAATTTGCCGCAAAAGATGGACCAGCTGATATCAAGATTCAGAAAACATTTTACATATTGAAAGATGATCGATATTCTTATGAACTTATCTGAACAGTGACATAAAAAATAAGCACAGTTGCATGGAGAGACAGAAGCAAGAGTCGTTGAAAATGGGTCTGGATAGTGTGCACAATCATACGTAGTCATTTCTGCACTAAATGCAGGACATAAAACCTTGTGATGCAATGACCATCAACTCTACAACACAAACTAAAGACAATTACAGAAATTTGAAATATAAATTAGTTTGCTTGTTAGAGTTTGTTGATGCAGGAAACGCCTGAGCGACAATTCCAATGAGGTTGAAGACATTTCAGGATAGCATACTCAAGTTTTGATTCTCTGAAGTCCATTCAACCTGCAAGCAAAGTGACACCTTCTTATATGCAAAACAAATGGGTAGAGTACCAAACCAATGGTAATCCTGATCAACACAGCAACTGGTCTTACATATTCCATTGAGGCCACTGCATGCCAATATCACAATACATAAAAGAAACATAAAAGGAATTTTCCAATTAGCACACGAATAAGTTTGCAAAGAAGCTCAACTGACAAGATAAAACCACCTTTAAGACATCCAAATCCATAAATCCATGAAAACTCACCAAAAACAAATTATAGAAACAACACTCCAGTGTTAATTTTTTTTTTTCAGCTACTAAAATCATCATAGAAACTACTACATGTAACTTCTTGTGATCTTTGGTGACATATACAGACTGCATAACTTGAAATGAAACATGGCTCTTCGACACTCACCCAACAACCAATAACCCATCCGGAATTAATTTGGACAGAATCCAAATACCCATTCAAAATCAATTTGCACAAAATCAAAAAGTTCCTAAGATCAAAATCATCTCAGTTAGACAGCAAAGCAGAATTTATAGAACCTGTTGTTCACATGCAAACCAACAATACTATGCCAAACACAATCAGAAAATGATTTGAGCAAACATTTAGTAAGACAAAACAAAGTTGGTTCACAGTCAAGGCTAATCTAGCTTGTCAAACTCACACCACAATAGACCATTAGATAAACCATTTGCATTCTATTTCCAAAATCTCAAACTAGGAAAATAATCTACCTTCATCGATCCGAGGTTTCAAAGAGCCCAGAGACTTATGCTTTGCAATCAAGAACGGACTTTTCCATGAACCTTAATGAGTAACACTGGAAGACATTTAGTGTTGTGCTCTGCAGATACCTTCCAATTACAACCTTACTACCATACGACACCAAGGAATAATTCTTTCAATGGACTGCACCTCAGTAGCCGAGGCTGGTGGTTGATGTAAAACAGCTTGTTGTCAAATGTGAGTTAGACCATCAGCTAGGTCCTTCTCATCCTCCTCAGATACCAAATAAAGGGCTCATTTCCCTTCATACTCACCTGCAACTCTCAAAATATCAAGAAGCTCAGGAACCTTTTCTTTGTAAGGTAGAACAATCTTCTCCATAAATTTCTTATCTGATAATTGCACGAAGTACTCAAACTTGCCTCGTCGAGTCCACAAGCCTTTGGTATTCAACATCTCCAAAACACGAAACCGAGGAATTACCCTCTTCTCCAAATTATATTTCAAGAGATATGAGTGGACGGCGATGAAGGAAGGGACGCACCCAACTTCATTGATTAAAAATTCCATTTTTTTACGGAGCAACTCCAGCGAAAGGCCTAAAAGCCTCGGTGACTGCTTGACTGCAGAAAAAAACTCAGACTTCGACCACCCGAAGCTCCTCAGGAGCTGAACCTTTGCCTCGACTGTTTCTTTGCTTACCAAGTGGAGATATTTAAGGATCGTCATGAACATTTGAGAGTGTCGGGGAATCCCAAGTTCGTCGGCTCTCACAACCAAAGCCCGGAGTGACTCTGATTTCCGTAAGATTAAAGTTGGGCTAGTTCTCAAGACGAAAGAGACACTTTCTTCAGGGATACCACACTCATCCCTTAAGAATTTTAGGAGGATGCATGTTCTTCTCAACGTTGAAGCCGAAAAACCGTCCTGTCTTCTTGAGATGCTTGAGAACGAGCTCTCTCGATCCCAAGAGACTTTCCCATATCTCCAATTTGGGGACGATGGAACGATTAATGTTGAGGACGAGGATGGCATCGTTCTTCAGGATGGTATCGACGATGTCCGACTCCGATAGGCCCATATCGCGTAAGAACTGAAACTTCGGGGCGAGAGTCTTGTCCACGTTGCAGCATAGGTAATTGGGTTTCGAAGATATCAACTTCCTGATACCGACACCATCGAAGCCCTGAGATCTCATGAAGTTAAGGACGGCGTCAGGTTTCTCGGTGGATCGGAGGTGCGCAAGGGGTTTAGAGAACTTGGCTGCCTCGGAGGGGGAGAACCCACAGGAGTTGACGAGGTATTCCACCATGAAGTGGGGTTCTGGAGATATGGTGCCGCCTACGGCGGCGGCGGCACCGTCGACAGATGAGGAGGAGAAGAGGAGATATTGACGACAGCAGGTTTCGAACAAGGACAGGAGGCTATTGCGGCGGAGTACGGAGCGGCGCATCGCAGCTGCCACTGTGGGACAAAAGAGAGCCAACCGCAGCGAACCCTAATGGCTCCAACCCTTATTACATGAAGTGTGTATAACTTTCGCAATGCACAAGAAATACAAAATTATATGAATAAATTATTTATATAGAAAATATAGATAAAACGGATCTACAAAATACTAATGTGACCGTATCTTTCAGTATCATTTTTTTATTTTTTTTTTCTTATGAATAAAATTTATAAATAAATATTAAATATTTTAGGTTAAGTGATATTATTTTATCAATAAATTAAATAAAAATATAATTATAATTACATTAAAGGTCCACCTTTTCTTACTTTATGGGAGGATTCCTCTTCTTCATTCTTTAGGTGAAGTGTAGTTTCTTTAATATTTTTTTAAAAATATATTTTTTTATTTTTAAATATTTTATAAAACTATTTTTGATTTAAATATATTATAATTATTTATATAGTTTACAGATTCCAAATTTTTTCTGTTCATAAGTGCTTAAAATTTTATTTGAAGATTAAAATATATTATAATTATTCATGCTATATATAGTGTCTAATATTTTTTTCTATTCTTCTTAAGTATATTATAGTTATTCATACTATTTTTTATTTTTATTGTTGTTATAATAATTTTATTTCCATTTGATTTATATAATAGTTGAGAAAACACATTCTTTGCTCACTTATACAATTTCAACTTTTATTTATTTTTATTTATCATATTTTAATGACTAATGCTAAGATGTTTTAATTATAATTTAAAATTAAAGTAATAGTTAGGATTTAAGTTAAAGTAGGTCAACAAATTAGGCTCAAACCCATAGACTAAATCATAATTGGTAGACTAAGCTCAACTGGTTGGTTAACCATAGTCAATTGCTCGACCTAACACCACATGGGTAGTTTGTATTATTATTAGTCTATGAGTTATTAGCTGACACAGCTTGGTATAATACATGCACAAACATATACAATGCATATTATTTGGGCTGACCCAACCTAACCAGGTGTTATGATTTTAGGTATTATCCTTATTTTTTTTATTTAGACTCAAACATTAATTTTAATCAAATTTGATTTAATTAGTTTAGATTGATTTAAAGTGATTTTGAATCGATTTGATTTATTTAAATTTATTTAAACTTAAATTAAATTTAATCTAATTTAAATTATAATGATTTAGGATGGTTTACATCACTTAATTGAGAATTAGAGATCGATTTAGCTTGATTTAGTTAAATCGAGTTTAATTAGTCAAATCACTTGAGAGATAATTGATCTTATTTGATATTAATGATATTAAAAAGATAAAATTAAGATGTTTTAATTGTTGAAAAATCTATAATCGACATCTCATGCGTAGCGAAAAATAAAAACAAAAGTAGATTTTCCAAAGTCAGGTACTTAGTTGTTGTGCGACGATTGGTGCATGAAAAAACCACAAGTATTGTGTAACATGTATTATTTAGGAAGACCGTATATCCTTCAAATTTTTAGATCTGATAGAGAAGATGAAGAAGAAGTCATGTGCTCCTCTCTAGCAATGATTCACACGATAGACGTGACGATGATGCTCCTTAGATCATTACAAAATCTAACACTCCGAGCACACCATAAGGCTAACAGGCCAAGAAGGAGTAGAAGAGGCTGAAGAGAATAGGAGGGGCAATCACCAGAAGTTCCAGCTTATGAATCCTAAAGTTTCTCATATTTATAAGATTCATGCAATTTAACCATAATGGATCCTACTCTATTGAGTATTAGATCTTCATCCAATTACCAAGCCATTTAGACTAATAAATTTTTATCTAATAATCTCATATTAGATCTCATTCATAGGATTCAATAATACAAGGTCTTATTATATATCAATAAAATAGGGATTATACAGATATCACATATCTACACTTCTACTCATCGCAACATTTATCATATATGTGTGACTCTCTAGGCCCGACATCGAGCTGGTCGTGAGTCGATCCTAATAGAACTCTTTCTAATATAGTGCATTATTATCTCATAGTAATTCACTCGACTCATCGATTACGGATGTACTAAGCTACTACGCCATAGTCCCTAGACTATCATGGACAAAAATATAAATAGGGTGCTCAATGTAATGCTCATGTATATCTATGTCTTTCGATCTTTGTTCATGCTTTATACAACAATAGGCTTCGTAATATAGCACATTAGTTTGGTAGCCCTAATTTGGTTAGTTTTGTGGTCGTGTTTGGCTTGTAAATGAGAGTTGTGTCATGTAAACACTTGTAGGGATTTCAATTTGTAATATACCATGATCCTTTGTGTGCAACTGTTTAGTGTTTATGAAGTTTATGGTTATAATTTGCATTGGTTATAATGTGTTTGCTGAAATGATTGCTTGTGGATCTCATGCGAAACATTTTCTTCACCACATTTCTCTTTTCTAAGTCCTAAGGGACCATATGAGGTTTTGGGGAGGCTGACCTTTATGGACGAACAAGCAAGGGTGCAACACAATTTAGGCAAAACTAGCTAAGTTCGTGATATTTGGTATTATAATAAGACAAGCATACTTAGAAACACATTACATGCAAACATGCGAGACCTAGCTAGGCTGCATGAAGGGCAGCCAGCACGGGCGATCGTTGGGGGGAAACAAACATTGAGATGTAGGGAAAGGAGTCACTCAAAGGAGCGGGTATCCAAGATTGGCATTCAGAGGAATGACCAACCCTTTGCATGATAAGTACCACGAGGATAAGTAAGTTGAGAAGAATGCGTAGAGCATAAAGGTTGAGATGGTTAAGTTCGAGCTATGGCTCAATGTTGGCAACTAAACTTGACAGTGGTTAAGGCAAGCGGGGCAGTTGGTAAAAGATGAAACTATACAAAGTGGAATGGGTTGCATAACAATCAAAAGAGTTATATAAAGCTCACAAAGATGAGGGGAATTGTTAACTCAAAGAATTTGATACTCATACAAGGGCGTGTATGCGGATGATGAAGTATTTATAGTCATCCAAAGGCGACTGAAACTCGACGTTATGGAGCATTGAAATTTTCTCTTCAGCATGGAAAGGATACGCTTGTAAGAGATTGAAGTGTGCAATAAATTTAGCATGTTACTAAGCTTTGAAGGGTGCAGCGGGTGCTATATTGGTGAAGAGTCACAATCTAGCAAGTGTATTTGCGTGGGCAGAACAATACACAGTTTGTTCAGTAAAATAAAGTAGTCCAAGGGGATGATAATCTCCAAAACTTCCAAAGGGAATGATGTAAAGAGAAAAGTTACTCCAATATGAGATATATATAGGAGGGATAAGTCTTGATTCTCTAGAGAGAGAATCGTATGCAATAGACCACATATTGAGAAGGAATATCTCAAGACAACAACTCTAGAAAGTTAAATGGACCAAGCGAGCGGTGAGAAGCCATTGCATGATCTCGCATAAGGTAATGCATTGGTTGATGCATTTGCAAGATCAAGTGGGGGAGCGATCCATAACAACATCAAATGAAGGCATAGTTAAAGCCAATGTGAAAATCAAACACAATGGAGGGTTAACCCGCGAAATGGTAGACACGAGGGCCACCATTAACTCAATGCAAATCGAGAGACGGAGCAACTTTGATGAAACTTGGTGAAGTGTTTATGTCACTTGAAGGGAGTCGACGTAAAAATAGAACATGGAGCGGAGGCACAAAGCATCCCTTGGATAGAGGCCAATGATATGAACTCTTGTAGAAGAAAGAGTGAGATTATATCATTTCATGGGTTCTTCATTCTGATTGAGCAGACTCATCCTGTATGGTGCCAAAGACTTCGAGTGTATCATGTAAGATGAAACTTCGAAATGAAACTTTCGAACGAGGTTCGTCTCCACATTGCAACATAGGTAAATGGGTTTCAATGATATTACCTTTTTGATAATGGCGCCATCTAATCCTTGAGATATCATGAAGTTAAGGATGACTACGGATTTCTCGATGGATCGGAGGTGCATGATGGGTTTAGAGACCTTGGCTGCCTCGATGGGGGAGAATCCGCAGGAGTTCACGAGGTATTCCACCATGATTTGGGGATCTAAAGATATGGTGCTGCCTACGGCGTTAGTTACAGCGTCGACAGAGGAGGAGATCTCGAAGGTGATAAGTTTCGAACATGAGCATAAGGCTATTGTGGAGCGAAGCGCAACCATTATTGTAAGTCGCAATGACACCCTAAAGACTACAACCATCCTTATATGTAGTGTGATGTATAACCTTCGTTATGCACAAGAAATACAAAATTACATAATTAAATTATTTATATAAAAATATAAATAAATATTAATTACTTATATAAAAAAAACCTTCATCCTGGACATGTGGCCGAGTCTCTATCCACTCAATTGTCTCCTCTATCTAGCGACCCTTGTCGTGATCGATCGTGATCCTCAAACAAAAAAGGAAAAATTGTCTATCGATCGATATGCATAATATTGATCAATAAATTAGATGATATTTTAATTAAATTTTGACTGCACATCAATACTATATATCAGAGTAATAACATATGTTAAATAATAGCAGGTCACATTTCTATATGGAGGAATCAATCTACAAATGCCAACATCGTGATCAACCATAAGTATGTTTACATTGCATTTTGTTTATAAATATACATTTTATGGTATATTCACATAAGTATAGTGTGCATAAATCTGAAATAATAGTGATGTGAATGATCATAAACTCTAACAACAAGAGCTAAGGGCAATTAGAGAATCTTGAAATACACATTTAATTGTCACTTCTAAACCTTTTGAGCTTACATGTTAGTCTGCACGTTAGTCTAAGAACTCTCACTCAAAATAACAATGGGGAAAGTAGCAGGCAATATAAAATATTAAAGTAAATAATTAGCAAAATTCTCATCATTTTACATCATCATCTATAGAACGTTATTTTGGTGTTCTCAGCACCTGCTGCATTCTTTTATAGAAAAGGAGCGAAATGATTCATCGGAACATGAGGTTGGACTCACCATCAGAAACTTGAAAGATGCTTATGATCATTGCGAAGATGTGAGACAATGCACAAGTTTACCTTCCATCGCATAACATTGCTACACATAACAGTAACACCTCTAAAACTACCAATCTAAGGGGGAGAAACATTTAGCTTTTGATTAAAAATAGCGAACAGCACAATCATGCTTTAGTGAAAAGTAAGGTAATTAGCAAATCAAAATTTAAGCTAAAAGTGCTACTGCACTGCCCTTCTTACTTATTGCTAATAACAATCAATATTTAAAAGATTCCGCAAAAACTTCAGCTTGAATACTCTCCATGACATTGAAGAATTCTTAACTTCCAATCTATATTATGCTCATACATACTTGTGTAATGATAGCAGACACGTAGCTTGCAATTGGAAGAAAGAAGAAAAAGGAGCAGGCACGATGAAGAATTCACGGAAATCACACATACCTGATTGCCAGAAGAGCAATCTATCACAAACATTTAAAGAAAGTAAGAAACAGGATCGAGCATAGGCACAAGAATGCAATGCTTAGGGGTCCGTAATGGGTTCGAAAGGGCTTTACGAACAAAAATACTGAGCAAGCCTACTAAAAACGAAAGCTCAATTTAGGCCCATTACGGGTCTCGATATGCCCATTGAGAATTGAGACAATAACCAAATCATTTTGAAACCTGGTGATACTGACCATCGCAACAGCTTAAATAAACTAACACGCTCAAAAACAAAACAAAAACTATCAACAAAAATCCAAGAATCACTTCCAATGACTGCTTGTAATAGTCAAGATTCATAGCAAACTCTGAAGCACTACTAACAAGCTTGGCACGAACAAGTATGTAACTAGAAAAGCAGTTTTTGCATATCTTCCAATATTCTTACTTCTATTAGTTCCACAATTCACACACAGCTACACAAAATTCGCCGCAAAAGATGGACCAACTGATATCAAGATTCAGAAAACATTTTACATATTGAAAGATGATCGATATTCTTTTGATCTTATCTGAACAGTGACATAAAAAATATGCACAATTGCATGGAGAGGCAGAAGCAGGAGTTGTTGAAAATGGGTCTGGATAGTGTGCACAATCATAAGGAGTCATTTCTGCACTAAATGCAGGACATAAAACCATGTGATGAAATGATCATTAACTCTACAAAAAAACCTAAAGGAAATTACAGAAATTTGAAATACACATTTTGTTGTCAATTTTAAAACGTTCAGGCTTATATGAATTACTTTGCTTGTTAAAGATTGTTGATGCAGGAAACGCCTGAGCAACAATTCCAATGAGGTTGAAGATATGTCAGGATAGCATACTCAAAGTTTTGATTCTCTGAGGTCCATTCAACCTGCAAGCAAAGTGACACCTTCTTATATGCAAAACAAATGAGTAGATATATACAGAGCAACTACCACTAAAATCAGCTACTAAAATCATCAGAGCAACTACCACTACATGTAACTTCTTGATCTTTGGCGATATATACAGAATGCATAACTTGAAACGAAACATGGCTCTTTGACACTCACCCAAAAACCAATAACCCATCCGGAATTAATTCGGACAGAATCCAAATACCCGTTCGGAATCAATTTGCACAGAATCCAAAAGTTCACGAGATCCAAAAATCATCTCGGTTGGACTGCTAAGCAGAATTTATAGAACCTGCAGTTCACATACAAACCAACAATACAATGCCAAACACAATCAGAAAATGATTTGTGCAAACATTTAGTAAGACGAAAAAAAGTTGGTTTACAATCAAGGTTAATCTAGCTTGTAACATACGAGGAATCTCACACCTCAATAGACCATTAGATAAGCCATTTGCATTCTATTTCCAAAATCTCAAACTAGGAAAATAATCTACCTTCATCGATCCGAGGTTTCAAACAGCCCAGAGACTTATGCTTTGCAATCAAGAACAGACTTTTCCTTGAACCATAATGAGTAACACTGGAAGACATTTTGTGTTGTGCTCTGCATATACCTTCGATTACAACATTACTACCATAGGACACCAAGGAATAATTAATTCTCTCATTGGACTGCACCTCAGTAGCCAAGGCAGGTGGTTGATGTGAAACAGCTTGTTGTCAAGGGAAAAGGTGCAGAATCACTTGCTCGGCTCCTTTCGAGAATTTAAAATGTGAGTTAGACCATCAGCGAAGCCCTTCTCATCCTCCTCTGATGCCAAATAAAAGGGCTCATTTCCCGTCGTACTCACCTGCAACGCTCAAAATATCAAGAAGCTCAGGAACCTTTTCTTTGTAAGGTAGAACAATCTTCTCCATAAATTTCTTATCTGATACTATAATGAAGTGTGCAAACTTGTCTCGTCGAGTCCACAAGCCTTTAGTATTCAACATATCCAAAACACGAAACCGAGGAATTACCCTCTTCTCCAAACTATATTTCAAGAGATACGAGTGGTCGGCGATGAAGGAAGGGACGTACCCAACTTCATTGATTAAAAATTCCATTTTTTTACGTAACAACTCCAGCGAAAGGCATAAAAACCTTGGTGACTGCTTGACCGCAGAAAAAAACTCGGACTCCGACCACCCGAAGCTCCTTAGGAGGTCAACCTTTGCCGTGACTCTTTCTTTGCTTACCCTGTGGAGATATTTCAGGATCGTTATGAACATTTGAGAGTGTCGGGGAATCCCAAGTTCATCGGCTCTCACAACCAAAGCACGGAATGACTCTGGTTTCCGTAACATAAAACTGGGGCTAGTTCTCAAGACGAGAGAGACCCTTTCTTCAGGGATACCGCACTCATCCCTTAAGAATTTTAGGTTAGGATGCATCGTCTTCTCAACGCTGAAGCCGAAAAACCATGGTGACTTCTTGAGATGCTTGAGAACGAGCTCTCTCGATCCCAAGAGACTATCCCACATCTCCAATCTGGGGACGATGGAACGGTGAACGTCGAGGCGGAGGATGGCATCGTTCTTCAGGATGGCATCGACGATATCCGACTCCGATAGGCCTAAATCGCGTAAGGACTGAAACTTCGGGGCGAGGGTCTTCTCCACACTGTAGCATAGGTAATTGGGTTCGAAAGATATCACCTTCCTGATACCGGCGCCATCGAAGCCCTGAGATCTCAGGAAGTTAAGGACGGCGTCAGGTCTCTCGGTGGATCGGAGGTGCGCAAGGGGTATAGAGAACTTGGCTGCCTCGGAGGGGGAGAACCCGCAGGGGTTGACGAGGTATTCCACCATGAAGTGGGGTTCTGGAGATACGGCGGCGGCAGCGTCGACAGAGGAGGAGGAGAAGAGGAGATATCGAAGGCGGCAGGTTTGGAACAATGGCAGGAGGGTCTTGCGGCGGAGTCCAGAGCGGAGCATCGCAGCCGCCATTGTGGGACAAAAGAGAGCAACCGCAGCGGCACCCCAAAGGCTCCAACCCTCCCTTACACGTAGCGTGTATAACTTTCGGTATGCACAAGAAATACAAAATTATAGGAATAAATTATTTATATTTAAAATATAGATAAATGGATCTTCAAAATACTACTTTGACCCTATCTTTTTCTGTTCATTCGAGTGCTTGAAATTTTATTCATAGATTAAAATATATTATAATTATTCATGCTATATATAGTGTCTAATATATTTTTCTATTCCTCTTAAGTGTTTAAATTTTTTTAATTGTAATATATTATAGTTATTCATACTATATGTTATTTTTAAATTTTTATAGTAGTTATAATACTTTGATTTCTATTAGATTTATATAATAGTTGACAAAGACATTCTTTCCTCACTTATACAATTTCACATTTAAGCTAATAATAAGTGTCTTGATTATATTAATAATATTATAATTTAAAAATTAAAAAAATAGTTAGGATTTAAGTGAAAATCGATCAACAAATTAGAATCAACCAATAAACTAAATCATAATTCATAGACGAGGCTCAACTTGTTGATTAAGCACAATCAATTACATGGATCGTTCATATTATTAGTCTTGGGATATGAACTGACACTGTTTGGTATTATAATAAATGCACAAACATATACATTACATATTATTTGGCTAGTCCAACCTAGCTTGATGTTATAAATTTATCTTTAATCCTTATTTTTTATTTAAACTAAAAAACATTGATTTTTAATCAAATTAGATTTAATCAGTTTAGATTGATTTAGAGCGATATTGAATCAATTTGATTTATTTAAATTTATTTAACCTAAATTAAATCTAATCAAATTTAAATTATAATAATTTAGGATGGTTCAATCACTTAATTGAGAATTAGAGATCAATTTAGTTTCAGTTAGATAAATATAGTTCAATTAGTCGAATTGAATCATAGTTCAAATCAGTTGAGAGCTAATTGATCCTATTTGACATTAATGATGTTAAAAAGATAAATTAAGATGTTTCAATTGTTTAAAAATTTATAATCTACATCTCATGCACATTAAAAAATAAAAAGAAAATAAAATTTTCAAAAGTCAAATACTTGATTGTTGTAGGATGATTACTGCGTGATAAAATTGCCTAGGAATATCATATATATCTCTAGAATTTTTAAATTTGATGAAGAACATGAAGGAGAAGTTATGTGCTCCTCTCTAGCAGTGATTCACATAGCAAACGCGACAATTACGCTCCTTAGATCATTGTGAAATCTGCCTCTCCACGCACACCACAAGGCTATCAAGCCAAGGAGGAGAGAATGCTGAGGAGAATAGGATGGGAATCACTAGGAGTTCTATGAATCTTAAAGTTCTTCTTATTTATAAAGGTGCATGCTGCTTAACCATAAATGATCATGTGCTATTATGTATTGAATCTATATCTAATTACCTAAGTCATTTAAACTAATAGATCTCTATCCAATAATCTCTTATTAGCTCTTATTGAATCTCATCCATAGGACAATAATACAAGGTCTTATAAGATATTCAATAAAATATGAGCTTTGCGAATATCACATATTCGTACTTCTATTCATCGCAACATCTATCATATGTGTGTGACCCTCTAAGCACGATATTGAGCTGAACATGAGTCTCTCATATTAAAACTCATGATATAGTATATTATTATCTTATAATAATTTACTCGATTCATCGATTACGGATGTACTATGCCACTATATCATGGTCCCTAGATTGTCACAGACAAAAATATAAACATGGATGTCTGCATCTTTCGGTCTTTATTTATGCTTTGTATACTAAGAAATAGGCTAGCAATAGGATTGACAGTCCTAGTTTGGTTAGCTTTCGTGGTCGTGTTTCACTTGTAAATGAGAGTTGTGTCATGTGGACACTTGTACGGATTTTGGTCTGTAATGGACTATGATCCTTTGTGTGAGATCGTTCAGAGTTTATAAAATCTATAATTATAATTTATTTGCATGGGCTATTAAGTGTTTGCTGAAATGATTGTCTGTGGATCCTATGTGAAGCATTTTTTCTAACCTGTTTTCTCTTTTTTAGGTCCTAAGGGACCATATAAGGTTTCAGGGATGCTAACCTTTATGAACAAACACACAAGGGTATCGCACGACATAGGTAAAACCAACTAAGTTCATGGTATTTGGTATAAGAGCAGGACAAGCACATACAGAAACACTTGACATGCAAACATAGGGAACCTAGATAGGCTGTTGGAGGGCAACCTACAAGCGCAACTATTTGGGGTAAACGAACATTGAAATGTAAGGAAATGAGTCCCTTAGAGGAGCGGGTATCCACGATTGGCAATCCGAGGAATAGCAAAACCTTTACATGAGAGGCACCACGAGGACAAATAAGTTGGGAAGAATGTGTTGCGCACAAAAGTTGGAATAGTTGAGTTCGAGCTACGACTCGATGTTGGCAACCAAACTTGACAGTGCTCATGGCAAGCAGGCAGTTAGTAAAAGATGAGACCATGCAATCGAAAGAGTTATACAAAGCTCACCGAGGTGAGGAGAATTGCTAACTTCAAATTTTTAGTACTCATGAAAAGGCTTGCATGTAGATGATGGAGTGTCTGTAGCCATCTCAAGACGATCGAAACTCGGCGTCATTGAGCATTGAAACTTTCTCTTCAATATGTGAAGGATATGCCCCTAGGAGGCTGAAGTGTGTAATAAGTTCAACATGTTAGTAGACCTTAAAGAGTATAGGGGGTGCTATAATAGCGAAGAGTCATAATCTAATAAGTGTATTTACTTGGACAATATATTGTACAGTTTCTTTAGTAAAACAGAGTAGTCCAATGGGATAGTGATCTCTGAAACTTTAAGATGGAACGATGTGAAGAGAAAAATTGCTCCTACAAGAGAGATATCCATGAGGGATAAGTCCTGATTCTCCAGAGAGAGAATCATGTGCAACGGATCCACATATTGAGGAGGATTACCTCAAGATAATAACTCCACAAAGTTCAATGGATCGAGCGAGCGATGATCAGTATGCAACTCATCTGACCCCACAATAGAGTCAGTCATTGAAGATTCAAGGAAAGACGAGAAGATGTAGCGTCTGCAATAATGTCGACGAGGACATCGAAGGAATAAGTGGGGGAAAATGTCATGGGCAAATATATCAATAAGGTGCTCAATGTAATACTCATGTATGTTTGTGTCATTTGATTTTCGTTCATGCTTTATACAGCAAGTAGCGGGCTAGTAGTAAGCTTGGTAGCTCTAGTTTGCTTAGCTTTCGTCATCGTGTTTAGCTTGTAAATGATAGTGTGTCATGTGGACACTTGTGAGGATTTCAGTATGTAACAGACCATGAACCTTTGTGTGCGATCATTCAGAGCTTGTGAAGTTTACGGTTGTAATTTACATTAGCTATAAAAGTGTTTGTTGAAATGGTTGCTTGTCGATCCCATATAAAATACTTTCTCTTATATATTTTCTCTTTTTTATATCTTAAGGGGCCATAGGAGGTTTCATGAAGGTTGATCTTTGTGAAAGGACATACAAGATTGCCACACGACTTAGGCAAAACCAGTAAACTTCGTGATGTTGAGCCGAGGATTATTTCAACCCGCACCCTTTTCTTGGCTCAGTGTCGCCTTTACAAAAGACAAGGCAATTACCACTTAGCTACTCGAGAGGGCTTTAGAGTGAGTGGGGCGCCTTCTAACAATATGGGGTGGAAGTCCCACCACTTCTTTGTTAGTTGTGGTTTGGGGTGGGGTGGCCCTTAGGGCTTGAATGGTCATCTCGGGCCAT
Source organism: Ensete ventricosum (assembly GCA_029747655.1). NCBI lineage: Eukaryota > Viridiplantae > Streptophyta > Magnoliopsida > Zingiberales > Musaceae > Ensete > Ensete ventricosum. Next base: position 55,940,579 of record JAQQAF010000006.1, on the reverse strand, counting down.
CAACAATATCCTCTCTCCCTCCCCCCTCCCCCCAAAATCAGAGATATGGTAATAGTATGTGACTAAAATCTGTAGCAAAAACTTTCGTCCTAAAGATGATAATTTTACGACAACAAGTTTGTGCAGCGTAATAGAGGAACACTGTTTTTGGGTTTTGGTTTTAGGATAACCAAAATATAGCAGTAGTAAGGTAGATTATCAGAACATGATGCAAATCTTGTGGAGATTATAGGGGTGATATGCGGTAATGGTGATGACGACAGAGTTGGCGATAATCTTAGCAATTGTGGGAATTGCTTAGGCGGCTAGATGAAGATGATGGGCGGTTGTGGAAGGGCCAAAGAACGCTGCTCTGATACCAAGTGTTAGAACCCTTGTGGATTCTAAACTTGGGGTTTGATCTATATAAGGAATCGACCTCCTGAAACTTTATAGGGGTTCCCTCCTTCAAGGTATTTAGCACAATGGCTAAAAAAAGATTAATCTATTTATGAGAAAATAGTTGTGACTACATATCTTTATATATAGACTCAAAACCATAACTTCTAATAGGACTCCTACTTCTAATAGACTCCTCCCCTCAACTCATAACCTCTAGCCAACTAGTGGGGCCAGTGGCTATAGGGGACTCATACTCAATCTTGGAAAGAGTCATAACTAAATGAAACTCTCCCCCTCTTACCGTAACCGACCTCCTAAGGGCAGAGGGGCAGTTATGAGACTCTCTCTTCATGAGGACTCCTCCATAACCCTAATCGACCACTTCTTTAATAGGGTTTAAAGTTAATTTATGATTTATTACATTCATGGCCCAATGAATTTGGGATCCAACCTAACTAGGGTCCTAACAATAATCAACCTATCATATTTTTATAAGTATTTTGATTAAAATATTTTCCTTTATTATTCACATCTAATTTTATAGAGATGCTAATTGGTGTATTAATGGCCTTAGCACTGTAGAAATCATTTTAATAGATATAAAGCACACTTAGTTTCATTGATAAAAATTCTATCATTTAGTTGTTTAATTTATAATCCGAAAAAAAATATCAATTCACCCATAAAAGTCATTTCAAACTCTTGGCTAATACTGTTCACAAATGTCTCACATAAAAATTTATTAGTAGAATTAAAAATAATATCATCAATATAAAAATTAAATAATAAAAAATTATTTTTAAAATATTTTATAAATAATATGATATCGATCTTACCTTTCAAAAAAAATATTTTAAATAAAAAAAAAACTAAGAGCTTGGTTCGACCTAAAGAGAGCATTAGATAATTTGTTGTGACAAAAGAAGTCAGAGAGATAGGGGTAGGAGAGATCGATGAGGAAAAGTTGAATCACCATGTCATAAGCCAATCTTGCTTTAGTGAAAATTAAGGTAATTAGCAAATCAAAATTTAAGCTAAGAGTGCTATTGCAATGCCCTTCTTACTTATTGCTAATAACAATCAATAGTTAAAAGATTCCGCAAAAACCTAATACTCTCCATCACATTAAATTATTCACGACCATTGCGAGATATATTTTTAACTTACAATCTATATTATGCTCACACATAGTTGTGTAATGATAGGACACACACAGCTTACAATTGGAAGAAAGAAGAAAAAGGAGCAGACTTAATGAAGAATTCACACTTAACTGATTGCCTGAAGAGCAATCTATCACAAACATTTAAAGCAAGTAAGAAACGTGGTCGAGCATAGGCAAAAGAAATGAGATAATACTTCACAAGCCTACTAAATACGAAAGCCCAATTTAGGCCCATTACGGGTCTCGATATGCCCATTGAGAATTGAGATAATAACCAAAAGATTTTGAAACCTTGTGATACTGATCTCGCAACAAATTAAACAAACTAACACATTCAAAAACAAAACAAAAACTATCAACAAAAACCAAGAATAACTTCCAATGATTGCTTGAAAGAGTCAAGATTCATAGCAAACTCTGTAGCACTACTAACAAGCTTGGCAGAAACAAGTATGTAATTCGAAAAGCAGTTTTTGCATATCTTTCAATATTCTTTATGCAATTGTTAGTTCTATCAGTTCCACAATTCACGCACAGCAACACAAAATTCTCAGCAAAAGATGGAACGGCTGATATTAAGATTCAGAAAACATTTTACATATTCAAAGATGATCGATATTCTTATGATATTATCCGAACAGTGATATAAAAAATACTCACATTTCATGGAGAGGCAGAAGCAAGAGTTGTTGAGAATGGGTCAGGATAGTGTCCACAATCATAAGTAGTCATTTCTGCACTCAATGCAGGACATAGAACCTTGTGATGAAATGATCATTAACTCTACAACAACACCTAAAGGAAATTACAGAAATTTGAAATACACATTTTGTTGTCAATTTTAAAATGTTCAGGCTCATATGAATTAGTTTGCTTGTTAGAGATTGTTGATGCAGGAAATGCCTGAGCAACAATTCCAATGAGGTTGAAGACATGTCCGGATAGCATACTCAAGTTTTGATTCTCTGAAGTCCATTCAACCTGCAAGCAAAGTGACCTTCTTATATGAAAAAGAAATGGGTAGAGTACCAAATCAATGGTAATCCTGATCAACACAGCAACTGGTCTTACAAATTCCATTGAGGCCACTGCATGCAAATATCACAATACATAAATGGAATCTTCCAATTAGCACACGAATAAGTTCGCAAAGAAGCTCGACTGACAAGATAACAGTTCCTTGAAGACATCCAAATCCATAAATCCATGAAAACTCACATAAAACAAATTATAGAAACAACACGCCGGTGTTTTTTTTTTTTCAGCTACTAAAATCATCAGAGCAACTACTACTACATGTAACTTCTTGTGATCTTTGGCGATATATACAGAATGCATAACTTGAAATGAAACATGGCTCTTTGACACTCACCCAACAACCAATAACCCATCCGGAATTAATTCGGACAGAATCCAAATACCCGTTCGGAATCAATTTGCACAGAATCCAAAAGTTCCCGAGATCCAAAAATCATCTCAGTTGGACTGGTAGCAGAATTTATAGAACCTGCAGTTCACATACAAACCAACAATACTATGCCAAACACAATCAGAAAATGATTTGAGCAAACATTTAGTAAGACAAAACAAAGTTGGTTTACAATCAAGGTTAATCTAGCTTGTAACATACGAGGAATCTCACACCTCAATAGACCATTAGATAAGCCATTTGCATTCTATTTCCAAAATCTCAAACTAGGAAAATAATCTACCTTCATCGATCCGAGGTTTCAAACAGCCCAGAGACTTATGCTTCGCAATCAAGAACAGACTTTTCCTTGAACCTTAATGAGTAACACTGGAAGACATTTTGTGTTGTGCTCTGCATATACCTTCGATTACAACATTACTACCATAGGACACCAAGGAATAATTAATTCTCTCACTGGACTGCACCTCAGTAGCCAAGGCAGGTGGTTGATGTGAAACAGCTTGTTGTCAAGGGAAAAGGTGCAGAATCACTGCTTGACTCCTGTTAAGAAATTCAAATGTGAGTTAGACCATCAGCGAAGCGCTTCCCATCCTCCTCTGATACCAAATAAAAGGGATCATTTCCCTTCATACTCACCTGCAACTCTCAAAATATCAAGAAGCTCAGGAACCTTTTCTTTGTAAGGTAGAACAATCTTCTCCATAAATTTCTTATCTGATAATTGCACGAAGTGCGGAAACTTGCCTCGCCGAGTCCACAAGCCTTTCGTATTCAACATCTCCAAAACACGAAACCGAGGAATTACCCTCTTCTCAAAACTATATGTCAAGAGATATGAGTGGTCAGCAATGAAGGAAGGGACGTACCCAACTTCATTGATTAAAAATTCCATTTTTTTACGGAGCAACTCCAGCGAAAGGCCTAAAAGCCTCGGTGACTGCTTGACTGCAGAAAAAAACTCAGACTTCGACCACCCGAAGCTCCTCAGGAGCTGAACCTTTGCCTCGACTGTTTCTTTGCTTACCAAGTGGAGATATTTAAGGATCGTCATGAACATTTCAGAGTGTCGGGGAATCCCAAGTTCCTCGGCTCTCACAACCAAAGCCCGGAGTGACTCTGGTTTCCGTACGATAAAAGTTGGGACAGTTCTCAAGACGAGAGAGACCCTTTCTTCAGGGATACCGCACTCATCCATTAAGAATCTTAGGTTAGGCTGCATCGTCTTCTCAACGCTGGAGGCGAAAAACCATCCTGTCTTCTTGAGATGCTTGAGAACGAGCTCTCTCGATCCCAAGATACTTTCCCACATCTCCAATTTGGGGACGATGGAACGGCGAACGTCGAGGAGGAGGATGGCATGGTTCATCAGGATGACATCGATGATATCCGACTCCGATAGGCCCAAATCGCGTAAGAACTGAAACTTTGGGGCGAGAGTCTTGTCAACGTTGGAGCATAGGTAATTGGGTTTGAAAGTTATCACCTTCCTGATACCGGCGCCATCGAAGCCCTGAGATCTCATGAAGTTAAGGACGGCGTCAGGTCTCTCCGTGGATCGGAGGTGCGCAAGGGGTTTAGCGAACTTGGCTGCCTCGGAGGGGGAGAACCCGCAGGAGTTGACGAGGTATTCCACCATGAAGTGGGGTTTTGAAGATATGGTACCTTCTACGGCAGCGGCAGCGTCGACAGTGGAGGAGAAGAAGAGGAGATATCGAAGGCGGCAGGTTTCGAACAAGGGCAGGAGGCTATTGCGGCGGAGTACGGAGCGGAGCACCGCCATTGTGGGACAGATGAGAGCAACCACAGCGGCACCCTAATGGCTCCAACCCTCCTTACATGTAGTGTGTATAACTTTCACTATCTTATTTTAGCGACCGTTTCAATTGTAATCAAATATTTCAGTATCATTTTTTTATTTTTTTCTTGTGAATAAAATGTATAAATAAATATTTAATATTTTACGTTAAGTGATATTATTTTATCAATAAATTAAATAAAAACAAAAAAATATAATTACATTAAAGGATTCACCTTTTCTTACTTTATGGGAGGATTCCTCTTCTTCATTCTTTTAGAGTTATGTGAAGTGTTGTTTATTTATTTTCAAAAAAAAATATTTATTTAAATATTAAAAACTTAATTTTGGATTTAAATATGTTATAATTATTTATATAATGTACAGTTTCTAATTTTTTTTTTCTATTCATTCAATTGCTTAAAATTCTATTCGTAGATTAAAATATATTATAATCATTCATGTGACTAATATTTTTTCTATTTGTTTAATTTTTTAATTATAATATATTATAGTTATTCATCCAATATATTATTTCTGAATTTATATTGTAGTTATAATACTTTGATTTCTATTAAATTTATATAATAGTTGAGTGAGACAATGTTTCCTCATTTATACAATTTCAACTTTTATTTGCTATTATTTATCATATTTTATTGACTAATACTAATGATAAGATGTTTTGATTATACTTTAATAATATTATAATTTAAAATTAATGAAATAGTTAGGATTTAAGTTAAAGTCTGTTAACGAATTAGGCTTACTATACACTAAAACATAATCCGTAGACTAGGCTCAATCAGTTGGTTAAGTACGATCAATTGCTCGGCCCAATACCACATGGGTCCATTATTAGTCATATTATTTGGGTTAACCCAACCTTGCCTATTGTTATGAATTTTGCTCTTATCCTTATTTTTATTTAAACTCAAACATTAATTTCAATCAAATTAGATTTAATCAGTTTAGATTTATTTAGAGTGATTTTGAATCGATTTGATTTATTCAAATTTATTTAACCAAAATTAAATCTAATCTAATTTAAATTATAATAACTTAGGATGGTTCAAATCACTTAACCAAGAATTAGAGATTTAATTAGTTTGATTTAGTTAAATAGGTTTCGATTAGTCATTGAAAAATAATAAAAAAACCTAGATTTTTTAAAGTCAATTACTTGGTTGTTATACGATGATGCGAGAAAACCGCATGTATCATGTAAGATTAGATTTATTAACTAGGAAGATCATATATATCTAAAATTTTTAAATCTAATAGAGAAGATGAAGGAAAAGTCATGTACTACTCCCTAGTGATGATCCACATGGTAGACACGGTAATGATAATCCTTGTATCGCTATGAAATCTGACTCTCCACGAACACCATAAGGATGTTGAGTCAAAACGGAGGAGAGGTGGATGAGGAGAATAAGAGATGCAATCATCCGGAGTTCTAGCTTATGAATATTAAAGTCCCTCCTATTTATAAAGGTACAGTTTAACCCCCTAATAAATCATGTCATATTGGGTAATAGATCTTTTTCTAATTACCCAAGTCATTTAGACTAATGGATCTCTATTCAATATCTCTTATTGGCTCTTATTATATCTTATCCATAGGATCCAATAATACAATGTCTTATTAGATATATAATAAAATAAAAACTTTGCAGATATCACATATTTGTACTTCTACATATTGTAACATCTATCATCTGTGTGTGACCCTTTAGGCCTGATACTGAGCTGATCATAAGTCTCTCTTATCAGAATTCATGTATAGTATATTATTATCTCATAATAATTCACTCGACTTATCGATTATAAATGTACTAGGCCACAACGCGATGGTCCCCAGACTATCATGGACGAAAAGATAATCAGGATACTCAATATAATACCTCATGCATGTCTGTGTATTTCTATCATTGTTCATACTTTGTATAACAAGTACTAGACTAACAATAGGCTTGATAGCTCTAGTTTAGTTAGCTTTTATAGTCATATTCGGCTTGTAAATAAAAATTGTGTCGTATCAACATTTATAGGGATTTCGAACTGTAATGGACCATAATCATTAATGTGTGATCATTCAGAGTTTATGAAATCTATGGTTATAATTTAAATTGGCTATAAATTTTTTACTGAAATAATTACTTATGAATCTCATATGAAGTGTTTTCTCTAACTCATTTTCTTTTTTTGTAAGTTATAAGTGACCATGAGAGATTTCAAAGAGATTAAACTTTGCAGACAGACATGCAAGAGTTCCGCACGACATAGACAAAACCAACTAAGTTTGTGACATTTAGTATCAGACCATGACAAACACACATAGAAACACTAGGCATGTAAACATGAGAAACCTAACACGTGCGACCGTTTAGGAAAAATGAACATTGAGATGTATGAACATGAGTTACTCAGAGTGGATATCCAAGATTGACATTCAGATAAATGATCAACCCTTTGCGTGATAAACACCACGAGGATAAGCAAGTTGGAAACAAAACATTTAAGATTTTGATTTAAAATATCATATAGCATAATCATGCTTTTATGAAAAGTAAGGAAATTAGCAAATCAAAATTTAAGATAAGAATGCTACTGCAATGCCTTTCTTACTTTGCTAATAACAGTCAATAGTTAAAAGATTCCTAAAAAAGCTTAGCTGGAATACTCTCCATGACATTGAAGAATTCTTCCAACCATTACGAGATATATTTAACTTTCATTATATTTAATGATAGCAGACACATAGCTTACAATTGGAAGAAAGAAGAAAAAGGAGCAGAATCGATAAAGGATTCACAGAAATCACACACACATATTGAAAGATGATCTACATTCTTATGATCTTATCTGAACAGTGATATAAAAAAAATATGCACAATTGCATGGAGAGGCAGAAGCAAGGGTCATTGAGAACAGGACAGGACATTTTGCACAATCATAAGTACTCATTTTTGCACTAAATGCAGGACATAAAACCTTGTGATACAATGATCATTAACTCTACAACAAAACCTAAAGAAAATTACAGAAATTTGAAATACACATTTTGTTGTCAATTTTAAAACGTTCAGGCTTATATGAATTACTTTCCTTGTTAGAGATTGTTGATGCAGGAAACGCCTGAGCAACAATTCCAATGAGGTTGAAGACATGTCAGGATAGCATACTCAAAGTTTTGATTCTCTGAGGTCCATTCAACCTGCAAGCAAAGTGACACCTTCTTATATGCAAAACAAATGAGTAGAGTACCAAACCAATGGTAATCCTGATCAACACAGCAACTGGTCTTACAAATTCCATTGAGGCCACTGCATGCAAATATCACAATACATAAATGGAATCTTCCAATTAGCACACGAATAAGTTCGCAAAGAAGCTCGACTGACAAGATAACAGCTCCTTGAAGACATCCAAATCCATAAATCCATGAAAACTCACATAAAACAAATTATAGAAACAACACGCCGGAGTTTTTTTTTTCAGCTACTAAAATCATCAGAGCAACTAATACTACATGTAACTTCTTGTGATCTTTGGCGATATATACAGAATGCATAACTTGAAATGAAACATGGCTCTTTGACACTCACCCAACAACCAATAACCCATCCGGAATTAATTCAGACAGAATCCAAATACCCGTTCTGAATCAATTTGCACAGAATCCAAAAGTTCCCGAGATCCAAAAATCATCTCGGTTGGACTGGTAAGCAGAATTTATAGAACCTGCAGTTCACATACAAACCAACAATACTATGCCAAACACAATCAGAAAATGATTTGAGCAAACAATTTAGTAAGACAAAACAAAGTTGGTTTACAATCAAGGTTAATCTAGCTTGTAACATACGAGGAATCTCCAAAATCTCAAACTAGGAAAATAATCTACCTTCATAGATCCGAGGTTTCAAACAGCCCAGAGACTTATGCTTTGCAATCAAGAACAGACTTTTCCTTGAACCTTAATGAGTAACACAGGAAGACATTTTGTGTTGTGCTCTGCATATACCTTCAGATTACAACATTACTACCATAGGACACCAAGGAATAATTAATTCTCTCACTGGACTGCACCTCAGTAACCAAGGCAGGTGGTTGATGTGAAACAGCTTGTTGTCAAGGGAAAAGGTGCAGAATCACTTGCTCGACTCCTTTCGAGAAATTCAAATGTGAGTTAGACCATCGGCGAAGCCCTGCTCAACCTCCTCTGATACCAAATAAAAGGGCTCATTTCCCTTCATACCCACCTGCAACTCTCGAAATATCAAGAAGCTCAGGAACCTTTTCTTTGTAAGGTAGAACAATCTTCTCCATAAATTTCTTATCTGATAATTGCAAGAAGTGCGGAAACTTGCCTCGTCGAGTCCACAAGCCTTTCGTATTCAACATCTCGAAAACACGAAACCGAGGAATTACCCTCTTCTCCAAACTATATGTCAAGAGACATGAGTGGCCGGCGATGAAGGAAGGGACGTACCCAACTTCATTGATTAAAAAATCCATTTTTTACGGAACGACTCCAGCGAAAGGCATAATAACGTTGGCTACTGGCTGACTGCAGAAAAAAACTCGGACTTGGACCACCCGAAGCTCCTTAGGAGGTCAACCTTTGCCTCGACTGTTTCTTTTCTTACCATGTGGAGACGTTTAAGGATCGTCATGAACACTTGAGAGTGTCGGGGAATCCCAAGTTCCTCGGCTCTCACGACCAAAGCCCGGAGTGACTCTGGTTCCCGTAACATAAAACTTGGGTCAGTTCTCAAGACGAGATAGACCCTTTCTTCAGGGATACCGCACTCATCCCTTAAGAATTTTAGGTTAGGATGCATGTTCTTCTCAACGCTGAAATTGAAAACCGTCGTGTCTTCTTGAGTTGCTTGAGAACGAGCTCTCTCGATCCCAAGAGACTTTCCCACATCTCCGATCTGGGGACGATGGAACGGTGAACATCGAGGAGGAGGATGGCATCGTTCTTCAGGATGGTATCGACGATGTCCGACTCCGATAGGCCCAAATCGCGTAAACACTGAAACTTCGGGGCGAGAGTCTTGTCCACGTTGCAGCATAGGCAATTGGGTCTCAAAGATATCACCTTCCTGGTACCGGCGCCATCGAAGCCCTGAGATCTCATGAAGTTAAGGACGGCGTCAGGTTTCTCCGTGGATCGGAGGTGCGCAAGGGGTTTAGAGAACTTGGCTGCCTCGGAGGGGGAGAACCCGCAGGAGTTGACGAGGTATTCCACCATGAAGTGGGGCTCTGGAGATATGGTGCCGCCTACGGCGGCGGCAGATTCGACAGAGGAGGAGGAGAAGAGGAGATATCGAAGGCGGCAAGTTTCGAACAAGGGTAGGAGGCTATTGCGGCGGAGTCCGGAGCGGAGCATCGCAGCCGCCATTGTGGGACAAAAGAGAGCAACCGCAGCGGCACCCTAATGGCTCCAACCCTCCTTAGATGTACTGTGTATAACTTTCGCTATGCACAAGAAATACAAAATTATTGGAATAAATTATTTATATAGAAAATATAGATAAACGGATCTACAAAATACTAATCTGACCGTTTCATTTGTAATCAAATCTTTCAGTATAATTTTGTTATTTTTTTCTTGTGAATAAAATGTATAAATAGATATTTAATATTTTAGGTTAAGTGATAATCTTTTATCAGTAAATTAAATAAAAATAAAAATATATAATTACATTAAAGGATTCACCTTTTCTTACTTTATGGGAGGATTCCTCTTCTTCATTCTTTTACAGTTAGGTGAAGTGTAGTTTCTTTTATAATCTTTAAAAAATATTTTTCCTTTTATTTTTAATTTTTTTTTACAAAAATATTTTTCTATTTAAATAAGTTATAATTATTTATATAATGTATAGTTTCTATTTTTTTCTATTCATTAAAGTGCTTGAAATTTTATTCATAGATCAAAATATATTATAATTATTCATGCTATATATAGTGTCTAATATATTTTTTTCTATTCCTCTTAAGTGTTTAAAAATTTTTAAATTATAATATATTATATTTATTCATACTATATATTATTTTTAAATTTTATTGTAGTTATAATACTTTGATTTCAATTATATTTAAATGATAGTTGAGTAAAGATATTCTTTCCTCACTTATACAATTTTCAACTTTTATTTACTATTATCTATCATATTTTAATGACTAATGCTAATAATAAGATGTTTTGATTATAATTTAAAATTAAAATAATAGTTAGGATTTGAATTGAAGTCAACCAACAAATTAGACTCAATCCATAAGTTAAATCATAATCGATAGACTAGGCCCAACCAATTGATTAAGCATAGTTAATTGCTCAGTTGAACACCACATGACATTTCACATTTATGAGCTATGGGCTGACACAGTACATGTATAAACATATACAGTACATATTATTTAGGTTGGCACAACCTAGCCTAGTGTTTTGAATTTAACCCTTATCCTGATTTTTTTTCGACTCAAACATCAATTTTAATCAATTTAGATTGATTTAAAGTGATTTTGAATATATTTGATTTGCTTAAATTTGTTTAACCTAAATTAAATCTAATTTAATTTAAATTATAATAATTTAATTTAGTAATATTTAGTTAAATCGAGTTAAATTGGTCTAATTAAATATTATTTTAATTATTATTATCTTAATTGATACTAGTAGTACTAATAATTTTATAGATAATAAAATTACTTATTGATTAGGCTACCATATTGAATGTTATGATAAATTCGAAGTAAATATTGTTGATGGATGAATTCTAACATATGATAGCAAGTGTTCAAGGATAAATCTGATTATACAGGATGAAAAACTATTTATAAATTTATTTTTTATACCTCTTGGAAGACTTCTAAGTAGTGCTTGGAATTAAATAGCTATCAATATGTCTCTTGGAAATTTTCTAAGCTGACTATGAACTTTTTTTTCATAGAAAACAGATGATCCTCAAGGAAAAAAAAGATGTGGAAGTAAGATCACAAATGTCATTACCAATCGAATGGATAGAGTTCTTCAAAAGATTGTAATGACTCCTACACTGGAAAGCCGACCCATTGTTTATGCTATCACAAAGTGGAGATCCTACTTGATCAACATGTTGTGATATATCTCGTTAAATTTTTAAATTTTTGAATCATGTTTTATGTCAGTTAGTTAGAAGTTTATTTAAAAAATATTATTTAATTAAGTGTCAAAGTCCTAAAGAACTCTAAGTGGAAAAGTGATAGTCCAGAGAAACTCTTGGTAGAACTCTATAATTATACGTCAAACTATTTCTTTTTTATTAATAGAAAAATATAATCTCAACCATATAACAAACATATCCCCTAAAAGATCAAGGAGGTCAATCCTTTAAAGTGATATTTTATTCTATTTTTCTATGATATAACCCTAGGGGTTACTATCATTTTCCTTAAAAAAAAATTGGATAAATCTTTGGTGGACAAATCTGTTCTATTAGCAGCGAATTCAAATTTGACTAGATTTTTATTAGCATAATCATATTGTATTGGAAAGATTAAAAAAATTAAAAGGATCATGAAGCTAAAACTTCAAGCTTAGTACGTATCTAACTTTTCTTTTTAATTTTGTAACACCACTATAGACATAGTGTTTAATTTTACTGATAAAATACTGAGCATGATACATGATAATATTTCTAATTTTAGTGACGAATATTAGTAAATTTAGTTTCAACGATAGCTATAGAGCGAGATTTGAACGTAAGAGGACGAATTATAGATAAAACTAGATTAAGCTTTTGACCCTCAAACAAATTAAAACTGATGCAGATGCCAATAATTAGATTAAAGAGAACGAAACAGAACCTAAAGATCATCACTTATTAAACATATGGTCGATTGGAATGTCCGACATCACAAGGGGATTAAATATTTATAATTTTACTCATTATAGTTGCTCGCCTCATACCAACAACAGCCCATCTTTGACCATTTAATATAAAATTCGCACCCGTGCCCTAAATGCAGCGGTAGAACAGTCTCCTTCTCCACAGCGAACGCGACTGCGGTATTTTCTTATGGCTGCAGCGTTTTCCTCGGCGAACGGTGGATGCTGCGGCTTCCTCTCCGTCGGCGAACGGTGACTGCGCCCGGTATCTCTCTCTCACTCTTCGTCCTCCTCCTTCGCCGTCGCACAATCCCTTCTCCTCCCTCCTCCCCCTTTCGTCGCAGCTCTCCCGCTTCCCCGACACCATCCTCCTCCTCCCTCTTTCACCCGTTCATCGCGGCCCCCCGCCCCTCTTCCCCGTTTCCTCCCCCCTCCTCCACTTCATCACAGCGCCCGCCCCCCGTCGACCTCGACAGCCACCTTCATCATCCTCCGACCCCAACAGCGTCCTCTCCATTTTCCTACTGCCGCCCCGACAGCCCCCCTCTCCGTTATCCTGCTCCGGCCCCGACAGCCCGCATCTCCCTCCTCTACACCACTCTTCGCCCTCTCTATACATCTTCCCCTCCCCTTTCCTACTCCCTGATAGTTAGTTACCCGCTACCCTCCCAACAAACAGTCAGCAGCATGTCATGAGCATTTACTTTGAAGAAATAGCAAGTCACGGTATGCAAGTTAAATACTGTTGTTATGCAAGTTTTAATACTGTTGTTAAGATAGAGATCAGGAGAAGTGCTGCTCTTAGAGAGAGCAAAGAGAATTGGTGAAGTCTTATAGAAAGAAAGAGAAAAAGAAAAAAAACACGGAAAAGTTAGACAATCATTTGTCAAAAGAAGTTAAAAATATACCTAAGATAATACTAATCTGACTAGGTTTCCCAAAAGAAGCTTTCTCAACAGCAACTGCTTATTTTGATGAAGTGTTTGGTTCATCAAACCTCTTAGTATGTTTACTGCATTGCGGTTTCTTTTTCAAGCACATCATAAAATTTCAACACAAAACCCCAATTGATATGAAGGACTCGACTCACCCTGAAGTACAAGTTGAGTAGACAACTAGAATTTGACTTGACTTGATTTCCAAACCCCAAAATAGACCAAAAATCTCAATGTATTTGGTTAGGTATAACCCGACACCTTTATGTCAGCATAGTGTGTTCTCTGCTGTAGTGTTGAAAGCAACTATCTTCGCTACTTGAGGCTTGTTTGTACCTCAAAACACACAGGCCTGCTTATATTTGTATTGTCAAATCTTGTATTTACTGGTTTAGTTGGTGATTTGAAGGAGATTTTACTGGTTACAGTAGAAAGAGATATTAATGCTCCTGATGTAACTACAAATATTTTCTTACACAGAATTCAATGATGCAAAAGATCGATATAAATGATCATGAATAGTTTGGACATCATGGCTTTTGTTATTATTTTGGTCGTTTGCACTAGCTATTTTTACTGGCAAATTCTCAGTGATCTAGGTTATGCCGGTGAAGCTGAGGCTACATATAATTTGTTTTACTGTATCTGGAGTTATTTACATGAGCAGTCTTTCTCTTTATCATCATAGAACCAAATAAACTTGTAGTATTTCTTGGTCGAGGCAGTTTTCTTACCTTTTTATTCATTTTTCAGAAAATTTGTTACCTTTCTCAAGTCTACCAGCTATGTTGTAATTTTTGTCAAGTTGCATCATCAACAGTGCCTTCTTTAGCATGTTAAACTGCACAAATTACTGTTGTTAATTTTTTATACAGTGCCTTTTCTACATACCAGTCTTGTTAGACCTATAACTAAATCATTTCTTTACATTCTTGATGAAAAGGATCAATTATTCTGTAAGTGCTCATTTGAGATGTTTCAGGTTTTAGTTGTAGGACATTAGTGAATCTGATGCTAGACAAAACATTATGCATCTTCCACCTAATCTGAATGCTGAAGTACCCATTGCAAGTCATTGACCAATGTTCAACCTATTAGTACAAATTTGAATATCGGCTGTATAAGACCAACATTGTAAAAGCCATTGTCACTCTTATGCTGCATATTTGATGTAAATACATTTGATATCATTTTTCAATATCTGCAGGGATATAGATTGCTTCACAGTTTCTAAAGCTATTAACTACAATAGATAAACAGTGGAAGGTTGTGTCAGTGTGCAAGTGTCATATCTAGACATTACTTCAGTGGTGGCGTATTGCTTGGATGTGAGCATGATAATAAGTAAATGATCAAAGGTACTCTTAATCAACACTCAAAACACCATTTGGAGACTTGCATCTGAAAGAAATGGTTAATGGGAATGAATGCAGGTGGATTTCCTGAGTGGTAGAGGAAAATATGTTTAGTTGGAGGTTTTCAAGTTCCTTTTGGTTGGAAGCAGATACAGAATATATATTTATTTCGGATGCGGCTAATTTGAGGTAGAAGAGGAATTTGGACTTGGAGAGGGCAGCAATAGAACTGCTTTTCTTGTATTTTTTTCTGCAAACAGTACATGACACTGTTTCAAAATATAATGTTTTTGGTGCAAAGGAGGCTTTTTCCCATCCTCTCATGTAACAAGTCCACCATCCGTCTTTCTTCCTTTGAACTCTGCCGTCTGTTCAGCTTTTTGACTGCCAAAGACCAAAGTTCAGATCATAAATCCAACTTTATAGTGGTCGACCCCCTTCAATCATGTGAACTGACCTCAGAAAAGGCTGCAAAAACAGCCAGGTGTCGTGCATGTGACACAAAATCTTCAAGTCTTTCCGTTGAGTTCTTTAAGCAGAGCGGTTGGAGTGACCCACAAGTGATGAAGCTTATGCAGAAGGATCCCAGGATTCTACGTGCTACCGTAGAGACTGTCCTGAAGCCCAGGATGAGATCTTTGCAGGACATGGGCTTTTCTGACACTGAAATAGTTCAGCTGGTTTCATCATGTCCGACTCTACTATATTTTCGTGATATCCAACGAAGGATCAACTTCTGGAGATCACTACTTGGTTCTAATGAGAGGCTAATCAAAGCCTCCAGGAGGCAAAGGACTCTCCTTTCTGCTAGCTTGTCTCAGAAGATAGAGCCCAATATATCTATCTTAAGGGAATTTGGCATCAGTAAGCAATGCATTGCGAAGTTGGTGGCCACAGTACCGAGTTTTTTTTGTCGAACAAATAAATCTATCAAGGAATCTATCAAGGAATCTATCAAACATGTTGAGGATTTGGGTGTGTCACGTGACTGTAAAACTTTCCCTCGTGTACTTTTATTAGTCATGACCACGAGCAAGTCCAAGTTTGATGCTACCTTTGCAACCCTGATGAGCTTTGGGTGGTCCCAACCAGATTGCATTGCTGCATTGAGGAGGTATCCATCCATTTGGTGTTTTTCAGAGAAGAACTTACGTGACAAGATGACCTTCCTGATGGAGGAAGCTGGTTGTGAGCCGACATATATCAGTTGCCGTCCCGTGCTGCTTACATATAGCTTGGAGAAGAGGTTGAGACCTCGATATGAAGTTCTGAACTTTCTTGAGCAGAATAAATTGCTGGATAAAGAACATAACCTTCTATCTGTCGTGACGCTATCTGAAGAGAAATTTGGAAAGAAATTTCTTTTCCTGCTACGCAAGGAGAAATTTATTGCTCCATATGATTCCTATGTTGCTGCTGTGCTGGGAAAGCACCTGGATGTTGCCGAGAATTAGGATTGCAAGTGCTTCGTCAAGACAAAATTTAAACCTATTGCATGCTGACTGCAACTTAATCATTTTAAATTTATGACAATTTTTATGTGGTACAACTTGGTTTGTGTTATGAAGTTTTTTTTTTTTCCTGTAATGTTGTATTACCATTTTAGTATCTTAAAAATAAGGAAGAGGGTTATTATTTTATTTAATCATTTGTTTAGTTATCAAATGTTGTCATCCTAGGCTTTTCTTGTCATCAAATATGTCGACCAATATATGTATAAGCATCCATAATGTATTAGGGGAGCCAAAAGATCTCTTCTTTCTTACCTATTATCGGAAATGTAATTGTTCTTGTGTAAATTGTGTAGCAACGTTGTTAAGCTTATTCGCAAAGGACCAACCTACCTCCTAAGCCCATACACTCTACTAAAAAATTGCATTAATATAAAAAGTTAGTGTTTTCTTATTTTATATACTGCTTTATAATTTTTATTTCAAGCATATCTAAAAATTTCAGCAATCATCAAAATACTAAATGATCCAAAGGATCGAATAAAATAATAGTGTGACTTATTTCTAAACTCAATAAACAAACCCAAAATATGAATGCATTTCGTTACGTAGGACCTGACACCATTATCTTAGTGTTTTCTCTACTGCATTGCTGAAAGCTACTATTATTTTGATAACTTTAGGTTTGTTCATGATGGTATATCCCGATCTTCCTCCACTCGACGAGACTCTTGGATCGTCATGATAGAGTCAATTTGGTATATCGAGTCTATTCAATCTAACATTGTAAACTCATGATAAGATAATATTGAATCTCGAATTTTAATGATAAAATTAATTACTAAGTTGGTGATCTAATCAACATTTGGGAAAAGGTAACGAAAGACTAACTTCGATCTTGAAAATATAAAATAATTAAAACAAAAGAATCACATGTTTGGTTGGAGTCAGAGATTGGGCATCATGTCCAAAGAATCGGATATTGTGTCAAGATCGGATGTTACAGGAGTCAACATATCTATGGATCGTACGATACACTGAAGATTTAGATGACGTGTTAGAAGTTCGGACAAAATTCAAATGAACTAATGATATGTAAGGCAACAAAGAACTAATGATATGTTGAATGTTAAGTCTAAATTGAGTTAGCATTAGGTGTAACCATGATAACACAATTAAGGGTCATTGGGCCTTAATTAGGGCTTATTTAGGCCTGACGAAAGCTTATTTGGTGACTCATAATTGGTTCTAGCGATAGCATTGGTAGATCTGGCGATGGAACCACCAATGAGCTAGCAACACGATCTCCCATGTTGTTAAGCAATATGATTGCTTAGATCGGTTGGTGATACCACCTAGGCTGGCGATATGTTGGGACACCCTAGTGGGAGAATCACATGTGCAGCGAAATATCAAAACAAAACAGGTATCCCATGTAGATCAAAATCGTTATGCAAAGATCGATGCGAGAAAAAGTCATAAAATCGAAAACTACATCGTGTAAGAGATCGTTTACATAGGGATATCGTATATCCCTATTTTTCTAGATCTAAATGAAGAGGATGAAGGAGGTCAAACATACTTCTCTCTAGTGGTATGCACATGTTCGATCGCTACAGCTATACTCCTCCAATCGAAATCACAAATCTCATAACTCTTGCATAAAGGGAGGAAGGAGAATAGGAGGGGGTAGCCAAAGGTGCAATCTATCATCTATGTGCGCCTCTACCTCCAATCTATAAAGAGTCATAAAAAATCATAAGGATCATACCTTAGTGGGTATTGGATCTTCATCAAATTACCCACTAATATTGGATTATTGGATCTCTATCAAATAATCTACTTTGACTTTTAATTGGGCTTATGTAAAAAGTTCGTCAATATATGATCTCATCTAATGATAACACAGGCTAATTGTATAACTCATATCCAATCCTCTATTCGTCGAAGCATCCACTATATGTATATGACCCTCTAGGCCAAATACCGAGCTGGTCGTGAGTCCCACCTATCATAACTCCTTCTGACTTAGTGAATTATTATCTTATAATAATTCACTTGACTCATCGACTATGGACGCACTGTCATTGCGTCATAGTCCCCAAAAGGTAAAGGGGATCTTATCTATTGGACTTGTCTGTCATCAGTTATTATGTATCTATAATCCCTCATCCATTTAATATCTCAGAGACCGTATATCGAGCATGGTACTGTCACGTCATATACGGAATCCGTCTAAGTCTCGTTCTAATTGAATTCTCCTAGAGAACTCTTTCTCTCTTAATCCAAACAACTTGATTAGAGATTTACCTAAGCAAGAGCATATAAAATACTCGTCTCATGATACCGAGAGTGGATGATCCTCTATTGACACTCAATAGCCTTCGTAAGGTTGGGTACCAATCTCGATAACCGGTTGTACCAAATCTGGACATTTTCAAACCTGTAAGTCTAGTGTCAAAGAAAGGAGTACTTAAACAAAGCATCTTTGGTGTCTCAAGTTTAAGGACCAAATATACAACTAAGATTACAAAATCATTGGTTGATGTCAGGTATCATTAACCATACAACATTCCATAAGTGGGTCAATCAGTTAACTCATTCTTCAATCAGCACATGTACTGTATCCTTGGTGTCTTCACACAAATGGTTATAAGACCAACCACCTCCATCATATGGATGGATATAGAATACACTGAAATATCTGATTCTCACGATATCCCTCTCGAACAACCTATGATTGAAATTATTTAGGATATGTGTTTAAAGGTGAATCGATCTCATTATCGTGATTTCATCACGATCTGATTCCTATTGTACAGAACTAAGGACATCATAATATATATTTAATAGATAATATAATATGATAATATGTTAATAATAACAATGATGCAAAGGGACTGTGTAGCATATTACATGTGTCACCACACACATGATTGACTTACAGGGCACCTATAACTAGTATATAGAATTGCCAGGGTTCGATCTCCTAGGCTTTGTCAGGCGGTAGTACCTTGTAAGCGGTGATACCACCAATACCCTGAAGACCTGAAAATTTACATTTTGGCTCTAATTTTTTAATCTATTTAAGGCTTATAACTATCTCCCTCTTTCTTGCTTGAGCAAGTAAGAACTAGGAATAAAAATTTGTGATTCTTAGTGTGGTAATCTTTAGAGAGTTTTCCTTCTCTTAAAGTTTAGGTTTCATTCTAAGAGAGATGTGAGACTTATAAAGGTTCTCTCCTAAACTTATGAAAAATAGAAAAGAGTTGTAAATGTAGCTAATCTTCTCTCATTGAAAAAAGATTGTTAATAAAAGTCGATGGCTCAAAGGAGAAGGAATTGAGAGTGGACGTAGATTACGACGACCAAACCATTATAAATTTGGTACGTACTTTTTCTTTTGTTCCTTATTCTTAATGCCTACTAATTTAGTTACTCATAACACTTTACTCACTTTCCAAGTCAAAACATATTTTCAAGACGTTTTCATTAAACAATTTTTTGAATAGATATAATTTTTTGAAAATCACTAATTCATCCTGCTCTGAATGTGCAACTACGATCCTAACAGTTCGGTATCAGAGTTTAGGTTTCTCTAGTTATTTTAACACCCAAGAGAGATTAAATGACCTTTGCCAAAAATCAAGATAGTCATTCTATTAGTCATCTTCTCATGTTTAATGGGACGGACTACGTATATTAGAAAGAATGTTTTTTATTTCTATGAACTTTGATTTATGAAATATTATCGAATATTGTTTTCAAAATTCTTTTAGATTAAATGAGCTAGAGAAAATTAAAAAAAAATTAATGTAAAAGATATAAATATTTTATACAAAAGATAAAAATAAATTTAATCGTGTTTCTAAAACTGCACATGATATTTAGAATATCATCGCGAAGACACAAGTAGAATAGAAAATTTTAAGATTAATATTTTGATACATAATTATGAATTAACCAATTTGCTTCTCTCGATAGCCACAAAAATGATAATGTTGAAGAGTCTTTTAGTTATTTTATAATTATAAAATATCAAAGTAAATAATTAGCAAAATTCTCATCATTTTACATCGTCATCTATAGAACGTTATATTGGTGTTCTCAGCACCTGTTGCGTTCTTTTATAGAAAAGGAGCGAAATGATTCATCAGAAACGAGGTTGGACTCACCAACGGAAACTTGAAAAATGCTTATGATCATTGAGAAGATGTGAGACAAATATTAAAAACGCACAGGTTTACCTTCCATCGCATAAACATTGCTACACATAACAATAACACCTCAAAAACTACCAATCTAATGGAGAGAAACATTTAAATTTTGATTAAAAGTATCATATGGCACAATCATGCTTTAGAGAAAAGTAAGGTAATTAGCAAATCAAAATTTAAGCTAAGAATGCCATTGCAATGCCCTTCTTACTTATTGTTAATAACAATCAATAGTTTAAAGATTCCGCAAAAGCTTCAGCCTGAATACCCTCCATGACATTGAAGAATTCTTACGACCATTGTGAGATATATTTTGAACTTCTAATCTATATTATGCTCACACATAGTTGTGTAATGATAGCAGACACATAACTTACAATTGGAAGAAAGAAGAAAAAGGAGCAGACACGATGAAGAATTGACAGAAATCACACTTACCTGATTGCTTGAAGAACAATCCATCACAAACGTTTAAAGAAAGTAAGAAACAGGGTCGAGTATAGGCACAAGAAATGAGATGATTACGGTTCCGTAATGGGTTCGATTGGGCTTTTACGAACAAAAGTAAGAAAATACTAAGCAAGCCTACTGAATATGAAAGCCCAATTTAGGCCCATTACGGGTCTCGCTATGCCTATTGAGAATTTAGATAATAACCAAATGATTCACAACAAATTAAATAAACTAACACACTCGAAAACAAAACAAAAACCCAAGAATCAATTCCAATGATTGCTTGCAAGAGTCAAGATTCATAGCAAACTCTGTAGCACTACTAACAAGCTTGGCAAGAACAACCATGTAATTAGAAAAGCTGATATCAAGATTCAGAAAACGTTTTACATATTGAAAAGATGATCGATATTCTTATGATTTTATCTGAACAGCTGATATTAAAAATTATGCACAATTGCATGGAGAGACCGAAACAAGAGTCATTGAGAATGGGTCAGGATAACAATCATAAGTAGTCATTTCTGCACTAAATGCAGGACATAAAACCTTGTGATGTAATGATCATTCTCAGCAACAAAACCTAAAGAAAATTACAGAAATTTGAAATATAAATTAGTTTGCTTGTTAGAGATTGTTGATGCAGGAAACGCCTGTGCAACAATTCCAATGAGGTTGAAGACATGTCAGGATAGCATGCTCAAGTTTTGATTCTCTGAAGTCCATTCAACCTGCAAGCAAAGTGACACCTTCTTATATGCAAAAGTAATGGGTAGAGTACCAAACCAGTGGTAATCCTGATCAACACAGCAACTGGTCTTACAAATTCCATTGAGGCCACTGCATGCAAATATCATAATACATATAAGAAACATATATAAAATCTTACAATTAGCACACGAATAAGTTAGCAAAGAAGCTCGACTGACAAAATAATACCTCCTTGAAGACATCCAAATCCATAAATCCGTGAAAACTCACCTAAAACAAATTATAGAAACAACACTCCGGTGTTTAATTTTTTTTTTTCAGCCACTAAAATCATCAGAGCAACTACTACTCCATGTAACTTCTTGTGATCTTTGGTGATACATACAGACTGCATAACTTGAAATCAAGCATGGCTCTTTGACACTCACCCAACAACCGGTCCGGAATCAATTTGCACATAATCCAAAAGTTCCTAAGATCCAAAATCATCTCGGTTGGACTTCTAAGCAGAATTTATAGAACCTGCAGTTCACATATAAACCAACAATACTATGCCAAACACAATCAGAAAATGATTTGAGTAAACATTTAGTATGACAAAACAAAGTTGATGTGAAAGAGCTTGTTGTCAAGGAAAAAGGTGCAGAATCACTGCTCAGCTCCTGTCGAGAAATTCAAATGTGAGTTAGGCATCAGCTAAATCCTTCTCATCCTCCACTGATGCCAAATAAAAGGGCTCATTTCCCTTCATACTCACCTGCAACTCTCGAAACATCAAGAAGCTCAGGAACCTTTTCTTTGTAAGGTAGAACAAACTTCTTCATAAATTTCTTATCTGATACTTGCACGAAGTGTGCAAACTTGTCTCGTCGAGTCCACAAGCCTTTCGTATTCAACATCTCGAAAATACAAAACCGAGGAATTACCCTCTTCTCCAAACTAAATTTCAAGAGATATGAGTGGCCGGCGATGAAGGAAGGGAGGTACCCAACTTCATTGATTAAAAATTCCATTTTTTTACGGAACAACTCCAGCGAAAGGCCTAATAACCTTGGTGACTGCTTGACCGCAGAAAAAAACTCGGACTCCGACCACCCGAAGCTCCTTAGGAGGTCAACCTTTGCCTTGACACTTTCTTTGCTTACCCTGTGGAGATATTTCAGGATCGTTATGAACATTTGAGAGTGTCGGGGAATCCCAAGTTCATCGGCTCTCACAACCAAAGCACGGAATGACTCTGGTTTCCGTAACATAAAACTGGGGTTAGTTCTCAAGACGAGAGAGACCCTTTCTTCAGGGATACCGCACTCATCCCTTAAGAATTTTAGGTTAGGATGCATCGTCTTCTCAACGCTGAAGCCGAAAAACCATGGTGACTTCTTGAGATGCTTGAGAACGAGCTCTCTCGATCCCAAGAGACTATCCCACATCTCCAATCTGGGGACGATGGAACGGTGAACGTCGAGGCGGAGGATGGCATCGTTCTTCAGGATGGCATCGACGATATCCGACTCCGATAGGCCTAAATCGCGTAAGGACTGAAACTTCGGGGCGAGGGTCTTCTCCACACTGTAGCATAGGTAAATGGGTTCGAAAGATATCACCTTCCTGATACCGGCGCCATCGAAGCCCTGAGATCTCAGGAAGTTAAGGACGGCGTCAGGTCTCTCGGTGGATCGGAGGTGCGCAAGGGGTTTAGAGAACTTGACTGCCACGGAGGGGGAGAACCCGCAGGAGTTGACGAGGTATTCCACCATGAAGTGGGGTTCTGGAGATATGGTGCCGCCTGGGGCAGCGGCAGCATCGACAGAGGAGGAGAAGAAGAGGAGATATCGAAGGCGGCAGGTTTCGAACAAGGGCAGGAGGATATTGCGGCGGAGTCCGGAGCGGAGCATCGCAGCCGCCATTGTGGGAAAGAAGGGAGCAACCGCAGCGGCACCCTAATGCCTCCAACCCTCATGACATGTAGTGTGTATAACTTTCGGTATGCACAAGAAATACCAAATTATAGAATAAAAAAATTATTTATAAAGAAAATATAGATAAAGGAATCTGCAAAATACTAATTGGACCGTATCTTTCAGTATCATTTTTTATTTTTTCTTGTGAATAAAATTTATAAATAAATATTTAATATTTTAGGTTAAATGATATTATTTTTATCAGTAAACTAAACAAAAATAAATAAATATAATTACATTAAAGGATTCACCTTTTCTTACTTTACGGGAGGATTCCTCTTCTTCATTCTTAGGTGAAGTGTAGTTTCTTTTATATTTTTCTAAAAATATTTTCCTATTATTTTTAAATATTTAAAAACCCATTTTTAGATTTAAATATGTTATGATTATTTATATAATGTAAATTTCTATTTTTCTTCTGTTCATTCAAGTGCTTGAAATTTTATTCATAGATTAAAATATATTATAATTATCCATGCTATATATGGTGTCTAATATTTTTTCTATTCCTCATAAGTGTTTAAATTTTTTTATTATAATATACTATAGTTATTCATACTATATATTTTTTTTAATTTTTTATTATAGTTATAATACTTTCATTTCTATTAGATTTATATGACAGTTGAGTAATAACATTCTTTCTCACTTATACAATTTCAACTTTTATTTACTATTATTTATCATATTTTGTGACTAAAGCTAATGATAAGATGTTTTGATTATAATTTAAAATTAAAAAATATTTAGGATTTAAATTGAAGTTACTTAACAAATTAGGCTCAACCCATAAATTAAATCATAATATGTAGACTAGGCCCAATCATTTGATTACGTAAAGTAAATTTCTCAACGTAACACCACATAGGTAGTCGTGAACAGTTCACGTTTATGGGCTATGGGCTGACACAACTCGGTATAATATATGCACCACCATATTTAATGCATATTGTTTGGGTTGGCCCAACCTAGCCTGGTGTTATGAATTTGGCTCTTATCCTTTTTTTTTTCTTCCACTTAAATATTCATTTTAATCAAATTAGATATAATCAATTTAGATTGATTTAAATTGATTTTAAATAGATTTGATTTATTTAAATTTGTTTAACCTAAATTAAATCCAATCTAAATTAAATTATAATAATTTAGGATGATTTAGATAACTTAATTGAGAATTAAAGATCAATTTAGTCAAATTTAGTTAAATCGAGTTCAATTGGTTCGATTGAACTCGATTTTAACTATTATTATCTTAACTGATACTATTAACACTAATAACTTTATGGATAGTAAGGTTACTGATTGATTAGGCTATCACATTGAATGTTATGACAGATTTGAAGCAAATGTTACTTATGGATGAATTCTAACCTATGATATGGTAAGTGTACAAAGGGCGAAAAATTATTTATGAATTTCTTTTTGATACCTCCTTGGAATACTTCGAAGTGGTAGTTGGAATTGAATAGTTTTTAACTTTGGACGATGACTCTTGGATTTTTTCTAAATTGATTATACAGTTTTTTTATCAATAAAAATCAGGTGATTCTAATGGAAAAACATGGAAGCAAGGTCATAATTGTCGTTAGCCATCGAACGGAGAGAGTTCTTCCAAAGACCGTAATGACTAATACACTGGAAGATCGACCCATTTTTTACACTATCACGGTGTGGGGACCTTACTTACTTAACCAACGTGTTGTGATGTGTCGCAGATATCATGTGACTTAAGTGTTCCTAGAGTTCGATACTACTTAGTCTTAAGGACAAAGTTGATTTGAAGAACGAAGGAGTTGTTAGGATCCCGTTAAATTTCTAAATTTTTGAGTTATGTCTTCTACGAGTTGATTAGTCCAGTTAGAAGTTTATTTAAAAATTATTATTTAATTAAGAATTCGAGTCCTAAGAGACTCTAGGTGGAAGAGTATAAGTCTAGGGACTCTTATAGAACTATACTAATATAGATATAACTATTTTTTTTCATCAATAAAAAAAATATTATTTCAATAATTTGGCAAACGTTTATCCACTCCAAGTCGTTTATCTACTCTTTTCTATGATAGAACTCTAGCAATTCATATCAATTTACTTATTAAAAAAAACTTGGGTAACTAACTCTGTTTTGGTGGACAAATCTGTTCTATGAGCAATGAATTCAAATTTAAATAGATTTTTATTACCGTAATCATATTGTATTTGTGTGAATCATTTGACTTACATACAAACAGGATCTTTGATAAATCGATCTGTAAGGAATTATCTCTACTTTGACTCGTTCGTCCAATTCAAAATCGTAATCACCAACAGAAATAGTGTTTTTTTTTTTTTTTTTGTGAAATGAAGAGTTGGTATAATCCTTAAAATATTGGCTGTTCTTATATGTCTTGCACCTCTGTTGACAGATGATGGATATGTACGTAGAATGTGTTGAGATGGATCACAATGTTGGTCGAGCTATGCAACACTTAGCTCATCCCCCTCGCTCGCTCTCTATGTCGTTGTTGGATAGATAATTTTGTTGATTATTGTATACTACGTAAATTTGTATATTTTATCTAATTAAATAGGACTACGTAATCCAATATTATCTCATTTAGTCTATTAGTTGATAAAATATAACAAGAATTTAAAGTTAAAATAAATTAAAAATAATTTTATCTAATTATATTTTAAATATTTGAAACGTATTTTACATACTGTTATAAATTTTAAAATAAGTCATATAAACTTAATAAGTATAATAATACTTCATAAAGTCTTATTACCATAGTGATTATATGTCAATTAATATTATATTTCATTTTAGATATCATAATATTGTTAGTTTTCTTAATATAATTCATAATGAACCTTACAATTTATCTTCTCAAACAATTCTATTATCACATTTAATAATAAAATAATAACTATAATAATGATTAAATATTAATCAGCATAAAAGAAAACTCATACGATGATGATTATGATGATAAAATATAAATCATATATTTATTTAAAAAATATGTTTATAATTTTAAATATACACATGTGAATAACTATACAAACAATAATTGAAATTTAAGAACCACAAGCAATAATTTTACCAATATGTCATATTGGAAAATTATAAAAGAAATTTATAATTTATATATTTTTAAATTATATATAGGGCTCTGAATTAGGTCAATTGGACCTATTTAATTAGATTGCACAACATTACGTTATTCAAATTGGGCCCAAACAAATTGGGCAGTCCAGTATTAAGTCATCCAAATCGGGTCTAGACCCAAATTAAAC
Source organism: Ensete ventricosum (assembly GCA_029747655.1). Classification (NCBI taxonomy): domain Eukaryota; kingdom Viridiplantae; phylum Streptophyta; class Magnoliopsida; order Zingiberales; family Musaceae; genus Ensete; species Ensete ventricosum. The sequence continues at coordinate 55,913,562 of JAQQAF010000006.1, read as the reverse complement.
ACAATCAAATAGGATCGGTCAAACAGGTAAAAACTGGTACTTTTCAATCAAAATCATTATTCGGTCAAAATCTAATTTTTTTTGTGCAAAGTTAGGATTTTGGTCAAAATCAATTGAGGTAGGACAAAGTGGTCAAAAATCAAGGCTTTCCCCTAATTATGCAACTGCACGTAATTTCTCATGCACAAAAAATCTTGAGACCATAAAATCATAACTATGTTATTATATAAAAAAAAATTAATATCAGAATCTAAAATCAAATAACAATAGATAGTATATTATCCAAAATACTTTTTATTTGATTCTCAACATTAATCTACAAAGAGAGCTAGAATTGCATTGTCCTTACGACTATCGTATCATATCATATCATATGTAGTCTTCAAGAGATCTTATCTATTTATTTTATAAGAATAGAAGATTTGAGGATAATTAATTAGGAAAATATCTCATATCAAAGTCATTTCTTTAATAATCCTATCATAAGTGAATTTTTTTTTATTGATCGATAATTATAATCAAAATTTAATTAATTAAATACATCATAAAATCAAACAAAATTACATTTTTTTTACCATTTGAAGAGCTCACCAAATAAATAAGCAAAATGTGAATTGCTTTGCTCATTGCTGATGCCTGCAGCATGCGACTATTTTTTGGGGTTGGGTAGTAGATGGAGGATGTCGCATTCATCCTTTGCCTACTGCGGATGGTGGTGGACTAAATAATTAATACAATTCGGATAAATATGGACTGCAGCTTTTGAGGGGCTGTTGTTGCTTCATTGGCTTCGTCTGCCCCGAATGCCACGAAAAAAAAGTTTGATGTCTTTTCGTTGTCAGAGTATTGAACTTAAAAAGTTTGGTATATTGTTTATCTTCCCCGCATTACCATTTCTGCATCATAAAGATGAATTAGAGTAGTCCACTTGATTGGTGGTGGTGATATATTAATGTCATGGACAACTTTATTCTAAGAGGACGACACCATCTAAGAGACGGTTTCGGCAACGGGAAGCAATAGAAATAGAAACCAAGTGTATCTATCTATCTATCTATTCACATGGTAATGTAAGCTTTCTTGGCCTTTAATTACCTCTACAAACAAATCACAGAGAGAGAGAGAGAGAGGGGAAGAGAAGCTATCAATCCTCGTCAAGACGTGATGTCTCATAAAAGACGAAGGCTGAGAAGGTTGGTGTGCACATTACTACTGCATCGAACAGTACGTACAAGTATTTAAAGCTATCAGGCGAGAGAGCTGCGTCAGGGAGCGGCTGTCTTCTTGCTCCACCGAAGACACATCGATGGCGACGCCACAGGACTCCGTCGAAGAAGCTGGTGTTGGGATTTCGATTCAAGTACAGGAAGGAGGATGGGATGGGGATTAATTATTTGACAAGCACCGGATTCTCCTGCTCTCCTACCTACTCCTTCGTTTGCTGCACCATACCATCCATGCATGCAGCAGAGTGCCTGTAATTAATAATGCCGTGGTTGCTCAATGGTTCTTCTACCTTTCCTAGGTAGCTGTGGAACTGGTTGGTGGCGTATTGAAGAGATCATGTCACTGTCAGTCCCAAAGTATGCATGCATGCATGCACTAGGAAAGAAAGATCAGAGAGTAAAAATGCCATCTATCTCTTTGAGTTTTAAGATATGATCCAAAATATCTTTATTTTTCTGAAGCAAAATGCCACCTCTTGAGTTTTAAGAAATGATCCAAAGTATCTTTATTTTTCTGAAGCAAAATGCCAACCTCGTTTTCTTTGGTGTTTTTTTTTTTTTCTTTTTATGCTTTGAGTGGTAAAAATAATAAGACTTTTTTTTTATATGTCCTAATTTGCTCCTCTAATTCTTGATTTTATCCCAACTTTCTTCCCTCTTCCATTTTTTTTTTTCTTGTTTCCCTATGAAACCTTTGTTCCCGTATCTCTCGTTTTTATTATTTTTTCTCCGTATTATCATAATATTTACGTTATTTTGATGTCGATGCGTTGTCAGACTAATATCGTCGTCATCATCATATTTCATTCATTGCCAAGTCACCATCTTTGTTCTCTCTCCTGCTTTCAACCACTTTCAATAATCTATTAGTTGTTATTGCATCACATATCCTTCCTTGGACCAAAAAATGGGGTATCTAAAAGTAGGAGTAGATCATCATCTTATTGGTGTTGTTCTTTCTCTTTTTTCCTTTTTGTTGCATTTATATTGATTCCATTTTCGCCATCCTTTAATTCCATTTAACTTTATCTTGTTTCCTTGACATAAATATTTTTATCTCGAGAAGTATTGCATTTTATGCTGTAAATGCTTTACACAAAGTAATCATCCTTACACTTGTATTAATATTATTTAACTTAATTCTTTGGGTTTTCTGTCCCAAAACATTGCTAATAAGCAAAAAAAAAAAAACCTTCAAAGAAATATAATTAATTTCCAAAAAGATAAAGATTTGAATTTTCTAACATAAATCCAATTGTACTAAAAACTAATTTTGAGGTTTTAATAATTTAATTTATTTCTGGAACATGGGACAGACTGATAACACACATACAAAAAAAAAAAAGGCTCCATATGGTAAAATATACCGATAACACAAATGCATTTTTTTTTTTAATTAACCTTCCTAGATACACTTCATCCGTGCACTATCACAAACAAAAAAATATATATCTTTATTCATCAACATATTATTAAACTTCAAAATTAGTACATTCTGATGGTGAACAGTGGCTGTCCTGCGGCAGGCAATCCACCTTTTCATACACCTTTTTCCAGTCCATTTGTGTGCCACCAGATTATGTTCTGATTTCACTCTGGCTTTCTTTAATTCATATTGTACTTAAATATGTGTAAAAAGCTGCATTTGTTCCTCAGGTGCTGCTGTCCTTTCTTTTTTATTTTTTTCATCTTCTTCTTTGTAGGGAGGTGATGATGTCCTTCCTTTGGAGTCCCATTACTTCATAACAAATATCATGTTGCCTCAATACCATGTTTCCCCGTTGGTTAAAGGCCACCCACCCACTATGTTGAGTGCCTAATTAACTTGCTCAAATAGATAAATTAAATAGCTTTTGGATTTCATGCTACATAATATCTTTTCTTTTACCAATGTTATTTAAGATATATGAAGTGTGAATATTATGGTAAGACTACAACTAGATATGGATTATATAAAAAGATATCACCGATCCTCTCACTATTCCCATTAATGAAAGTTTACTACCTTGTATTATCAATCTTTTATCACCTTAATACTCGTGATTATTTGTTATATATCTCATTTTTATTTATTTGATCCAAGAGAATTTTTTTCATAAATAAGATCGATAAAGAACAAATTTTCGAAAAATGAATAAATAGACTCTAACAAAGTATGCGCTATGAATGGTTTGAAAATAACTATACTTAATGGAAAAAAATTATTTTGATACACAGAATAACTCAAATTTTTTATGAAATTTCTCATATATAAATTACCTACTCTTAGTAATGTAGTTTTTAGAACAAAGAAGATAAGAAACTGCTATAAACATAAACTATCATAATTTAAGCAGACGATGAGAATTTCTTATAGCATCTCAATGATATCTTTTATCATATATTTTTATTATTTAAAAATTTATTAGAATAAAATTTTGTGATACACGTAGAGAGGGAAATAAGTGAAATTATGATTCAATTTAGTTTTTATTTTCATTTAAGACTAATATCAATTTTTTAATCAATTGATTATCCAAATCCAATATAGATCATTAAGGATAAATCGAGCAATAGTTCAATTTTATTTTTCACTTTCACTTAGGACTGACATATATTTAAAAAAAATAGAAATTTTAATTTTTAATATCATAATAAGATTTTCTTAAAACAACACCGATAAAACTGAGTTAAACTAGTAAATGTTAGCGTAAATAAGATGAGACACCAATTCAATTTAATAGTACGTTTGATCATTTAATAGCATAAATTTTGATTAAACTTAGTATACGTCATCCAATTCTTTCACGAGTTGCTACGAACGTGAGATTATTTTTTATTTCTCCTCCTGTCTTAATTTTTCTACACACGAATATTTTAGCAATTCGAGCTTTCTTAGTTTTTTAGATTGTATTGATATTTAATTTTTATATAAAATATATATCATTAATTATTTTGACTTTGATTAATATAAAAACAAACACAAAATGTTGTAGTGTTCAAAGACGTATGCTTATTTTGACGAAACTATTCTTTCTCATACATGCACGCACTGCGACGACCTCCCACTTAACGTGGTGGTGATTCAGGGCTAGGAAAGAGGCAAAGAAAAGGGAGGCGGTGGGCGGCGCCACCCACCTTTGGACCTCTCATCCTCCACCTCTCATTGTCTGCAACTTGTATAATAAACCTCCTTGCGTCCGTAGGCCAAACTCCTCCTCCCCACTTTTTTCCTCACAAAGTGGGGGCATGATGCGACCTTGTGCTGCCCTCTTCTCACATCTCCGTCACCGAGGAGCCCGGAAAATGATGCCATCGCCACTTGATCTTGGTGTCATTACTGAAATCATTAAAAGCAAGACAGGAACAGTGAAGGATGTGTAGGGGAAAGCAAGTGAAGTTTTTGCTGTACTTTCAACTAAAGCCGAATCATTCTCATCATATCTAGATTGGATAGGAGGGGGGGAAAAAAAAAAGCTATTGAATTCATTCATTTTTGTGGTCTCAACTTTAATATTTTACATTCGTTATTTATGGATAACCATTAATCATCTGCAAATGTTTCGTAATATCCAAACAATTGACTGAGCAAAGCGACCGCAGCGAGTTTCATGTGGTTTCTTGTTTCATTTAGTGACATTAAAGAAGTGGTGTTATGTTGCACTAATTAATTAATGTCTCAACTCTTGTGATAATACATTAATGTCTTAACTTTTGTGTCAACTTAAACTCAAAACTGAAAACTGTGGGAATGAGATAAAACCCCTACAGAATTCAAACGATGTTTTTTTTTTGGGGTGCTCATCAGTATTTGGTCAATTGTACAAATAAAAATTGTATTACTTAATAAAAATCATTCATAAAATATAGAAATCATACTAAAATAGTGGTCTTACTGAGCAAAGATGAGGAAAGCATCCAATAAATTGAACTTACATGAATTATATGGATGGCTTACAATAACCAGTCAATAATTTTTTTAACAACTTTCAAAACCCCTAATATTATATGTATTATTTTCGAATAGTACCCCACCATTCTTTCGCATATATATATATATAATCCTTGCTCAAGTATATTTTTATTGCCAAGCCAATAGTCCCTCTCTTGATTTGTTCTTTTTTATAATTATATTGATTTAATAGTAATTAATAATCTAATTTTATATATGAAATAAATAGGTTATATATATATATATATATATATATATATATATATATATATATATATATATATATATATATATATATATATATATATATATATATATAAGAAATATATATATTTTTTCTCTTAAGTTGAAATTGGTGATTTGTCAAAAGTAAGAGATTATTTATTAGGTTAATAGAGCTGGATCAAGTATTAGTGGGGACATTTGACCAACTTGCCAATTTGATTCAACCCATATTAGTTCCTAATGAGGTTAACCCTATACATTCCTTACTCAATCCAACTGATAGAACCATTCTAGCCCAATTCAAGAATCACACTCGAACCCAAATCAGATCCAAATCCCTTGTTGTGGTGTCTTCGTAATATGGATTGATGAGTCAGCTCGATGAGGTTTCCCGCGTGCGTAAGTTCGTCTTCTCTAGTTGAAGTGTGCTCGACTCCCGCCCTCATATCTACTCCGGATTCTTGCACTAATATCATGGCGAGCTGTGTGTGCTCGATCGGGTCCCTCTGATGCCCAAGTCAGTGTATGGGTTGACCTTTTCTCAAGAGTGAAATTAGAGTTGGTAATCAGCCCCCATTGCGTGGTTTTCTCGAGGGCTTTTATACATGCAATCGAGGGAGCCATCGTATAGGGCCATTACTTGCTGCTATAGTTCCCGACTGTGTTGAGTACGATCTTTGTAGGATTCTCGGGTCCTCTGACAGCGCTGTGCGATGTTTCAGCCACTTCACTTTCCTGCTGGTTCGCCGGGGTTCCAGATCGTCCTTGCAGAAGGTTGGTCAACCTCCGACGCGGATCTACCACCAGGTCGACATCCAACATGGGAACTTCCCTGATCGCAGGCAGACTGATGTGGCTTCAGGGGATAATATGTTGAAGAGTAGCTCGATTGGCCCATTAACTGCTCTATCATTCTGTCCCCCTTGCAGAAATCCTTTCCATTTTTTCTTAAGGAGACATGTTCAGAAAGGGTTTTACCTACTCAACGTTAGCGGGCTACCGAGGGTGTGGTTGATCGTTTGGCCGACCTAGTGTCGTTTATTGGTTGGCCCAAGCTGATAATTCTCATCGTGGCGGTCTGTCCGATCGAGTTGCTATTCTCGACGTGTCTAGCTATCTGGTCGAGCTACTATTCTCGGCAAATTTGGTTGTTTGGTCAAGCTACTATTCTTGGCAAATTTGACTGTTTGGCCGAGCAAGGCATTTTGGGCACTAGAGCACTGGCAATGGCCGAGCTAGGCAACTCGGTCACCCGAGGGCTGGTGGTAGCCGAGCTATGCATGAGAACTGATGGTGGCTGAGCTAGGCGACTCGGGCACATGTGAGTTGGTGGTGGCCGATTGGGCAACTCGAGCACATAAGAATTGACGATGGTTGAGCTGAGCGACTCGGGCACCTGGAGCTAATGGTGGTTGAGCTAGGTGACTCGGGCACATGAGAACTGACAGTGGCCGAGCTGGGTGACTCGGGCACCTGGAACTAATGGTGGTCGAGCTGGGCGACTCGGGCACCTGGAACTGATGGTGGCCGGGCTGGGCAACTCATGCACCTAGAACTGATGGTGGCCGAGCTATGCAACTCGAGCACCTGGAACTCATGGTGGCCAGGCTGGGCAACTCGTGCACCTAGAACTGATGGTGGTTGAGCTGGGTGACTTGGGCACCTAGAACTCATGGTGGTCAGGCTGGGTGACTCGGCACATGTAGTTTGGGTAATGTCGCTTACAGTTTGCTATCGAGTCATGCTTTCATGTTTTTCTTCTATAGGTAACTCGTATTCTTGCTCATGTGACCTGCTCCCGTGAGCCTGGGCTACACGTGACCTACTCATCGGGACCACACATGTGGCTGGCCACATAACCTCTCAGCGTGGTTTTCCTATGTGGCAGTCACTTAGGGCTGTCGTCAGGGAGACGAACTGTCGCCCAGGAGCTTTATTGTCATCACAAGTTCCCTAGGCAGAGTTACTTCTTTGCCTCGGGGAGACAAACTACCGCCTAGGAGCCTTATAACCCTCCTCTTTGGCAGTAAAGGGCCTCACTTACGTCCTCTATTATTTTCTTCTATCGTCTCAGTTCTCCTAGTCCTCAGTCTCTTCAATTTGTTGATCAGGTCGGATGTCCTCCTTGGGTTCGTCTAGTGATAGGTCTGTTCCTTCCGCTAGATCGGAAGGAACAAGGTCAGAAAGTCCCGAGGTCAACGTCTCAGGGTCATCGTCATCGAGGATGCCTTCTCCGGCAGACGCTAAGTCCTTTAGGGATCTCAAGGTCATGAAATTATATCATGACGTCGCTTCGGTCGTAACTTAAGAGTCCCTTGGAGCGATTTGGAAGCTCTATAGCATTTCGGAAGAGTATGTCCTATGGGCTCCGCTACCCTAGCAGTGCTCGTAAAGTCCAGACTCCTCTGAGCTGAGCATCTTAGTCGATGCTTTGGAAGTTGATTTGCACATCCAACTCCATCCCACTATTGAGGAATGCCTTATATGGTAGAGTATTTCTCCAAGTTAGGTAGCGCTCAACTCGTGGCGTTACCTTATTATGTTCATCGAGGAATGCCGAGGAGCGGGTATCATTTATTCTCAGATTATTTTTTATGTGTTTTCGACTCTATAAAGTCGGGGAGGCTACTACTTGACTGCCCGAGCTGAGTTCAAGGTTAGCGGTGCGTCGACCAACAACAAAGGTTGGAAGACTTGATATTTTTTATTAGTGGCATGAGTTGGGGATTTAGAGTTGACGGGTCGATTCATCCAATCAGCAACATTCTTCCTTTTTTATCCGATGATGAGTCTATCTTCGTCAATAGACTGAAGGAAATCCTTTCCCTCTCCCGAGCGATCTGGGATATGACCGAGCTGTGGCTGGTCGAGGCGGGTCTCAGTCCCGCTTCTCCGGGTATAGTCAATTTTAATGTTAGCTATTTCTACTACTATCGTTGAAACTTTAACCTGTTGGTTAGGATGCAGGTGATATGGATCTTGCAACTTTACGCGGCATGCCCAAGGCGTCGGGCAACAAGACTACTTCGACTGCTCGGGCCACGAGCTCCCTGTCGGAGGTAGAGGAAATTCGCGTGGAGGCCACACCCAAAAGACATGATGGGATGTTGGTTCCTACCGAGTCGAACAGCGGGTCAAGATGATGGTGGGGAAGCACAAGTCCCGCTATGGCGATGGAAGCTCTCGGGCGACTTCTCGGGGTCAAGAGCCAACTGCCCCGTGCAAGGAGGCTACGCCCCCCACTTAACGTCGGCCCAAATCAATGACGAACTTGTGCGGCATGACGGTCTGCAAGGATGATGAAGGATACCATGTCCTTCACATAGCCGACATGGCCTCTAAGGATCCGGATTCTGTGATGCAGGCCAGATGACTCAACCTGACCGACTTGATGAAAGTTTGGGATAATTCCCAAGCAACCTCGAAATTCGGGAGGGGAGTGCTGCACCCGAATTTGGTAAAGGAGTTGTACACCTTTTCCTCCGAGGTCCTCATGGCACAAGTTGCCAAAACAAATTGTGCTGGTAAGTCACATCTCAGTATCTAGTGCTTGTGATTCTTCTTTGCCATCTAATCCCTTCTCGACTTGCAGAGGCACCATTACCAAATGGCCCTCTTGGACAGAGTCTACGACGTCGGCTGATTGGTGACCATCATGGGCCATTGAGCCGTTAATTTAGAGGAAGAGATTAAGAAGCTGAGGTCTGAGGGAGACACCGAGCAGTGGGCGGTCGACCTCAAGGCCGATAATGACAAGCTGATGTCTCAAATGATCGAGGCAACTCAGCGGCTGTAATAAGCCGACAAGGAATTAAACGATGCTCAGGCTGACATGGCTGATTCTCGACGTCAGCTAAAGGAGCAGTAAGCAGGTCATCTAAAGGCAGATGATCGTATCCTGAGTATGCATCTATGAAGGTTGTATTCTCCCAGTCCCGAGGTGCCATTTCGATTTGATCGTATCCTAAGTATGCATCTATGAAGGAAAGCATTTTGTGTCTCGAGGTAGCGACGACCAACTGATTGATTCGGGGGAGGGGGTAGCAATCCTTCGGGCAAATCTGATTAAGATCGATTTAGTCCACACACATCTGTCAATCTCAATTAGGTTTTTTGGCAAGTATAACATTTGACAGCCAGGTCGAGTATGTGACTTCCATAATAAAATCGGCCTTTAGTAGCCATGCAACTTCATCTTCAACAGCTTTCTGTCGTTCCGGGGCAAACATTCTTAGCTTTTGCTTGACTAGTCAGGCATTGAGAGATATGTTGAGGTGGTGCTGAGTCACTTCGGGGCTAATGTCAGGCATCTCCCTTGGGGTCCATGTGAACAGGTCAAAATTCTTTCCGAGGAACTCCATCAATTGAAGTGGTTATTCTCCCAAGAGCGCTGAGTCGACCCTCAAAGTCTTGCCTGATGGTTTTGGGTCCATGGTGACTTCCCCACTCCTTCTACGGGCTCAAGATTGAGAGCAAATTTGCTCGGCTCTCTAGGATCAATAATTGTTGTCGGTATTCTAGGCTTCTTGGAGAGCGTTGTCGCTATTAAGTAACACCATCGAGACTCCCGAGGGTCACTTCGGGCTTCGTCGACCCCAGTGTCGATCAAGAATTTCATGGACTGATGAAACATTGACATGACCACCCTCAGCTTGTTGAGCGTCGGTCAACCGATGATTGTGATATACACTGATGGGAGGTCAACCACCATGAAGGTGATTATCAGTGTTGGCCCTCACCGATCATTACCGGGAGGGTCATCGTGTCGAGAGGGGAGATTGAGTCTCCTGTGAACCCTCTCAATGTGGATGTCAGTAGAACCAAATCCTTATCCGTTAGGCCCAACTTTTAAAAGACGTCAAAATATAAAATATCGATCAAACTCCCTATGTCGATCATTATTCGCTTGACCTGGGCATTTGTGATGTGCACCACGATGACCAGAGCATTGTTGTGATCGGGGTAATCTTCTCCTTTAGGCTGGAAGGTAATCTTAGTATCGTGGTGGTGCCTCGATCTTTTCTTAACCATAGCTCAAGCGCAAACTTTGCGCGCTAAGGAGCTATCTCCCTCGGCAGTCGGCCCACCCATGATGATGTCGATCTGCTTTTCGACCATCTCCTTTGGATGAGGCGGGTGATTTCTGTTGTGCTGTCTTTCGGGGGTGGGAATCCAATCTCAGACATGGTGACCGAGGTGCCCCTTGCGGATCAGATCCTCAATCTGATTTTTGAGGTCGCGGCACTCCTCGGTGTCGTGGTCGTATTCCTTATAAAAATGATAATACCTCCTCCTATCTCAACCCTCAGGGCGCGTCTTGATCGATTTGAGGGTTTGAGGAGTCTCTTCTCTCATATTTGGAGGAAGATCTCGGTCTGTGTCGAATTGAGAGGGGTCGACGATGACATCAGTTGGTGAAGTTCTGGTCCATCAATTCTTCTCCTTGGGGGTCCCAAGGTCGATCCCTGGGATTGTTATGCTCAGGGACGCTTCTGTTCCTCCCGCTTGCTGGCCATTAAGGTTTCAACGGTGATGTAGTGATTTACTCTTTACATCACCTCAGGAATTATGGTCGGAGGTCTTTCCACCAATGACCAGAATAATTTGGAAGGCCGAAGCACTATTAAGAAGGCTTGAATGACCAAGGAGGGGTGCACATCGAGCACCCCTTGAATTTCTGCTGCAAATCATCCCATAAACTAGGCAAGAGGTTCTTCTCTCCCTTAGGTTATGCCAAGGAGCGAAGCAGCGATGTGTCTCGGTCGGGTACTCGCCAGAAAGTTTTGCCCGAACTCCTTTTCGAGCTGATCGAACGAGGAGCTCATGGCTGGCTTGAGCCGACTATACCATATCCGAGCTGGCCCACTTACGGTGGTGGGGAAAACGCGACACATGAGCACATCCAAAGTGTCATACAGAGTCATTTGGGCTCGGAAGGTTGCCATATGTTCGGTCGGGTCTGAGCTGCCATTATAGGATTCCAGAGCGGGTAACCTGAAATTGGCCGGCATTGGCTTGTCTTGCACCTCGAGCGTAAATGGTGAACCTCCCTTTGAGCTTTCACCCAATTCCTCCATTGACTTGGTAAACTATTTTTGTACCTCATCCAATCGTCGTTCACCTGACAGAGTTATGCCCTAAGTGAGTCGGTTGAGTCCAACGATAAAGTGTCTAACTCTAGTGGAATGTGCGCAGTTTTGTAGAGGTGTGTGGCTGACCTCCCGGGAGCAGTGATCAGGGCCTCCAATCTATTTTATGATGGGAGGTCCTGTGTCACGTGGTCGATTCGAACCTGTGGCGTGTCCTCCCGGGAGCCGACCTGGCTGGTGCGCTGTTGCTGAGGCTCTAGCTAAAGGGGAGTCGTTGATTGCGCCAGTTGGAGAATACGAGGGATGATGGCATGTATCATCCCAATCAGCGTTTGGACCTAATGGGAGAGATCGAGGAAGGCCTCAACAGAAATCGTCGAGGATGGGGGATTGGTGACTCTAGGGGTGTGAGACCTGGATCATTGAACAACCGTCAGTATCGATCGGTAGTTAGTGTAGGTAGTCCAGCGTTTGTCGACACGACTTAAGGGGTCAAGGCTCCAATATCGAACATAGGTGTGGGGGGCCAAGGCCTCCTCGCTCAAGTGATCTGGAAGAATGTTGGAAGGATGCTAACATGGACTGATGAGTCAGCTTGATGAAGTTTCCCACGTGCGCAAGTTCGTCTTCTCCAGATGAAGTATGCTCGACTCCTGCCCTCATGTTTGCTCTGGATTCCAACACTAAGACCCAAACAAGCTGTGTGTGCTCGGCTAGATCCCTCCGACGCCCAAGTTATTGTATTAGTCGACCTTTTTTCAAAAGTGAAAATAGAGCTCGTAATCAGCCCCCCTTGTGTGATTTTCTCGGGGGCTTTTATTCCTGCGATCGAGGGAGCCGTCGTATAGGGCCGTTAATTGCTGCTATAATTCCCAACCGCGCTAAGTATGATCTTTGCGGGATTCTAGGGTGCTCTGACGGTGTCACACATCATCAGCCACGTCACTTTGCTGCTGACATGTCGGGTTTCCAGGTCATCCTTGCATAAGGTTGGTCGACCTCAGACGTGGATCTACCGCCAGGTCGGCATCGGACGTGAGAAATTTCTTGATCACAGGTAGTAGAGTGATATGACTTCGGGGGATAATATGTTGAAGATTAGCTGGGCTGGCTGCTGTATCTTCCATCCCTCAATAGATCAACGCATGTGTCCAATTTGGACGGCAATAGAATAATACTCACTCTCTCACCCCCTTTTCAATTCCCTGTCTTTGACCCCCCATCACACCATTCTCCTTTTTGCTTTTTTTATATCGTATTGATCTCTATCCTACTCATTCTTTCGTCGTCCGCCCGCTGCAACGACTACGAAAGCCCAACTTAATCCCTTTAATTCCACTTAACACTATGCATTTGGAAGCCCTCAGGAATAGCTTTTAATGTACTATAAATCTGCCCCCTCATTTAAGAAAGCTTTCCTTCCCCCATCACCCCAAACCCCCCGCCCCCCTCTTCCAACTTTTTCTAATTGTACTTGTACTCAGCTGCCCACAGGAGAAGAAGAGATTGCCCTCGCCGACGATGGGATCTCCCGCTGCCGCCGAGATCCGTTTTCCCTCCGGAGCCCTCACCCTCCTCCTCCGCCGCTTCCTCCTCCTCCTCCTCCTCATCCTCCCCCTTATTTAGCTCTCTTCCTCGTGCTCGAGCTCCAAAGGTCCCGCCTTTCGCTTCTTATGGTCAAACACCCCATTGGGGTCTCTGCAGAGCAATCGGGGATCGGCTGAGTGGCTTTGTGGCTCCTTTCCGGCGTTGCTTTGTGCTGCTAAAAGTCATTGGATTTTGGAGGACTCTGGATCGCGTTTATGCCTGATCTTTGAAGCTTCAAGTTTTTGTACATAATACCATCCGGTTGCCGGTTAGAGAAAATTTTGGTCTCTTCGGCAGGGTGTGGATTTTCTGGCTTTTGATTGTTGTGCGTCGTGCTTGCCTCTCTTTGATTTTTGGGAGTCGAAGAACCCGGAAGGCTTGCCTTTTTTTTTTATTTCTTTTCTCTTTTTGGGTTTTTGTATGATCTCTTCTCGTTTGGAGTTTGCGAGAGATCTTGACAGGGAAAGTGGAAAAGTTTACGGAGGGAAGGGGAGCTGCTAGGTTTCTTTTTTGACTGCGAGCAGTTCCTGTTTATGGGAGTAGTCAACTACCCGATTCTCGATTTGATACTGAAGGTCAGATCTTGGCTGAGCTTTCCACTGGACGTCTTATCGGAGTCTTTGATGTCGTCCGACGGTGATCCTGTCATGTGCTGCGAGTGCAGAGAGTGTTTAGGCTCGCCGGGGTTCGGCTACCGGTGCCAAAGTTGTGGCCGGTTTCTCTGCCGGAAATGTATGCTCGGTGCTGCCCCGGTGCCGGACCGAGCAGAGCAGACGCCGGTTTTCTGTAACTTCTGCTTTCGAGGTGACAATGGACCTTGGGACGCAGCGCAGCAGCGGGGCAGCACGAGCGCCAAAATTTATCCTTTTGTCTCACCCAAGTCGCCACTCTCCAGATCCAGTACTGACAGGCTCGGCCAATCGGAGTTGCGAGAGTTATCATCTCCGCGCCCTCTTCGTTGTTCGACTTGTAGGTAATTCACCGACTTTTTGTATCCAGTCTTTTATTCTCCACGATATGCTTGGTTGGTTCAGATTTCGTCCTGTTTTCTTGTAATTGTAGGAACTACGAAGAAGACGAGGGCGATGATGAGGGGAAGCAGTTTTTCACCCCATTGAGTGTGTTCTCTCAAGATCCCTCTGACATAGAATCCATGAGCGTTAGTGCTGGAAATGATTTGTACTTCAGGTCAGCAAATTCAAGTCCTTTGGATAGCCCTTGTAGGCCTTTTGAACAAGGGCTGGTTAATTTTCTTTCGGGAAAGAGTGGCCTTTCAGATCAAGGCTCTCCGGGGCAGCTGAAAAAAATTGGAGTAGATTGTGAGGAATTGCCAGAGAATTCTGGTGATATCTCGGGCAATTTCCTGGGATCCCGGAATCAAGAAAGTCAAATGGCAACACAAAACTTTAATTTTGAAAATGATTGCATTTTTGACCCTCCATTCCCTGAGGATGAACAGGATGATATGGAAACCAGTTTCTTTGGATTTAATGATGAGGATGATGATGTCGGGGAGTCAGCTAAACTCTTTAAATCTAGTAGCTTCAGTAGCGACCCAATGCACCCCAATGAGAAGTCTAATGAATCCCACAAGGAGGCTTTGCGGAGTGCTGTTCATGCACATTTTAGGGCTCTTGTGTCGCAATTATTGAAGGGAGAAGGTGTCCATTCTGGGGTTGACTTAGAGGGCCCAGACTGGCTGGAGATAGTATCCTCACTGGCATTGCAAGCTGCAAATTTTGTAAAACCAGATACTAGCAAAGGTGGTAGCATGGATCCAGGTGATTATGTGAATGTCAAGTGTGTAGCATCAGGAAATCCAAATGATAGGTATGATTTCCCTTTGCTATTTTCTCTGGGGGTGGGTTGGAAAGATACCATCCTCTTTTTCTTTTGTAACTGTAGACTAATGTTTGCTCATAATCTGATCAGTACCCTAGTGAAGGGAGTAGTTTGTACTAAGAATGTGAAACACAAACGCATGGTCTCAAGGCATAGAAACCCTAGGTTGTTTCTTTTGGGTGGAGCATTGGAGTATCAAAAGGTTCCAAGCGGATTAGCATCTATAGGAACTCTACTTGAGCAGGTTATAGCCTTAGCCTTTGGAATTCTTATGTATTTTCCTTGTCTCCATTAATTTTGACTCTATTTCGGTATCCACAGGAAACCAATTACATGAAGTTAGCTCTTTCTAGGATAGAGGCACTTCGGCCCAATGTGCTTCTTGTTGAAAGAAGTGTTTCCTCATATGCTCAAGAGTATTTGCTGCGGAAAAAAGAGATATCTTTAGTGCTAAATGTCAAGAGGTCACTTTTAGAGAGGATATCACGATGTACTGGTGCTCAGATTGTTCCATCCATTGATAGTGTTGCTTCAGCAAGGCTTGGACACTGTGAAATGTTTCGGATAGAAAAGGTGTATGAAGAATCTTCATCTTCCAAACATAGGAAGAGGCCCAGTAAAACTTTAATGTTTTTTGAAGGCTGCCCACGACGTTTAGGGTGCACGGTAATAAATAGTTTTATGTGCTTGTTTGTACTCAACTAAGTATCTCTAAGCTAAGACATCCTTATCTTTGTATTCCTATTTGAGTGGACACGGGCAGGGATAATTTATACAGAAGTATTGAAAGACTTGATCGATCTTCTCTAGCTTGTCAAATGTCAGTTCCTTATCCGGCCCACTATTTATATGCATTGAAATGATGGTCCTTTTGACTTGGTCAAGAAATTGTAGGAATTGATTACAAAATATCATGAATTAACATCTTGTTACACTGATTATATAACCTAAATGCAAATTTAGGTTATATAATCTAATATGGAACAATAAATGGCTGCTTTGAAGCCTCTGCAAATGGATCTCTTTTTTTATTAATATACTCAGTTGCTTAAATCCATAAAGCTGACACATGTTGTTTAGTTTAATGTATGAAGTAGTGGTGAGATGGTCATATGATTGTCCGCTCTACGATATGTACATAAAGTTCATTTTTGTTCTTGCTGAGCCTGTTGATCACATTGAACCAAGACATACATCTTTCCAGTTGAATCTTGGACTTGCATCATGTGTAACCTTTAATGTTTTCACTATCTTCTGCTGTCTTTTCATTGCATCAGTAATCCAATGTTTAGCGAATCTATATTCTTGAGGGCAGATATCAAGGGGTCTGGGATATGTCTAATAACCATAAATCTTTCTTCTTTTCTTTCTAGTTGCTTTTAGTTTTTCTCCTTCTCAAATTGTTCTTTTTTGTTTACTTTTGCCTCATACTTTGCTGCTACTCAGTTCAGCATGATTCTAGCTGTTTGTATAAACTGGATTTAGTTACTGCTTCCTAGCAAGGGATTCGACCATACATGCATCCATGGTTATTCACATCTCTCACTGCATGATATGGTAGAATAATTCTAAAGGATCATCACTTAAGTTAGGCGGCAAATCTTAAGTTGAGTAAGCCCAATTCATATGAATTTTAGTAAGTCTAGTACAGGCTTGCTCCATTGCCATCTTGACTTTGTTAACAAGTTTGTGACTGAGAAAATGTGGCATGCTTTTTGTTGCTGTCATCTCTGGTTGCTTATTTTCAGCTGGTAAATTAGCATATGTAGTTCATTGTTGTTCATTCTACATATTTGATTGTAAATTGTAAATTGTAAATTTTACATTTTTGCTTTTACAGATTTATCTCTAGGAGTTAGCCGTCTTTATGTGTCATACTTGTTACCTAAATTAGGAAGATAATACACGCTTGACTTATCTTTTGGTAGCAGCATAATAGTAACTGGACATAACTGGACAAGTCTTGTACTTTTGCATTTTGTCATTGTGGTTCCTTATTTTCTATGTTAATATAATATCTTCAGGTTCTTCTAAGGGGAGCATGCCTTGAAGAATTGAAAAAGTTAAAGCATGTTCAATATGCAAGCTTGCAGCCTATCATCTATCATTAGAGACCTCATTCCTTGCAGATGAGGATACAGCTGAAAATAAGCAAGCAGATGAATTTCAGTAAGTCTAGTACAGGCTTGCCCCGTTGCCATCTTGACATTGTTAACAAGTTTGTGACGGAAAAACAGTGACATGCTTTTTGGTGCTGTCATCTCTGCTTGCTTGTTTTCAGCTGGTAAATTAACATTTATAGTTCACATTGTTGTTCATTCTACATATAAGATTGTTTACATTTTTGTGCTTATACAGATCAATCACTAGGAATATGCTGTCTTTTTGTGTCCTATATGTTGCCTAAATTTGGAAGATAATACAAGCTTAACTTATCTTGTGGTAGTGTGGTTTAATAGTAACTGGATAATTCTTGTAATTTTGCATTTTGTCATTGAGGTTCTTTATTTTTTCATGTTAACTTAGTAATTTCTGTAGGTTCTTCTAAGGGGAGCATGCCTTGAAGAATTGAAAAAGTTAAAGCATGTTGTTCAGTATGCAAGCTTTGCAGCATATCATCTATCATTAGAGACCTCATTTCTTGCAGACGAGGGTGCATCACTTCCTAAACTTCCTACAGGGCCTCCAGTTACCTTGCCTATGAAGCTTACTGAGGCTGATGACTTTGTCTCATCAGCTTCTAGTTTGGCTGCTTTTGCTGACCAAGATGTTGGTAACCGTCATGAGAAAGATAGGTCATGCGGCAAACTTGACATAGAGAGCCAGGCTATTTCACCAGATATTATGCATTTGAATAAAGATGTTTTGGAGCAGAGTTGTGAACAACAAAAATACAATCATTTGTTTGAGCATACCTGCATTCACGATATTGATGGCTTTTCTGCTCCATATTCTGAAAACAATGGGGGCATTGCTTTTAGATCTACTTCAGATATTTGCTATTGTGGGTCAACAGGTTCAAGATTTGAGTTTTATTGTAATGAGACCACTTCCTTTCCATCTTTTCCTATTGAATTGAACAATCACCAAGATGAAGTGCTGGAGAAATTAGTAAAAGAAAGAAGCAACTTAGCTAGTGACCAACTTAGATCAGATGATGAACATAAAAAATCAGATATTGCTATCAAGAATGAGGTTCCTGGAGACTACTTCTCAGCTGCAGACAATCATCAGAGCATATTGGTTTCCTTATCAAGCACTTGCATTAAAAAGAGTAGAATTTGTGAGCGTTCTCAACTTTTCCGCATCAAATTTTATGGTAGCTTCGATAAGCCCTTGGGGAGATATCTTCGTGATGACTTGTTTGATGAGGTAATTTATTGTGCCGATGGAATATTGGTAACCATCTTATATGTTTCCTTTTCCAAATGCTGATATACTATATTTTCTGTCGTTGGCATCAGACATATTGTTGTCAATCTTGTAAAGAGCCAACAGAATCCCATGTTCGATGTTATACTCACCAGCAGGGCAGCCTTACTATTATGGTCAGGCGACTTCCGTCCATGAAGTTGCCTGGTGAACGTGATGGGAGGATATGGATGTGGCACAGATGCCTCAGGTGTGAAAAGGATAAGGATGGAGTTCCTCCAGCCGCACGCAGAGTAATCATGTCTGATGCTGCATGGGGGCTTTCTTTTGGGAAATTTTTGGAGCTTAGCTTTTCGAGTCATGCAACTGCTAACCGAGTTGCAAGTTGTGGTCACTCTCTACAGAGAGACTGCCTTCGTTTTTATGGGTATACAATATCTGATGATAAAGATTATCCTGTTTCCTGTTCGGTTGACTTCCAATGCATATTTCAATTTCATTCCTTTTCCTGTGGCAGGTTCGGAAGCATGGTTGCCTTCTTTCACTACTCTCCTGTGGATATTTTATCTGTTTGCTTACCACCGTCAGTTCTGGATTTCACTTTCCAAATTCAGCAAGAATGGTTGAAACAGGAGGCAGTTCTGGTATGCTATTTGGTTTTGCATATAACTTTTGTGCACATCAAATATTATTGCTGTAACAGAAGTTTGTGATTTTACTCACATAGGTATCCAATAAAATAAATACCTTGCATGGTAAGATATCTGACGTGCTCCATGCAACTGAGAGGAAGAACATGACATCTGAGGATGAACCTTTAGAAGCAAGCATCCATAGACACAGTATAAAGCTGAAGGAATTGCTTGAAATGGAAAGACACGATTTTGATGTAAGTCCAACAACACTTCTGCTTTAAAGATTCTTTTTGCTTAAAAATTTTAAGTTTTGTGACAATCTGTTGAGGGCCACTCTGTATACTGAGCAAAGTTTCATGTCTTATGTGGTAATAGGTCTTGCTTCAACCAGTTATAGTTGGGAATACTCAACCCTTACAGGTAATGGTTGACATCTTAGAGCTTAATCGGTTGAGACGTGAAATTCTATTTGATTCTTACACGTGGGATCGTCGACTCTGTTCTTTGGGATTGTTGTCCAAAGAAAAAGGTTGTACCATCATTGATTCACAGCTTACAGATATTTCATCTAACACCAATCTGAGAGAATGGAGGGAAGAAATGCTTGGAAAAGATGGAACACTTGGAAACTTTCCTGGAGAAGTTACTGACAAGTCATCCTACTTTTCAGGAACTCAAAAATTTAGTTTTTCAAAGCAGCATGAAGAGCTTAGCTTGCGGGTTTTGGAGTGTAACACAAACAACATGGTTGAGATGGACCTGTCTATTGAATCCGTTGAAGGCTTTGCAGGCTCAGCAAGTTCTAACTTTGTTTCTAGTAATAATGATGGATGGGATGATACATCAATATTTGATGACACTCAAAGTACATTTTTGGAGAATTCAACTTCAACATCGTCTAATCTATCAGATAAAATTGATTTGGCATGGAGTGGTTCAGGTCAGTTAATGACGGATCAACCAAAAGGTGGTTCAGAAGCTGATACATCTGGACCTTTGGTGGAGAATCCATGCTACAGGAGGCTAAGGTCCCCATTTAGAGTTTATTCGTTTGATTCTGCTTTAAGATTTCAAAAGGGAGTACATGGTCGGTTCCTTCCTGCTTCACTGCATTTGCCTTCAGCAAAATCATTCGATTTCTCTGGAGGTCTTGCTAGCAGGCCAAAGGATCCAATTACAAGCATGAGAAGAGCCTACTCACAAAGTTCTCCCAGTACAGTTCAGAGATTGGATGATCTTCTCAATCACATACCGCTACGTATCTCATCATCTTTGGAAAAGATAGCTGATGGGGCACGGTTGCTTCTACCTCAAAATGCTCTGGATGATATTGTTGTTGCAGTTTATGATGATGAACCCACCAGTATAATATCCTATGCTTTAACTTCCCAAGATTATAATGACTATATAACATCTAGTTTGGATGAAACTGTCTCTCGTATGCTGAGGAAAGGAAGTAGTATTGTTAATATTGTTGGTGCAGCAACTCAACAATCAAATTTGCAGTTTCATTCTGATGTTGGATATGATGAGCCTCAACTTTCTCGAGTGAACCTATTGGATCCTAAGGAAACACATTTCAGAATTTCTTTTGACGATGATTATTCAATTCCTTCAGACAAGGCAAAGTTTTCTGTTACATGTTATTTTGCAAAGCAGTTTCATGCACTAAGGAAGATATGCTGCCCAAGCGAATTGGATTATATACGTTCCTTGAGCCGCTGCAAGAGATGGAGTGCACAAGGTGGTAAGAGCAATGTTTACTTTGCCAAGTCATTGGATGAAAGATTCATCATAAAGCAGGTCACCAAAACAGAGCTAGATTCCTTCGAGGATTTTGCTCTCGAGTACTTCAAATATCTGACACAGTCCATAACTTCTGGTAGCCCCACCTGCCTTGCTAAAGTCCTTGGTATTTATCAGGTCAGAAACTGCCATCATCGTACTTCTGTTTACAAACATATAATGTGAAAGAATCACTCTTGTTATTTATTTCTTATCTGTATCAGGTGGCTGTCAAGCATTCAAAAGGTGGGAGGGAAGTGAAAATGGATGTCATGGTAATGGAAAATCTCTTTTTTAAGAGGAATGTTTCAAGAGTTTATGATCTCAAAGGCTCATTACGCTGCCGTTATAACCCTGACTCCTCGGGAAACAATACGGTTCTACTAGATTTGAATCTATTAGAGACAAAGCCAATATTTTTGGGAAGCAAGGCAAAGAGAAGATTGGAGCGTGCTGTCTGGAATGATACTTCTTTTCTTGCAGTAAGAGAACTGTTTCATCTTGACTCTGGATAAACAAAATCTTTTACTATTCTTAATGTGAATACATACTAGACATCATATATCTAACTTCTTGAACTTGAACCAAATAATTTGAAGATGCCTCGTTGAAACTTTACAAGATATCTTGGGCAGGCAATTGCAATATGGACACAGAAATCAAACCGTATTGTTGTGTCTTTGCTAACTTATGTTGATATCTATGCCAAAGTCTTCTCGTACCAAAATTATACAAAATGGATCTTGCCCAAGTGATTTGGTATACTCAATTAGTTTGAGCACTAATTAGTTGCTTAATCATATATTTTTTGTGATAACTAAATATACATATGGTCATAACTAGTGCAGTCATATGATTCTTTTCATAATTAATCTTATGGTTGTTTCTGCATAAGATACCTCGCCTAATTCTTTAACCAGTAAATAATGAATTAAATTCCATCTTTTTGAGCTAACATCCAATATCGTTTACTTGCAGTGCCATGCAACTTTCTGTAGGTGTTTCTTTTTTTTCTTTTCTTTTCTTTTTCTCCTTAAATACATATCCAACCATTAAGCTTTGTTGATACCAATGATCAGCTTGGTGGCCCGATGCATCCAGGTCATCATGTGAGTGAACTGTTCAATAATACAAGGACATTTAAAGAAAATAATTGTATTTGGAGAGAGGATCAGGATGATGACAAAATCTTGTTATCTCATTTTTTTACGATATCCCTATTTCCTTAAGAGGTAAGATTACCTTTTATCATCTAACCAGTCATTAAGCTTTGAAGATAAAATAATCCCCTTGGTAGTCCAGATGTCTCCAGGTCATCATGTTAGTAAGTGTTGACTAATAGAAAAGTCATATAAAGAGAAGGATTCTTTTTGGAGGTTTAAGTTTCAGCAGAAAGCCAATCGTCTCTCATGACTTTGAAAAGGTTTCAAATTTCAGAGCTAATTAATATTTAGTCTTGGTTATTATGTTTTTTTCTTAAGCAATATTAACTGGAAAAGTTGCATATTTACTTATGCAAGCTGATTTATTATATTGGCCAAAGATACCTCTGGTGATAATTAGGTGTTCAGTATTCTTAATCTTTTGTGTATGTGAGATAGATCATTAACATTTGTGAATTGTTTTGACTCATCTTCTTTCTGGAAAGACCATGCCTGACAAGACTTGCCAAACCATACACAATCTGATTCCCAATGATTCAAATTCTGGTCAGTACGTAAGGACCAGCATGATCTGGTATTGATTCGTATTTAATTTCTTATATTTCTTTGGTTGATACCGAACATTACAGGTTATTATATTGCTTGTCACATAGGTATTGTTAATACTGGTATTGGTCTGAGATTTAAAAACTTTTTGACTCCTAAAAAATTCAGATTAACTAGCATCATTGAATTAGAGGAGAGGATTATGCTAGTTTCTGTTTTATTCTTTGGCAATTATCTTCCAGCATGACAACAGTGAGATAGCCATTCCACTTGAACCCTCTTATGCATGCAGTTCTGGTTTCTTGGCCAAAAAAAACAATGGTTAGAAGTTAGAAGAAGTCCCAAAAACATAGTTATTTTATTATTTTGTTAAATCCTTTCTCTCCACATTTTGCAGTCTATTTATGTCATGGACTACTCGTTGCTGGTTGGCATCGACGAGACACACAAAGAGCTAGTTATAGGAATCATAGACTTCATGCGGCAGTATACATGGGACAAGCAACTTGAAACATGGGTAAAAGCCTCCGGCATCCTTGGTGGCAAGAAACATGCAACTCCAACTGTAATATCTCCGTTGCAGTACAAGAAAAGATTCAGAAAAGCCATGTCAAATTACTTCCTTACTGTCCCTGACCAGTGGTCCTCTTGAGTCCTTTTTCCAGCTGCAAGGTATTTGAGCCATTGTTTCAACAGAAATTAGAGATGAATATACCACTACGAGCTATTCTACAAAGATCAGAGTAGTTACCTCCTTATACTACTGTATTTCATTGATTTATTCAATCTTGCCCTACCTGTATCAAGCTTTTTGAATTCGATTTATGGGGACCTGAGTCCTCTGAGCATCAAGCATTGCCTTTTGGCCTGCTCATCAGAGTCTGTATTCATCAAGTTGCTCAATTGTCACAATTGGTGTAACATATAATCTCTGTTAAGCCCATGTACTATCAAACTTTCGTGCATGAAGCAATTGTGGATGACAAACATGAAAGTTTCATTCTGGGGTGACTTAAAATGACTGTTCATTCATCAAATATTACTGCTGCATTTTTCTCTGTTGTTCTGTTTTCATGCTTACTGCTTATTGTTCACGAGGATTCCCTGCTGGAATAATCAGCTCTCTATTATTTCAAGTTGCTAAAAACATGACCAGCTTATTTGGATTTACTGCATGACTTGTTTGATCATGAAATTTAACGTTGGTGTACCATATATTAGAGATGAAATAAACTTGGAAGTTTTATTAACTGACACATTCGTAATGCTTGTGATTTCAGTCCAATTACCTTTCGTAACTGATGTAGTGTCCATTGTATGCAAAGACCCTCTTCTTTGTGTTCTTGACCATATTTCTTATTTCTCAGTTGACATATGAATATATGACAATGTGTATATATGATCCTTATTTTGGATTTGGATTCTATGTGAATCTAACCCTTCATAGTATATGTATCTTGACATATCAAAAAAATTTATATTTTTAAAATATAATATTTAAGTTTATTTTGTCAAGCCTGAGTTAACGGACGTTAGAGTATAATTATGTGAAATGTTGATTCATAATAAATTATTAACATAATGATATATATAATTTAAGTTTTACTTAAATATTTATTTTAGCTCCTATATTTTTTGTCATGCATCATTTAAACTCTTATGATATCTAAAATAACCTTTATATTTTAAACAACGTAGCGTATAAGTATCTCTCACAAGTCATTAATATGTGGTATGTCGACTCATAATAAATCATTAATATAATAACATGTGTATTTTAATTAAAAGAAAATTCATCTTATCGAGGAAGAGTAAGCAGAGAAGGTCGTAGTGATAGATAAAGCAGAGAGTTAAAGGTATGGGAAGCCAAAAGTGAAGGTGAGGGAGAGTTGGATTATCATGTCATAAGCACAACGGATGAGACCGTAAGAGATGACGAAATGAGAGGTAGTGGGGACGAAGATGCCTAGGAGGAGGAAGAGGAACCAAGAGACCATTACGTGCCTAGCGTCAGACTAGTCGATGCACATCCACCTACGGTAGGACCAGAAGCTCTTGAGCTCATTGTCAATGCGAGAGAGGCTATATGTGTACAACATTCTGCTAGGCAGCAACGACTGGTGCTATTGTTGGTAGTCACTTCCATGATGATGCCTCCTCCTCCTATTGATGGTGGTCTCAAATTTTTTTTAATTTAAATAATTTATTATAAGTTAATAATTTATTATGAATTAACATGTCATATAAGTAGACTCTAACGTTTGTTAATTAAGACTTGACAAGGAAGGTTTATATGTTATATTTTTAAAAAATATACGGGTTATTTTAGATATGAGCAAAACCATAAAGACTTATATGGTTCATAACCAAAATCACATAAACTAAAATTATTTTTTTAACTTAAATTATATATATATATTATATTAATAATTTATTAAGAATCATGTCAACTCTAGTTTCTTTTAACTCACACTTGACAGTTTTAAAATATAAAAATTATTTTAGATATAAATAAATTATAAAAAAATTAATTGATCCATTATAAAAATTATAATGATTAAAATGAACGTTTAACTCATTTCTAAAACAAAAAAAAAAAATGCGTTGAATAAAATCATCCATCCTGCTTCGTTGTGTGCTGCAAGTCAACCTCACAGAGATCACATGACCTGTGAGTCTACCGAAACCTCGTAACGGATGTGAATCCATCAGCAATCGACAACCAGAACAATTAAGCTACTGCTGTGTCGGAGTGCAGCAGTGTGGCTCCCATTAACTCCATCCTTGAGAGGTGGGTTCCTGAAGGCTTTTAAGCTTCTGAAGCCGGCCGTGAGGGGACCGAGAGCCGCCCACTGCCCACCTCCCACTACCTCTGATCCACACGTACATGGCGGCAAGCTTTCAGCCTCCCACATCGTAAAACCCCTTCACGGCACAGCTTCTCTCTCTCAACCTCCGTCGCCTCAGCATGCCTTCTCTCTCCTCACCCGAGTCTGTGGGGGGACGAAAGAGAAGCTATCATTATGATCGAGTGGGAAGACGGCTGTCATACATGTTGTTGGGGTGAGCTTTTGGGTTGGTAGGGCATGTCCGAGGGATAAAAGTGGGGCGGGCGCGGCTTCATCCGATGCATGCATCCCGTCGGTCTGTTGGGTGGCCGCGCGTGGCCGAGTGGTGGAGCGGCGGGCCCGCCGGTGATCCGCTCTGTGTAGGTGAAGAGCGCCTTGTGTCGTCATGGGTGATTCATGTGTGACGACGCTTCCTTTGTCGACCAGCGTTGCGGGGTACTCAATTCGGAGCTCCGAAACCCAAACCTACGTTCCACCCACCCATCCATCCATGGGAGCGTAGTTCTTCACTTTGGGATCCTTCGTCGACTCGGGTATGGATATCCTAATCGAACTCCGAGATAGAGCCTGTCCCCATGGGAACAAGGAAACGAGCAAAGATGATGAGAGCCACCAAGTCTAGAGGCCTAAAACCTAAGATGAAGCTTTCAATATCAGATTCCAAATTGAATACAGCTGTTTGTGACAACATGTATTCTTAGGTAAGGGAGCATATCAAATGTCATAATATTTGTTAGTGGAGAATCCACGGCAAACAAACATACTGCTAGCAAATATATAGGAGA
The DNA here is from genome assembly GCA_029747655.1 of Ensete ventricosum. NCBI lineage: Eukaryota > Viridiplantae > Streptophyta > Magnoliopsida > Zingiberales > Musaceae > Ensete > Ensete ventricosum. Next base: position 55,887,527 of record JAQQAF010000006.1, on the reverse strand, counting down.
ATAAAAAAGTGTGTTGTTACATTGTACACATAGAGGAATCCTATCTTGTGGAAGGAGTCGTCTTTAACCTCGAGTACTTATTATAACCATCACGAGCAGTTGATTGAAACGGTGTGAATGATTCGATAAGTCAAAACTTGACGTCGACTTCCTGCAGTCCAGTGGATTTTAGCGGCAGGTCAAGTCAATGATGCTTTCCTCGTTTTGTTCCTCTGCTATCGTCAAACCAATGCTCGGTTTGTTTGATGTGGTTGGAATTTGCAATGCGGCTAACATTATATTTCAAACCATATTAAATGGTGCACGAAGAAACTGGATTTATTGTGTCCAAGCAATTTGTAGATGTCTCATAGTGATACAAAGATTTGTAGTAGAACATATGAATAATAACTCGCTCACAGAAATCAATTATATATAGACGAATGAACCCAAAACTTTACAAGACGTATCATTTGTGTAATAATACACTAATGAATAACAAACATCTTAATAGAGACTCTTGCCCTTTTATTTGTTGCACTTGCTTCCATATCATTACAAGTATATCATGTTTGTGTATGAAGTGGCTAAGTTTAGTACTCATTCGTCACATTGTTTCGTTCCTAGCTGGGCTAGTTTGAGGATAATACGACTGATTACATACCTAAATTTAATATCTTTGATGGTGCAATGTACGTGGAAAAGAAAACAAAAAAAATGCGTATGAAGAGAAGCATCACTTGCGTTGATGCATTTAAGAGTGGTCAGCGAACGAATGCGTAAGAAGGGGAACACACAGCTTGTAGTTTAGCTACAGTTCATGTGCCCTACATATGGTGCAAGGCTGGAAGGAACACACAGAAACATCTGCAATGAATGCTTGGTAACTCCTGATGCATGGTGTCAAATGTCCAAAGGTAAGATGAATCCAGAATATGATGGATCTTCTCAAGTCAACTCTGAGTGAGGCTATGGGTTTGTTGTTGTTGTTGTTGTGTGATGCTGTCATTCATGATATTGACCTTTCTTTGTGAATGTCAAATACTTGGCTAGTTCTCCTCTCCTCTCTTCCACCTGATCTTTGGATGGATGGTAGAAGATGATAAATAGAGCAAAGGTCAAAAGCATCAGGTCCTTTTCACATCTTATTTGATTCACCCTATCATTGATTGATGCAAGTGGGGTAATCTCCAAGGAAGTAGTAATAAGCAATCAATAAACTTTGTTTAGGAGAAGCTCATCTCTACATGTTCTTTATAGCCTGTGCAAAGGAAAACCAAACAGGAAGAAGAAGAAGAAGAAGAAGAAGAAGAAGAAGAAGAAGAAGAAGAAGAAGAAGAAGAAGAAGAGAGATAAAAAAAAAAAAAGGGGAGGAAAAATGAGTTTGGTATCACATTCTGTTTCCTCTTTATTCTATCTGCAAGCACAAATTACAGAACCAAGGAGACTGAGATCAGAAAAGCTCAAATTTCCAGGTTTCTTGATCCAAAGCAGTTCTTTGCCACTGGGTGAAAGGATCGAGGCTTACTAGTTCATCCCCTTGAGCATAGTTGAAGTCCCATTCGTTCAGGTCATCCAAACCCCAAAGACACACTGACTCCGGCCACTCCATGCACGGCAGCTGGATCTCCTGAGTCTTCACCGAGGAGAAGGAAGAAGAGCATGATGATGATGATGACGATGATGAAGACGATGAAATGGAATATGAGGCAGAGGGGGTGGAAGCACATGGAACGATCATCTCATGGGGCTGGATCATGGGCACCTCATCAGTACAAAAGGCATCATCAACTGTGCTTGTGTTGTTTTCTTCTTCACCTTGCGCTTCTGGTACGTTCTCGTTTCCCTCCCTCCTGTCGGCCGAGGCACCCACTTGTTGCTGCTCCTGGTGGAGGAGATCATTATTGGCCCAAGGGATGAGGGGCTCGTGGGTGAGGGGGTCGATCCCCATCCTCCTTAGCTTCTTCTTGATGTGGGTGTTCCAGTGGTTCTTGATCTCGTTATCAGTTCGACCAGGGAGATGGGATGCGATCTTAGACCACCTGAGGAAACCAACAGAGGGCCTGCATCAGTCGAATCCACAGCTTGACAAAGGGGAAAGAAGAAACAAGAGAACAGGGAAGACGGGAACCTGTTTCCCAGCTTAGAGTGGAGCTCGATGACCATCTTCTCCTCAGCTTCCGACAGCAACCCCCTCTTCAGGTCGGGCCTGAGGTAGTTCGTCCATCTTAGCCTGCAACTCTTTCCGCACCTCAGAAGTCCTGTCTCAACAACACGATCCCGTAACACACCACCACCACCACCCAATTCAGCAGCACTCATCGAAACAGAAGGACAAAAAAAAAAAAAAAGCATCTTAAATCTAGATCAGACACCATCAGAGTGTTGCAGTGGTACTAAAAGGAGGCTCAGGTGGGAGGAGGAGGACCTGCAAGCTTAGGCACAGCTCTCCAGCAGCATTGGCCATTGGCGAGGATGAAGTTGATCAACCTCTTGTCCTCCTCTGCTGTCCATGGCCCCTTCTTCAGCCCCACCTTATCACAGCATGGCTGCCTCCCCATTGCTTCTCCCTGTGGCTCCTCTCACTCCCGAACAAGTCGAATGAGGAGGAGGAAACAAGAGCATTTATTTCCAGGCCACCTTCACCCTTCTCTTTATATAGCCTCTCACTCCCCGAGTCCCGTGTACACGTGTCTGGAACCATGGTTACCTGATCGCACGTGGGAACTCGGTTCTAGGATGCTGCCACCTCGTCTACTCCTGCTTGGTTTGCAAGGGTGGAAAGATCAAAAGAAGCCCAGAGACCATTCTTGAGCAAAAAAAAAAAAAAAAAAAAAAAATAGCAGCAAGAAGAGAAAAATGATCATTGATGTGAAGTACCACTACATACTGTTTGTTCCCCCTCCTGACATGAGGAGGCTTACAACATTTTAATAATGACAATAAACCTCGCAGCTGTAATAATGAATACCATTACGACTTCCAATGGCCGTGAGTACTCTTTGTATTATTATTTCCAGCTTTTGAGATCAGGTAATAGATATTGTATATTTCAGGGTGTATATGTCAGAACCACACGTCTGGTGTTCATCATGTCGATGTAATATTAACATATATTAGACTGAAAGAAGAAAAGCATACAGTCTCAAGAGTCATGGAGGGTGGGAAAAGTTCAAAAAGGTTAGTGTGCTGCATCACGCAAGGGAAGCTCACGTCGTCTTCTCCCATGGAGGAGGAAGAGTATAAGAGACGGCATGGACGCGTGTTGGAAGCCATGGGAGAGCAGTGCATGCGCAGAGGGTGTGTGTGGGGGGGGGGGGGAGAGACGAAACAAACGCCAAGTTGCGGTGGATCCGGAAAGGAGGACTTGGTTCTCTTATCAAGAACAAGATCTTGACTTCGGATTAAAGATCATATCCGGCCACCGGAGGGCGATCGCTGTCGTCGTCTAAGAACAAGATCTTTACTTCAGATCAAAGATCCTACCCGTATGTATGTACAGTACACATCAAATACCTCCCCACCACCAACACCGGCCTTCTACTCTACTCCACTACCAAGAGGCAACCCCACTACGCACCCTTTGAATGTGATGAACTAACTATATATACTTCATTTGCAGCATATTTGATGTGCAGAAAAGTAGCAAATAGATAGATATAGGCAGGGTGACCCATCCATCTCATTGTATTATTATTATTGCTCAGTAGCTGCTCTTTTCACTTATTTCTGCTATCGTGATCGATAAAAAGATCACTACTTTTTTCTTTCCAAGTCAACCCCAAATTTTGCTCCAATATCCTTAAAATTTGCCTCATCAATCTCACGACTAACCTATCCAAATCGGATATTTACTTTCCTAAGCATCGTGAGGCCTCCATTAAATATTTGATTTTTTAGTTTCATCGACATATCTGAATAATCATGATAATTTTAAATACCTAAGTGACTTCTTCTTTTTTTATTGAGGAAGCCTTAATGATGGACAAAGCCTTAACAGTGGTCCTCTCTTAAGCCAATAAGTTAATCTTGATCAACTATGTTTTAGATTTTTCATCCATTCATATTCTTTTTAGTTCTCAGGCTTCTAACAAGATTCTTGCAAGAATCTTTAAAAATCTTCATGATTTTTTCTAGCATAACTCCCTTGATCATAACCTTTTTAATTGGGATAAAATGATGCTTCACAAAGATAGAGGTAGCCTGGGTATTAATAATTTTTTTTATTATTGTTAAATGAGCGGTTTTTATACTAAGTGTTCGCTTCCTATCCTTAATCGTAATAAAGTTTTGTGGGTAGAGATTTTTTTTTTTTTTAAATATGGTCCCTCCACCCTTAGAACATCCATTTTATTAACAAGCCCTCAATTTTGTACAAATCTATTGTTACTCTTGCTTACAATCTTAAAGATGGATCTAGATACCTTATTGGTAATGGCAACAATATCATGGTCCTTAATAATATTCTTTATTTTTCTGTTAATTTTTGACATATATAACTTTCGATAAAACATCTTTATAATGTGTTGGATTCTTTCTCCACCCCTTAAATGCACACTCCTTTTGGGAATTAATTCATCCAGCAAAAGATTGGTCGTCTCTTTCCCGTTCTTCTCTACTTAGGACGAAGGAGATGGTCTTTGGAGTCCTCCTCCTCCTCCTCCCCCCGTTCTGCACTGCTCAGCACCATTGCCACTTGCTTCTGATTTCTATGGACCAATGGAGATGACATCCATCCTAACAAGGAATACGGTTGGTAATGACCTTCATTAATTTTTTTTTCTTCTAGTTCTAAGTGGCATTCCTTGTCCTCCTCTTGAGGACTCCCAGGTGAGTTCCCACTTTATTCTTCAAGTTGATGGATCATCCATCATTCATCTCCCCTTCTCTTCCTGCACCTACTGGGGATTCCATCTCTCACCTGCTGATCGAAAGTCTCTTTGGATGGATGGCAGCTGCTGCAAGGCTTCCTCCTCACTCATGGTAGAAGGAAGCTTCCTTGATCCAACACTGTCCAAAGAGAATCTATTCTGGCTCCTATTCCCTGGTATTTGTGGAATTTAATTTCGTGTATCTTTTCTCTTTTTGATACACTATGTGGAATCAAACATTTGCCCAGATCCAATAATTTTTTGTAAGCCATAACCTGACAAATTTTGTGATCTCCAATTTTTGGTTTGCTGCTACAGATCCATTAGCAGCTAGCTCAGTTTGTTCTTCAAGTATAATACAATAGATTCTATTTCTCTCTCTCTCTCTCTCTCTCTCTCTTTTTAATTGAATATTGACATATGTTGCATGCAAATACTTAGATAGTACACATGAATTTAAAACCTAGTAAAGTGATACGTGAAATCTACAATTTGTGCCAAAATCAACATTACTAAGAAATTTGAGATTGACATCACCTAACCTAGTAACGTCCAGAGATTAAAAAAAAGAAGAAAATTTAACTGTAAGTTGGATCTAAGTTGTTCATGCCATTATTTTGGGGAATAATTTGGAGCCTTCATTTTTGGATTTAGGTGATACTGATTGCGTGTGGTTTGATTTGTGGATTCTGTCAGCCTCCTGAATAACTTGTATGACTCTCTCTCTCTCTCTCTCTTTTGTTTCTGATTCACTAATAATAATTTCAAGATGATAGATACTCTTATAAAAAGAGGTCATCTAGAAGAAGTCGCCAAATTTTTTAAAGAGAATTTTTATTATTTTTAACAAAGCTAAAATAATAAAGCATATATGATCACTTTTATAGCTTCTCATAGCTTTGGTTGTGGCCCCTCAATTTGTATGATGATTCAATAAATTTCTAGTCTCACCCTGAAATTAGATGCATACCATGTTTAAAATTTGTCAGAGACAACATTTGTCTCTCTGTCTGTCTTGTAGAAAGTAAAAAAAAAAAAAAACTCAACCTAGTCAGGGGCTACTTTTATTTATTTATTTTTATTTTTATTTTTTTTGCTTCAAGATTCAATTGGAAATTAAGATGCACCCAGTCTACCATGGTCATAGAAAGTTCAAGCTTTGAATCTTTCCCCATAAAAAAAATATTTTTCTTCCTCTATAAGCAACCATCAAAATCTTCCACTTGAGTTCAATATCTTGAGTGAGAGGGACAAATGTGTTAGGGTTTGTGTGTTAATGTATTTCTTGATCCCTCTATTATTATTATTATATTTTTTTTTTAGTTTTAGTATATGAATTCAATCAATCTCTTTCAATTTTTACTTCCAAGGCAGTTAGGTTGGTCTTGAATCAAAGAGAGTCTTGTTGTAAATTATAATCTTATCTCTTTGCCTCTTCATACTTTGGGTTTAATTGGGTCCTGAGTACGTAATTAACAACTTAAGTTGTTAAAAAGATATGAATCGGTATGTGTATTATTAGTTTATATAAATGGATTTTTTTTTTCTTGAATAAGTTTACGTGATTTTTTTTTTATTTTTATGTCTTAAATTTTTGTATCTTCTTATATAATCGATCGGTGTCGTTCCAATCTCAAAGCCTTAAAAAAGCATTCATACCAATCGATCGGACGAAACTAAACGATTTAATGTTGGTTTAACAGATGGGAAGAATTCTACCCTAAATCTGGACCATTGTCGATCCTCCCTCCGACGACGACGACGACGACGACGAAGGTGGAACACAGATTTTTACAGGAGCGCTCAAAACAGCAGCACACGATCGATCCAAAAGGATGCGTATGAGACCACTGCACACAGCTACCTCCGGAATGGTCGACGACCCTACTTGCTCCCTACCGCGATCGGCCGGCCGGCGGGTCCCAGCCGCGACCTCGAGAACTGCCTCGTGAGCTCCGGTCTCATCTCCATCGGCTCCGATTGGAGCCCATCCGCCATCTTCTCATCCTCTTGCTTGATCCTTCTGACCTGGCTGTGGATTAGGACATGCTGTTCATCTCCGGCACCGTCTCGCCCTCCTCTCACGTTCCGCTCCTCATCCCCCTCCATCGTCGCTGGCTGCAGCACCCGACAAAGAAGAAGAAGAAGAAGAAGAAGAAGAAGAAGAAGAAGAAGAAATGTTGGTGTTGGATTGAAGGAAGGGTGGTAGGTCAGGAGGAGGGGGCATGATTTATATGTGATGGATGGCTACGTGGGAAGCGAAGGGAGATGGAAATATCTATCACCGGTGGGGAGGAGATGGCTTCTCCTGTAGTGAGTGCTTTGATCGAGTCATTGCGGAATTAGAAGATGGTCGGTCTCTAAAGTATGGATTGGAAGAGGTGGTTGAGTCACGCTTCATCGTCGTGGGAATTCTGTTGGTTGGTCCAATCACGGGTGAGTTGGACACGTGGAACCTTTCGAGGATGTAATGGCACGCCCACTTTGAATGATTCCCTTCCCTTCCAAAGATGGACGCTTTCAAATGGATTTCTTCTACGGTGGTTCGACGGATTCAGCACATCCAGATTGCTTCAATCTCCAACTTTTCTTCTTCTTTTTTTTCTTTTTTTTTCAGTGGATCCCACCGGCAGTCAGTTTGACGTCACGCTTGTGATCGAGTGAGGTGGCAGATTGGGAGCAAATGTTTTCCCGTCACGCACCATTCAGGAATCATTTATCTTGGAATATTATATATAATTAAATTTATCTTATATATATATAAGATAAATTTAATTATATATAATATTCCAAGACAAATGATTCCTGAATATATATATATATATATATATATATATATATATATATATATATATATATATTTCAGGAATCATTTGTCTTGGAATATTATATATAATTAAATTTATCTTATATATATATATATATTTTTAATTTTTTTACAAAGGTTAATGGCGAGTGGAGGATTCAATCCCAACACTAGATAGGCTAAATGAGTCTAAAATTCAAAAATTTATATCTAAATTAAATTCGTTATCGATTTTGGGCAGATGGTGCAGATTCAATCCATAATGTACTTTAGTGAAGTTCACATCTCAAAACCTCACTTATATTAACCTAAAACCTAGATTAGTGACTGGGGTTTAGATTAAGAGAACACCGATGGCTGAAAACATGGGTGAGAGAAAATAAACTGCAGATTGACATTAGAGGTCAGAAAATAAGAGATCTAAAAAAGGGAATAAGACAAAGACAGGAAAACACTATTCTCAATCATTCAAATCTCAGGTTAGATCAATTTGTAATGGATTCTTACTGTGATCTCTTGGGAAGGTTTTAGATATTGTGCTTATGATTATAGTCCTTGTATCCCTGTGATTCTCTTGTGGCTGTTGCTTTGAGCTTGGGCAAGAAGCTTTGAGATCTATATATTCATTATTTTGATAGTGAATTTTCTCTGACTTGTTCCGTTGTTTTTACCCTTTGAGTTGAAGGAGTTTTTCACGTAAATCTTGGTGTTCATCTGATTGTGATTTATGTTTGATTCTGCTTTGTATGACGGTCTGCTAGTATTTGTTCATATACAAAGTTTATTCCTATTTTATTCCTATCAACTGGTATCAGAGCAGGGTTTTGGTGGTATTTAATCTTTTGTATCTGAACATGGAGACCGATAATATTTTTGGTATGATTAGTTTAAACGGAAATAATTGGATGATATGAAAACCAAGAATGGAAGATCTCTTGTATTGCAAAAATTTGTATGGACCTTTGCAAGGGGATAGTGCAAAGCCCACAACTATGACAGATGATGAGTGAAAGAGATTAGATCGAAAAATAGTTAGCTTTATTCGATAATGGCTAGATGATAGTGTCTTTCACCATGTTTCTACTGAATGTTCTGCTTACTCTCTTTGGAAAAAGTTAGAAGGTCTTTATGAAAGAAAAACGGCTGATAACAAAGCTTTTCTGATCAGAAAACTTGTAAACTTAAAATATAAAGAGGGTACTTCTAGCATTTGAATGAAATGCAGAGTATTACTAACCAGTTATCCTATATGAAAATGTCTCTTGATATAAGTTGCAGGCATTGTTACTTCTCAGTTATTTGCCAGAAAGTTGGGAGACATTGGTGGTTTCCCTCAGTAATTCAGCACCAGATGATATTATCACCATGAGTGAAGTAACAAGCAGTTTGTTGAATGAGGAGTTAAGGAGAAAGAATTCAGCAACTTCTCATATTGATTCACAGGCACTTGTCTCAGAGAACAGAGGAAGGTTAAAGTCAAATGATAGAAGTAGTTCACGAATAGTTAGAAGCAAGTCAAGATTAAGGAAAGATATTGTTTGCTACAATTGTGGTGAGAAATGACATTACAAGAATCAGTGTAAGCAACATAAGAAGAACAAGAAAAGAGAGAAAGAAGTGGAGCATACAGAGTCAAAAGAGAATATCACAGCTACAGTACAAGGTACTGATTATTTGATTTTGTCTACTTCCGATTATATATTTTCTTGTGTGTGCTAGGATCTCGAGTAGATAATTGACACAGGTACTTCTTATCATGCTATACCATGAAGGGAGTTCTTTGCTACTTACAGGTCTGAAAATTTTGGTGTTGTCAAGATGGGCAACTATGGTACATCAAACATCATTGGCATGAGAGATATCCATATAAAGACCAACCTTGATTGCAAGTTGATGCTTAAGGATGTGAGGCATGTGATTGACTTAAGATTTAATTTAATTTCAGTTGAAAGGTTGGATGATGAAGACTTTGATATCAGATTTTACAAAGGGCAGTCAAAGCTCAGTTAGGGTTCTCTTATTGTAGCTAATAAGAAGAAATGTCATATATTGTACAGATTGCATGCTAAAGCTTGTGGTGAGCAGTTGAATGCTACAAAGAAAAGACTTCAACATAGAGTTGTGGCATAGGCGACTGGGACACATGAGCGAGAAAGGGCTGCAAGAACTTTCTAAGAGAGATGTATTGCCATACCTCAGAGGTACACGTTTGAACCCTTGTATTGATTGTTCTGTTGGTAAACAACATAGATTTCCTTTGCCTTATCTAAAAAAATACATGTCTTGGACTGTGTCTATATAGATGTGTGTGGTCTTTTGAGGACAAAAACTCCTGGTGGATCTGTTAATGTTCCTAGTATTAGTGGTGCACTTTATTTTGTTACTTTTATAGATGACTTTTCTAGGAAAGTTTGGGCCTATGCTTTTAAGACTGAAGATCAGATTATTAATGTCTTCAAAGAGTTTCATGCCAGAGTTGAATGGGAGACAGAAAGACAATTGAAATGTATAAAATCAGATAATCGTGGTGAGTACACAGGATTGTTTAACGATTATTGCAGGTCACATGGCATCCAACATGAGTTGACAGTCCCTGGTACGTCTTAGCATAATACAATTACAGAGATGATGAACCGTACCATCATGAAAAAGATCAGATGTATGCTTTCACAGGCCAAGCTACCCAAAAGGTTTTGGGATGAGGCTTTGAGGACTACAGTTGATGTAATCAACTTATCATCATGTACAGCTCTAGATTGTGATGTTACAGAGCATGTATGGTCAGAGAAAGATGTCTCCTATAGACATTTAAGAGTGTTTGGTTGTCGTGTATTTGCACATATTTCAAACAATGAGAGGTCCAAGCTGGATGGTAAGATAAAAGAGTATATTTTTCTTGATTACTCACATGATCAGTTTGATTACAGGCTTTGGGATCTAGAAAAGCTGAAGGTATTCAGAAGCAGAGATGTTATCTTCTTTGAGGATCAAACCATTGAGGATTTGAAGAATGAGGTACCAGTTAAGACTTGTGATTTAGAGGAGAAAATTTATATGGAGCAACCAGAAGGCTTCAAAGTCAAAGGTAAAGAAAATCTTGTCTGCAAGTTGAAGAAGAGCTTGTATGGGCTGAAGCAAGCTCTAAGACAGTGGTATAAAAAGTTTGATTTATTTATGATTGAAAATGAATATAAAAGAGCAGCTTCAGATCATTGTGTGTACATCAAACAGTTTGGTGAGAATTTTATTATTCTCTTACTTTATGTTAATGACATGCTTATCCTCGGGAAAGATATGTCTATGATTGACAGGTTGAAAAAGGACCTGAGTGAGTCTTTTACAATGAAGGACATGGGGCCAACAAAGCAAATACTGGGCATGCAGATTTCTCATGACAGAAGAAAAAGAAAGATTTGATTATCACAGGAGAAATACATTGAGAAGGTATTGAATATGTTCAGTATGAGTAATGCAAAACCAGTTGGTTCTCTTCTTGTAAGTCACTTCAAGTTGTGCTCAGATCAGAGTCCATCAAGTGACGAGGAGAAGGAGAAAATACAAAAGGTTCCTTATGCTTCAACAGTTGAAAGTTTAATTTACGCAATGGTATGTACGAGACCGGATATCATATATGTGGGTGTTACTAGTAGATTTCTTGAAAATCCAAGTAAAGAGCATTAGGCAGTAGTGAAGTGGATTTTTAGATATCTTAGAGGAAGTTCTAAAGTTTGTTTAAGTTTTGGAGGTGGACCACCTGTATTGACAGGTTACATAGATGCAGATATGACAAGAGATATTGACACAAGGAAGTCCACATCAGGTTTTGTACTTACTTTTGCAAGGGGAGCTATGTCATGACAGTCCAGATTGTAAAGGTGTATTGCTCTCTCCACCATAGAGGCAGAATATATTGTTGCTATAGAGGTTTGCAAAGAAATGTTATGAATGAAAGGATTCTTACAAGAATTGAGGCTGAAACATGAAAACTATGTGGTGCATTGTGACAGCCAAAGTGCCATCCATTTATGCAAGAACCCAACATTTCATTCCAAATCAAAGCATATAGATGTCAGATATTACTGGATCAGAAATGTGCTTGAAGAGAAGCAGTTATAGCTTCAGAAAATTCACACAGATGATAATGGGGCAGACATGTTGACAAATGCTTTACCGAAAGAGAGACAGGAGATGTGCTGACAGCTGGTCGGCATGACTTCATATTGAGGAGTCATGAGATAGTCTCCCTTATGGGCTGAAGGGGGAGGTTGTTGGGCAGATGACCCAGATTCAGCCCATAATTGGTTTTAGTGAAGCCCACAGTCAAAACCTCACTTATATTAACCTAAAACCTAGATTAGGTTGTTGGGGTTGAGATTAAGAGAGCACCGACGGTTGAAAATATGGGTGAGAGAAAATAGACTGCAGATTGATAGTAGAGGCCATAAAATAAGAGATTTAGGAAAGAGAAGAAGATAAGGACATGAAAAGACTATTTTCAATCATTCAAATCTCAGGTTAAATCAATTTGCAGTGGATTATTACTGTGATCTCTTGGGAAGGTTTTGGATATTGTGCTTAGGATTATAGTCCTTATATCCCTGTGATTCTCTTATGGTCGTTGCTTTGGGCTTGGGCAAGAAGCCTTGAGATCTGTATATTTATTATTTTGATAGTGGATTTTCTCTGGTTTGTCCCATGATTTTTACCCTTCGAGTTGAAGGGGTTTTTCACGTAAATTTTAGTGTTCATCTGATTATGATTTATGTTTGATTTCACTGTGTGTGATGGTCTGCTAGTATTTGTTCGTATACAAAATTTATTCCTATTTTATTTCCATCAATAGACGTTGAAATTGAGTATTTCAACTTAAATTAAATAAAACTTATAAGAATAAGGGCCAAATTATTCTAAAAAAAATAAGAATGTTCCCACAAACCACAGTTTAGTATGCACTTATTGCATATATGAGCTTATTGTCATAAATTATTTCTTAATCGATATTTCATTATTATATATATTTAATTTAATGATACTTTTTTTATCATCCTTGTTAATTTGATTAATTATAGTATTTTGGTATATTGTCATTTTTATTTTTTATTATAATTATTTGTACTTTATGATTTTTCTATTATATTTAATATAAAATTATATTTTTTATTAATTTTATATCATCACAACAATAATAAAACTGTAAGTCCTACTAGCAATTTGGGTTGACTATATGGATTTTTTTATTGTCATTGAGATTCATAAAAAAATCTATACTAAAATCGATTAAGAACTATGTTCATAAGATCAAACATAGTTTTATATTATTTGTGAGTGATTTAATGTAACCATTTATCTTTTTCATCCGAGCTTATTTTTAATTAACTTTAGCAAGTTATATGTAAAAATTTGAATTTAAATATATATTTATGATATATACATTTTAGAAAGAATATACCTAATAACCATCTGTTTGAAGAGATAAAGTATCGAAAAGAGATTCTGATCAAATTAAAACAGAATAAAATTAGATCTAATATATATAATTCGACTTTTCGATCCTTATTGATATATGAGACTATTCTTTTTCTCTAATTTTGTTAACCTCATAAATATGAATATTTTTCCAAGCTTTTTTTTAAAAAAAAAAATCTAAATTAAGTTGGCATAACTTCTAGGTTTGCGCATGCATTTGAAATATATTTGTTGTGACACAAGTCATATGGGTCAACATTTGTTGATTGCTCCTTTCCCCAAGAATATTGGAATTTATTCCAACTAAGAACAATGGTCACTTTTGAACATTCGAATGGTTATAACGATGCATCACATCCTTTGACATCTTAAATCTTTTATTAGTAATATTAGGGAACTTCCATTGATGGAGTCATCCAATTTTCCAACGGTGGACAAATCAGAGGTGTGAAAGTAATGGCTTTAGATTATATATTTGAAAAATATTTTTATAGATAAAATATAAAATATAAAATATAAAAATATAAAATCTAAAATATTTGTTGTGTAGGTAAGTTTTAAGTGATGATGACGTTGACATTAGACGTTTGTTGGTTGTATATTTTATTTTATCAAACAAATTATATTTTATGCGTTGTGTTACGTCAACGATTTGGATATATTAACAAACTACAATTGGGCGATGGACAATTCATTCTTACATCAATCACTCCAACTATCGATGTCGAAATGTAGAAGGTGAAGCTTACGAATAGCAACACTAAGATGATCGGATATCTAAGAAGTGTGTGTATCGATATTGATGTTAAGCTAAATCTTAATTTTTAACATATATATATATATATAATAAGTCTAATACAAGTTATTTTTAAAATCTTATTTTTTGCTAATATTTTTATAGGTATTGATTGACATGTGCTTTATAATTTTATCTAAGCTTGTTTTATATAGATATGTCAAGTGCTCACTCTATCTAATAGCCCTACTATCGATCAAGAATACTGAAGTTTAATAATTATATATATATATATATATATATATATATATATATATAATATTTTATGTATTTAAAAAAATTATTTGCATGACACACATTTTGGTGAGGAACAAGAATATGCCAAGTGTAAAAAGAAGGAAGAGGAAATTAAAAGATTACATAAGATACTAAAAAATCATGAACTTGATCTAAGTAGTGCATTCTATCACACCTAACATCCGGAATGATTAATCAAGGGGTTACTCTGAAGGCACTCCATAGGTTGTATGTAGTATAATGCATCCAATATTTCTTGAGAAAGAGGAAGTTACCTAAAGGAATACATAATATTAGAGGATTATATTTAAAGTTAGAAGAATTATAGCTCATTACTTACTACTTTCGAAAACAAAGATTGATATTTAAAGTTGCACAAAAATAGATCCTTCAGCTTGGTCTCTTATCAAATGATTACTTCCCAAAATTACATTTAATCGATGATGTTTCCATCCATCTCATCGAGAAAATTAAATATTTCATTCAGAAGAAGAATAAGAGGAGGAGCATCCCTATCGAAAATAACATATACATAAATGACAATTCAGAATTAATAATACCAAACTATAAAGATATATTCATCTAATATTATATATGTTTATTATTAAAACAAATGATTTGATGATATATTGAATGATAGGTCGATGCAGTCGATGCTTCCGTGACACTACAAAAAATGATTCGACAATAGAATGATCAATCATGTAGCAATTTAATAGGGCTATGCAAAGCTAAATGGGGTGGTTATGATAATGAACCGTTGATTACCGAGGTTCCGCAAGACTTCGTCGATAGCAAATGACGATAATGATGGCGGCGACTAGTTGACGTTGGCTATGCTATGAATCGATTGCCTCGCTGATCACCTTGGCTCAACCACCAACCACGACGATAACCACCCGTGGAAAGGTAAACGTCTTTTTGGTAGGAAGGCGACTACTACTTATTGCTTCGTTGGCAATGATGATATCTTGCCGTGATGACGATAACAATGACCATCGAGGCTTAGTAAGAAGGTGAGGATGATATCCTACCCTGACAACAACGATCATGACTATTGACGCTCATTAAGAAGGTGACGTTGGCCTCCTGCTCGTCGATAATGAATATCACAACCATCGAGGCCCAACAAAAAGGCGACGGCTATAGCTTGTTCCATCGCTAGGTTAGGCCAATAAATACTGATGAAAAGTTTCTATCGACAACAACGATGATGATCGTGACTGGTGACAAGAAGGTCGATAACGATAATTTTTTTTGATATTCTTATTATATTTGTTAAATAAATAGGGTATCGCAAGGGATAACTTGAAGGAAAGAAAAAAACAACCAATCTGTCTAAATTGGATTTTAAAATCAAATAGTTTGATATTTTTTTATGGATTTAATTCGATTAATATTAAACAAATCGGTTTAATCCAAAAACTCCTGAGTCAAATAATGCCAACAAATGTTGGTAGAGGGTATCTTGGTAAAAGGGATATCATGATTAAAAATCAAATATGATGATATAATATTGTAAAATTTTATTACTGGAGGTTTATATATATATATATATATAAATAACCCGTACATAAGGTTCCCTCGACAAATAAAAGGTGACATGACTCCGTAATGAAATGTTTTTGGCCTCCCTTTGCTCCAAAATATGTATTCCCCCCCTACTTTCTATTCTATTGGTTAGAGACAGGAAGCTGCCTGCCATCACACACACACAGCATTGCCCAGGAAACACCAGCGTCAGTATCAAAGGGAAAGAACAAAGCGTTGCACCAATAATTGCAGAAAGCAGGAGAAAACTTGGCAGCGAAGAAACCCAGCAAGACCAAGGAAGGAGGAGGACTATGGTGAGTGAGTAGTGATGGGAGAGACGACAAAGCTGGAAGACTCCTTTGTTGACTTGTACCAGTTGACGGCGGCGTTTGAGTGGATGCGCTTTGGGCCCACTTCACAGTTCTGCTGTTCGCTTCATTCGTTAGTAGTGAACGAACGAATCATTTTACTTTGTCTTTAAAAACCCTCCCCTTTCCTTTTGTCTACGAACCTCTTCGCCTACTTTTGATCCACGAGAACTGGGGGGGAGGGATTGGCTTGAGGTGACGGTCTTCGATCAAGGCCCTCTGTTGAATGTCGGACCTTTTCTGTTGTTTTGTTCGATTCGAGGAGCTCCGTCTGCTGGTTGTCACGGTAATTTCCTCGTCGGTTGTTCGAGATGCTGAAATGTTATAACTGTGATCTGCTTTGTTCTTTTACATAACTTGGCATCTCTCTCGTACCTGATCTTGTTGTCTCCATGCGATGATGCCTTGATTCAGGTCGTTCTGCAAGTTCAAGTGGCTTAGTTTTGGTTCTCTTGTTCATTTCTTGATTCTGATTATGCCTCTTCTTGCGAATGATCTAGTCTCTAAAGTATACGATGTGCTTGCTTCCTTTCGAGAATGTATATTGAATAGGGTTGTTGATGACAACCTTTGCAGTATATCTTTTCCCACAATTTTTTGGGTGAGAACAACTATATACCTTTTTCTCAAATAACTCGTCATATTCCCCTTTTTTTTTTTTTTTTTTTGGTGTATCTTATATTACAAGGTTTACTCTATCTGAGACTAAAAATTGCCTTTTCGTATAATGCAATGGAAACCAGGGAATAGAAACTTAAGTGTTCGGCACTTTCTTTTTTGTGATCTTATGTTGTCACAGAGAACTCTGTTCTAAGGTTACTTAAGCTATGAATGATTTAATTAATTATAAGTCGCCATGCATGTAAGTAAGCAATAATCGTCTGACTGACTCTTGGCATTCTTTTAATGCCATCTACGTTGGTAAAAAGTAAATTTGTTTTCCAACACGCAACATTTAAACATTTTCTTTTCCAGAGATAAACTTATTATTTCTGTTGATTTGCACCACACTTGAAGTCTAGAGAACTATAAATGGTTGATCCCCGTTGCATCAATAATTGTGTTCAAGACATTATAGGTGCTCTTTTTTTCAGTGTAATTCTCTATCTGCTGTACCCTGGGCGTCCACGTTGGAGGGTTCACAGTCAGTTGACCGCAGTCACATTTCTCTGCTTTTTACCTTGATGTTAATCTTTGGATCTTAGTGATCTGTCACCAAACTATATTAACATGGAAAAATGCTTTGAAGAAGGATAAATCTAATAGATGTTTTAACTTTTACCATATTGAAGTAGTTAAAGATTTTATTTACTTTTTCCTGCTATTGTTTATCTTTCTGTGTAGCTAGTCTACCTAGAGATCTTATATCATTATATCACAATTACTCTTTTGATATGGGCCCTTTACTGAAGTTGTTTCTGCATTCTTTCATGCTGCTATCCTTTACATACTATATTTGCACTTGATGGGTACTTGTGACTGCCCAATCACATGTTTAACTTACTATTATATGCTGTTGTTCGTCAATTGGTTCAAATTTACAACTCTTACCTTTTGTAGGTACAATATTATTCCCTTCAGTGAACAAGAAAATAATAAGTCCTGCATCAAAATACTTTTCCAATAATGACTAGTAAGACTGTTCAGATTTCTGGGTTTCCTTCATATGTTTCTGCAAATCAGGTAACAGTGTTCCTGGAGAAATTTACGGGTGAGGGATCTGTCATTGCACTTAAGTTAAGACCTTCAAAAAATTCAAGAATATATGCAATTGTCCAGTTCCCCAAAAGAGAAGATGTCCAAGATTTATTCGTCATGATCCAACAGCGGAAACTGACTTATGATGGTCATTACTTGACAGTACGCAATATGGAACGTGATATCATACCTAAACCAAGGAAGTCATTGTTTGTTTTGGAAAATGTAACACTACATTTTGGCTGTCCACTTTCACAAAAACGATTATCTGTTCTTCGGAGCATGATGGATGTCAATGTTAACTTTGGATTTGAAATGAGGAAAATCTATTTTCTCCTGTCCCATGGAATTCATTTATACAAGCTTGAACTTGCTTATGAGAGCATATGGGAGATCCGGTTACATCGCTCATCCGTTCAGAATTCTCAGTTTCTTGTGGTTCAGGTCTGCTCCCCTGTAGACAATTTTCTGTTCTTAATTTATTTTTTCCTTTCTTATTAATTGGTACCGCAGATGCATGCACCAATTTTTTTTTGTGACTGTATGCTGTACATATAAACTGATTATGGATGTTGTCTTTGGCACATGCTTAGGATTGTATTGTCTTTATGTCGATTGTTGTGAGAAAAGTTGAATGAAAATTTAATGGTGATTTGAAAGGGCCACCACTGTATCTTTAATTTGTGCATTCGGTGTTGGTCAGAGAGGAGCAAAGTGTTTCATTTACACTAACCTTTGATGTTGAACAGAATCTCTGTTCAAATTTGGGCTTTACTGGGCTAAGGTACCATAAGTTTTTCTCAAGATGTGACTGTTATGCTAGAGAGTGGACACTTAAGGAAGCAACATACACTTGTGCTTGTCAATTGATGTCAAGAGTTTATTGATGCAGATAGCAACCCTCTATCTATCGATATTCAAATCTTCTTCTCTAATATGTTGGAAGTTTTTGATTTTTCAGTAATTGTTTAAATAAAACATATATTTAAGACCAATTTGATATGTTCTTGAAATATTCAATAATTATCAATATCTGACAAGTACATAATGTTTTATTACCAGTTTTCCAAAGACTGAGTTGTAGAACATTGTGTATGCACTCTCCTTATTTGATGCTACCAGTCATGCTACTAGCATCATATGACATGAAAAATGGTATCTTCAACGTATTGGAGGCAGTTACAACATTGACCTTCAAGTTGCTAGACCTCCTTTCCTTTGTGACAGATGAAGTACATTTAGATTTTTTATCTAAACTGCTAGTCTTATCTATTTTATTGACTTATCATGTATATACTTGACTGATTATATACTATTTTATTTTGGTTATAATTTGTATGATGCATGCATATTTCTCAAATTGTTTTTTCTTGTATCATGAGTATCTATTTTAATCAAAACCATTAAAATTAAAGTATTTATGATATTTATTTTAAACTGGTCCAGAACACTTGGGCACAGCAAATGCATTCTGGTTTGACCAAGGAGCAGTGTGGTCACCAGTATTTGGAAGTAAATCCTTGATTTGCATCTCTTAATTTTTTTATTTGATCTATTGTTGTTTATGATTTTGTTATATCCTGATAAATATGTTTTTACTTAATAGTTAAAATTATTGGCATTGATCCTGAATTGTTATTCTTGTAGACCAAGTACATTGTCATCGAAATGATGGGCTAGAATAATTGTTAATATGCTCGTACACTTGTATGAATTGTTAATCTAGTCAGTGTTCCTTGGAAGAATTGTTTCCACACATTCTTTTTCTGTCTCTGAAATTATTCCTCGAGTTTTTTAGTTTCTTATGTTTTGGGAAATTTGGATAATTCTAAGAAGGTTACATGACTTAGGTGGTTACAGCTCCTAAGATCTATGGAACTCTATCACGTAATACTGGTTCCCTATATGAAGATCCTAGATTTAATTATTTCAGGGATCTACCAGATGATCAATGGGTCAGAACGACAGATTTTACTTCATCTCGTTGCATTGGACAATCTTGTGCACTGTGTTTGCAGCTACCATACAAATGTAGTCTTCCAAACATTCGTGAATACTTTGTTCATTTTACAGAAGTCGATGGTCATTATGATTTAGAGAGAGGCTATTCTTACTCTAGCAATTTGGATCTAGTCCCTATTGTTGAACCCCACACGGGGATTCAGGTTTCGTATAAGATTCTCTTCAAGATAAATCATATGGTTCAGAATGGAACTCTTATTGGACCAACACTTGATCGAAAATTCTACACATTGGTCTGTCCTTGTCCTTCTATACCTACTGAATATATAGAGAGGGCCTTAGAAATGATGTCTGTTTCAGACAACTCCTGTTTTGCTCCTGCTGAATGGTTACATGAGCAATACAAAAAATTTAAGAAATCAAACCGCCATATAAAATCACCTGGTATTTCCTTAGATTCAGACTCTAGCTTGGTATATGTTCACAGGGTGCAGGTGACCCCTTCGAAAGTGTACTTCTATGGACCTGAGATAAATGTGTCCAATCGTGTTCTGCGCCAATATCACCAAGAAATTGATAATTTTCTTAGAATTTCTTTTGTTGATGAGGACCATGAAAAGATGCATTCAACTGATATATCATCTCGATCTGCTTCCATTGGTGCTGAAAAGCATACTGCACTTTATTGGAGAATATTGTCAACATTAAAAAATGGTATTACTGTTGCAGATAAAAAATTTGAGTTTCTTGCATTCTCATCCAGTCAGCTAAGGGAGAATTCTGCTTGGATGTTTGCCTCAAATAGTAAGCTAACTGCAGACAATATAAGAGAATGGATGGGTGATTTTAACAAGATAAGAAATGTAGCTAAATATGCTGCTAGACTTGGTCAGTCTTTCAGTTCCTCCACTGAAACATTGTCTGTCGAGAGAAATGAAATCAATTTCATCCCTGATGTAGAACATGCAGGTTATGTGTTCTCTGATGGTATTGGGAAAATATCTTCTGAATTTGCTAAGAAAGTAGCAACTAAATGTGGCTTGAAAAGTTCAGTTCCATCAGCCTTCCAAATTAGGTATGCCGGCTATAAAGGTGTTGTGGCTGTTGATCCAACATCATCAAAGAAACTCTCTTTGCGTGAAAGCATGTCGAAGTTTGAGTCGACAAACACAAAACTTGATGTCCTTGCATACAGCAAGTATCAACCATGTTTCCTTAACCGTCAGTTAATTACTCTTCTTTCAACACTGGGAGTTAAAGATAATGTCTTTGAAACAAAACTGGAGGAAGCTGTAAATGACCTGGACACAATATTAACTGATGTCACAAAGGCACAGGAAGCAATTCAACTTATGTACCCAGGGGAGACGACCAATGTACTGAGAGAATTGCTGTTATGTGGCTATAAGCCTGATGCTGAACCATTCCTTTCGATGCTTCTCCAAACATTTAGGGCTTCAAGGCTTTTGGAACTCAGAACTAAGGCAAGGATTTTTGTTCCAAAAGGAAGAGCAATGATGGGATGCTTAGATGAGACTAGAAGTTTGGATTATGGGCAGGTCTTTGTTCAAATTTCTTGCTTTGGAAGCTCACTGTTCCATAGCAATGGCCTCCTCATGAATGGTGTAAGTGAATTGGACCACCGTGCTGTTGTGCTGAAGGGGAAAGTTGTTGTTGCCAAAAATCCCTGTCTTCATCCTGGCGATGTCCGAATCCTGTCAGCTGTTGATGTTCCTGACCTGCACCATATGATTGATTGTGTTGTTTTTCCACAGAAAGGAAAAAGGTGAGGCATAGCTATCATTCCCTACTTTAAAATTTAGATCGTTTTGAATCTTCACAATCCCTACTTGAAGTTTATTCTGAATCTTAGTATCTAATGTAAAGTCTTGTGCATCTCAATTGGCTGATTCATCCTTTCTGGTTATTGATGTTTACTTCATATTAGGTAACAATTTCTTGATGATACCAAAATATTAGTTCTAAAACTAATCTCGAGTCACTATCTCACTAAGGAGGAAGGCAATGTGTTCTCATTGCCTTCCCTTGCTTATCCCTAATGTTGGGCTTAAAAGGTCTTACGACTTCGTATCAAGGTCCTTTTCCCACTTCCACGTTTTCTATTATGTAGTTACAGATTATATATACAAAAGCATAGGATCTCCTCTGTATCACACAGTTTAAAAGGAAAGCTAGAACAAATGTTCGGATTACCATAGTTTTGACTCCATTTTCACTAGAAATGACAAATGGAAGCCATAAGAATTCTGCATGATTAACTCCAATTGATTTATACTTGTGTGTTCCAAGAGACAGCTCAAGAAGATAAATCTTAAGGAGACGCGACTAGGAGAAACGGTGACTGTGAAATATGTATGACAAGTGAAAAAAGAATGATATGTATGTGATTTCAAGTATCAATGACAGACATCATTAGTAAGGTCTATCTGGTAAATCATTCAGATATTTGACAATAAGATCTGGTCAAGACTTCATGGGATTTTCTTTGATGCCATTGGTATTTTATTAAGGAGTCCACATTCAAGGGGAGATCTGAGACTTCCATTCATGGAAAAGGATGCTTCCTGGAACCATACTTTCTTTCATCTGTTTTCTTTCTTTTGTCTCCTGTATGCTTAAAATGTTTTCTTTTTCTGATTGTATGCCCTTGCTTGCTGTTTTCAGTATACTGTTAGCTATTAAATTTTCTGGGTTATTGAAAACCAACCCTTTTCCTTTGGTGATTCTACATACTACAGTTTGCTGGATAGGTCAAATTTGTGTTGCTTGTTCAAGCTAAAGCTTCTTGTCATCCTTTTTGTGTTTGTTCCGTATCTGCATGTATTTCAGATATTGTTGTCTTAATGCACACTCCACATAGTAAAGGGCTTATCTCTTTCCTGAAAAGGATCTGCATAGGCTTTGTCTACAAAATCTTTTTAGTACAAAGTGAACCAGTCCATATTATGAGTCCCTTTTTTCTAATCTTTTGAATTTAACTCTAGTGTAATAGAGTTATGGACATCTTAAATGTGTTGATATCATGGAGGTGATTCAACCTAAAGGTTTTGAATGACAATTGATTATCACTTTACAAATATTGGTCATGCTCAAGTGAATGTATCTGTAGATCAATATTATTTGAAAACAACATCTACTTAGAAAAAGAAATCATGTTGACTGTGGACATCTCTCAATGAAAAGCATTGATGAGTTATCCTGAAACTTTAGCTTTTCAAGTCATAAATAAGGTGCCTCATGACTGACAGCTAAGTAATACAGGATGGTTATTTTCATAGAAAAAAAGGAAGGTCATGAGATGCCTCAGATTTTGGAAACATTGGATCATGTAGATGCAACTTGAATATATAAGCGATTGTCGTTAAAAACACAATTTTGCTTAAGTTTTGGAAATATTGATCATTTTAATTTTTGTTGGACAACTGTTTAGGAATTTGAATTACAATTTCTTTGAATGACTTAGCAAATATGTTAGGTTATAGGTCAACTTTATGGAAGTCCATTGTCATGATAGATTGCTCATATATTTTTTTCACCAATAAATGACATGCGATGGATACTTAAAAGATAAATTATCTGTAGAAGTCATCATGTTAGGAAGTGGTATCTGTATCGAAAGCAATTATACAACTTATTAAGTTGCCTTGGTTCAAAGTAAAATGATTTCTTATTGAATGGAATAAACATGTCATGCCATCTCCAAGATTATATTGGGCTTGGCTGAACAATCGTTTTTGTTTCTCATACAAAGGATATCTTGATTTCTATGACAATGTAATACACACAAAATAGCAACATTAAATGCGCATGAACTGAATATTATCTGCATGTATGTATTTTTGGTTTTCTTCAGCAATTGTTACATCTACTGATGTAATGTTTTAGAAATTACAGATATTTAGTTTGCTAAGTGTGGTCTCAAATCTTGTGCTTATTTTTGTCTCGATATATTTACTTTTTGACCTATCTACTATTGGTTAACCCATGCGATGTTTTTGATACTGGAAGATATCTATTTCGCTATCACAAACTAAATGACATGATTATTTTTTCTAGACCCCACCCAAATGAGTGTTCTGGAAGTGACTTGGATGGCGATATCTATTTTGTTAGCTGGGATGCTGAACTCATCCCACCACGTGTTGTCCCGCCCATGGAATATACCCCTGCACCAACCATGACACTGGATCACAATGTTACAATTGAGGTAGTAACCCGACACTCATTGCCATCCTGCTCGTAGCTTATTAAAAATGCTAGTCATTTTTCTTTACACCATGTGTTTTGCATTCAATGTCGTGTTATTTCCTTGGTTAGTTGCTTTATCGGCATTATTCCTGAATTTAATAGTCATATGATATATGCATCTGGATTCCATTTGGTGCTGATATCAACCATCTGACTTTCTTGACTACTTACCTTGTAATTGTATTGTTTAATCGATGCAATCAACAGTTAACAGCCTACTCTTTTGGGCTATTACTAATACATGGGTAGTATGTTTATGTCATGCAGGAGGTAATGGAGTACTTCACAAATTATATTGTGAATGACAGCTTAGGAATCATTGCAAATGCCCACACAGTCTTTGCTGACAGGGCAAGAGAGAAAGCTGAAAGCATGCAGTGCATAGAGCTCGCAAAACTCTTCTCTATTGCTGTTGACTTCCCCAAGACAGGTGTTCCTGCTGAGATCCCGCCTCATCTATATGTCAAAGAGTACCCTGACTTCATGGAAAAGCCAGACAGAGTTTCCTATGTGTCAAAAGGAGTCATCGGTAAGCTATACAGAGCAATAAAAGACCACACATCAGGGTTTGGCCATGTGAAGGCCTTCACAAAGCTGGTTGCTTTGCGGTCTTATGACCCTGACATGGAAGTTGATGGTTTCAAGGAGTACACAAGTGAGGCTTTCCTCTTCAAAGGGGAATACGATTTTAAGCTGGGGAATCTCATGGATCATTATGGCATAAAGACAGAGGCTGAGATTTTGAGTGGCAATATAATGAAGATGTCAAAGACCTTCACAAAGAACAAGGACGGGGAAGCAATTGGAAGAGCAGTGAGGTCTCTGAGGAAAGAAGCAAGATCATGGTTTACTGAGAAAAGCAGTGATCATGACCACTACGAAGAAGACGAAGAATATGCCAAGGCATCAGCTTGGTATCATGTGACCTATCACCCAGACTACTGGGGCTGCTACAATGAAAATTTGAACAGGCCACATTTCCTGAGTTTTCCATGGTGTGTCTATGATAAGTTGACATTAATCAAGCAGAAGAAACAGAGCCAGAGAAAGGCTGCCGCAGAGCTGCTCTTGCTGCAGCAAACAGCAGAGAGGTCCCTGACAGTGAGTTGAGAGAAATTAAGGTTGGACACTCATGTAGATGACATCCACGATTGTACATTAAGTACTTTATGCTTCTGAGTTGAAGAGAAATTAAGGTTGGACACTCTTTTGTACATTAAGCACTTGATGCATTCTGCCCTGCTTGTTTTCTGTTGATATTTGTCCTCGGCAGTTATTGCAATGACCTGTTTTCTGGTGTAATATGTAGACGGCGTTGTTGAGTTAAAGATGGTTTGTTCATTACTGGTGTGCCATTGACAATGTTCTGAAACTATTTAGCTTTTTATCTGCTGTTGCCACTATATATGGGATGCTAAAAATATGGTATTTTATATCTCTTCATTACTGGTGCTATTGACAATGTTCTGAAACTATTTAGCTTTTATCTGCTTGCTGTTGTCAATATATATGGATGCTAAAAATATGGTATTTTATATCTCTTCATTACTGGTGTGCCATTGACAATGTTCTGAAACTATTTAGCTTCTATCTGCTGCTAAAAATATGGTATCTCTTAATCATTGGTGTGCCATTGACAATGTTTTGAAACGATTTAGCTTTTATCTGCTGTTGTCACTATAATGGATGCTAAAAATATGGTATTTTATATCTCTTCATTACTAGTGTGCCACAATGTCCTGAAACAATTTAGCTTCTATCTGCTGTTGCCACTATATATGGATGCTAAAAATATGGTATCTCTTCATTACTGGTGTGCCATTGACAATATTCTGAAACAATTTAGTTTTTATCTGCTGTTGCCACTCACTATATATGGATGCTAAAAATATGGTGTTTTATATCTCCCTGCGATGCATGAGAATGTGATTCAATTTTTGCTGTTATGGTAAATAAATACTACTACTACTACTACTACTTAATTCACTCGTAAAATGCTTGGCCTTGGCGGCTCCAAGTCAAGCCTTCATCCTTTAGTCTTGCAGGGTTTACATATCAACCAACTCTTCATTCGTAGTGGGGATTTGGTGGGAATGCACTTTTTAGCTTGTCGCTGACTCACCCACCACCACGACGGACGTACAAGTGTTGAGACCATCATTCCCCTGCATTGGACGTAACCATTGACTTGGGAAACGACCGCTTCGGATTGGATATTGATGTAACATTTTATTTAGAGAAAACAAATGAAATAACTCAAATTGGACGATCAAAAGACATTTATTTTTTTCTCGAGTTAAGAATGCATCAAAAGACTTGTATCTTCTTCATTTCTACCTCTAACAGAAGAAATGGTTAATTGGGCATGTTGATTACATCATTTGACCGAGCACTGTGTCCTCCACCCCCAACATATTACTAAGAAACGCAAGTCAATACGTTTGTTTCACTTTCTTTGATTTGACCAATAAAGACAGTCCCTCTCTCCCTCTCCCTCTCCCTCTCCCTCTCGTGCCAAACTCCAAGTAAGACGGATGCGAACGAAACTTCGATGGTGCGGGCGCGACCGCCGAGGTATGTTCTTGGTTGGTAGAAAGAAACCTCCGATGTATCCACCCATCGGTCTCTACCACTACAGCAAAAGGCCACAAGCGTCAGAAGGAAACTGAGGAGATGTGCGGCGTACGAGGGGGAGGGAAGATGCTGGAGGTGGTGGGGCTGCTTGCGTTGCTTCTCGTGAGTTCTCTCGCTCTGTCCTCGTCAAGGCCGTCGGAAGAACCACGGTGCCTTGGAGACACGGTCCAGGTTTCGGCGGCCCTCGAGAAGGGCTCCGGGCCGCCGTCAGGGCATTCGACGTGCACGAATGACCCCAACACCGGCGGCGGCGGCGGCGTCGCCTGCCCAAATCATCCAGGACATACCACCTGCAACTGATGGATGCTTGTTATGCTCGTGGGATGTTAGCCCGATCCATATTTGGCTTTCCATTCGTATCCATGGATTACTACTCCTCATCTCTACGTCAACTGTATTCTTTTATGTTTTTTTTTCTTGAAATATATGTTGTTGTTTCTTCGATGCACAAAACTCTCACCACCTTCTTACTAAGATTATTAGGTTATGATAGAGAAAGTTACGTCGACAGACTTCGAAAATACAAGTTGTTGCCTAAATAATTGATAATTTCTTGTCCTATTAACTTGCGTTTATTTCATCTATATCTAACATTTGTATTATTTTCAATGCATCACACAAGAAATTTTTAGTATATTTCCTAAATCTCGACACAAAATTTTATTAATCATATACTACAAAGATTACATTAAATCTTTTATCCTGGTATGTGATTAAGCATTAAATAAAATCCGTATTATTGATTAAATGAGGTCGTCCTGCAAAAATGTAAAACTAATCATTTACACTATCGACTCGATTAGACAAAATGCATATTAATCATTAATCGGAGTAAACTATAAAATAACAAATGTGACTAAAAACAAAAGTTATCTTTAGGAAAAAAAAAAAAAAGAGTTATCTTGCTAGTGCATACTACTGTATTAAAACCAAACCAAAATGCAATCCGAGGCTTTCCGGCCGAGCCTCGGGTCACTAGGTTATCGGGTGACTTAGTGGATCGACTACTAAACTCATATAATTAGCTAATATATATATATATATATATATATATATATATATATATATATATATATATAACGATTGAGAAATATGTATCAAATTAAAAATATTAAAATGTCCAAGTTTATAGAAATGTTAAAAACCTTAAATATACGTTGTTACAACCACGATGTCGTTGTCTCGGGAGTAAACATGACTTTGTCCTATCCCAAAGGAGCAAGCTCATCCTTGAAGCCCACGTGGTGTTCTCATATGTTGGTTGTGATAAGAGGAATTGATTGGCATGATCCTGATGTACTATTTGTTCGCTCAAGGTGGATTTTGCGATGAGTAAGGTGGTTGGGTTTTCTTGGGATTTTGGAGTTGAACCGAGGAGCACATTGGCTTCACCGAGGTTCCTGCACAATAGGTCAGCATCATGATAGTTCCCAATTCGACCTCTCTAATGTAAAGTCAGTGGAGGAAATAGGAGTAATAAAATTTTTTTCCATCCCCTCTTCAGGTTTCCAGGGTCGACTTCTATACCTGGACGGTCGATGGCAAGAAGTTGATGGCTCGTCCTCTCCATTCATGGTCCTTTAGGGGCTCATTTATATCGACGATTGGTTAGTGGTGCATTTCACTGTGATGCATTATTAGTGAAGGATGAGCGCAGGGGCACCATTTGTTTCAGATGATGTCTATAAGATAAACGAATGATGGCCACCCACGTTGGGCAAGTAGGAAATAGGGAAATGAGCCTCACTGCTAGGGATTAATGCTCCATATGGGCACACGATTGAGAAAGAGGACTTGGGCCTTGCTGTTAGGGATTAATGCTTCATACGATCATATATCCGGAAAAGGGGGAGACTGGTCTCGTCGCTAGGGATTAATGCTCCCAACAGTCAGGCATATGATCTTTCTGGAATATGTGATTGGTAGTCGATGATGAGTTGCTTCCTTATCGTTGTCCACCATACCGAGCCTTCTTCCCATCATAACAAGCTTAGGGCTCCATTGTAGCAAGCTAGGGGCTCTGCCATAGCGGGCCTCATCGTCCGTCGTAGCGGGTCTTCTTCCCATTGTAACAGGCTTGGGTCTCCCTCGTAGTGAGCTGGGGGCTCCGTCATAGCAAGATTCATCATCCGTCATGGTAGATCTGCTTCCCATCGTAATGGACTTAGGGCTTTGCCATAGCGAGCTGGGGAAAGGAGGAGACCAAGAATAACTTCAAGCGGCTATACCGATCTCAGGTTGATCTCCTTAATGTCGTCGAGAATGCTTGGCACCTCAGAGCATTCAACGTGTCGTATAATGACATCTGGGCCCTAAAGGCCGCAATGTGCTCCACTAGATCAGAGCAACCATCAAATGCCTCTAACATTGGGAGGCAAAAATTGGTAGGGAGGGGTTCCTCTTGAATGCTTTGGACGAATGGGGAGTGGCTTGAAGCGAGGTCACACATTTAATCCCAAGGGAGAGAGCTCTAGATCGTCGAACAGATGTCAATAGCGCCCCAGAGTTTGTGCTGAGGTAGAGGCATCTACTTGTAGGAAGGAAGGTGTTATATGTAGGTGGCGATGCCTCCTCATTCGAGCACTCGTTCAAGGGGTTTGCGGGTGGACACTCTTGTGATATTTGAGCCCTCCTTCTAGTACTAAAATTTTATAATCATGATGTCATTGACTGGGGAGTCGACACAACTTGGTCCCGTCCCGAAGGCATAAGCTTATCTTAGAAGCCCACGTGGTGCTCTCGGATATTGATTATAATAAGGGAACCGATTGGCACGATCCTAAGGTGCTACTTGTTCGATCGAGGTGGATTATGCTCTAGGCCGAGGTGGTTGAGCTTCCTTGTGATTATGGAGTTCAATCGATGAGTGCCTTGGCTTCACCAAGGTTCCTGCACAAGAGGTCAGCATCAAGGGAGTTCCCGACTCGACCCCTTTGATGGTAAAGTCAGCGAAGGAAATAAGAGAATTAGAAACTTTTTCGTCCCCTCTTAAGGTTCCAAGGGTCGACTTTTATACCTAGATGACCGATGGTGGGAAAGCGATGGCTCCTCCCCTCCATCCGTGGTATTTCAAGGGTTCATTTATATTGATGGTTGATTGATACATTTCATTATGATGTGTTGTTAGTGAAGGATAGGCGCTGGGGCATCGTTTGTTCAGGATGGTGTCTGTAAGATAAACAAATGGTGGTTGTCCATGTCGAGCAACTAGGAAAGGGGGAATGGGCCTCATCGCCAAGGATTAATGCTTTCTGCGAGGACGTGATTGGGAAAGAGAGAGCTGGTCCTCGTCGTCAGGGATTAACGCTCCCTATGGTCATGTATAAAAGAAAAAGAGAAACTAGCATCATAGCCAAGGATTAATGCTCCCTGCAGTTGGGCATGAGACCTTTCCCGAATTTGCGGCTGGTAGGGGATGATGAGTTGCTTCCCCATCATTCATTGTAGCGAAGGGGCGAGGTACGGGCCCTTCTACCCTCACCACTATCTATGTGATAACGTATTATTGGGTGAATCAATAGGTCAAAACTGACATTACCTTATTCCCTATCATATATAAACGCAA
This sequence comes from Ensete ventricosum, assembly GCA_029747655.1. Taxonomy (NCBI): domain Eukaryota; kingdom Viridiplantae; phylum Streptophyta; class Magnoliopsida; order Zingiberales; family Musaceae; genus Ensete; species Ensete ventricosum. The sequence continues at coordinate 55,857,343 of JAQQAF010000006.1, read as the reverse complement.
AACTTCAATATAAGTTAAGATAAATTGAATAACATCAATTAACAATATAAATATAAATATTTATACAAAATAAATTATTTAATAAAATAAAATAAATATTATATTTAAATATAGTTATGATAATTCACATATAGAATATATACAAATTTATTAAAGATCAACTTGATCAATTCTATTCATCAAAATGTCACTAGATGATCCTCTCCTAATATTATATTTACCTCAACATTTTTGGTAATATCAATTCCACGTAATTGGACTGCGACTTCATAATCAATCACTTTTAACCTATAACTAATCTAATTTAGATGTTGGAAGTTTTTCCACAGTGACATTAGTGAATTCATTGATTATTATGATTGCCACCTTCTCATGCGACGTAAACTGTCAATGTGATTAAAATTTGATGCATATTGGAAGGAATGGATCATATAGAAACAAAAAGAAAAAGAAAAATGTGTGCATGGCGACAACTAAATTGCTTGAGTTGGACATTTATGGGATCTCCCCATACTTTATTCAACTTATATTCCAAAAATCCTTTCCCCTATATTGTCAGCCAGGTGTACGGCTGGGATTAAAATACATGGACCGGTTGAGAATTTAAGCCGTGGATTTCGCAACGCGCTTCGTCGCGGGCGGAAGAACCGGGCGTTGTGCTCTAATCTTGGCAGCGCGCGAACAGGGCTTCCCACCACCCCCCACCTCGCGCCATCCCTTAAACCCAGCGAGATTAAGAGCTCAGGCGTTGGGGAGAAGCAGAGGGAGATCCCAGAAGCAGGTCGGAGATCGCTCCCTCGTTGTTTTGTGCTGCCCGTCCATTCCTTTCCTTTCCTTTCCTTTCCGTGGTAGAAACCAGAGACTTTTTGGAGTCTCCGACCCGTTTCGATTTCTGCATATCCGTACTTCGCGTCTCTTGTTCGTCTGCTTCGTCTTCTACTTCACTTTCTTTTTCCGTTTGGTCATTGGTTTCTGACTGAAACTTCGCATTCCAATGTGCGAGGAAATATTGATGCTCAAGCCTGGGTTGCAAGCTCGACTACTGCATTTGTGTTGGCTTACCACCCCACCTATTTCGCTTGGATCAATACATGAACAAAGAAAACCCTAATTTTGTTGTTTCGGATCCCTTATCGTTTTTGTATCAGTAAATTGTAGTTTCTAACGTTAGTCATTTTCCTGATGCCATTCTTCTGCAGAAGAAATGATGGCATGGGTCGCATTGCCAATTGCAGCATTCTCTTGTGTTCTGTATTGTCTGGATTTAATTGTAGATGCAAATTGGATTCATGTGTTGATGATCGCTGTAGGTGTTTTATCTCTTTACCAAATTTTCATGATTTGGCCTGCTTTAAATCACGTCTCCATATAATGCCAATTTATTGCTAGATAAAGTGGGGCAATCTGTTCATGGAGACTTCTAACTCCTAATAAAATATAATTCACTTCATGATTCTTAAAGATCAGCATTGGGTAGAGATTTTTGCCTTCAGATGTGGTTCTTCCTCGTTGTTTAACCATGAAATGCTGTGTTGTAGCTAACTAAGCTTCCCTGCAAGTAGTGCTTGGGTATCGGAATTTGCCACTAGTGCTTGTTGAATCAGCTTCTTGATAAATTTCAAATTCATATTGGGTGTTCTGATCTAATTATCTATGGATTTTTTTTATTTTTTTTGATCTGATAAATGACTCTTCTTCCCGTCGTGGCATTCCTCTTTCCTCTACCAGATATAAAAGATGGCAGATGGTGAAGATATCCAGCCTCTCGTGTGTGACAATGGAACCGGAATGGTTAAGGTACCACTCGAAGAACTCCTCCTGACAATACTCTTCACCATGTTTCAGCTTCCATCTTTCATGATGAAGATGATCCATTGTTCTGTGGTACATTTGAAACTAGTGCCAGTGGGTGCTTCATCTACTTTCTCTTCCTTCATTAGGCCGGTTTTGCCGGAGATGATGCCCCGAGGGCCGTCTTCCCAAGCATCGTGGGTCGACCTCGTCATACGGGTGTGATGGTTGGTATGGGCCAGAAAGATGCATACGTCGGAGATGAGGCTCAATCCAAACGAGGTATTTTGACCCTGAAGTATCCAATCGAGCATGGTATCGTGAGCAACTGGGATGATATGGAGAAAATTTGGCACCACACCTTCTACAATGAGCTTCGTGTGGCACCAGAAGAACATCCTGTTCTTCTTACCGAGGCGCCTCTCAACCCCAAGGCCAATCGTGAGAAGATGACCCAGATCATGTTTGAGACCTTCAATGCTCCGGCTATGTATGTCGCCATCCAGGCTGTTCTGTCTCTTTATGCTAGCGGTCGGACAACAGGCATTGTGCTCGACTCCGGTGATGGTGTCAGCCACACAGTCCCTATCTACGAAGGGTATGCACTCCCGCATGCGATCCTTCGTCTCGACCTTGCTGGCCGCGACCTCACTGATGCTCTCATGAAGATTCTGACCGAGCGTGGTTACTCCTTCACCACCACTGCTGAGCGTGAAATTGTTCGCGACATCAAAGAGAAATTGGCATACATTGCTCTTGATTATGAGCAGGAGTTGGAGACGGCAAAGACCAACTCATCCGTGGAGAAAAATTATGAGCTGCCCGATGGGCAGGTTATCACCATTGGTGCTGAGAGATTCCGTTGTCCTGAAGTCCTTTTCCAGCCTTCCATGATTGGGATGGAAGCTGCAGGCATACATGAGACGACATACAACTCCATCATGAAATGTGATGTGGACATAAGAAAGGATTTGTATGGAAACATTGTCTTGAGTGGAGGATCCACCATGTTCACAGGCATTGCTGACAGGATGAGCAAAGAGATCACTGCGCTGGCTCCAAGCAGCATGAAGATTAAGGTGGTTGCCCCCCCAGAAAGGAAGTACAGTGTCTGGATTGGTGGATCTATCTTGGCATCCCTTAGCACTTTCCAGCAGGTATGCACTACTTGAAACTGTATAAATATATCTTTCCTTCTCACACTTTGAAGCCTAAACATACCATCATCATCTGGTGGTTTCACAAACTAGGAGTTTGGTTAATTTTTTATTTTTTTTTTAATCTTGGCTATTGGTAATGTTTCATTTTCATGTGTTTTTTGGACTCTTTGAACATGCATTGGGATCTCACCTGTTGGTGAACTATTGTCCTTTGCAGATGTGGATTGCAAAAGCAGAATACGATGAGTCCGGTCCTTCAATTGTGCACAGAAAGTGCTTCTAGATCTTCTTCCATTGATAGGCAATAAGGTGGTCAGCAACATAAATGGAAGGAGTAGTTCAGTATTCTCAATTTGGAACTTTGCTTGTATGATGATGGTGTGGACAATGATGTGAGATGCTGTTCTTCCTCAACCAAATAGCAACCATCTTCGTTCTCTTGATGTTGTATTTTCTCTTGATGTTATTTTGTATTCGTTTATTTTGGTTTTATTTTCCATAAGCAAGGGATGGTCAATAATTCTGATCTAAACTATGGGTGCAGGTGTGCTATCTTATTATTTTGTTGAATAAGTGTCACTCTCTATTTATATATCCAAATGCTTCAGTTTTCTGTGTGGCATCTGTTGCTCCAGATTCTTTCTGCAACTTTTGTTTCAATGTGTACAACTTGCTTGCTTACATTTTCTGGGACTAGTGTTTGATTTAGAATCTCTTGGAGACAGAATTCTGCAGATGTGCTCTGCTCATCCAAGAGAAAAAGTAATTACAGACAGATGATGCCAATTGATTTGGTTCCAGCAGAAATATACCTATATTTGCTTTTACATTTTGATCACCTCCTCAAAAATAGATTGATAAGCCAACTTAATTAATCAGACTGAAAAGAATTAGACTATTCTTAACCAGTCTCAGTGAGCTTTCACCCTCTCAGATGAGGAGAACAATAATCAAGTATAGTCTCCCTTTCTGAGTTCAATGGCCACAATTTGGAAGTCATCATTACCTAATCACTGCTGTCGTTGATTTATTTTTTTTTTATCAAGAGTTCAGATGGTATAAACACCATTGGAATGGGTGTAGACTGATTCAGTACATCAGAAAGAGAGGGATTGCAGGAACAAAGTGATGAAAAAAGTATAATCATGGTCGACTTACAAATTTAAAAGTAATTTGTTCAAGTTCCCTGAGTGTTTGCGTATTCCTCTTCGACTGAGGTGGTGTTCCAGTTTTTAGATGATAGTTTGTTGATAAGATCATTCATGTTCACAAACCTTTTTAAGATACTATATAATATTACATTTCATGAATGCTGCTTTATAGGCTCCTCTTGCTGTAAGCTTTTGCTTGTCACTTTGTTTCATCACCACAATCACTCCACACGTTAATGTCTCTGCTTCCTTCTTCAGACCTTTTGTGCACATAACGCCGCACAAGAGAGACGAGGATGGCACTGACTACCATGGCAGTTCCGCTGCTTCCATCATGAATGATGTCCGTGTTCGTCTTGTGATAGAGTGCGAGACGGGAAGGTTTTCTTGAATGCAGTGGGAAGTACGACAGCAACTGTAGATGCTGCTCTGACCCCTCACCAACCAACACATTCATCGCCCCCACTCTCTCTGTGTTATAGTGCGAAAAGCGCGCTGCTGCTGCTACTTGCATTACCTAATTGGCTCTGAGCATTTTATCCCTAGTGGATTTGAGTCATCAATCGGTCTTCTGTTTCAATTGTTCTTGCTTGTCCTCTGTCACTGTTCATCCTGATGAGCTATAGTTTGCAAGCAGCCAGCCAAAACCAAAGTTTCATTTGCTCATGACAAACAAGGAGAAGATGGGCTTCATATCAGATGGGACACCAGAAAAAAGACAGAAGGAAAGCACACCTGCCGATCATTAATTGACCATTGTCTTAAATCTAGAACCTCACTTGCACATAGAGAAGCACGTTGCATTTCACAATGACGATCTTGACTGGCACACCGAACGTTGAAGATAATTTACATGCATCAATTAGTAGAGGAATCCAAATAATGCTGGAAAGCTACGATTTTGAGATCTTTTGTTGATGGTTGTGGTCTTCGTTCTCCTCCTCGCCCTCGGTCACCACCGACGACATGTAGCTGACGACGAAAGAGTTCTCCTCGGAGGCCATTGCCGGCTTCTCCGGGAACCGCCGCTTGCAAGCGTAGCAAGTGATGTGAATCAGCGTGGAGTTGATCTGCTTCAGAGCGTGCTCCCTGATGGCGTAAGCTCGATTCAACTCCAGCTGTGCCCGTTGCCTGATCCGTTTAGCGGTCTCGAACTCGTGCTGGGCTAACCCGAGATGTTTCCTTGCATGATGTCTCGCCTCGTCGGCCAGCGCCTTCTCAGTCATGGCGAGCTTTAGCTGCTCCAGCGTCTCGTCTTTGAGTCTAGTGGCAGCCAATTGTTGGTCCTCGGCCGGAGCGTGGTCAGCAGCAGGCCCGATCGAGATCTGCAATTTGGTGACTTCGGCGTCTTCGGTTGCAGGAGACGACGCAGATGAGGAGAGAGCGAGATTCTGGTTGCCGGATGGAGGTAGGAGCTGGAGCTCGACGTTCCGAGTGCAATGTTTGTCGAGTTGCGCCGAGGAAGGTTGATCCGGCAGGGTGAGGAAGACGGCGGCCGTCGGATTCGGCGTTCTAATTACGACGGGCCACGTCATGGGGCTGAAGTTGGTGTCACTCGACGGGCTCGGGCTTGAGGCCATCCTAGATAGGTACACGGGCGGCTGGGACATGTGGAGCTCCGCTCGAGCTCGGCCGGCGGCGCATGTGCCTTGGTGCTCGATGAAACTCTCCACCCTGTGGCAATCAAAATACAGAGTCAACGAATGAGATTGCAGAGAACAGAACCGATTCAATGGGAGAGAATTAAGTTTCTCCGCACCTGGAGAAGACGCGGCCGCAGTCGCAGGAGTGGCCGCGGGTGCCGCAGGTCTTGAGGTGGGCCTTGTAGTCCGACTGCACGGCGTAGGCCTTGGAGCATCTGTCGCAGACCCACTGCCGGTGGCTGCTGTGCTTTCGCCGGAAATGCTTCTTGATTCCCACCAGGTCGCCGAGGGCATGGCGCGGGTCGTGGTGAAGGCAGGTCGTCTCCGGGCACACGTACACCCGCTTCCGCACCTCCGACGCCTCCCGCTTCAGCAGCTTCCACGGCACCTTGTGCCGCCGCTGGTGCATCTGCAGATTCTGGTCTCTCTGGAATCCCTGGTTGCAGATCGCGCACACGTACCGCTCCGACTCCAGCAACGCCCTCGGCGACAGAGCTACGATCTCCGCATCCGGATCTACGCATCGCCACAGCCTCAACCGATCCATAGCAATAACCACACAGTAACATGTCAATCGAGTTGTATGATCCTTTACCTGGAGTGCCCACCGGCCTTCGCTTTTTCTTGGCGTCACTGACATCGTTGATCGAAACCAGTGGTTGCGGAGTGGTCGACGAGACAATGGCGCCACCGGAAGGTTGCTCGGAAGCCAGCGATGGAGAGCCTAACATTGTATGTGCAGCTTCTCTCTCTCTCTCTCTCTCTCTCTCTCTCTCTCTCTTTCTCAGTCGGGAACTCGAAGCCTATATATCATTGTAAGGACTGCACAAGAGGTTCTTCTCTTTGAGCAAAGCAACACTGAAATCGAATGTATATATAGACAGAATACAAGTCGCGGAATCAAAGATCTTTTGTTGTGTTGTTTTTGGAGCTCACCGGGATAACATAGGACATCTTGATTCAGGTATCTACTGGTGTGAGGATTCTGCCAATACTTCCAATACAAAAGGTGTTCAAGAGAGAGAGAGAGAGAGGATAAGTTGAATATTGAGCCCACCACAAATGAGGCCATGAAACAAAGAACAAGCATCCCACAGATTTGCATGCATTCTCATCGCTACTTCCATGATTATTATTATAATTTGCATGCATTTATGCGAGAGCTTTCTCGGGAGTCTTTAAGCGTGAGATCTGTTATGGTAGTTGCTGCGGCGACGGCTATGATATATATGTACGAGAGTGAACAAACACTATGTGCAGTTTGGGGGCACGTCGCGTAGTATATTGTCGACGTCCACTTCGTCTTATTGTGATGATGTCAAATTCGTTTTTGACCTTTCAATAATAGTCTTTCTTTCTCTGGTTGATGTGCGCCCACAAGACATAATGAAACATACGACCAACATATCTTAGACCTTACGTGATGAGACCGTTTGAAGCTAACAAAGTTGGGATTCCTTCGCTACTCCGATAGTGTTTGTGTGCTTTCGAAGAAAGCAATGGGAAAAGTCTCAACACAAGAGCACAAAGGAGTACGTTTCTGCAGGCTTTTTGTTTGATGAGCTTCTTGTTCTTTCTTTTAAGCTTCATTTGGTATGAGGAGGATTCATCGTCGTCGTCGTCGTCGTCGTCCTGACTGTCAAAGCTGTTTGGTAAAAAAAAAAAAAAAATTCTTAGAAAGTAGTAGAATTAAAGTGACTTGACCTGTGTCAAAAGGAAGACAACATTATCTTATAATAAGCCTCCTTCGTGCTCCTACTTTTAAACTTGTCCCTAACTATCCAGCCTTACTGTCAAGAAAACACGAGCAACCATCATTGATATATAAAAAGCATTCTCCTAACACCATCATTTCAGCATAACTCTTAAATTGTCTATTTTACTATGCATTTAATTCATCAGGCAACTAGCAAACTGCAGGCATATTATTATTATAAAGTGCACAGAAGGAAAACCTTGGAAAGTTTCTACATGTTTCAGTCCACACCGAAGACAAAAGCTGTATACTTCCTCCTAAGTTATTTGTCTGAGAGCTCAAAAGAAATTGTACGGTTCCCTTACTCTGATGTGAGATTAAATATTTTTTTATTACTGCAATAGTAAAAGAGTCGAAATCTTCTGGGATCTTATCTGATGTATCATTTGATAAATCATCATTCGTATTCATCGGCTTGAGTATGAGAGTTTAAGAGAAATTATCCATTTTGGATGGATACATACAGTTTTATCTTTTGAAGACCTCAACATATGAAGGAAAGGTAGAGGATGATTCTGCCGAGTGTTTCCGACGTGCAGTAAAAAAAGTTTCAAACAGCACCGAGTAGTAAACTCAATGCCTCGATGACCAACACTATGAAGAAACTTTTACAAGCTGATCGGAGAATAAAAGAAGAATCCACTAAAGTCTGCAGTGCATGAAACAATAAAGCAACAGTCAAACGATAGATCTCGGATGCGGTATCTGAATAATTCCAAGCTATATTACTGCATAACTTTTCTGAATATGCTTGCAAGAGGACGAAGAGTTCATGACTTTGAATTTTTTTTTTTTTTTTTTTTTGCCTTTTTATTGTATAATATGTTTACTAGTAGTATGTATCCACAACTAAGGTTGAGGAGGTCGCAGCTTTTTCTTTTTTTTTTTCCTCCTGCTTTTGATGATGAACCTATACATGTTCTGTTTAATATAGTGAGTCACAACTTGCAACATCCAGATGACAGATAAGACCAAAAAAACGGGGTTATATTTCCCGGCTTCTGATGTTTCTAAAATTTTTCACTATAAAAAGACTTGAAACCTCGAAAGGTTAAGACAAATAAGATTGGAGTATTATATATAAAACACTTTATTATATTAGGGAAACGTGGAAGAGATAAAGAAGTGTAAAAGAATTAACAAGTGAAAGTGAAAACAAAATATTAACACAAATGATCAAATCACTTCACTATCAGTTCATTTGTCACACTTCCATTTAGTCATACATGAAAATATATTAAAATTTAGGTAAATTTATAAAATTCTGACATTGTACAACTAACTATTAATTTGGGGGTTTGAACATTTTTGGATCAATAATTTAGATTCGTAAGCTAATTTAACATAACCCTCATTTCTTGTTTAGATATTTTGAACAACTAATAAATATTTAAAAAAGGTGAACTGAGAAGGAAATCACTTAGCTGTTCTTTTCCTTAGTAGATTCGCTTCTTTCACTCCAACGATTGTTGAACTTTAGTTTCCTTTTCTCTTCCCAATTCATATAAAAAAAAAAGATAATGAATACTTTTTGGCACAATGACAAGAACTTTCAACGTTGAGTACCGCAGTTCATTTTAGCAGCAAAATAAATAGGATTCTTTTCAGTACAATGAGAAGAAGATGCTAAATGAATAGAACAACAACGTCATGATGGCTTAAAAAATGGATCGCAAACAAATTAGAGTAGCAACATATTTATATTTATTTGGGTCAATTACGATCGAGACGTGACACAGTTTAAAATTATGGTCTCCGGTACTCATATCAACTACACTTCTCCATATATAATTCACTGATAATTTTATAGGGTTTATAAGTGAGAAAAATTTTCTTTTTAGATTTTTTCAGAGAAGTACTTCAATTTTCAGAAATTTCTAATAATATTTATTTTATCTAATACTCAAAATACCCCCAGCCATCTATCTATCTTTTTTTTTTTTTTTCGTTTTCCTATTAATAATATTTTTATATTGTTATATAGCATTTTTAACAATAACACTATAGCATAAGAAACTAGTAGAAATATACTAATATAGTTTGTTTTCAGATGTTACTAAAAATACTGTAACACGATATAAAAGCACTGTACCATAGTATAAGAGTAATACAATATAATGTTTTTATTACTACGCTATAGTATTTTCTTAGTATTACTAAAAAAATATTATAACTGGATCAATCCATTCAAAGAAGAGGGATAAAGGTCAACATTATTATTCTAAGAAATATTCTAAATAAATTGTATTTTTTTTATACAAAGTAAAAAAGAAAGGTTATCCTTATTATTATGATAAAGGTCATCAACAAAGTTTCTGATGTGCCAAATCGCAAATTTTGGGAATTGTAGATAACTTGAGCTGAACACGATTTTATTTATTTTGGTAGATAATATGCATATACATACAGCTAAGTTGGAATCTGGTCGATCGTACGTATAGAATTAATTCATCACCAGTTTTTTTTGCCATTAATTTAGGTAGGAAAAGAAGCTTTTTATTGCGTACTACAGGTTAGCCCTAAACCTGTGACGACATCCACCACCTACCGCCGTTTGTCCGTCGCGTAGAGCGAGGACAGGCTTTTGGCTCTCGGACAAGCTCATGTCAATGGCGAGACTCCTCCCCCACAAGCTCCAACCGGATAGTCTCAGCCCCCTCGTATCGGTCTCATTTGTTGTAGACATGTCTAAGGGTGGACTATCCTCTTGTTCTAGTCCTCTTTCTCCGGGCGTGACCGGGCTCATCCGCTTGGCCGCTGCTACCTTAACTGTTCTGTCGGCCGACCTCCGAGCGCCTGTCGCGGTGGTCTGGTGCGGGGGCGGCCTTGTTCCTTCCGCTCATCGCCATGCACTCTCTCGTCGTCATGGTCGCCCCACTTCTGAGACTGTCCATGCATGGCGCATGCAACGCTGCTTGTGCTCCGACAAAACCCGGACCGCCGGGATCCCCGTGAGAAGGGGGACTACGTCGAGCTTCCCCTTGATGGTTTCGTCCTATTTATGGGCAATGCTACAGAAGTATATAGGAGGACTAACGAGGTGGTCGACGATTCCGTCACTGTCAGAACGCCAGTCTCCTAAACGAGGTCGTTCGGTGGGATGCTTCTTCTTCTTCTTCCTGGAGTCGATGACGGTCTCTCTGTTGAGCAATAGATCTTGGTCCACAACAACTCAGTTGTGTTTGGAATCTTCATCCTCTGCTCAAGATACTAAATCGAAGGCAAAGCAATGTGATCTTTCCGCAACCAAGCCCCATCCTGCGTCACAGATGCGATGAGCAGGGCCCGAAGGCACCTTTTCAGGGTTTCTACCAACGCTTGTCTCACTCCTTTGTCCTGTTACTGCAGAAACAAGCGATGGCGTTGCCATGGATTCTTTTTTATTTTCGTGGAATGGAAGCACATCCCCGTGATATGTTGACTGCAGTATTGCAACACTTTCAATAGCGTCTTCACAAACTTTTACTCGGTGCAAAGGAGGAAGTGGACCATTCATCTCGCCGCTGCTTGAAGTAATCATACACATACCAAAGCCACCGCAGCAAACGATGCTGATTACTGTTGGTGATTTTGATGCCGTGACAGAAGATTCAGCATGGTTTGGTTTTGTCCGTATGCGTAAGGTCATTCAAATAGTCCCAAGTTGAATCATTGAGATGACGTCGGCCTGGCATCTCAATCTTCGGGAGCCGACCTGTAATATGATCCGATCGGGAGACCACTCCGAGTCAATGCTATCAAATTGATTGGGGATGCCCAACATAACCCCATCGAGCGAGAAAGAGAGAGAGAGAGAGTTTTTTTCTCCCTCTTTTTCTAGCTCTATTAATCTCAAACATAAAATGAGATTTCATCTCAAGACAATGATTGCGTATCTTCTGGTTCCTTCTAATTTTTTTATTTTAATATTTTATTAATTTTCTAATTAAAATATGAATATTCTACATTTTACCCGAGGTGAAATATTGATGGATTCTGATCAGGGAATGATAGAGATTTAGTATGTTCAAAACTGATTTGCTATCATACTTTTTCCCTAATAGTGATGCATAGTGTAAATTCCTTTTTTTCTTATGATATTTTCTGGAAATATACTCTTCGGTTCAATGGTAATTCATGTGCATTTTTGTCATGAATCTCTTTTCGATGGCCATTTTGTTGGAAAATACAGTTTGTATAAACAATAAAGAAATTGATATGACAGATGCCGACCTGACTGCCAAGTCATCACGCCCTCGGACAGCTGGGCCGCTGACGTGGCCAACCCGACGTAGTTGGACGACCGGTCGTACGAAGGACGCCAGGTGTCGTACAGCCGATCTGGCACAGGCAAGGTCGGCACCCCCCACCTGCAAGCGCACGCCTCACCACCAGTACGCCAGGCATAGCGAGAGGCACGACGGCATGGCAAGGGGCGCAGCAGCATGGTGAGTCATGAATGCGGTAAGGTCATCAGGTACGAACAACCTATAGCACCCACTATAAAAGCTCATGCACCTCCACGGGGCAGGGGGGGTCGCAAAAAAGACAGGAAAACTGATTTAATCATCGGAGGGGTCACGTCGGGAACCTACCCGACCCGACCTCCTTGCAGGAACCAACGGCAGACCCCAACAGGATGATTTCTTCTTCACCCGGGCTTCGCCACTCCAGCATCAGAACTCCCGAGCCGACTCCTGAATCACCGTTCATCCGGACCAGCTCCACTCTGTGCCGAAGAGATTGTGAAGCGGGCGGCCTGGCGCACACGGGCCTGGACCAGCAAAGGCTTGCTCAACATATTTGTAGACGGGACGCGTCCACTAGGCCAGCACCAAATTCGTCCCTATCATTTTTGACGCTAGAAGGAGGGCCCATGTCGCCAGAACGCCCACTCACTGACTCGGGCACAGAGCACCGGACGGAATCTGATCACCCTCGAGCGGCCGAGGAAGCCCCGACTGCCATGCCGACACCCAACCGTTTTTGGAGAATGATGACCGACCCCGGGTTCCCATCACCCGCGTCGAATTCTGCGCCTCCCATGGTCACGACCGAGGCCTTCCTCGGCCTCACCAGCCAAGTCCAAGCACTCGCAGGCATGGTGCAGACTATAATCCCGTACTTGCCACAACCGATGCATTCGGCGGCGCATCAATCAGCGCCTCCGCGGGCAGAGTCACCACCAGCCCCACCTCGGGGAATCCCGCCAGTCGTCGAGGTGCCGCCGCCCAGGACCACCGAGGCCCTCCCACCTCGGGTACCGGCTTCACCAACGTCGACACCAACCCGATCCCATAGCCGCTCCCACAACCCGGCACCGACGGAGCCTGATCTCGACATCCTGTCGGCTGACTCCACCGACTCGTTGAGGGAGCAGGTCCGTCGAGTTCATCAGCGACTTGACGAGGTTTAGAAAGAAGTCCTCAGATCGAAAGACGAGGCCGGGGAAAGCTCTAAGGGAGGCTCCCCATTCACCCCTGAGATACACTCCAAGCCCCTGCCGGCTACCTTTAGGCTACCAGCCCTCGAGCCCTATGACGACAGTGGAGACCCAATAGAGCACGTCGCTACATTCCGTGCCCAAATGGCCCTCTACGACACTTCGGAGGCACTGATGTGCCGAGCCTTCCCGACCACCCTCAGAGGATCGGCCAGAGCCTGGTATGCTCGGCTAAAACCCGCATCCATACCATCGTTTGACGTGTTAACAAGGGAGTTCGAGTCGAATTTCTTGGCAAGTACGTGCCCAAGGCCCACCACAGCCTCGCTCCTCGGGATGGCCCAAGGGAGCGACGAGCCCCTCTCCCAGTTCGTAAGAAGGTTCACCTCACAAGTACAGGGCATCCCGGACCTTCATCCGTCCCTGGCCATCCAAGTATTTCTGACGGGGCTGAAGCCGTCAAGGTTCTTTTGGTCGCTGATCGAGCGACCACCGACGACTCTGCCCGAGATGTTGCAACGGGCACACCAGTATGTGGCGGCCGAGACTCTAATAGCCGGCAAGCGGGACGAGGCGAAGCGCCCTCGGGGCGAACAGTCTCGCGGGCATCCAGTCCCGCCTCCCAAGAAAAGGGACGACAGGTCGGGCCTGCTGCCAGCCAGACCTCCTCCGATTCCCCTCAACTCAACCCGAACAGAGATCTTCTTCCAAATACGGGAGAAGGGACTCTTGAAGGCACCAAGCCCGATGAAGTCACATCCCGAGCGGCGTGACAAGAGGAGGTACTGTCGGTTCCATAGAGAATATGGTCACGACACCGAGGAATGTCGCGACCTCCAGTACCAGATTGAGGACCTTATCCAGCGCGGTCATCTGCGGCGATACGTCCGCGAGCAGCCCTCTCTCTCGGACGGTCAGCCACCCCGAGACTTGTCCCCCCGACCGCAAGGCCCGGTCGAAAAACAGATCGACGTCATCTTCGGTGGCCCAGCATCAGGCGGCAACAGCTCGTCGGCGCGCAAAGCATATGCGCGATCCGAGGCCGGGAAGAGGCCGCTACATCACGAGGAACTCGACGTCACGTTCAGATCGCAAGACGAGGAGCATTCATCCCACGATGACGCGCTGGTAATCTCGATCCGCATGGCAAACGCCTACGTCAAGCGGGTTATGATCGACACGGGAAGTTCGACCGACATTTTATATTTTGACGCCTTCCAACGGTTGGGACTGACCGACCTAGACCTCACCCCCCTAACATATACCTTGACAGGGTTCACTGGGGATTACATTTCCCCCATGGGAACGACCACGATCCCTGTCACGTTCGGGGGAGAGCCGAGGATAAAAACATTGATGGTATCATTCATGGCGGTCAGGCTCCCATCCGCATACAACGCCATCATCGGGCGCCCGACCCTAAATCGGCTCAGGGCAGTCGTCTCAACATACCACCGGATCTTGAAGTTTTCGACTCGAGCCGGGGTCGGTGAGGTCAGGAGCGACCAGAAGGAGTCCAGACAATGTTACTTGACGGCGACAACGCTGTGCAAGAAACCAAGAGCCGAACCGATCAACGCCACGTCTCCAGACCCAGTGGAAGACGCCCGGGACGCCCACTCCGCGGAGAAAATTCTCGAGCTACCATTGGACCCGAGCCGCATGGGCAAACTGGTAAAGGTCGGGTCGGAGCTTACGGAGAATCAACAAGTCCAGCTGATAGACTTCCTGAGGAGGAACGACGACGTTTTCGCGTGGACCCCGAACGACATGCCAGGGGTCGACCCGGAGATTGCCCAACACTACTTAAACATCTCCCCCGACGCCCGGCCGGTGAAGCAGCGCCCGCGAAAATTTGCTCCAGATCGCGAGAAGGCCATAGAAGACGAGGTCACTCGCCTGTTGGACGCACAGCTCGTCGAAGAAGTAAAGTACCCGACCTGGTTGTCCAATGTTGTACTCGTTAAAAAGACAAATGGAAATTGGCGGATGTGTGTTGATTATACTGATCTCAATCGGGCTTGCCCGAAAGATTGCTACCCGCTTCCCCGCATCGACCAACTGGTGGACGCCACGTCCGGGCATCAGCTGCTCTCTTTTATGGATGCCTTCTCGGGATACAACCAGATCCAAATGGCCCCGAGAGACAAAAGGAACACGGCATTTATCACGCACAATGGGACATACTGCTACAAGGTGATGCCGTTCGGATTGAAGAATGCCGGCGTGACTTACCAGCGCCTCGTGAATCGAATGTTCAAGGACCAGGTCGGAAGGAACATGGAAATATATATCGACGACATGATAGTCAAAAGCCGGCATGCCGAAACCCATCTCTCCGACCTGGAGGAAACCTTCCGTACGTTGAGGAAATACAGGATGCGCCTCAACCCGGCGAAGTGCACTTTCGGCATCACGGCCGGGAAGTTCCTCGGCTTCATAGTGCATCAACGAGGAATCGATGCCAACCCCGACAAAATCAAAGCCATACGGGAGATGCAGTCCCCTAAGACCATAAAGGAGGTACAGCGACTTGCGGGAAGGATAGCGGCCCTGAACCGCTTCATTTCCTGAGCCGAAGACAAGAGCTCAGCCTTTTTTCGCGTAATAAAATCGGCGAAGGACTTCAAATGGACCCCCGAGTGCGAGGAGGCCTTCCACCAACTCAAAAGTCACATCGAGAACCTGCCGCAGTTAGCTTCGGTGAAAGATGGCGAGCCCCTCGGCCTGTACCTCGTTGCGACTGATCTGGCAGTTAGCTCGGTCCTGGTAACGCTTGACAAAGTCGGGGAAAGGCCGGTTTACTACACCAGCCACGTTCTGGCAGGGCCTGAGCTTCGATATGCCCCCATAGAGAGGATAGCTTTGGCGCTGATCCTGGCCTCCAGAAAACTAAGGCCATATTTTCAGACACACCCCATCAAAGTAATAACCGACCAACCCCTACGCCAAATCCTTTCCAAGTTTGATGTCGCAGGTCGGATGCTGAAGTGGTCGGTAGAGTTAGGGGAATTCGATATCGAGTACGAGCCGAGAAAGGCAATCAAAGGCCAAGTGCTCGCGGATTTCCTATCAGAGCTCAT
Source organism: Ensete ventricosum (assembly GCA_029747655.1). Taxonomy (NCBI): domain Eukaryota; kingdom Viridiplantae; phylum Streptophyta; class Magnoliopsida; order Zingiberales; family Musaceae; genus Ensete; species Ensete ventricosum. Next base: position 55,841,337 of record JAQQAF010000006.1, on the reverse strand, counting down.
GCCCCCACCAGTTTTTCAAAGTCCGCCCCCCGGATGGACCTTACATATCGATGGATCAGCCAACTCGGAAAGGGGAGGAGTCGGCTTGGTGCTCAAAGACCCCTCCGGCCACGTTCACGAACATGCCTTGCGACTAGGGTTCAGAGCTACAAACAACGAAGCCGAATATGAAGCGCTCCTGTTCGGCCTCAAGGTCGCAGCCGATCTAGGGGCAGAAGACATAGAGGTGTTCACCGACTCCCAACTCGTCGTCGGCCAAGTTAATGGCACGTTTGAAACCCGGGAAGCAGCGATGATCAAATACCTTGCCGAGGTGCGGCTTGCGGCGACGCGGTTTCAAAGGTGTACCATCACCAAGGTGCCCCGCAATGAGAACACGCAGGCAGATGCCTTGGCCAAATTGGCTTCCGCACGCGCGATCGACACACCAACCGGAGCAATGGTAAGGACCGTCGGGCCATCCATTGGCTCGACCATCATGACTGTCGGTCAAGAAGACGGAGGCTGGACCAACGAGATCCTCCGCTTCAAACAAGCGGGGATCCTCCCTGAGGACAAGACGGCCGCCCGAAGAGTCAGAAGGGCGGAATCATGGTACTGCATCATCGATGGCCGCCTCTATCGGCGAGGCTTTAGCCGACCCCTGCTTCGCTGTTTGAACCCGACCGAGGCACATACCACCTTAGCCGAGATCCACGAGGGAATATGTGGAGACCATGTCGGCACGCGCACCCTGGCACACATGGTCCTCAGGCAAGGTTATTATTGGCCCACGCTATGAAAGGATGCCCAAGCTTATGTTCGAAGCTGTGAGCCATGCCAAAAGCACGCCCGACTCCAACATAGACCGATGGTACCACTCTCAACGGCCGACTGCGCATGGCCCTTCGCCCAATGGGGGATGGACCTCCTCGGCCCCTTCCTCCCAGCTTCGGGACAGAGAAGGTTCTTGATAGTCAGCGTCGACTATTTCACCAAGTGGCTCGAAGCCGAGCCGCTGGCTTCCATCACCGAAAAGCAAGTCGAGGGGTTCGTCTGGAGGAACATCATAACCAGGTTCGGCCTCCCGAGGGCGATCATCACCGACAACGGCACGCAGTTCAATAACGTAAAGTTCAAAGCGTTCTGCCAGAGCTATCGCATCCAACTAAAGTTCAGCTCGGTTGCCCATCCCCAAGCCAACGGCCTGGCCGAGGTAACAAACCGGGCCATCCTTGAAGGATTGAAAAAGAGGGTCTCTAACGCCACAACTTCTTAGGTAGAGGAGCTCCCGAGTGTTCTATGGGCGTTGAGAACGACCCCTAGAACCCCGACGGGCGAATCGCCTTACAGCTTGGCGTTCGGAACGGAAGCCGTGTTGCCCCCCGAGGTGGTTTTCCCGACCCTCCGAGTTCAGACCCAAAGTCAGGAGGAGTCCGATCAGTAGCTCCGCAGGAACCTCGACCTATTGGAAGAAAGGCGGGCTGATGCTCATCTCAGAGCACTGGCCTACAGGAGGGCTGTCGCGAAATTCTACAACCGACGGGTACGCCCACAACACGTCGGGACGGGCGACCTGGTCCTCCGGAAAACTGAGGTCAGTGATCCAACTCGATCCCGTGGCAAGCTAGCCCCAAACTGGGAGGGTCCCTACCGGGTCGTTGATACTATCCGAGAGGGAACTTATACGCTGGCGACCATAGAAGGTCAGGTATTGCTGAGAACCTGGCACATCACAAACTTGCGAAAGTTTTACGTATGACCATGCATTACAACTCATACCGAACTAAAATGTAACAACGACACAAAAACGTACTGGCTCGTATTAACTTGTGACAAATACAAAACAGGTCAGGGCCGATCTAAGGGCTACCCGACCCGAGTTACAAGCTTAAAAAAAAAGAGGGAGTACAAAACAGGTCAGGGCCGATCTGAGGGCTACCTGACCCGAGTTATAAACTTCAGAAGAAATAAAAATCAAGAAGAGAACAAAATCAAGACTCGGGAGGCGCCGAGTCATCAAAGTCCTGCTGACGCTCCATTGGTACTGAGTCATCCTCGGGGTAAATGGTGAACGGATCCTCCTCGACGTCGGCATCGGGGTGGCGGGCACGGAAGCGAGCCCGCGCCACCCGATACCCATACTCGTAGGTGACCCGCCCCATCCGTTTTAAGCCCTCTTTGAAGCCGAGGGACTCCTTGTATTCCGCGACAGCAATTACTGGCAGCTCAGCTCGGGCATGCTCCAGATCCTTCACGGATTGCAGCAGCTCGTCGTCCATCCTCCTGGCCCTGGCCCGGGCCTCTTTCAGCATGTGCTGGGCATCACCCAGATGACCCCTCAGCTCTCTTTCCGATGCCTCATGTCTGAGGAGCTCCTCTGCTTTTTCAGCCTTGACTTGCTCGAGCTCCTCCTTCAGCCGGGACGCCCGCTCCTCGGCCTCGGCAACCGCCTCGGGCCCGCCCTTGGACTTCAGGACGTCGAGCTCTTCTTGCTGTTGCTTGACTCGATGGTCCATGAAGGTGATTAACCGACCAGCATCATGGACCCGGTCGATCAACGCCATTTGAAGGTGTTGGCTCTACACGGAAGGACTCTGTTAGAAAGAAAAAAAAAAGAGAGAGGAAAAAGGGGAAACGAACACACAAGTCGGCAGACTTACCAGGACGAGCTCTTTGGTGGCTCGGGCCATCAAAACCTCCGAAGGGAGCGTGTACAGCTCCCGCGCCAATTGGGGGTGGAGAATCCCCCTTTCATATTCCTCGGCGGCCGACGAAGTGTGCCACACCTTCGTCGAGTTTTTAAGTCCCGCCCACCGAGCCCGTAGCTCCTTATCAGGGTCTTGGTGCCCCAGGTCAGACATCAGCAGGGCATAGTAGCCCTGGTCTCCCTTATAGACCTTTGTCCTGAAGAGGTCCTTCATGGACCTCGGACGCTCATGAACCGGAGAAGCAACCCCCTCCTCAGACTCGGCGGGTGCTTCCGGCATCGCGGGCGACGCGGCCGGCTCCTTACCCTTGGAGCGGGGTCGGGAACCACCTTCGCCGACCTGGGACTTGTGCTTCCTCGACAGCACCTTGATCTTCTTGGCGAATTTTCCCGCAACGTCGGCCCGTTCAGTCGGGGGGGGGGGGGGCTGGCCTTTTCGCCGACGCCCTCGGAGCCTCCCGAGCTGGGGATGCACCGGCCTCACGGGCAGAGGGGCGGCTTGGAGGGGCCCGTCCGCCAGCTACTCTCGGCATCCCGCGAAGATCCCCGAGATCCATCCGGTCTACATCACAACTTATAGGTCAGTAAAAGATTAGTAGAGCTTGAACAAAACAAAATGCTAGTACCCTTAGAGGCCGGACTCAAACCCGCCTCAGCGAGCCAAAGCTCGGTCATCTCCTTGATCGCACAAGAAGAGGAGAGTATCCCCTTCAGTCGACCGACCAGGACGGTCTCCTCCTCGGACAGATAAGGGGGGGCGTTGCCAATCGGATGAGCCGACCAGCTGAACCCAAATCCCCAACCCAGACCACTGACGTAAAGGTAGCGGGACTTCCAACCTTTGTTACTAGAAGGTGCCCCGCTAACCCTAAAACCAACTCGGGCGGTGAGGTAGTAACCGCCCGGACTCTTACACAGGCGAAAATACGCCATGAATAAGTCCCGAGTCGGGATAATCCCAGCTCTTCGGCACTCACCTAGGAAAACCACTAGGTAACGCCACGAGTTGGGCGCTACCTGGCTCGGAGAAATTCTCCACCACTTCAGGCACTCCTCGATCAGAGGGTGCAAAGGAAACCGAAGGCCGGCTTCTAGTGCATCTACCGAGATGCACATGCCGGGGACGTCAAAGCTATATGGGCGTTGCCCCGACTCGGGAGCATGCAGCCCGTATTCACTCGGAATGCTGTATCGCGCCCTGATCGCGGCAAGTGACCCCTCGGTCACCGCCGAGTCGAGGTCATGATCTGACATCATGACCTCCAAGTCCCTCTGAACCCGCACGTCGACAGGCGACGGGGGCCCGGAAGACGCTCCCGAGGAACTAACCCCGGGACCACTACGACTCGACTCCCCCGACTCCGAGGGAGAAACGACCCTGACGCTTGTCGAGGAGTCCGACGAGGTCATCGCGACCTGTTAGAAAGGGGCTTCCGAGCTGAAAGGGCGAAGGGTGGCTATGGTGGTCCGAGGCAGAGGCAGAAAAAAGGCAAAATGAGCAAGTGAGGTCTCTGCGCAGCCCCACAGCCAGTTTATAGCACCCAGGCGGGTCGTTTTAGCTTCCCGAGGTAAGAGGAAGCGCCGCCGCCCCGAAAAAAGCACTCAGCGCATTCAATGCGCCATGATTATGATCGGAACCCTAGGCAAATATATATATATATATATATATATATATATATATATGTACGTGTATATACATATATATGTATATGCATTCATGCATATGCATATATATAATATTGTCGCAAGGGCGCACGTCCACTTTTAGCCCAAGTTCACTCTCTCGGCCAAAACTCCGGATTTGCGCCCGAGTTCACTCTCTCGGCCAAAACCCCGGATTTGCGCCCGAGTTCACTCCCTCGGCCAAAACCCCGGATTTGCGCCCGAGTTCCCTCTCTCGGCCAAAACTCCGGATTTGCGCCCAAGTTCACTCTCTCGGCCAAAACCCCGGATTTGCGCCCGAGTTCACCCTCTCGGCCAAAACTCCGGATTTGCGCCCGAGTTCACCCTCTCGGCCAAAACCCCAGATTTGCGCCCGAGTTCACTCTCTCGGCCAAAACTCCGGATTTGCGCCCGAGTTCACTCTCTCGGCCAAAACCCCGGATTTGCGCCCGAGTTCACTCCCTCGGCCAAAACCCCGGATTTGCGCTCGAGTTCACTCTCTCGGCCAAAACTCCGGATTTGCGCCCGAGTTCACTCTCTCGGCCAAAACCCCGGATTTGCGCCCAAGTTCACTCCCTCGGCCAAAACCCCGGATTTGCGCCCGAGTTCCCTCTCTCGGCCAAAACTCTGGATTTGCGCCCAAGTTCACTCTCTCGGCCAAAACCCCGGATTTGCGCCCGAGTTCACCCTCTCGGCCAAAACTCCGGATTTGCGCCCGAGTTCACTCTCTCGGCCAAAACCCCGGATTTGCGCCCGAGTTCACTCTCTCGGCCAAAACTCTGAATTTGCGCCCGAGCTCACTCTCTCAGCTAAAACTCCGGGTTCGCACCCGAGTTCACTCCCTCGGCAAAATCCTTGGACTTACGCCTGAGGTCTCTCTCTCGGCCAAAACCTTGGATCTATGCCCGAGTTCACTCTCTCGGCCATGATTATGACCGGAACCTTAGGCATATATATATATATATATATATATATATATATATATATATATATATATATATATATATATATATATATATATATATATGTACGTGTATATACATATATATGTATATGCATTCATGCATATGCATATATATAATATTGTCGCAAGGGCGCACGTCCACTTTTAGCCCGAGTTCACTCTCTCGGCCAAAACTCCGGATTTGCGCCTGAGTTCACTCTCTCGGCCAAAACTCCATATTTGCGCCCGAGTTCACTCTCTCGGCCAAAACTCCGGATTTGCGCCCGAGTTCACTCTCTCGGCCAAAACCCCGGATTTGCGCCCGAGTTAACTCCCTCGGCCAAAACCCCGGATTTGCGCCCGAGTTCACTCTCTCGGCCAAAACTTCGGATTTGCGCCCGAGTTCACTCTCTCGGCCAAAACCCCGGATTTGCGCCCAAGTTCACTCCCTCGGCCAAAACCCCGGATTTGCGCCCGAGTTCACTCCCTCGGCCAAAACCCCGGATTTGCGCCCGAGTTCACTCTCTCGGCCAAAACCCCGGATTTGCGCCCGAGTTCACTCTCTCGGCCAAAACCCCGGATTTGCGCCCGAGTTCACTCTCTCGGCCAAAACTCCGGATTTGCGCCCGAGTTCACTCTCTCGGCCAAAACTCCGGATTTGCGCCCGAGTTCACTCTCTCGGCCAAAACCCCGGATTTGCACCCGAGTTCACTCCCTCGGCCAAAACCCCGGATTTGCACCCGAGTTCACTCCCTCGGCCAAAACCCCGGATTTGCGCCCGAGTTCACTCTCTCGGCCAAAACCCCGGATTTGCGCCCGAGTTCACTCCCTCGGCCAAAACCCCGGATTTGCGCCCAAGTTCCCTCTCTCGGCCAAAACTCCGGATTTGCGCCCGAGTTCACTCTCTCGGCCAAAACCCCGGATTTGCGCCCGAGTTCACCCTCTCGGCCAAAACTCCGGATTTGCGCCCGAGTTCACTCTCTCGGTCAAAACCCCGGATTTGCGCCCGAGTTCACTCTCTCGGCCAAAACTTCGAATTTGCGCCTGAGCTCACTCTCTCAGCTAAAACTCTGGGTTCGCACCCGAGTTCACTCCCTCGGCAAAATCCTTGGACTTACGCCTGAGGTCTCTCTCTCGGCCAAAACCTTGGATCTATGCCCGAGGGCACCCCCTCGGCCGAATCCCCGGATTTGCGCCCGACCTGCGCTACATTCCCGAGCTCATGCTCGGTCAGACCTACTCTTGCTACACTACATTCCTGAGCTCACGCTCGGTCGGATCTACCCTCGTTGCGCTACGTTCCCGAGCTCACGCTCGGTCAGATCTACCCTCGCTGCACTACGTTCCCGAGCTCACGCTCGGTCGGATCTACCCTCGTTGCGCTACATTCCCGAGCTCACGCTCGGTCGGATCTACCCTCTCTACGCTACGTTCCCGAGCTCACGCTCGGTCAGATCTACCCTCTCTGCGCTACATTCCCGAGCTCACGCTCGGTCGGGTCTACCCTCGTTGCGCTACATTCCCGAGCTCACTCTCGGTCGGATCTACTCTCGCTACACTACATTCCTGGGCTCTCGCTCGGTTGGATCTACTCTGGCTGCATCACGTTCCCGAGCTTATGCTCGGCCGGAGCGACTTTTAATGCATCAGGATTCCCGAGCTCACGCCCGGTCGGATTTATCGCCGCATCTTTCGAAATCCCCAGAAGTCCGCACTCAGGACTAGTTTAAGGCAATCTTGAGCTGCAATCAAATGCAAGACTTCATCTTCGACATCCCCATCAGGCACCTCGAGAAGGTCTGCCTGGGGGGGAAGAATGATATGACAGATGCCGACCTGGCTGCCAAGTCATCACTCCCTCGGACAGCTGGGCCGCTGACGTGGCCAACCCGACGTAGTTGGATGATCGGTCGTACGAAGGACGTCAGGTGTCGTACAGCCGACCTGGCACAGGCAAGGTCGGCACCCCCCACCTGCAAGCGCACGCCTCACCACCAGTACGCCAGGCATGGCGAGAGGCACGACGGCATGGCAAGGGGCGCGGCAACATGGTGAGTCATGAATGCGGTAAGGTCATCAGGTACGAACAACCTATATCACCCACTATAAAAGCTCCTGCACCTCCACGGGGCAGGGGGATCGCAAAAAAGACAGGAAAACTGACTTAATCATCGGAGGGGTCACGTCGGGAACCTACCCGACCCGACCTCCTTGCAGGAACCAACGGCAGACCCCAATAGGATGACTTCTTCTTCACCCGGGCTTCGTCACTCCAGCATCAGAACTCCCGAGCCGACTCCTGAATCACCGTTCATCCGGACCAGCTCCACTCTGTGCCGAAGAGATTGTGAAGCGGGCGGCCTGGCGCACACGGGCCTGGACCAGCAAAGACTTGCTCAGCATATTTGTAGACGGGACGCGTCCACTAGGCCAGCACCAAATTCGTCCATATCAGAAATGATCATTCTTATCAAAGGACATTTTGTTGCAAAAAAAATAGTTTGTATAAACAATAAAGAAATGATCGATCATGTAGCATCTTCAAAAACAAAAGGATTTTTATCAGAGTATTTTTTTTAATATATTTTTGAAACAATCTAAGTTATGGATTAAATGCTCATCGTTTATTAAGAAGATGGTAGAAAAAAGATTAATAAAAAGGGGGAGAGAAAGATGCAGTTGTCAAGAAGAAAATATAAAAATTGTTAGAGGGTTATTTTGTCATTTTGAAAAGTTCGATTTTTCGAAAGTTAAAATGCTCGCATACAATTTCTCAGATATTTTTCGAAAAATTCGCTCAAAATAAATTACACCAACCGGCTATTATTCAATCCTCCTCCGTCTCCTTTCCCGTCTTCCACGAGAGGAAGGGGCGAGAAACCGAGCCCTAATGGATTTGCTGAAGCGAGAACTCCAGAAGAAACGGCAGAGCTTGCAATCCGACTTCGGCGGCCGAAAGCTCCTGAAACGGTCCGAGATCGACCAAAAGACGATCCAAAAGCTCCGCGAAGAAGAGCAGCGCGACCTCCTCTCCAAATCCCTCCACTCCGCCTCCTCCTCCTCCTCCTCCTCCCCTGCCACCTCCTCGTCAACCGCCAACGCGTCGTCGTCTTCTCTCGAAGCAAACCCTGGTAACTCCCTTCCCCCCGCCCTCGCCTCTGCCGCGGCTGTAGCATCCTCCAAGAAAACCCTCGAATCCCTATCCGAAGAGCAACGCATCGACGACCTCGTCCTTCCCCGTCAGGAAGTTATTCGCCGGCTTCGGATTCTGAAGCAGCCCATCACATTCTTCGGTGAGGATGATGACGCTCGCCTCGACCGCCTTAAGCTCACCCTCAAGTCCGGCATCTTGGAAATCGATAGCGACATGATCGAGGGACAGACCAACGACTTCCTTCGGGACATTTACGAGCTCCGTAAGCGGCAGAAATCGGGCTCAACATCTTCCTTCTTGCATGACCGGAGGAAGGGCAAGAGAGATGACGGAGACAGGTTGGAGGATGATGGAATGGACGGGGATGGGGATAAGAATTTGAGCGGGGATGGGGGTTCCTCGGGTGTGGACAACGACAAGGACTTAAAGCGGATGAAGGCCAAATTTGAGGATCTTTGCGATGAGGATAAGATTCTTGTTTTCTTCAAGAGGCTGTTGAATGAGTGGAACCAAGAATTGGACGAGATGGCAGAGGCAGAGAAAAGAACGGCCAAGGGGAAGTCCATGGTTGCTACTTTTAAGCAGTGTGCTCGTTATCTGAACCCATTGTTCAAGTTCTGTAGGAAGAAGGTATGGACTTGGTTTTAGAATTTTACTATGCCAATTTAGTTACTTTGTGCCCGAACAATGTATTTGCTTATCTTAAGGTTCTTAGTGTTGTTTAGCTTGCTAAATCTTGTTTTCTGATTGTCTGAATCTGCTGTTCATGTTGTGCGGGATGAAGGTATTTACTTTTTTGTTTTTCCCACTAAATTCGTTACTGCATTCCATTGGAGACCGTATTGTTTCTTTGCAGATATCATATATTCACTGCTGATCATACAAGAACTTTTAAATTCTTGTTTAATTGGAGCTAGTTCTTTCTATAATGTCCTGTTAACACTGTGGGAAAGGATATCCTGTGTCTCGAATTCTTATTGATATCATTGTTGGATATCAGTTAACGAAAAGATTCATGTGCTTTTAATAAATAGTTGGAATATATGATCAAGCCAAAGCAAACCGGATTTAGTGAAATGATTGAGTTGGTCTCTAATCTACCACCCTTATCTAGTTACTTCTTTCGGGACTTTAACTGGTCATTGTGGAATCTCCTTTAAAACATCCACTGCTAGATCGAAAAGATAACTTATGTCTATTAGTGCTCCAAATTATTTGCATTGATGAATTGCCTTAATAGTTTTGATAGTAAGTTAGCCTCTACACTAACTCTACTATTTTTCTAGGCAAGTCATCATGTACAATGCAATTAATCATAGGAACATTGGAAGCTTGGAATCCCTAGTCAAATGGTCATTTACAACTGAATAGGTATTGATCGAGTATGTCTATATTAGACTTTGATGGTATGAAAACAGTCTAGGGATTTTGTCTCAGTTTGAGTGCATCCTAAGATTTAAATCCCAACGGAGTTGAGTGGTCATAGTATCTTGGTTAGGTGAACTATATGTCTATGTTTTTCTTCTGTTTAAGAATTTGTTTATTGATAAGCTTAGAGCATCATCTATGTTGCAAAATCAAAAGCCTATAAAAAGAGGAGAGGAAGGTAGAGAAAATTTTTAACTTGCTCCTGGTCCTTCAAACTCGCATTTGGCGAAAATCATGACCTCACACCACTCAAACATCTTGCGTGGAAAAAAAATCTATAAGAGTTGATCCCATTGTAATATGTTCTGCTCATGTTTATAGGCTTCAACCACTAGAAACAAATGAAAATAATAATGACGAAAAATAGAATTATATTAAGACATTAATAATTTATGTTTCTTTTCTTTGTGGAAGATGAATTTTCAGATTTATCTTGGCATATAATCTTTTGATGTTTGATAGTGTTCCACTTGTTGTAGCTAGGTATTTTTTTCATTTCTTTTCTTCACTTTTTTTTCTTCTGGATCAATCTGGGAAACAGAGGCAGAAATATTGGGGATGTTACCATATGGCACCCTATAATACTCCAAAAGGCACCTCTATTGTACTAAAATTATTTCAAAGACAAAAAATAACTAGATTAAAATTAAAACATGTTTGTCAAATCCAAACCTGAATCCATGTTCATCATGGATCCAAAGGGATTTAGGTTCCTCCTTCTTCCATACAAGTATAGACCTGAAAAGTGTCTTGATTTCCAGCAACGCTTATTCACTCTGATGAATGGATGATGCTGTATCACTCATAGAGTTGAGGGTCGTGTTGTTGCAGTTCTTTTGTGGTCAAATGTTGATTTAAATTTGATCTTCCTTTCCATTTGATAAGAAATTTTTGATACTTCCATTGCAAGTGGAGGCTTGCTATTCATCCAAGATATCTTTTTTTTTCTCTATATAAGGTGGTATATGTGGGAAGATATTATAGACTACGAAGCTATAAAAAAGGTGAAGGTTGGGTAATTGGAAAGTTAAGTAAAATATTTCCTGTGGCTTATTATAGAGTGCTAAAGTTATCAATGTTGATAAGTTGGCTAATGCCAAAATCTAGTGGAAGGTCAAGCTTATTTGCATTTGAGCTATAAAGGCCGAAGTTTTTGTCATGGAGCTCTTTTAGTGTTCTTGATGGAGATCTCACATGTTGAACTCACATTATTTCCGTTTCTCCCTTGAAATCTTGTATGCTGTGATGAACAACTGTATTCATTTTTTAAATTATATTTTGTTGTAAATTTTTGCATGTAAGTATTAGATGTGTTTAGCAAATGAATCGGCATGCTGCTAGGTATTCATTTGTGGAGGAATAGGAATTAGATCAGTAGATTTTCAAGATTGATATCTAGTGATTCTCCCAAATGTGCTAATACCAATGAACCTGTTGATAGAATGTCATATGCAAATCTAGGTCTCGAATGAATATATGATCATCAATTAGACATTGAAGAGAAATCAAAGAAGGTTATATATATCAGTTTGCCCACCAGTCTGAGGGTGATGTCTTGAAAAAAATGCAAACTTTGTAATATGCAGGGAGTAAGATGAACCATCTTGCCAAAACAATCCACCATAACAGAAAAAAAATGAATCATGGTTCCTTATGGCTTGTCGTAAACCAAGGACAAAGTCCAAGCTAAAGTTCCAAGGGGTATGAGGCATAAGCAATGTTTTATACGATCAATTATTATGTTTCCTTCCGTTGGTACGACACTGAGTTATATCTCTCATAAGGCTACATCAAAAGAAGTTATTCCCAACCATAAAATAATTTATCTCGACCAAAATGACCTGCAATTCCTTCGACATGCATTTTTCGAATAATAAACTATGTAAGGGACCATTAAGAATACGCAAATGAATATTCTTAACAAGAAGTCATCGTATTATCACAGATCTAAGATAGCTTGATTGACATGGTAAGTGAACCAGATTGTATCATTTAGGTGATAGTAATTGCAGAGGGAGAGAGGTCCTAGTAATTGGAGAGACGCATCAGTACAATGTGATAGTGTCATTTAGGTTGTTCTAAAGTATCTAAAGTAGGTTACTTGGTGCAACTGCAAGAAGAACAAAGTTTTGAGTGGAACCACAAAGTAAGAAAAAGAGGGAGGTAAGGAGACCTGATTAGTTTAAGAATATGAGAATCCTAGTAATATTATCCAATGGTTTAAATAGGTGCTAAGCGAGCGCCTCAAGGGTGGATCAGGCGGCGCGCTTCAGCGAGACGTTGCCTGGGCGCTTGACTGAACCTAGGCATTGGGCATCTCGGGCGAGTGCCTGGTTCAAATGAAGCAATCAAACCAGACTTTTAAGTTTGGTTTGGTTCAACAGTAGCTGGTTGGTTCGATGGAACCAACAAGCCATTTTCTTACCTGCAAAGGCCACCATCCGCACCCCCTCGCGGCTCCGAGCCATCAACCCTACCGCAGCTTCTGCCTCCGTCGACGTCGCGTTTTGCCGCTGCCTCCGCCGCAAACGTAGCTGACTGAGGCTTCCTTTATCGTCGACGGATAGGTCTGATGACCTAGCCTTCATTCGTAGCTACCTTGCGCAGTCGTTGCTTTTGTCTGGAGCTCCTTCCATCATCAAGGGAGAGGACTGTAGCTTCCTCCGCCACTGACGGACACTTCTGAAGCTTCCTCCGCCCACGATATTGTCGTCTGTAGCTACCGTCGTTGTCGTTGCTGCTGTTAGCAGCTTATGCCGCTACTGTCGTTCGCAACTTCCTCCACCGCCACCACAGTCGATGAATTTTTCTTTCCCTATTAAAAGTTATTTTCTCCACCTCTAACTACTATTAACAATAGTTTAATGTCATATTTTTATTTATATAATCATATTTATCAATTATATCATATATATTTATATTTTAATATTTCAGAGCGCCTCGCGAAAGCTCGAGCGCGCACCAAGTGTCTCGGGCATTTTGGGACCTTGGTGCTTTTTGACGCCTAATGCTTTTTAAATCACTGATATTATCAAGGAGGCTGCTAGCCTAAACCTAATTGTAGAAAAGTTCCCTTTAGTTGAGTTTCGGTTTCAACACGCATTTGTTATGTTGAATTTGGCTCATATTTTAGACCTTAATTGGAGGTGATGACAGAATGGAAAGGTGCAATTATTTTCTTCCGTTTGAGCTTCAAATTCACGGATGGACAAATTTTACAGTGAATGTCAAGTGCTGGTTCTATCCTGGCCAAAGCTGAAGAACTACAGGGCGTGCATTAGCCCTCCGGCTTCAATGCTGTTGTTTTCTGGGAAGAGGAAAAGAAAGATCTGGGCAAGAAGTTGTGCAATAATTTCAGTAGATTTCTAGCGTTTCACCCCTTACTGTTATTTCTTTATTCTTTCCTTGTATCTTGTTGAGGCAAGTCTAATTTTTCCGTTGACTTCCCTAAAGTCTATTTCTGCTAGTTTTGTGATCAACTTAATATGCATAGAATCAAATCAATCATTATTACCACCGAGTTGCATTTTGTATGGAAATTATTGATAATTCAGGTTGATGCTTATTTTCCCTAGCATGTTTGTTGTACAAAGTATCCATGTAGTTGGTAATATTTGTGCTCTTGTTTCAACAGTCTGTTTCTAATGTGCTTACACTAGATTAAAGAGGCAATTAGATATCTGGTAGCTTTATCTTTAGTGGTAGTAGATTCTACAGCATGTCAAGAATTCAATATTTATACGTTAATGCATTAGTTACATCTGGTTTGCCTATCATTCTGGTCTGGAAATTTCTCCCATATACTTTGTTGCACTGTTTGTTAAGGATGGAAGCGGAAATAATGTCTGCATACATTTTAGTCAGTCATATGGGCTCCTTTTGTATATACATATACAGCCGTATCTAATCGATACTTGACATTGGCTCAACTTGTCATGAAACATGAATTATGGTTTTTATTTTGAATGTAGGTACTTCCAGATGACATTCGTCAAGCTCTACTGGTTGTGGTGAAGTGCTGCATGAAAAGGGATTATCTGGCTGCAATGGATCAGTACATTAAGATGGCCATTGGAAATGCCCCATGGCCTATTGGTGTCACTATGGTTGGCATCCATGAACGTTCAGCTCGTGAGAAGATCTACACAAACAGTGTGGCCCATATCATGAATGATGAGACCACCCGTAAATATCTGCAATCTGTTAAGAGGCTTATGACTTTTTGCCAGAGACGCAATCCAGCGGATCCATCCAAATCTGTAGAGTTCAATAGCCTGGCAAACGGAAGTGACTTACAATCCCTTCTAGCAGAGGAAAGGTATCCTGGTAAAGGAGCTTCCGAAGAAAGGCTCCGATTGTTGCCTACACCAAAGGAATAATCCTGAATGTTCTGATCTGGAAGGCTTCCGATCGTTGTAGTCACTGGGTGATTGATATCCATCCTAGTATATTCCTCATATGTATTACATTTGGACTGTGTTACTCTCTCCAGTTTGATGCTATGCCACTCTGAGCACTATTACTGGCTTGACGATAGGGGAATATTTGTTTTCCGCTACATACATTATGGTTAGTGTTCTCTTATTTTCAGTAATCTTACTTTCATGATCATAATATCACATGTTTTGGTTTTTAATGGGAAGTTTGATGCGGAATGATATCTCACGTTTTGAGAGGGGATTTTTCCATCCCAAGTGCTCTTTGATGGCATTCATATATGACTTTTTAATAATAATGTGCAGCCACACCAATTTGTTGGTGGTTCTCTTTGCTTGAGAAATAATGTTGTTGCATGACGATCCTGTTTCTCATTGACTGCATTCACATTTGCATCTCACTCTAATTGATGTCGATGTTTATGCAGTAGACTTTGTTATGTGGTACTCATTGATATCGTGATATTTTAGTTTTCTCGCATTAGTCAATTGAATAAATTCGTTTAGACCATCAAATTTATTTTCTCTATTCACATTGGCATCTCACTCTAATTGATGTCGCATGTTTTACTACATACGTATATCAAGTGCTCCTTTGTCCGTCCTTACGAAAGAGTTTTAAATATCATTTAAATTTCTCCTTTCAAATCACAATGGACAATAAATATTACATTCAATTGTTCCAATTCAAGGTTCAAATATAATTTATGGGAGATAAAAGAGGTATTTCTGATAAGACCTTAATAAGGTCAGACTTATCGATTCATAATTAATTTAATTTGAATTATGTTAGTCTATTTAATCGGAGTTAGTTATAGATCGGGTGAGTTCAATCAAATTAGTTATGAGTTGGTTATTATCTTCAGATAGGATGAAGTCGACTATTATTTTCAGTTAGGAGTCTATCAGTTAGTTAAGAGTCTAAGTTTAGTGAAAATTTGAGTCCAAGTGTAGAGGATTCATCACTTTAGTCAATAGGCAATAAATATCCTAGGAGACAAATCACTTCAAAATAATCAAGGAGGCTAGATCCATTATAATCGATCATCACTTTGACAACTGCATCTCTCTTGGCACTCAATTTTCAGCTTGAACATCCACTTATGTTTCATATCTTTCGACAATTGCATCAAACCGTATACATTGGTTTTAAGTAAAGAATGCATCTCTCTTGGCATATAGCCTATCGTCACTTGTCAGTTTGTGCATGTGTGTTTGCTTATTGAGATATTTATGATGGCGATATAAATATTGCATACTGTAATCTAAAAAGGAGATCCTTTTCCAGATTCTCGACCTCTTCCTCTTAAAAGTCGCTCGGGACCTTCTGAGACTCGATCAGAATCCTTACCTCCGAATGCTAACTTAGCTATCGGAGGGGTCTAGTCGGGCACACATCCCCCACTAGGTCTTCTTGTAGGTCCCCTTTAGATCTACACAATCGACTCCCACGACCTGAGGAGCTGCTACATTATAAAGCCTAATCGCCCTGTCAAACTTTCCTGAGCCTTCAATTCCCGTTGAGTCGATCTTATGCACATAGATTGAATGAACCATGCCGTGCTAACTCATCGACCACGACATAATATCCAACAATAAAATCTAATTTGGATCCGAATCAGTCAATGATTTCAAATCATTGACTCCGTTCAAATTTAATTATTTATCAGTTTAAAACAATATCATGTCCCGTCTAATTTGTGAATGTGTTTTTTTGTTTTCCTCTTTATCCCACCAGAAGAAGGAGGACTAGTTATAGTGCAGAAGAAGCAAAACTGGCATGATGACCAACGCAGACGAGGTAATAAATAATAAATGGAAGCAACGAAAGTGATGATGATATGCTCGTTTCGTGGTCGGCCAGAAATCTTAGACTTCACGTTGATCCTTTTGCCGCTCCAAATCTTTTGGATTTAACAGAGGTTTTGCTCCGTCACTTTTGTTTCGGCAATGGTCAGCATCCAGACATACTGTCTCAAGTTTTACTTCAGATCTCCGAAACAGACTTCGCCTGACGTCCTTTTGGACTCTCTGCAGGACGACGACTTGGGAGAGAGAGATAAAAGCTTACGGTAGCTTTACTCATCTAAACAAAAGATTACAACTTTCCGCTTCTTACGTATGCTGGAGGAAAGGTAGTAAGTATTCTGGCAAAGGAATTATGGGCATGTGGTTGTGGCAGTGCTTTTATAAGTGCACCAACGCACGCCGGAAAGGGAGGAGGAGGAGGCTGAAGGTAGTAGGGAGACCAAGAATCCTTTTCTTCGTTTCGCCTCTCTCTCTCTCTCTCTCTCTCTCTCTCTCTCTCTCTCTCTCTCTCTGCTCTCTTCCTACAGCTCCTCTTTGCCTCCCATGGAGAAGGCCATGGCGATGTCCATCTTTGTGGTGCTCGTTTCCATTGTTGGCGGCGCGGGGCTGTCGGAGGCTGCGGTTTACAGCGTCGGGGATGTGGTGGGTTGGACCATCTTGGGAAGTCCCAACTACACCGCCTGGGCCATTTCCCAGAGCTTCAAGATGGGAGACACCGTAGGTGAGTTCCTACGTTAATTACCTCTTCGTTCCAGTTCTTCTTCTTCTTCTTCTTCTTCTTCTTCTTCTTCTATAAAAGATCAAAATTGCTTCAAGTACTAGATTTTTTTTTCTTAAACTTAGGTTCTTCGTTAATGGAAAATGCTTTCGAGGTTTCTACACTAGAGAATAATAAGCTGTTCATTTAGATTACGGCCAACATTTTATCTCATATACTGCTTACCGTGTGTGGCAAACGAGTTCAAACCTGCTTTACATTAGCTTGCTGTTCATCGATTTAATTATGATGCTTCAAAAGAAAAACTTGTTGACACAGGTTATTTGCGTGTATGCTCGAAATCATCACTTTCAAGTTAAATTGTCACAAGTAAAGATCCGATAATTTATTAGAAATTAGTTTCCAACATAATAATGTGGCAGTGTTCAAGTACAACAAGAACTTCCACAACGTGCTGGAGGTGAGCAAGGCGGACTACAAGGCGTGCAACGCGGCGTCGCCCATCGCCGCCTACACCTCCGGCAATGACTCCATCACGCTGAAGCGCAGGGGCCACCACTTCTTCATCTGCGGAGTTTCCGGCCACTGTAGCGCCGGTCAGAAGGTGGACGTCAGGATCGCCAAGCTGACGGCCTCCTCCGCTGCCCCTTCCGTCTCCCCCGTCGCATCTCCTCTTCCCGCCACCAGCAGCGGCAGCGGCAGCAACAGCAGCGGCGGGGGAGTCGTGTCCAACCCCGCAGCCGCCCCTCGGCCCAGCGACGCCAACACAGCTACACCCACGGCGCTTGCTTTGGCCCTGGCGCTGCTTTACCCTGTGTTTTCTGGAGGCCTCGATGCGGTGATCAGTTAGTTTATGAGGTGTAATGGAGATTGGAAGAGAAACGAATTCAAAGACTCGAGTGACTCGATGACATATATTGTTTGCATGAGTGTTAAATCGCTTATATTTTCGTGGTTTGATCTTAAAATATCATAAAACAATGGGTTTTGGTAGGTGTCCTTCTGTCACACTATATTATAGAATTTATGATCCTCTCGGATGTATATGGCTTTGAAATAATATAAAGCAAAAAATTACCCTTAATATGAGTCTCATTTGTGAGGTTTGAGATCCGCATCAAATTACTCGAAATCTTTGGGGTCTGGATCTAATGTATCAGACTTCAATAATAATAATAATATTAATATTAATATTATTATTTATAATTTTATATAAAAATAAAAATGATAATATAACTTGAAAAAAAAGTTAATAATATATTACCTACTGTAGTTAGTTACCTTTAGTGCTTCGATCTCTATACTTTAAAGATAATTTTAACATTCAGTGGTGGATAATGACACCGCTAGCATCAACGTTGACGTAGTTGTTTGGTCACCTCCGACGATGATAAGATCCTCTCTTGTCGCGATGCCACCTTCCCCCACAAGGAGCGCATCGCCGACCTCGTTGCCACCCAACCTGCATCACTTTACATCTGCGTCGATGCTGACGTAGTTGTCGAGTGGCAACTGTGTCAGCGTAGATGCAGATGGTGGTGGCCACCACAACGTCTACGATAAAGATGGTTCTCGCATCGTCATTGACCCGTTGGACGGATCTCAGCTTCAACCCAAAGCTGAAGTCTCTAGAGCTCCTGTCGCTCCCCCATTATTGCGTCAGTTCAGGCATCACCTCTCGCTAAGCGGCCCTTTCACCACTAGACAATTACGTCAACACTAACATAGATGTAGAGCAGTGAAAGGGTCGGTCTACGAGAGGTGGTGTCGAAATTAATGTAGTAGCGAGGGTAGTGATAGAAGCTTCGACGACCCGCGCTTCGAATCTAGGTTGGGTTCTACCCAACGGGTCAACGGCAAAGCGGCCACCACTATCTGCATCGACGTCGACATAGTTGTCACTCGATAACTTCGTTAGCATCGACACAAATGCAAAGTGGCACAGGACGGACGACAATGAGGTCGATGGCATGCTCCTCATGAAGGTGGAAGACGTCACAATGAAAGCAGACCTTATCATTGTTAAAGGAGATTATACAATTGTGTTGGTGTCTACGCTAACAACACCGTTGTTCACCACCACCGACGATGTCCGTTATCGAATATTAAAATTATCTTTTTATTCTTTATTTTCATATTTTTCATCGATAAAACTAACATTATTGAGATAAATAGACCTAGATGTTAAAATTATATTTTTACCTTTTATTTTTATATTTAAAATGTAAGAATCTAAATGCGCTATATATACATATACATATATATATATATATATATATATATATATATATATATATATATATATATATATATATATATATACACATATATATATATATATATAGAGAGAGAGAGAGAGAGTCGCGAGTAAAGGGCAAGTCGTCAAAGAATCATACAAACAGAAATATTATTGTATTGAGATTAATACTTCGAAACCGGTGAACAAAATAAAATTGAAGATACTAACACATGGACAAGGAGAAAAGGGAAAACAGATGAGCCACCACATTCACTGTAAACTACGCTTGGATATATCTTTCAAGATCATCCGTAAAGGGCAAATAGCATAAATGTGAGAATCCAGACTGCCTTAAATGGCTTACATACAGCTGTAGGGAATTATGCCACGAAAATATTGGATTAGTTTCAATACATTTTCTCACCTGTACTAGAATTGTTAACCCATCTCTTGAATAAAAATTGATATAACATTCCCAAAGATTACATACCTGACTATGCCGCTCTTTCAAAAGAGAAGGAACTGATCAAGTTAATAGTCGTAATCATTCAAAACTCCAGAAACTGGAATCAATAAGCTTCTTCAAGTCTAGATATAAATCCCGCATGTGCAGTGTAAAGACTCTTCCTCTTTGCACGGACCGCTTTAGTATCGTGCAAACTGTCTTTTGTCATCACCCTTCTGTTTTCCATAGGGATTATTTGCACTGATACCGTGGCGGCTGCCATCGGTTTTGCGCATTTTCTTCCTGAACTTGGACGCACTGCTTTCCAAGTCCAAATTCACCTTTGGAGGCGTGCTAAAGCAAAATGATGAAGCCACATCCTGACAAAAGGCCCAAAAATCCAAAGTTCAACATCATAGACATGAGGCTCATGTTTTAGCAAGTACATGCATAACGTGATCAAAATTAGCATGAACTAAAGAAAATAATATACCCCTCTTTTTTAATAATCTATATGCACAATTCAGATGATTAGTCAATAGAAGTTTCCCCAAAACTTGAGCCATAAGGATTAACTAAATTTCGTAAAACCTCCGACCATGACACCTTGTCAAAATATTTCAATTAGGTGGCTCCCATTAAACTTCTAAAGTAGAGTTCAAAGAAAAGCTGTGAACCATCATGTTAATTTATTAATGGTCTTCACCAGGTACAGCACATTAGGAAGCTTGTTTACAAGATGCCTTATTAGAAACAGACAATCAACATCAAAGTTAGTTGGTACCTTGAGATTGAGGTGGTGCACATTAAACACATTCTTCATAGAATGTGAATTGTAGGCTAAAATATAGGATCTATATGCATCTTTAGCTGACTGGCTTAGATAGTAGTTTTCTCCCACTATTTTCTCCTGCAGTACCATAAAATCAAAAGAATTAGTTTCTGATACACAATCATACACAAAGTATAATATGATGATCGCATGAGAGTGTCACCAGGTGAGATTGCAAATTTGGCACTTTCTTTTCATTAAACTCGTATTCTTTGACAGGTACCTTGGCTTCCTATCAGCAACAGTCAAAACAAATCAATAATCATATGGCTCCAGTACTACAAAAGCCACACTTATGCAGGGTGGTCTACCTTCAAGTAAAGAAGGAATTGCAACTCTTCAGGCAACAGAAAAAGCAATGCGTTGCCTTTGCCACCTTCTCCACGAGCTGTCCGACCAACTCTGTGGATGTACTCCTGAAAATCAATACAAATTTTAGATCATCAAGATCGTCTTTGGCAAGCACCACAAAAAATGATTATGCAAGCCACTTAACCACCTACCTTAGGTTCATCAGGAGGATCATATTGCACAATCCAGTCCTACGGGCAAAGAACAGATTATTATTATGATTAGATAACACACAGCCGTGAATAGGGAAGTTTAAAACTCACCACAGCAGGAATATCAAGTCCACGAGCAGCAACATCAGTGCAGAGTAGGACCCCTTTTTCTGCCTTACAGAAGTCAAAAAAGGTCGTCGTACGTTTCTGCTGCTTTTGCTTTCCATGGATATCAAGGCAATCGATCTGAATGTATCTGAGAAGCTCCGAGTGGTACTTGACAGAGTTGCAGGAAGAAAAGAAGACCATTATCTTTTTTGAAAGATTCCTTTTCAAAAAAGCATACAAGACCAAAAACCTTTTGTTACTTGGAACAACACAGTACCCCTGTTGCAAACCTTCTACTGTGACCTGAAAACAACCAACATTGTCATAACTGTCACTAGCACCAACATATATGACAGTGGAGTCATGAAACTTACTTTTGACCTCCCATCATCGACTCCAACATATATTGGCTTTTCCTTAAATGACAAACACGCAAAATCCTCAACCTGAATAATGTATATTTTTTTATTAAATTAAAATATTACTAAAGATTATTATGGTAATCCTCAGTATAAACCACAAACCTGCTTAGTCTGGGTTGCAGTAAAAAGAGCAGTTTGCCTTGCCTGTACATTGATATCACAAGGTCATACTACAAGTTGCAAACTCCATACATCGATCAAATAAAGAAACCAAATTTTACTAGCTACAAATCAATATACCATTCCACGGCAGAATTCTCAGTCAATATAGAATTCTCGGTCAACATTTAAGGCCATGTGCAAGTTCATTATTTAGTCCTTAAAATAAATTAACAAGGTAATAGCATTTTTAGCACTAGGAAATTTTAGAGAATTTACAAGAATAGACTATTGACTATTCATCTGTCATATCTGTATGATGTAAGCTGTGAGCAACCCATGCCGTGAGCAAACCAGACCATCTTACCTCCTCACTTGAGCTGGCAGAAAGAAGTCATGGACATTGTAGTTTCGTTATGGTAGTAGCCATTTCATCACAAGGAACTTATAGAGAAATCTAGACGAAACAATATCCTTCTGCCATACTGTTATGATGTAGGCTGTGAGCAACCTAGGCAGTCCACATCCTCGCTAGAGCTGACACACAGTTTCTGGCCACTCTAGGGGCCAACACAAGCTGGCCCTGCCCCTCCAGTGGCCTATGTTAGTAAGATTTGATATTAAGTCTTATCAGGGAACCCCAGCCCTAGTTGGTGTCACCCCTCACATGGGAAGCCCAGTTGGAGCCAGCCACAACAATTAAACATTGATGCATATAAATTGAGCTAGTTGGTTACTTTGAGTATCATTTCCTTCACATACAGAAGACCTGGTTACAATGGGCATATGTTAATACAGAGATATCAATCTCAGTACAATATTGGCTTCAGAAACCTATTGGACACATACATAACCAACTTGTATCACCTGGTATCACCAAAAGAATAATAAAATAATACATATCAACCAGTACCAACCTCTACGGTCCAATATCAATTCATGGTCGAACCGTTAAATACTTGCCTATATAGACAAGAACAACCAGAGTTTGATTTCTTGTCAACAACAAGCTTCATTATTAAGAAAAATTAATGTGATTGATCACTTTTAGATTTCCTCATAATGAAAAGGAAATAAATGGGATTAACATGTGGCTTTTTGGAAGAAAGTATCAGCATCAGTAGGATTAACAATATAAGAAAAAGTTCACTCACAAAATCACAGTTTAAACTATATGGAAAATCAAAAACGAAAAGATAAATGATCAGGAAAAGAATGAAATGCACACCTTTGGCAGGCGCTTAAATATTTGCTTCATATCTTCCTCAAAGTTAGCCTCCAAAATCCGATCAGCTTCATCGATTATAAGAAACTACATTTGGAAAGCAACAATATGAAAATTGGTACAAAAGCACAAATAACAAACAGTTAATGACAATCTAAAAGAAACTTCAGGTCCAATAATTCAGATGCCATTGGTTTAGATCAAACATGTGATGAATCTTCCAAGTGTGGGAGCTTGAGATAC
The DNA here is from genome assembly GCA_029747655.1 of Ensete ventricosum. Classification (NCBI taxonomy): domain Eukaryota; kingdom Viridiplantae; phylum Streptophyta; class Magnoliopsida; order Zingiberales; family Musaceae; genus Ensete; species Ensete ventricosum. Next base: position 55,818,382 of record JAQQAF010000006.1, on the reverse strand, counting down.
CAGTAAAACACCAATACGTATGAGTTCAATGAAATAAGCAATTAACAACAAAAAGTGTTATTGGTGATGTAAGTCACGGTAGCTACAACTTAACTGCTATGATCACAAAGTAATTAAAATATCAAGGTAATATGTTATAAACGATTCAAGTTATGATGTTAGACACCTCCACTTATGACTGAGTGCTGAAGACAAGAATCACCCAACATAGCACCACATATATGTCAATTTCCAACAAGATTCATGGATTCATGGGTTTAAGCAACAAGGACAGTCTCCATGCTTGCCAGGATAAGCAGTCATTCACCATCACTAGACCACAAATAGATGGAGCCTCATGGACCAGTTCAGCCTTTAACAAGCTTTGTGGACTTAGGATTGGGAACACAGTATCGACAGGATTGATTGGATTGTATAAAAGTATCTTGGATTGGCACAAAAAGATCATTTGAAAACTTAAATACGTTCAAAAACTTAAAAGGAATCATATGTCTTGTGCTTTAGTTTTACTAACAAAAAAAAAATGTTTAAGTGAAATATTTCTTTGTTTCTTGTCGTTTTCCTTTTGCAAATCCCACATGGGTGGAAGACTCATGCACTGGGTTCACCCTTTATTTTTGTACATATTATTTGCTGCGCCAATTGATTCACAAGAACCACTGAATCAGGGCATCCTATTTTTAGTACATTCATCAATCTTGAGCACTTTCAGACTTGTGGAAAAATGAAAAACAGTTGTTTCTAATACTTTGCTAAGCTCCACATGACTCACAAGAGCCACCATGAGTGCAGGATTAACCCCCAATTACCATTCAAAGCATATGCAAATGCATCAAATGCCAACCAGCATCTTGTTCCAATACCAAATTCCCTTCACTCACTTCTGTCTCTCTATTGATCTGTCTTACCTCTCTCTCACTCCCCCCTCTCTCTTTCGACCAAAGAGAAAATATGATTAACAAACAAAACAGTTCGATCAGTGGGAGTTCAATGAGAAATGAGAACACTGAATAAACAGTAACACTAGTACAGCAGACCTTTCCAGCCTCTTCCATCCTCACCCGTCCTCACCACCTACGTTACCTCTAGTTGCTTCCTCCTCTCCACTTCTTCCTCTTTATCAATCACCATTAACAGCATGCATCCAAATGCAATCAATTAATTAATCTCAAACAATATGCAGCAAAATCTCGGGCAAAAACAAGGGGGGAAATTCATCAGCTGGACTGATGGTAAAGAAAAAGGTGAATCCAGCATAATGTTAAAAGCTATGTTCTCCAACTCCCTTATAAGCATGTGTCCAAATATCCTACAAGCCTGAGAACAGCTATCTCAGATTTTTGCCAGCAAAGGATAAGCAGGATCAACCACCTTAAAGAAAAGAGAAAAGAGAGAAAGATAAAGAAATGGCCTAAAAAGTCAATTGTGCAAAGAGAAAAACTTCTTGTAACAAAAATCATACAATGTCACTCTGCTACTACATGATAAAGCAATCTTAAGTATAACATTAACTAGTTACTTCTAGCAGCAATAACCATTCATATCAACTATTCAGCCCATAGGTATTCTTTCCTACCAAATATCATAACTTTCATTCCAACTATTGAGGTTCAGCCACATGTATCCTGTCCAGCCAATTAACCCTGAATGGCACAAGGGCCTTCCTCAGTTCTAATTACTATAATTATAGCCACTTGGTTCGATGACATGGCTTCATCAATAATATCTTCTCCTTTCATCCAGGATATTTATGGCTTCGAGAGACTAATTGCATAGTGGATTGGACCTTGGTGCAAGTGTGACCATGGAATGGGAGAACAACTGATCCTATTGGGTTCTCAATTCTGCTTTTGACGATATGAAGGGCAGATGCAATAGCTGATTGATTTATTAGGCTTCTTACCCAACCAACACGGGGAAAATTGAGTTCAGCCGATTTACTGTGTTGTGCATGCCTATCAGGCATGACAATTACATATTAGGTCGTGCATGCCTATAGAGCTGTCTACATATTTTGCTAGATCAAGTCAGGGATTTCAGGTAGGTTTCGACCCAAATAAATTTAAAAATTTGAGAAAATCAAGTCATTCTTACTAGAAATTTCAACCAGACTTCAAATCCAGCAAAGAGGCAAAAGAATGGCGGATCAATTTATATTCAAGACTACAGAAGCCAAAAAAATGAAAGATGTTGACCCTTTTACCTGATGATATATCAAATCTTACTACTGCACACAAGAACAAAAGACTGCCTCATGGCTACTTTTGTTTCGTTTGGGCAACAAGTTGATCATTCACAGATGATATTGGAACCATATGACTCTCAAGAAAGGCATTAATTTTCTTTTTCTCTAAACAGATATCACAGGCTTTTGCTTGTGATCAGAGGCAAAGTCTACATGTACTAGAATTAAAGAAGATGGAAAATTTTGAGAACCTGAGAATGAATGAGAATAATTATCTTGACTCTAACTTTACAAAGTCATGACAACTAAAATTACTGTTTTGATCCTTGCCAAAGGTGAGTTTATTCATTAAATTTACAAATTTTACAGGTACAATATATGATTAATAAACAATGTATGATTTTTTTTCCTAGAACTTAGGAGTATCCTACCTTGTTATTGGACCTTCATTATAAAGTTAAGCTCATGTTACCTAAATATTCATATACTATCTGTTGTATGTATATTGGAAACAAAAAGGAACTTTGAACTCAATGTGGATATGCATCTCTATTGTTTTTATTTCATGCAATTCTCCTAGGCATCTCCAATATGTCAATCATCATGAATGTGGAGTTGTGGATAATAGTTAGTGCCAAGTTAATCATCTCTTAACTTGATTATCATCGGTCAAGGTATGTTTACCAACCAAAATTAGTATTTGCACTCCTTATATTCCTCCAAACAAGAATGAAAGTTGTCTAACATGACAAAAAAAATAAGATTGCAAAAGTGACAAGAACTCAGAATAAAACACACTTATAGGCTACAAAAGACTAGCAGTTTGTACAAATATACACTATTTACCATCAAATTTTTGTAAATAAATCCTTTGGTGTTTTGAAGATGGTCCAAGAGTCTTCCAGGCGTAGCCACCAACAAATTTACTCCCTTAGCAAGATGCTCAGCTTCTCCTTTTCGTCCAGCACCACCAATAACCAAACCTAGAGTCTGTGAATGGTACTTTAAAAGGTCCTTTGCCACAGCATGTGTCTGCAACATAAACAAAGAGTTATACTAAAATTAAACTAAATCTTAGCTTTGATGTATGTATGCAACAAAAAGAAAAAAAAACTCTGAACACACTCCTCGATTGACTAGCAAGATCCTGTTTACTTATAACATCATTTTTCTCAGGGATTCATTTAATCAGCCAAAATGAACGAACACATCTGCTACAAAAAGCTTCAGAAAAGCATTCTTTTCTTCTGTTACCACGCTTTCAGGTGGAATACAACATAAACTCGATTCTGTTCATAATGAGAGACAAACTACTCTAACCCAAAGTACTAACATCTAATGGTCTAAGTTGTTCAAATGCTTACCCAGTCTAGGCAGCAATCCTTTTGAAAAGCTAGTCAAAAGGCCTAGGCGCATAAGCAGGTGCCTTCAGTAGATGGCTCAAAAACATTTAATATTGTTTATCAATATAAAAGCTCAGTGCAAAGATTTTTCTACTTTGGTTTGTCTAACTAACATCCTCAACATGAAGAAATAAAGGTCTCTTTTTTTCATTTATGATAAGCTTGTAACAGTTAGCTAATGACTGCAATGAAGAATCAGCATCAATGGTGAAGGTGTACACATATATATACATACATATAGATATGACTTAGTTACTGTAACTCAATTATATATACACACACACACACATATGACTTAGCTACCGTAGCTTAATAGTCATAATTTTGTCAGTGTAACCAAACTATTTTTAGTTGGTTATATCACAAAGTTTCATAATAAAAAATACCACAGGCAACTAACAAAAAATCAATAAGGAAATAAAAAGGAGCATTTCCAGTGATTATGTAACTAACAAAAGTCCTACTTGAATGGCAAGCTCCCTCGTCGGACAAATAATGAGGACCCCAGTACCATTCCGAGGCATAAAATGGATGTTATGCAGCAACTCTATTGCAGGTATCAAAAAAGCAAGAGTTTTTCCTGAACCCGTCCTCGCAGCACCCATCACTTCTTTCCCTTCCAGCAAAGGCGGAATAGACCTAGATTGAATCTGCAATAATGTTATCAAACTGCATCAGCTTCAATCAATTCCTACCCCCCTGGATCGGCAATAATGTTATCAAACTGCATCAACTTCAACCAATTCCTACCCTCTCTACCAAAAAGAATATGTACAATGATTGATGTATAACGGCAAAATAACTCGCAGAAAACTAAGAAACCCCAAACCCCTAAATCTGGAAAATCCTCACTATAAAGCGAGATGTGACCTGCGTCATGTTTTCAAACCCCATCTCTTGGATGGCCTTCATGGTGAGTTCGGAGATGGGAAGCCGAGAGAAGGACTCCGAAGTCAATATCCCATACTCCTTCTTCTTCTTCTTAGCGGCGGGAGCCGTCATCTCTGTGCCGTCGCCGACCTGATCCCCGTCCATGTCTTCCTTGACCACCTCCTGCTCCTCACCCGAACCCTCGGGCGACTTCTCTTCGTTCTCCTCTTCGTGGTGGTCTTCTTCGACCACGGCCAGTCCGCCACCTTCAGCACCGGTGGCGTCCGCGTCTACCTGGGGGATTGGCCTGTTCTTCCTCTTCTTGTTGGGCTTCTTCTGCTTCTTTACGTCATGAAGCTCCATGGCCGGAGACATGAGGGGTGTAAGTACGATGGTGGCGCTCAGTTCTTTCTCAGAAATCGGGGGCGGCTATTGCTCTCTCAGACGGATACGCGGGAGCGGCATGACAAAGCCCTAGTTTCTCGAATGCTCCGTCGATATATATAGCTGCTAATGGGGCACGTGGGATTCCAGTTAGAGGAGCTCCGACTGGAGCGGCTCCGGCCCGATGAGATTGATATCGGATCTGGGCCCGACAATTCCTTTTTTTTTTTTTAGTTCCTGCGGAAATATAAATAAATGGTACTAATTACTTCGATTAAATTAATATAAATGTCTTTTTAAAATTTTTACGCATGTAAAGTAGCGAGTGCATACGAATTAAAAACACAACTAAAACACATGCAAGCCTTTTATGGTGATTCGGTCAACAAATAATATTGGTGCTCCGTGCTTTGTCCGTTGAGGTTATTGGATTTTACTAATAATTTTCTTTTTAATGAATGGATACCCAAAAAACCCTTAGATCTTTCTCTTTTTTCCTTTTTAAATAATTTTATACTTCGACTGTAAAACAAAGTAGGTGAAGACTTTGAAGAGTGTTATATGCATATTTTAAGTAAAATTAGGGAACATAAGTTGATCTAATTTTAAAAAAGTAAAATTAGAAAAATGAGATAAAGATTTGGTGTTATATGCATATTTTAAGTAAGTTGATCCAAAAATCTTTGATTTCATTAGGGAACATAAGTTGAAGTCAACTGAGCTATGATTGAATATGCAAGCAAATTTAGAGAATATAAGTTGAAAGCTATTGACCCAAAATCTTCCAATGCAAGCACAACTTTAGTCATTAGAGATAATATAAGTTCAAATTACCGAGCTAATTAAATATTATTCATATAGTTATATCCCTTTAGTATCTTAGTTTTTAGATTTAAAATTTTTTATATTATAATATATGTAGTTAGTTATTAAAGTGAAATATATAGTTCTATTTATCAGTTTTATCGATAAAAATATGAAAATGATAGATAAATAAATATTTTGTAATATCTAAATTATATTTTCTTTAATGATGTATCATAACAATATCATGGGTGGACATTTGTAGAGCGTCAACATTTGTCTTATCGTCACGTTATGCATCACAACCGAAAATATAATTGAGATTTCAGTAGTATCATTTTCTTTTTTACTTCCATCAATAAAACTGAGGGCATAAGAATTCAACACAAATTAAATAAAATTTATTTAAATTTTAAAATCGAAAGGTTAAAAATATCACCACATGCTGTCATTAGTCCTCTATTGTTGTCTTTGTCTCCCTCGGGTTGCTTTTTTGTTGCCTTCATTATTTTATCTTTTCCTTGAACGCTAGCTTGCTGTTCTCCGAGCATTCCCTCCTCCTCTGGTGTTCACTTCGTCTCCGTCGTTAAAAATGGAGGTGATTGGCTGCCTCTTCTCAAGAAGGTCTCTCTCTGCTTTTCCGATTCTCCCTCCTCGCAGTTGCCGGCGCCCATTTCAGTCTCCGACCCTGGTTCCTCTCATGATGTCCTCCTCCCCTTCTTCTGCTCAGGTGAAGCTAACTCACATCTCTTTTTCCGTTGGGACTCGCTTCTTTTCCCCTTACCTGATGGTGGTTTTGGTGATCGGTATGGTGGGAAGGAGGCTTACAAAGGGCCCAGACCAAGGAGGGATTTGGTGGGCGATTGGGTCTCCAACAATAACGGGCTTGTCCGGAGCTTGCCCATCTATGTCGGTGGCCTCTCGTTGCTTGTCGTCCTCCTTAATCGTGCCTTCTCTGGCATCGCCCTTGTCACCGACGCTTCAAGGTATCGTTCATTTTACTTTGTCAATGAATGTTTTATGTCATTGTGTGTATGCCTTTTCTTCTGTCCTAGTCAGTCTCTTAAGCTCTGTAATGTATGGAATCTTGGTTATGAGAATTATGTTGAATTCTCATCTAATAAAAATTCAGCCGATTAGACTGTCCATGTGAGGAAAGAGCTTTCTGGCCTTTATTTGAGCTCTTCTCGTAATATACGATGACAACCCTGGACTGATGGAAGCAAAATGGTCATCATAGAATTTCAGGTTGTCTCAAATTTTTTGTTGCTTTATGGAGGTTTCAACTTGGTATCCACCTAAATTTGCATTAAGCGACTTGAAAATAAAAATTTAACACGTTGGGATTAGTTTCTTTAACAAATATTTCATAGTTGTATGAGAAGCAATTAACATTTTTGAAAGTTCTTTTGCAAAAATATAAGATTTCATTAATTTTAAAATAATATTTCAATGTACAATAAATAATCTCCTGTACCTGTAGATAGTGGTGTTTGTTTAAACAAAACCCAAGGTGTATAATCACATGATACATGAATACCCATAATCTGGGTCAGGGCACATGATAAAGATATAAAATTCAGTCTAGTGTTAAAATACCTCCTACTTTCATTATTAGCTTCTAATATCCGAGATAACTCGGGAGGGAATTATGATAGCTGTAATGCTCTCCTGCATATGTCAGTGCATAAATGAGATAAGAAATCAGCTTCCTTATTTGCTTCTTTATGAGAAAAGAAATCAACAATTGGTCAAAAGTTGAGCTAAGAGCTTGAATTAATCCCCTTCCAACATTTCCAAGGGGCTTGACACTTTTTATTCAGGATCTCTACTGTAACCTTTGAGTCTAACCATATTAAATGTTGACATTACTATTTACACAAGGTAATAAAGTCAATGTCAATGTGAAATGAAGTCTATATAATTGACATTTAGACAAGCAGCATCATTTTATGCTTGTGCAAATGAAATTCCCACTAATGGAACCAAGTTTGGCTAGTCGGGCATGGTCTGGTGTGGTTGGGTGCATCTGCAGTGGTCTGACATGATTGTTTGCTTCAACTGGTTTGGTCCTAAGTGATTTAGCCTAAGCATGTGCTTGGTTATCCCACATAAGCACATGGGATGTTGGGCCGATGTTGAAGCACTTGCCTAGGTGGCGCTTAGGCAAAGGCACCTCGTCCAAAGAGGGTTGAGGCGCTCAGGCTTTGCTTTCCCTTGCTTGAGTGGTTAGGTGAGCACCTGAGTTCCTTTTGGCAACACTAAGAGGGAGAGAGGTAACAAAAAGAGTGAGCTTATGAAGGGGGCAAGAAAAATAATGCTTTGATACTACCCTCCTTTCTCACAACAAAAGAAGGGGAGATTTGGACAATCTCCAATTTTTTACCTTCTAACCAAGAAATATCTATCTTTGCAGTGGCACGGATCCTAATACAAACCTGAGGGCTGAACATTTTGATTGGAGAATACAATCTGGTTGGATGCAATGAGAATCCCATCAGGATTTGGTTTAGCTTAAGTTTGTATCTTCCTTTGAAGTGTAATGTGGACCTAGTTATAATACTGTTGGACCATCTGAAGGGATTCTTAAACATTGTTCCATTAATATAACAAAGTTACAGATTTCTGAATGAAGCTGTTGAAGATTTCTTCTCTTTCATTGTCATGATGCCATTGACGAGCAGTGGATGTGCAAATATTAATATGAGGCCAACGATGGAGGTGCATCATCATTCTGCTCTAGATCATGGATTATAGTTTGTTTTTTTTTTGTTCCTCTTCCACGTTGAATTTCTTTATTCAGAAAGTTCTAATTGAGCAACTACTTGAATTTTCAACTTTCTTTATTCTTATGGTTGATTTGTTATCTATAATTGAGCACAAATATATCATATAGTTCAGACCTTTTCTTGCAAAAACTCGAAATTTGCATTTGTTTATATGGATCTATTTGATTTTTTTTCTTCCTTCATTTATTACATCATAAAGCTTCATAGGATAAACTCATGTGAAGTTGTTCACTGAGCAGTTCACAATCTAGAGCAGATATTTTGACGCTTTCACTGTCTGTCACCAATCTTCTCACTGGTCTGGTGTGGTTGTCAATTCGACCAAAATATGTTTCTCCGGTGAGTATTACTGTAGCAGGTCCATGTGCTATTTCCATATTTGGCAAACTTCTTTATACTTATGGCTGCTATAATGATTCACTATCTCTTCTTTACTAAATTTTTTTATTACTTGGATATCTATCAGGTAATTCCTTGTGGTGTAGAGTGTATGCGAATAAACTCTGATATTCCGGATCTTGCCATTCATGAGTTGCGATGGTATGACATTTATACCATAGCGGAATCATTTTGCTTTTTTTCTATTACATGATATTGTTATAAACAAATTGATATGCCTATTAATGCAAACCATACTCCTATAGCCAGAATATGTTAACACGGTTAATCTTGAAAGGTTTTATATTCTTCTTCAAGATTACCATAAGCAAGTAGAACTTTTCACCCTGCTTTCAGGTCCTCTTCCAGTTGTATGGCAACTGTGTTCATCAGTTTTCAGGAACATACTACAAGGATTTTCTTTTTGGTTTAGATTTGCATTTCTAATAAAACACATGAGGCATCATATGCAATTCTTGAAATAACTTCTCTATGAAGTTACATTGGCCATTCCTGTTGAAAGATGCACAATACACTGACAAAATAGAACTAGAAGGCAAAGCATATTATGACCACTAATTTCTAATGTCATTCATCATCATAGGAAAAGAAAAGATAATTTAACAAGCCCTCTTATTCATTTATTATGGTTCAAATATATTGAACGGCTTAATTTACTTGTAACTCTATTAGAAAAACAGTGATATGCACATGCTGCAGTGCCCAAGATAATAAGCATCACCACTTTTTGTTTCTTTAGATAAATCCTATTACTTTACTAGTGATTATATGTACAAGTGACTTCTTAAGAGAAGAAGCTGGCATTAGGATTATGGATGGCTGTGCAGGACCCATCTAGGTCCTTGGACTATTATTTTGCCTGAAACTGAAAAAGCATCAACTGACAGGTACCTAGAAAATGAGGCTAGTTCAGTGGCTTAGGTGGATCACCCATGTGCCCAAGTCCCTGAGAACATTGAATGCTTCAAACTGTACAAGTCTTTTAGGAGTAAGGTCTCCTCCACCTTAGCCTGCGACAAGCTTGAAGCTGGTTATGGCAGTCTGAGTGTCCAAGTTCTGGTTTGATTCCATACAAAGCTGCAATATCCTAACTTGCAGGTGAGTGTTTGTTAGAGAAACAACTTATGGTTTCACTCCATACAAAGCTGCAAATACGATAATTTTTAAATTAATGATGAAATCTCTCACAAGGCAGACATGCCTTATGGGTGTATTCTTTTTTTATCTTTCTGTTTATATATTTTTTTTGTAAGCCACTTCGGTGACCTATTTTTTTAAATTTCCCAGTCTAATAGTCTCATTTACCTTGTGTACTTTATAACTTACAAATACTGGAACCTGAAATCATATTACAGCAACACTTTTGGGCTACCATATGATTCCAATGTGCATTAGGATGTCTTGAAGTTTTATTTATTGCAAATTTATAATGCTCATATATATATATTTTTTTGTATATGGGTCATGTTCAGCATCCAAACCATCTTGAAATACAGTTTTTGGATGTCTCATTTAGTTCCAAAATCTTATAAAAAGTTTAAGAAATTCTAATTGCAAAACTTAGTATAAACCTTTTATGGTAAGACAGATAAATTTCCAATAATGCAGGGTATGGGAATCTCTTTCATCCACAACCTGTTGTAGATCCTTGGTGGTTATTTATGGAGGAAATTGCTTTCTTCAAATTGGAATTGCAGCTGAATCCCAAAATGAGACTGGAGTTGCAATGGTAGTTGATGTACATAAATTGCTTCAAGGATCACTCTGTAGAAGTGCAATTGGATCTGGAAAACGTACATATCATAACCATTCTTTTTAAGCAGCTAGTTTTTCTTTCTGTATAATCTCGAGTTCTAATTATTGCTTCTTGAGGAATGCACAATTTAAAACAACTTTTATCCTTGTTTTAAATTTTGACTATGTTTTTTGAATCCTACAGAAAGCTATTTGGCGAACCTTTCTCTTTATCCAGGAAGGTCTGAGCTTCCCTTTTTGCCAAGTAATACACAGGTACTTGTTATAAATTGTGTATAAAGAGAGAATTTTACGTGTTTGCTAGATAATGAATGCATCTTTTTGATGCTTGAATCTACTTTCATACTTGTGCTTGTTATATATGTCTTGTTTGACTCCTTAATTCGAAGACTATGCCACTCCTAGTACCCTTTATGAAGATAGTTGTAAAGGTGGTTTGACTTACAGAAGATGAAAATCAGTAATCTTCCAGAAAATTAGGAGCATACGATTTAATCAACTCACCTTGGAAGTTACATCTGTGTTAGAAAGGGAAAAAGGAAAAAGCTATCTGGGAAAGTAAGATGTGACATATAATCATTTTATATATGTGATTGACATGAAAAGTGATAATGAACTAATACATGGTCTGTCACATAGACTACCCAATTTTAGGCCGTCCACATCCAGTAGAGGGGTTATTGGGTTTGCATTCGGAACAGGGCTTACCATCTGATAGCACCTATGAACCAGGCTTACTGCCTTGTTTTAAATTTTTTTAACAATTTTATTTTCTTAAAATCCTAATAACCCAATCCACCTTGTGCCTCTCTCTTTTCTCCTTGAGTTGTCTGTCAGTGTTGCTGCCTCTTCTTCTGGGTCACCTCCTGCTGACGTGCTGTCTGTCATCACTCCAGCATGGACCAGAACCATACCAGTTTGGGGCCACGAACCAGCACAGATGTGGTCCTCGAAATGTAGAACCTTGGCTACAACTATTAAATCAGAATCAAATTGGAAGAATTAACCCAATGTTCATGAGGCTCCTGCATCTGGGTGAGGGTCAACTATACATACGCTTACTAATCAGAGTCACCACTCGTAGTACTTGTGATGATAGTACCTTACGTAATTTGTTTAAATTTATTTTTTCAGATAACTCCATAAAAACATGATTAGTGTAAACCAAAGTTTGCAATTTCGATCTATACCGCCCGGTATGGGCGGTACATACCGGTCCGTCAGGTTGTCAGAACGCAGACTGCTCGCTACCGCCAAAAATCGACCGTCGACGGTCGATTGAGGGAGAAAAAGGGAAGAAAAAGAAGAAGAGGAAAATAAATAAAAAAAGAAAAGAGGAGAAGAAGAAATAATACCTAGCGCTCGCGCGACGTCCTCGCCCACGCGCCGTCCTCGCCCGCGGGTCGCCAGCGCCCGCGCACCGTCGCCGCTCGCGGGCACTTTTTCTCCCGTGCGAGGAGACGGAACGTCTCCCTGCGCGGGGATAAAGATCGAGGCGACGTTGCCCCTTTACCTTTTTTTTCAATATATTAATATATGAATATTATATAATATAATATTATGAAAAAAATTTATATTATATTTTTATATACTGGATGGTACGCACTGTGCATATCGCCCCGTACTGGTACCATACCGGTACCGAGATATACTCGATACACCGGTATGGAACAGTAAGTCAAACCTTGGTGTAAACATTGAAAGCACTAAGTTTTCCCTCTCTTCCATCCAAGGTTTAAAATACCATATGTTTTGATTGCTATGGGCCAACATATTGGTAATTGTATGGGTGGTACCCGATATCAATACCATTTTCCTTGGTTTTGATAGCTATGGCAATTGGCTTTCGCTTTCTCTTTTTTTTTCTTCTCTATTTCTCTCATGCTCCCTCTCTTTCTTTTTCTTCTTTTCACACATTCTCTTTTCCCTCTTTCGCCTCCCCATCTTACTCTTCTCTGCTGCTGCCGCTTCCTCCTATTGGTGTGCCTCCCCATTTGCCTGCTTATATCCTCTCTTCTGCCTTCTGCTCCTCATCCATTCCTCCTCCAACAGTCTTCCTCCTCTGCCTCTTCCTCTATATTCTTCTTCATCAGTCCTCAGTCTCGTGCTCCCCCTTCCCTCTTCATTTCCTGTTTCTCTCTGCTCCAGGCAGTACTGACCTATGCAGCAAGTCAGTACGTTAATCCACACTGGTTTTGCACTAGTCCAGCCGCTGTCAACCTCCATAACATAGCTGTTAGAGCAGTGACTTTGGGATATAAGAAGACTAAGCAGAGGAAGTAATGGTTGGGCAGGGTGAAGGTGGTAGCCCTGGCAGATCACAGGCACTGGCTGATCAGTTTAATTCTATTGTTGAGGAACCATGAGAGAAATAAGAACTTGTGATCATCATAACTATGTTACCACATTTTCAAGATGAGTGCAATGATGATAACGAGAATGATGGTATTGATGGAGGACACACACACACACACATATCCCAGCTAGTCTGAGAAGTGGTAGGACATGCAGATCTCAATGCACAAACAACCAAACACTACGGGAACACATCATCATGATTACTCTCCCATGAGAAACTCTCTTGAAAATGTGCAATATAAAAGACTTCATTTTTTCATATGTGGTACCTGCATAGAGTCCATGATCTGAGTTATGATGTTGTTACATAGTTCATATATAACATGGATTCACATAGGCTCTATGATAACATGACATGTGCCTATATTAGCCGGGAGTTACATAGGGGGATATTATTTGTTGATTTGCTTGTGGCATAATATTCATAGTTAGATTGCACAGTGTTAGAATCATTCCAGTAGGTCATCCCTTGTCATTATAGAAAGAGGTCACTGTGGCTGTGGTCTAGTTTCTGTTGTTTAAAGATATCTAATTAGTTCAACAGACCTTATAAATGCGATAAAATTGAGAAGACACCTCGAACGACATGATCTAGTAGAATAGTAAAACCACTAAAATTTGATCCAGAACTATTGGAGCTTGATTACATGAGATTCTTCTTTATATGCAAACAACATCCTCTTGCAAAATAGACCACAATGATGTTGCACAGTGTGCTCAATTTAAATATGTCGAAGAATGGTTATTCTGTCAGATCATGCAATGGTTATATCTTTTTAACTATTTCTTTTATACCTTCTTCTATTTATACTTCTTTATTATTTAGATACAGCATGAATATCTCCTCTTAAAATATGCAATTTTATGCTTTCCAAATGGTCATGCAAATATCATGATTAGTGTAAAATATCTAGCAAGAATACTTGCATCAGAGATTTTCATCTTTTGATTATGCCACCATTCTTTGTCATTTGCTAGATGCTCTTGAGAAGATACATTTTTGCACCTTCAAAATTCAGCTTTACTTCTCCAGATCAGTCTGTTTTTAACAATATTTGCTTTATAGTCAGTAATCTTACAGCCGCTTGGAGATAGAGGAATTGCTATCGTTGGTGGTGACATTGTCAGGGGCTTCACCAATCTTGATCAGGTTTTTTTTTTTCATTATAACATGCTATATTTTCCTTTTTTTTATTTCATAGGAGTAGTGGTGTTAATATCGTTCATCTAGATGTTGCAGATACTTTGTGCATTAATTCAGTTCTGATGAAAATTTGTTCATGCATTGTTGACACCATTTAGGAAATGTTGCAGATCTAATCACAGATAGTAAATGGCACAAATTGTGGGGCTTCTTTCACAAACCCTTTATCACATGAATCAAGAAAAAGATTGCAAGATGGCAAGAAGGAAATATTAGCTGTCAGAACTAAAGTAGTTGGTTAGCACCTTTCCATCTTAATCTTATAGTTCTAGAACTCTCCTTTTCTGATACTTTCTTTTGCAAACAAAGGACTATTTACAAGTCACCATCCTAATTGAGGATCCTGATGCTTCTATCGTGGGACCACTAATTAAGACCTTGGTTAGCCATATTGAAGGTTGATTGGTATGTCTTCCATAGTATGATTGTTGTTATCCTTTTGTTTACTAAACTTTGATTGGATCGATAAATGAATTAGATGCCATCACAATTGGATTACTGTTAGAAGTCTAAGATAAGTAACAGTGGGTTCCTGAGGAGTAAGTTCTAGAACTCTAGCTGTGCCTTGCACACTATCCAGATCTCTGTCATCATTATCCCACAGTCCTCTAAAGATATATCTCTGTTGGTAGTGTAATCCTAGTACTTCAAAGAATAGTTAACGAAAAGAAGATTAATTGAGTATATATAGAGTGAAGTCCATTGTTCCACTTATTTGCCTAGACCTAGACTTGAGTATATATAGAATAGTTAGCCTGGAATAGTCCAACCAGTCCAGATGGCCAACCATCTCAGTTGTTGCAGTACTCATTTTTAAGTTCTATCAGCTCCTTTTCCGATAATATCGAGATATCAATCGATGATATTTGGATCCTGGTAATATGATCCACCACTTGTATTATACTTAATTCAATTACCATACTGGTCTCTTAATTCAATTGAGTGGTGGTTACAATTTAGAGGATTGACATTGAATCTCAAAGCAATTGCAATGCAACTCTTATCACAAACTATGTCATCTGGCAGATGCAAACGTAATTGATCATAATTCACCTTAATTCATACAAAGGTTCACAATCAGTTATCATATAAACATTTGGAGAAATTGGTGTATATGCAATGTAACATGCGTCCAAGGATGTGGTGTGCTGAAATTGATAAGTAACCATAGGAGCCAGAGATAGACCCATTTGACTTCTAGTTCTACAATGATAATTCTGAACCAATGCTCAATTGCATCTGCCTAATATTGACACTATACTGGTTCAACTATTCACAACATTCCTACTTTAATGGTGGATATAATGACCAACGGATGCAAGGTGTAAGTTGGTCATTCTTCTCCAATTCAATACAGATCATCAATATAATGATGACAGTCGTATTTCCACCGCACTCTATGCTCCAGAGTCATACCAGCTGCAATCATACTTGCCATATGAGCCTCCTACAATAAAAGCCATCAATGATGATAAGGTGACAAATGTGACCATGTTATTGCATCAGTAGCATATTGTTTACCAGTATGAAATGCTATGGGAGTAGTTCTATGCATGAGTACTACAGATGCACTATATCATCATACAAGTACCATCATATCCCTGATCCACCTTGATTCACATCATTCATCTTAAGTGGTAGGAGCACTACAAGTATCTCAAGAGTCGGTACTAGTCCCATACCTGTCCTAGATGTAGTGGTACGAATCTGAGTAGATATTTGTCTTTGGTTTACATCTTATTTAGTATTTTATAGACCTAATTCAGTTTATAATCATCTAATTTGGTTCATCAGTGAAGGTCTTTTGCGAGCTAAACATAAAGGTTTCTGCAACATTGGAGTTAAATATGCTAACTAAAGAAGTACATGACTCAATTTTGTATCAGAAATGTCTCAATTTGTAATGCCTCTCCAGATGAGAGTTTTTTACTAATCTGTACCTCATTTTTTAAAATATCTAATTTGATTGTATATAGAATAAAATAAGGCTTTTTAATGGATTTTCAGGAATATTTTATTCAATTTTCTGAAATCTGGTACATACTGGTGTACCTGTACCAGTCTGCCTAGTGATCAGTTAAGCACCAGTGATCAAGATGGTGAACACTGATATAGTGTCCCAACATCTGTGTTTCAAAAATAATTCCTGGTTTCACTATCCTGATTTTTAATGAGTAGTTATAAAAATGCCCTTTGCTGAATCATAAGTTAGCAATTGGGCATCGGTTTAGAGCAACATCAATATTTTTCACTAATAGACTGATAAAAAGCTTGATAACTGTCAAGGTAACTAATATAGCTATTTTAGTGAAATTTTATGTGAAGAACAATTTAATAAACATTTTAAGTGACGGACGTTGTCTTAGATGCATCCTATACCTTGAACACCATAATCATCTAAGATAACTAAGTGTGATTATCATTTAGATATGCCTTCTTCTATCAAAGAGATATCTTTTAACAAAGTTCAATTTGCATGATAAATGCTCTTGATCATTCTCATTTAAGCTGCAAGTCCTAGTAAAACTCATGTTAAAAACTGTGTCTTTGTTGCTTGAGCATTTAATACTCTACTTATCATGGAAGATATATTTGTCATCATAAATGCATTAATTTGTGAATAAAAATACAGTAGCTTCGGGGTTTGAGGTTCTTAAGATTCAGCGTCATTTGTAATTTGAATAATTCTTCTTAGTGCGTATGATAAATGAGTTACTGATTTTGAACGTAATTTTTTGTCGTTTGAATCGCCCTGTTCAGTATTAGCAAAAAAATCAAGTTTAGAAAGGCTTATGCTGAATTTTAGGTTTTATGTTATTTGCTTGAAGTTTGAACTGCAAGAATGAGCAGAATCTCATATCTTCTTTACTGTTTTAAATATTTTATGACCATTTGATGTATTTTTATATCTTTTCTATATACGCCATTAAGTTAATGTGAAAGAAAATGAGCACAAGGAAAAAAAAAAAAGTACCTTGAAATGAGCTTCGTCTGTGCTGTAGGCATGGATAACATTAATTGCAGAGAAGTTGGATGCTACATTGTCGGAATTATAGGGTATGATCTCATTCAATTTTATGAAAGTTTTTCAACTTAATCTTTTCCTTGTACTTTAATATAGTTTTTGTTTGAACAATCATGATTAAAACAGAAGATGCTACTCCTGAAAATGACAACTAAGAACTGAGAACATCATCTTGTATCCTCATGAAACCTGATTCTGTACCATGCATCAGAAATTTTGTCTTGCTCTTTCTATTGAATATACAAGTTATCTGAATTAATTCTTAACATGCTTCAGAAACTTTTATTTGGTTCCTTTTATTGAACATAAAAGTTGTTTCTGAATTAGTTATAGAGTTCCATAATAATACTGTTTTGGTGTTTCTACACTTATTACACATTATACCTCTTTTCAGATTCTAACACTTGTGTTCATACTTCATAGTTAACCAAAATGGCCACATTCATCCTCCACTCTATCAGAATAATTGTGTACTTTAATTCTGGCACTCTTTCTGTGCACAAATGTACCCAGAGTCTAGACAACACCTCCTACAATCTGTCTAAATCTGCCCTAAATCCTTGCACCATCATGAATGATACCAGGGCATCCATTACCCAGATTCTATGGGCACATTATATGTGGAGGTCATGAAAGGTGCCCTACGGATCTATCGAAGGTACAAATACCTTATATGGTTCCCAAGATTACATCGTCAAGGGCTGATATACTTGGGATTGGCTAGTAATGACTGAGAATAAATTTAAAATTGGCCAAAACAGGTAAGAAAATTTTGATGATTAGTTAGTGTTTAGTCGGATTTGTTTAGAGGAACTTATGGTTGGTTAGAAAATTTTGTGATTGAATACAATGAATGGATAATTAGTTGACTAATTACAATCAGTTAGACATATTTTAGAGGGGAGTGTGTGATGTGGCAAGGCTCCCAGTTAGAATACTTAAGTTTATTTCTTGATTTCCTCTTCTTTTTTTTCCTCAGTTTATGGTATCATAGGTCCATTCAAACCAATTTTTTTGGTAGATCCTTGTGTGATGTTCTAAAATTGAGTTTGGAGCAAGGTAATTTAAGCTAAGTTTATAAGTTTTGGTCCAACACCAGTATCAATTGCTGGCTGGAGAGAGATAGGTTCGTTGAAGTACCAGTATATCGGCACATGATAAACTAATGTATCCTATCAGTGTGGATCAAACAAAAAGAGGGAGATATCAGGGGAGGAGGAGAAGCAGGAAAGAAGGAAGAGAGAAGTCAAGGAGGAAGAGAAGTAGGTCGAGAAGGATGAGGAGGGAAGAAGAGCGAAGGAGGAAGAGAAGGCTGAGAAGGAGACATGCCGGAGGGGAATGGGTGATGTAGCTGGGCCTGCTGTGAGATGGCGATGAGGTGGTGGGAGGAGAAGACATGGAGGGGAGAGCAACTAGAGAAAGAAAGAAACCGAGGACGATGGGAAGAAAAAAGCAAAAAGAAAAAGAACAACTATCACCAAAAACCTGTAAAAAAGAACCGGATGATAAGCTTTGATTTGGTCAGGTTACCGAACAGTAACTCTTGTCTCAGATGGGAGGCAAAATTGCTGGGTTCCATCTCCCATTTTCTAGTGGGACCAGTAAATACTGGTTAGAACAAATTGGTTCAACTTGTTTGTAAATTTCTTGTTTATACAAAGGACAGGTGATGTCGAACGATTTGATCCAAGGATATTGCTATTAACAGTCAAGGATTTTACCAACTAGGCAAGTTATAAAATCGTTGATTTAATCAATCTGAGACAATCTGGTGAGTAGCTGGTGGAGATTTAAGTGGATCTCGTGGTACATGATCTTGTCACTCCTACCTCTCTATATCTGATGGGATTCACGTAATGGCTTATTGAAATGATCGATACTGGATTTCTCATTTATTTTTGGGTGATGTTGTTGGGATATATCACCCCTAACAAGATTTCTTACCATGAACTAGCAATTATCTGGTGCAATGCATAGATTTCATAAGGCTTCATTAAAATTGTTCTGTAATTAAATAAAAGGTATCAGAAGATGTTACTTTTAAGAAAACATGTATGATTAGTACCAGTCAATAAATGCATGAATGCATTATACAATTGTGAAAAACAACTGTCAATGTGACAGCACAAAAAACTTTTCAATTTTGCCTGATGTATTTTCAAGTATAAATTTTGGATCAACATCCTTTTACCAGCATGTAGCAAATATATTCTCAGAATATAATAAACATGATTCTAACAACAATTTTGAATGTGCTCACACTCCAACAGGAGCATTGGAGATCCATGATTGTTTGATTGTGGCAAGGAGGGACGGTGATGGCTTTGGTGTGGTGAGTTTCTTTGTCATGCTTGTTTCGGCATGTCTACGTACCTAATGTCATGGCAGGAATCGACACGATGATTCGTTTGGCACCTTATATAACAGTGAACTTGACTATCTGAGATGGATTTTTGTTTTGTCCTTTTTTTTTAATTGTTTGGGTTATGTATGATTTTACTATCTTTTAGGTGTGTTTTCAATCTTTTTGTATTATTGCCGCTTATGAATTCAAGGAATGAGTTGTATGTTGTAAACTACCTTTTATGTACTTCATCTTTTGCCCTTTTGCCCTTTTGCAAGAAGAAAGAAAAAAAAATTCGACCCATTCAGAACGTGTTGATCAACAACTTGATAGTACTCGATGGTGATAGATTATATGTAAATTCCATTTGAACTGAATGGTCAAGATGTGAATTTTCAGATTCAAATACAAAATGGCGACAACAAATATTTTTTTCTTTGGTTATTTTCGAAGATCCAAAAGGATTGCTTAGAGCCAATGTGTGGTATGTAACCAAGAAGTTGGACATACCGAGATAGTAACCATTAACCATCCTCGCAAGGGGGTAGAAATAAAATATGCATCATAATTCATGCTTCCAGAATGACTACTTTACTTCAATTTGAGGGCATCGATTCATCCTAGCAAACAAGTAGTATGATAGTTGTTAAATATTTTGTACAAAATAATGGATAAAGAAGTCAGAGTAGAGTCATTCTTGTATTTAAATGTTTGGGCGTTCGTGTAGAACCAAATAAGTAGTGTTCCAACATATGCATAAATGACATAAAAAACGATAGAAAAAAAAAAGGATAATTTCAATGGCGGTGGCAGATGATGGTATCGTGAGTAACTATTGTGGTGGTGGTCAACAATAACGACGTTGATTCGAGCATCGACAAGGAGGAGGCAGAACGATGCGGTATCTAAGTCGGTGCTGGAGGAGGCAGGTGAGGCATTTACATCGACGTCGCACCGCTCTACCTCACATGCCTCCTCTTCCTCCTCCCTTCTCATCATCGCCGACATAGATGCCTCACTTGCCTCCTCTTCTTCCTCCAACATCGACATAGACGTAGAGAAGCTTTGGAAGGGGATGATGGGGCAGAGCGGTGCGATGCTGATGCATATGCCTTACCTCCCACCTCTTCTTTCTTCAGTGCCGACGTAGATGTCTCACCACTCTGCCTCCTCTTCGTCGATGTTCAGATCAATATTGACAAGGCTAATCACCATGATATTTTCATCGATCACCACCACAATAGCCACCCACGATGCCAACCGTCCACCGTCATTATTAAAATTATTATTTTTTATCTATCATTTTTTGTATCATTGAGGCACGTGTTATCATGTGCTATATCTTCTATCGATGAAGTGGATGATATACATTTTTTAAGTTTAGAGACTGAGATGGTAAAGAGGTAAAACTATAGATATTTCAATATAAATTTTTAAAAGTCTAAGGATCTAAATACTAAAGATGTCTAACTGCTGAGAGGAATATATTATTAGTTGGTGTTCCATTGAATTTAACTTAAAAATATGTCAAACTAAACTTTATATATTCCTAAAATCATTCCAAAATAGAAATGTTATTCTCCATCTGCGTCGAATGGTGAAATGGATAAGTATTTAGAAGTTACGCTGATATATAATCAACTTCAAAACATAAAAAAATTAGACATTTATCCAAATGGTTTGGCAAGATATTTCTTTCCACCCTGCTATATTGCAGTTCATGAATCAACATAGTTCCCCAAAAAAAGATCACATAGTTCCCCAGAAACCTCCAAGCTAGATTTTAGCTTTAGAAGTTTGGGTTAACAACTAATTCCAGCTTTTTTACCTACAAGAAAGGTGTCTAATTGTAGATTTTGTTCAAAACTAATACTGACCCCCAGCAAGCAAGATGTCCAAATCTCAAAACCATATCTGCAAACTTACATGCATGCAAACCCATTTGCAGACAGCAGCAGCTATGATCTGATTAAAAAAGATGCAGTTTTGCTGATATGATTTCAATGTTGGAACATAGAAAGGTAACTAAACTATGTTTGCATATCTGCTGTAAGAGACTCATTTCCAAAGTTACATGTATGAAACCTAATGATCACAAGAAGGATTTTTTATCTGATAAAGAACAATTCTAATCCTACAACCATCAGGAAGATATGATAACGATTGGAGATTAGCTCAAAATTTTGATAAGTTTGTTGTAGGCAGCTTCAAGTTTTTACTACCTACTAATTAAGACATACATAATGATGAATCATTCACATTGATGATTATATTTTATTGATAGTTTGTTTGCATATTTTAGAGCATTAAAAAGAATATTACATATCTTACTAACTATATCGATAAAAAATGATACGAAGGATTCTATTCTAAATCCTTGACTTCCTAACACTTCAAATCTAAGACAAACCCTGTAGTAGGTATCTACTTGGCTTCGAATCTTATTAATGCATCGCATAACCAAAATCTAATTTAATATATTAATATTAAATATAAGTTTTTTTTTAAAATAAAAATATCTAAAGGAAATCATGTCAGAACCTTTGTAAAATAAGAAGACCATACTTTTCCAAATTTGAATCGAGGAATGATAAAAATAATATATGTTTTCGAGGCCCTTTTGCTTTTCGAGCAACAATTTAACTCCTCAAATAGCAAACTTTATTTATCGTCTTTCTAATTTCATTCATTTAATTATTTATATCTAGAGTTTTTCTTTGACAAGAATTGACAAGAATTGAATGATTCAATTAAGCTTCATTTACAATTCATAGAATATACCCGAACTTAAAATCAATTCCAGGACTTCTTGCTTAATAAATTCTAGGCACTCTCAAATAAAAGCCTATAAACTACGATTAATCAAGACAAATTATTTTTTATATTTAATATTCATTTTAGCGTAATCCTATTATTTATGTGAACGACGTTTAATATATTATTCTTTAATAAATTTAACCGATTGGAGTTTATTGTTAAGACTTTATCAATATGAAGTTGATAGAGAAAATATACAACTTTGGGTTTCACACATGTTATCCCAGTTAGTAGAAAAAATATAAATAAAAAAAGTCACCAAATATGTCATGACGATCAAAATCTCATCAAAATTTTTTTTTTATATATAGATATTCCTATCAAAAAAAAAAAATTCCTAACATCTTAGGATCAGAGAGGATCGATCGAGTACATGGCTAAGGCTATCGCATAAGTCAAATTCGAAGCGAAGTCAAACTGATTAACCACGTGTCTACCACCGCCGGGGTCAACCCCACCATCGGTCAAACTTACGTATGAATATAAAACTCTGACAGTTGTCTGGGCCCACGGAGATGAGTCACACAGTCGCGTCTCCGACATAGGGTATCAATAGGGGTCACGAATTCACGTCTACGTACTTTGAGCGCATTTATACATACCCGTGACCTGACGAATCACAGCCGTCGATAGCCTGCAGGCAGGCGAAGAAGTGGCCGTCGGATGGATCGTTCTCCACAGCGACACTCCACCCTGCGTTCCATCATAGATAGATAGATAGATAGATCACATCGGACGGTGCTCCTCCCTCAACGTAGCTGGAGATCCCACATGACGATTCGTGCCGCTCCACGTGAAGGAACCGCTTGGGCGTGCGAATCCCAACAGACACGCGTCGTACCACAAGCAATCTTCGGCTCAAGATTCGCGCTTCGGCGAACGCAACATTATGATTCGCACTACAATGCCATCGGACGGCTATATATCGATCACTCACTCTGCTGCACGGGAGTCCCGTGTTCCGCCGCGCCCGACGCACCGCATCGTTCAATGGATCGGGTCACGGACGGTGATCTTAAAGACACGGCGCAACCAGTTCCTTCCGAGGCATCATCCATTCTTCTTTGACGGGTTGAGCGCAAACCCTAAGCCGTTCTCTTCGCGCTTTCCTCCCGTCGACTGAAGGCCGCAGGTCTCAGTTGTTTCTCCAGTGTTTGATGATGTCCCCTATCTTTGCATGCATATGACCAAAGAATTTTCAATTTTGCAGAAATTTTGGGGTGAATGGAAA
This sequence comes from Ensete ventricosum, assembly GCA_029747655.1. Taxonomy (NCBI): domain Eukaryota; kingdom Viridiplantae; phylum Streptophyta; class Magnoliopsida; order Zingiberales; family Musaceae; genus Ensete; species Ensete ventricosum. Next base: position 55,794,814 of record JAQQAF010000006.1, on the reverse strand, counting down.
TCTTTATTATTTATTTATTTATTTATTTTTATTTTTTTGTATATACTCAGGTCTGGATCTCCCGAAAAGTACAAGTAGATAAAGTTTGTGATTCGCTTGTTTCGGTTTCAATTTGGAAACTCTTGTGGGTACTCGATCGAAGTTTCGTTGATCACCGGTGCTGAAGTTATTGATTTTTCTACATGTATTTGCCATGGAGCTGTAAAATTTACTGAGAAACGGGAACTAGGGTTCGGAGGATAATAATTTTTGGTCTGAGAAAGAGAGGAAGATCGGCTTTTGCACGGATGAGCGAAGCGAACGTACCGTCAGATCCACTGGTAGATGATGACCTTGCCAGGAATCATAACCTTATCCTGCTCCCCCTTAACGACGGTTCTGAATTGGCAGTTTGCTCCGACAGAGATGGTGGGCAGGCTGCGGCTGAAGCGCCAGAAGCTGCAGAACTGGAAGTAGATTCTGCGGCCGATGAGACTTGTCACAAGAATTCTTTTCCTGTCACTGAGGAGAAACCCAATTCAGTTGGAGATGCAGTGGGGAAGGGATCTGATGATTCAGAAGTGGCACCGATAAGTTCTAGTAATATCGATGCTGATGTCGGTATTGTTTATGAGGGAACAACTATTATAGAGGAATCCCATGGTCTGGAAGTGGCATCATTGAACACTGGTGATTTTAGCATTACTGTTGGTGTTGTTGATGATGAAACCAATATTAGAAAAGAATCTGATGATGCTATTGTTGGTTTTGCTGCTGGTGGAACCACTGCTAGAAAGGAACCCAGTGGTCCAGTAATTCCATCAAGATGCTGTGATGATTCACATATTAGAGATAGTGTTGAGGGGATGACTAATGCTGCTGGGAAGGATGACCCAAACATGCTGTCTACTAGCTGTGAGGTAGCTAAGGCCACTAATTATGTTGCAGATAAGGAGACTGAATTTGAAGAAGCTACCGATGGCAGTACCATGGTTCCTTTGCCTGAAAAAGCCTTAGAAAAGAAGGTCGGTACGCTTGTCACTGCAGCCATGAAGAAGTATGCGGTGCCAAGATCATCCAGTTATCATGGAGTTACAAAGTGAGTTTTGAGGAGAGCTAATCCAATGGAGGTTTCATATTGATGAAGGCATTGGAACTGATTCATGGAACATGTCTGCTCATCGTTGCATTGCAGGTTGAAGTGGAGTGGAAAATTTGAAGCACATCTATGGGACAACACAAGCAGAGTTGAAGGGCGGAAACGGAAAGGCAAACATGGTATGAGCTTATTGATATTTGTTATTTTACATTGGTGGAAGTTGCGAAAGCAAATATGCTAAGAGTGAATCATCTCATCTAGGTTACAAGTGAGATGAAAAACTTGTTGTGCATGTTTATCATTTAGCACGTATCTCTTTTCAAGTTAAAAGAATTCATTTGTTACAAATTCAGTGGCTTGTTTATGAAATACTGCAGCAGATTATTTTAACAACAAGCCCTCATTCCCAACATTTAGTCTATTGAAATGGTTTTGAGGTGACATATGTGCAGTGCTCTAGTAGACGCAATACGAGACTGGTTGAGGGAGCAAAATGTTGGTGTCGGTAATGATTAAGAAAAGTTAGTTTACAGTGATACCAATTTTGGTAGATCACATGTGTTAAGAAAGTTCTATTGATTGTACCTGAATTACAAGAAGAGATGGGTTATTGAGAATGCTATAGGAGAATTAATTGTAACCGTCACGTACTGAAATTGTCTAAAATTTGATTGGCCAATCAGAGCTACTGGAATCCATGGTAATAGCCAGAAATTGACCATGATCTGTCATTGCCAACCAAGTCCTATTTGATTTCTGACTGATTTATCAAAAAAAAAAATGTTTCTAGATTTTACGTAGTTCATCCCATTTAAAGCCACAAACCTGTATTGAAATTGGACGATCCTGCAATCCATATATAAGGTGAAAGGTCGTAGGAATATATCTGGAGAAGTACTTCGGATTCAAGATGATAAACCAGGTAAACATTATGGCCCAACTATAGTTTTCTGACGGGCATGTAGATGGCACAACATGAGGACTTGCTTAAGACCTATGAAGCACTTCAAAAATACAAGGCTGTGAATGACTGTAGTGACCAAGAAGAACAATAGACATCACTAGACTTTATAGGCATTGTGAACCATGAACCTTACGAGATATATGTGTCATTTATTGTCAAAATATCATAAACTTGCTAGAATTAATATAATTAAGGATATATGAATCTGTATATGCTCTATAAAGACTTTTTTATTTGTATAGTTCTCTTTTATTTTTTTAATCTAATTTTAGCTGTATCTGATTTAGATGTGATTTTCCTGATTGCTCCTAGCCGCTTCAAACTGGTTCTAGGCTCCATGGTAATTCTGATGGGACCATGATCCTGCAAAGTCTCAAACTGCTACAACTTTTTGACAATCTACTTCCTTTTGATAATCATCTCTAATTAGTTGCTCCAACGCTTGGGTTGGATCTTCACTAGATTATGTGGCTGATGGTTGCTAAGGGTAATATGAAGACTCTGGCTGTTGCCAAAGTTGACATTGGAAGCTATAGTTCTTATTTAGATAACAATCTGATTGTACAACAATTAATGCTTTTGAGTCTATATTTGAGTCAATCATTGTTTTGCATTTATCTTGATTATATTTTCTCCATAAATTCTATGTTGATGGTTGTTTGAAATTTTGAATTCTTTCTTTGGTCTAGTTTTCTTGTATCCTTAAAGTCTTTTATTTTCTTTGTTTTGGCCCAATAATCCTCTTAGTCTGTGTTTCCTCATTTGTTGCATATTTTTTTTATTAAAACTATCAACTCACAAGGATCTAACAAATTTCGATTTGAAATAGAGTTCCAGCAAAATCATTTGTTTTAAACTAGTATCTAGTGGACCTTCTGCTTACTGAAAATCCATTCCTTTTCTTTTTCCCACACCATCTATAGCATAAGATAAGGGGTCCACTGTTTTGAGATTATTGAAGAGGTTGCTCTTCTTGTCTGCATCAACAAAATCTGAATGCAGTTCGCTAGACTTTCACCAACTAATTCTCTGTTCATTGTTGATCATTATAGTGTTCTTTTTTTTCTGAGGGGGGGGGGGGGGGGGGAAGATGGATGCCTTCTAATCAGTTTGGAGTTTTGTGCCTTGTCCTCTGAATATTGTTGGCACTGTATTACAGTAGCCACAGGAGTAACATGGATTCATGGTTGGTTTTCCTTATTTAGGGAGCAGTAGCTCTCTGCTGTCTCATTCTGTAATTCTCTATTTTTACAATTTATCATTGTTGAGACCAATTTTCGAGTACGTATTGCTGATTCTTTTTTCTGATTCTCTGCTTTGCATTTTTGGTACATACATGTGCTTATGGTCATTGCCATCGGTTGCTGCTGTGGTTGTGCATCAGTGTATTTAGGTCAGTACTGATATATATTTTTTAGTCTATAAAGCAAAAGTTGTTTTTATAATATGGCTCTGAGAATCTCATGCAGGCAGCTATGTCTCTGAGGAGATGGCAGCTCGAGCTCATGATCTTGCTGCTCTTAAATACTGGGGTCCAGGACCTACCACCAAACTTAACTTCCCCGTAAGATACCTTTTCCCTACCCCTTTTAAGACAACTTTGTGAGGTTTTAACATACTTGAAACTTATAATCTCATTAATACCTTAATTATTGAATTTATAGGTTTCTGATTATGAAAAAGAACTCGAGACCATGAATACCATGTCTCAAGATGAATTTGTTGCCTATGTGAGAAGGTGTGACTGAAGAAGTAGTATGATTTCTGGATCACCGAATCATAGTTTTGTTTTGTTTTGTTTTTTTTTTTTTATCCTTGAATTTCCTTGACAGAAAAAGTAGCTGTTTCTCCAGAGGAGCTTCGATTTACAGAGGAGTGACAAGGTTGGTTTTTCATTCATGCACCTTCTGAACAATGGAAACTGTGGATGGCGTGCGCTACTGACCAATGTTTCTGTTGCAACTTGGTGGCATTTCGGACCAGAAGACGGAAAGATGGCAAGTGGCAAGCTCGAATTGGTCGGGTTGGTGATCTCAAGGACGCCAAGGACATCTACCTGGGAACATTCGGTGTGCATTCTAACATTTTGCCTCTTTAACATTTCAATTTATATGAACCAAAACTAACCAATGACGGTGCTATTGATACCAATGTATACTCTGGTATAAGCCAGACACCGAAGAAGAGGCTGCTGAGGCATATGACATTGCAGCCATTGAACTCCGAGGGGTGCATGCGGTGACAAATTTTGACTTGAGCAACTATGACGATGGAGGTATAAAACCATCGGATGATCCCTGCACACTTGAGATGTAATGTATAAACTTTTTGGACTTGTGTGTGTCTCCCTCTGACCTTCCGAAGCAATAGTTTTCTTAAAACTTTTGGGCGGAGTGTGTTGTTTGTAACGTCTGTTCCGGTGGTGGCTGTTGCTTTCTTTCTCCGGCTTAACTTAAGTTGGGACTCTGCTCGGGTCAAATGAAATGGCTGGTTAGCTTTGCTTGTCAGAGCTCACTAATTCCATTGAGATTCAGGTTGACATGGGTCTGCTTTGAATTCATCAGTGTTCGTCTTCTTCGGAGGTTGTCAAGTCATGTGCAAGTGCTGCTTCTAAAACATGTTTTAAGGTATGTAATGCAGCAATGAGCAGTAGCACTAGAATAATGTTTCTGGAAAGGCATAATATTGCTGGCGGTATGGCTATTATCCTCAATTCTCAGAGGACTGATGTCGTGAGGGATTTATGCAGAGAGCATCGGAGTGGGTGTTGTCGGCCATGAATTGATTGCTATTGGATTCTGCTGATAAATAGGAGGAATGCAATCTTTGACTCTTAATTGGTTGGTTGGCATCCTTATCCCGATTGTTCCTTAGGGCATCACTTTTCCAGATTAATATAATTTCTTGCTGGGAGGCTTGCAGGTGTCGTCACATTGAGCCTCCAAAAGCTGCGTTGTTTTTTTTTTATTTTTTTTAAGATGGCCTCGAAGCAAAGCACCTGATTTTGGTTGTTGTAGTTTTAGTTACGGTTCATTTAAATTTTTATGATTTACTCATATTTAAAATAATTTTTATATTTTTAAAAATATAATATATAAATTTGAGTCTTTATTAGAGTTGATTTTTTTTTAAAAAAATTATTTTAACTTTTACTATTTTGACTATGAGTCACTTAAGTCCTTATGATTTTACTCGTGTCAATTTTTTTTTTATATTTTTAAAAATATAACATATAATCAATCATCTCTCATCAGGTTTGAGTCAAGAGACGTTAGAGTCTATTTACGTGACATATTAACTCATAATAAATTATTAATATAATAATATATATAATTTAAATTAAAAAAATTGAGATCACTATCAATGGTTGGAGGAGGTGTCGTCTTGAAAGCGACAATCAGTAGCAGTACCAAGCCGCTACTACCTAGTAGGATGTCATTCGCATGTAGCCTCTCTCACGTTGATGAAGAACTCAAGAGCTTTTAGTCCTCTTTCATATTGGATGTGCGTCGATTAGTCCAACACTTGGCATGTAATGGTCTTTTGGTCCATCTTCCTCCTCCTCTATTCGTCCCTATTGCCTCTCATTTCATCCTTTTATGCGTTCCCACCCATCGCACTTATGACTTGGTGATCCAGCTATCCCTCACCTCTGTCTCTTCGCTTTCGTCCGTCGCTAAAGCCTTCACCACTCCCTCTTCCTCGATAATATATAATTTTTTAAACTTAAATTACATATGTCATCAAATAAATAATTTATTTTTTGAGTCACCATGCTAAATAAATAGACTATAACGTCTATTAACTCAGACTTGATAAGAGGGGCTTATATGCCTAAAACATGATGACAATGATAAGCTTCTTCCCACAAAGAATGCTTTGGAACTGTGGGTAATAGCTACAAAGGGCCACAGATATAACCAACAAATAACATAAAAAAAGGATAGTGTTGTTTACTTCAATGACTAATTGTGTAGCAGATAGAATAAACCAAAGTTTTAGATGTCTCCAATATCAGAACTAAACCAGAGCTGTGTTTGCCCTTTGGTTTCAGAATAAACCAATGTGATCCCTACACTGAACACCGTCAGCTGTGCGGGAGGATTCCGATGACCACAGTATAATACGTAGTGATGATGATCTCTGGAGAATTCATGCCACTATCATACGTTGTTGCAACAAAAGATAAAAACAATAGAGATTATGTTGCTTTGTAGATTGGTTCCACCAAATATGAAGAAATAATGCACAAAAAAAAAAAAAACTCAAAAGAGAACCAATCATCAATTTTTTCTTCCAATAATTTCATCCATTCATTCATGTATTTATATATATAATACAAATACATCAGTTCTGCAAATTGTAATCAAACAAGATAACTAACTATTGAGAAAAAGCATCAATTTTTTTTGTTGTTGTCAAGAATGACATCATATATAAATATATACCGAAATATGCATAGGAGCTACAGATTGCAATGGCTAAAGCATCTTCAAAGTGTAAGCTAAATAAAAAACTATCGGGCCAAGGACATAGATAATAGAGAAGGATATTTTTCCATTATAAAGTGAGTGAAAAAAAAATAAAGACAGGGCACTTTGCCTGGTATCACAGGTACCACTGAAAAATCAGGGTTTTCGAAATCCTCAAGTGAGCAAGGCTCCGCGGCATAATGAATTAGAGGCCAAAGTTGCAGAGCTGGAGGAAGTCCATTTCGGTGTCAACATACTTCGTCCAGAGATGCTTGTATTGGTTTAGGGCCACATCTAGCCATGGTTTCATGTTCCCATCAAAGTGTACTACAGCTGCATTCTTAATCTCATCAACACTTACACTTGGATTATAACCAAGGCCCATAACATGCCAATTCTTATCCAGTGGCTTTGTGGTAGTGTAGAAGGTGACTAATCCTGCCGAAAGCACAGATGCCGGGTTCCAGAGAGTTGCATCCTCGTTCTATCATGTGATGAGACAGCATCAATCCATTTGTCAAGCAACTCAAGATTTGCTTAAAGAATAATTTGAAGATATTGGCTAACTGTAATGAATAAGTTGGGGATCTAGAAAAAGAAATAGAAGCGCATGATAATTAACCAAAAAGTAAAAAATGAGTGGCCATCTTTAGATATTTAGTTCATCAACATTGCGCTCAAATTTCAGTTCTATTTGAAGTGTTTAGATGAACTTCAAACAGTTCTTCAACTTACTTACCAAAGAAAAAAAAGTTCTTCAACTTTTTCTATTCCAGACTGTGGAAATCCAAAGTAATTCAAAGTCGATCGACAGTGGGCTTTAGTGATATGTCCAATCAACTGTAGGAAACACTACTAGACCAGTGATCATCAACCACCAACAAACTACCGCTATTTCTTGAATGACTTATGGGACTGTACAACAATTGTTGACTTTGCCAATTTGTCTGAAGATATTGGCCAACTGTAATGAATAAGTTGGGGATCTAGAAAAAGAAATAGAAGCGCATGATAATTAACCAAAAAGTAAAAAATGAGTGGCCATCTTTAGATATTTAGTTCATCAACATTGCGCTCAAATTTCAGTTCTATTTGAAGTGCTTAGATGAACTTCAAACAGTTCTTCAACTTACTTACCAAAGAAAAAAAATGTTCTTCAACTTTTTCTATTCCAGACTGTGGAAATCCAAAGTAATTCAAAGTCGATCGACAGTGGGCTTTAGTGATATGTCCAATCAACTGTAGGAAACACTACTAGACCAGTGATCATCAACCACCAACAAACTACCGCTATTTCTTGAATGACTTATGGGACTGTACAACAATTGTTGACTTTGCCAATTTGTCTGAAAGGTAAGGGGGAAGCCTTGGCATGTTGCTCTTTATGACCTGCATTATGCACCAATCCCCCTTTTCTTTTTCTTTTCAAAAATTTGCCAATCATCACATGTAAACATCTCCTAACAAATGAATTTGAAATGTAGGAATCTCCTTAAAAGAAAATAAAGAAAGAAGACAAGATAATAAACGCTATACTAAACTAATACTAATACATTAAAATCAAATCATAATTCAAACATGACATTAAAGGTCATCTACTACTACTACAACAACAACAACAAATCATAATGTCCCAACTACTTGGGATCGGCTTCGAGGATCTTTACCCGCCCATGAATAAAATTTTCTTTTTTCTATCTTTCCTAGTGACTTCAAAGATCCGCCTCATCATTCTCATGTCGAACACATAAATTTGTGTATTTTTTATTTATTTATTATTCAATACTAAGATCCATAAAGTATAAGTGATATAACAATTCTTTTATAAACTTTTTTTTAATCTAAAGATACCCAGTGATCACACAAACTCCTAATCGCCTTCTTCACTCTAATTACTCAGTTTTTACTTTTTGATGAGCAATATCTTCAACCATTTCAATCTTTTTGAATGATAAACCCAAGGTGCCTAAAACTTTTAATCATTGGAGTATATTATATATCTCAGGTCTACCCACTGGACAAATAGTCCTATACAAATAGCAAACTCACAAGATACACTCTATGTGGTCCAAATACAAGTGAATATATTATCATACATATTTTTTGTAAAAAAAAAAAATCAAGATAATTAGTAGATGCATCATTTTTTTTTCTGTTCTAAAAGTGATCATAATTGCAACATGCAAATAAATGGTTTAGTTGTAACCATATCAAAGATGTATGATTAAATTACTCGATGAAAGATTATCCGAAACCACAATTAAATTTTACTATCAAGATTTAGAACTTTATAGTCCGTTAGGTCTGGGAACAATACTAAGGTCCTAGATAAAAGAAGGGCGCAAAGATAAACGATGTGGACTCTACAGCTTATATATATATATATATATATATATATATATATATATATATATATATATATATATATATATATATATATATATAAACAATGTCTGGATATTGCTAATATAACTTCAGCAGAATAAAAACAGAGAATAAGAAGAAAAATGAGCAGAAGAACTCTAATGGGAAATCTAAAAAAAGAAAAAGATTCTTTTCTTTGGTTTCGTTTTCTTTTATCTTTTTTTAGATTTCATTTCATTTTTTCATTTCATTTTTTCATTTATAGTAGAATAAGTTACATCTCAGTCAAAATTATTGATGAGAGACTTGCAGTAAAAGACAATATTAAGAACTGCTTTGCAGAAACATTAGACATGAGTGGTAGAAGGAAGGAAGTCTCTCACCAGTCTCTGGTAGTGATGGAATTGGTGGGTGCAGCCCTCTCTTCTCCAAGCACCGAGGTCAAAGACGTTCACCCCATACGCCCAGGCACAAGCTCTGGGGCTGAATCGATCCCGGACTGCATGATTCGAGAAGTTCAAATACCTGCTGTACCTCCTGAACCCACCGAAGCAAGTTTCGACTGCCCCGTTCACCTTCCCATCCATATCGAGGCTCCACAGTTGCGCCAGATCCTTCTGCACCACTACATCGTCCTCAAAGAGCACAATTCGCCTCAGCTTAGGGAACATTTCGGGCAGGTAGAACCTCAGATGGTTGAGCACCGACAGGTCACCCCGCCCACCCTCAACCAGCCGGACCACTGGCGAATAAGAAGCGTTCAAGAACCCAAAGTCCGAGACAGACCTCACCTCCACCTTGGCGCCGCCAGCCGGTGGCCGGCGGACGAACCAGACCTGCATGGCGGGCAGGTACATGGGGTCGGTGACGACGTGGAACACGTGCTTCCAGGGCTCCACCGCGTTCTTGATGGCGGAGTTGACAGCCACGGAGACGGCAATCACGTTGTCGGAGAAGATGGCGTAGTGGTAGAGATCAGGGTCGGCGAGATCGGACGGGGGCGCGGCGGTGGCGCGGCGGTAGGGCTCGGGGTGAGCGATCCTCTCCTCCATGAGACGCATGGCGAGGCAGTGGAGGCTCTTGGGAGTGGATCCGGCGGCGATGGATCCGGCGAGTGTACCGAGCTTCTTGGAACGGTGGAGCTGCTCGCGGGCCGCGAAGACGGTGTCGCTGAGCTTCTGGATCTTGAGCTGGGTGTCGAAGGCCTCCTTGGACTCGCCGACGAGCTGGCGGGCGAGCTTGACGCGGTCCTTGGCCTCTTTCTCGAGGGGGCGGAAGGCGTCCTCGTCGTCGATGGGGACGGCGAGGCGGGCGGAGAGATCGGAGAAGGCTGCGGAGAGGCCCTCAAAAACGTGGAGCTGGCGAGAGGAGTCGAGCTTGAGGCGGCGAGCGTAAGCCGCATACGCAGTGGCAACGGCGGAGTGATCAGCGGCCTGGCGGTAGATTAGGTGGAGGCGGGCGCGGAGGGGGTCAGAGGCGAGGAAGCTGCGGCGGGGGACGACGTCGGTCGAGTGGGAAGGGTAGAATGAGAGGAGGGCGGAGACAGCGGCGAGGGAGAGGAGGGTGAATACGGCGGAGGCCAAGACCTTGTAGGAAAAGAAGGCGCGGAAGCCAGTGGCGGGACGGGCGGAGCGGACTCCGGCCATCACGCTTTTCGACAGTGGTTCGCCACTCAGCGAGTTAGGGGCCTCGGCACCAGATCTTATACTGCTGCCCACTTTGGCCCTTGCGCCACCGACGAGGAGATGATCGCAGCCCCCAACGGCGTGCCGGAAAGCGGAGAGACCGTTGACGCGTGTCGGCGGTGGGGTGGGGGCCTCAGCATGAATGCATCGAGACGTCTGTCAGGTTGTTCTCCACTGGAAAAGGACAATAAAAAATGATGGAAACATAAATAAGAATATTAGGCGCATTTACACAAACTTAGGGTCATCATCAAAGTAGAATCACACACATGAACACGTATTAATTACTTCAGACTTCTCATAGAAGAAGAAGAAGAAAAAAAATAAAAGTATGAATGATGTAAAAAAAATAAAGATAAAAACCAAAATTTTCACAACCAGACAACTCCTGTTAGGGTTCATTAATGGGTAATCGTAGTTAAGCGAGAATGATGTTTTTTAGCAGACATTAGTCCAATACAAATGGCATCGGACAAGACTTTGAAGTCTCACATCAAAATGTTGTCGCTTCTCAAAACAGACATTATTTGACATGTAAGAAAAAGGACGATCATTTGCAAAAGGCAAAACTAATAAGTTTCTATCACTACCAACGTTTAAAACCTCCATGTGCCCAAAACCGTAGCAATATTTACGATATTTATAAACATCTAAATACAATAATAAAAATTTGCTATAGCTAACAGTGAAGCAAACAACCAATAGCCATCACACCACCGATTAGGTAAACGAGGGAATGATACGTGAATAAATAGAGACAGAGACCACACCACCGTTTGCCAACACTCCCCATCTCTACGCTTCAAAAAAAAATTATATTAAAATATCTGTCATTATAAAAATAAAATATCTAAGTATATTTACCATAACATCATCGGGTTTACTGACAAAAATATGATAATAATAAGAAAAAAGATAATTTAAATATCTTAATTACGTTTTCTATAGTGATGGACGATAATATCGCTAGAATTCATGGGTGACTATTGTAGATGAAAAGAAAGAGTGATGATGAGAGATGAGACGACGACACAGATGTCAACGCTCTGCATCTACTCGGCTCCACTCTGTAACTGCGTTGACGCCGACACAGATATAGAGCGATAAGAGTCACTCGACATCTGCATTTGTGTCAATGTAAATATCGAGCAACATCATTCTATATCTATATTTGTGTCGGAACCGATGTAAATGTCAAGCAACCCTTTCGCCGTTTTACATTTGCGTCGACATAGTTGCCGAGCAATGTCGACGTAGATGCAAAACGTCACCATCTACATTGTCACCGTCTCATCTCTCATTGAGACTCTCCCTCCTCACCAACAACAGCTACTTATGACCCCAACGTCACCACAGTCCATTACCATCGAAACATAATTGAAATAATAAAATTATCTTTTTATCCATTATTCTGATATTTTCATCGATAAAACCATCGGTATTAAGATAAATAAAAGTAGATGTTTCACTTTTATATCTATAAAAATTTAGATATAATTTTTTTAATTCTAAAAATTAAAATACTAAAAAAATCAAACTATAAAAGATAATATATAATTACCCATTTAAAACTCACTGTAGCCTCCGACTAAGTTTTTATAATAATTGTTGCTTTTGTTTTAAAAACAAATCGATCAAGTCTAAACCATATCTGGCAAAAACACTATTTATTACTATACCAAGTAAAGGGATCGTCCAACAAATCAAGATCGATCACAGCATTGGCATCAACCAATACAGAAGTTGCTTTCTCATCTCCTTTGTTGCAATGACATAAAACATAAAATCACCAACCAAAAATCACAAGTTAAAAATATCTGAAACCTGTACTGATTTGGACCACAATATTTTTTGCTGAGAACCATCACTACAACTATGGTAAGTCCGAAACGTAGTTACCAAGTAGTTCATAAACGCAAAATAGCTTCTTCTTTTTTTATCTAACCCCATCATAAACTTCAGCACATTATTACCTCATATTCATGATTCTTACCATTTCTTCATCAAGTTTACAAATTTTGACCACACAGAAGAGTGGCTAATTTGACAAGACACTGTTATTTGAAATAACAAGACATCACAGTTTGATAAATTAGTGTGTGGTCAAGAATGCTGTCGAAATGTGATTACCTAGATAGAAGCACCAGCTAATCTGGTTCTCTCTTCATCCAAAATTGAGGATTCAGTCTTTCAAATTGTTTGGCCTCAAGGGGACGATAGATAAGTCGAGATTTACCTTCTTCAGGTTGACGTAAATTAGCTTCCACCGAAATTATCAATCAGATGAAGAGCTTCTAGGCTAAAATATATTCACCACCTTGTAAGCACCTCCGCTGAAAGGATCAAAACTTTCATTTGCAACACAGGCGCCTCTTCTTTGACCAAAAGCTAATTATCTCCTTTCCCAAAGCCATCCATAAAGCCCATGGAGACACAAGATACTCGGTGGCACAACTACTGAAAAGTTGAACCTCAACAAAAGAGTACCACAGATTCATGGCAATAGATTCACGCAAGCAACATTTGTCAGATGACAAAGCCACTTGAACGAGTACTTTGTCCAGATTGATTATGCTTTATCCTGTTGGTCAAAAGTGAGAATTATGCATTTTAGAATTTTAAGGGCACAGAGAAAAAACACGGTCATGAACTAGAGTGCAATATATCATGCTTGAATAAGAAATTTATATCAAAGAACAACAATCAAGTGGCTTAATTTATGACCTTCAAACTTTTGGCTAGTATCATAAGGGACAATCATGAGTAAAACAGCTAATAGATAATGACACATCAATGAGTAAAAAACAGTCTACAGGATCTGTCATAGTTGCATCAAAGTACCTAACAGTTAAAGCAACTGATATTATGCTCATGCTATTTAGGTTCAGCTCTGTGTGATGTCTCGATAAAACAAAAAGTATATCCTGCATGGCATAGTTCTGAACCATTTCACACCTAACCTACACAGCCTGCATGAAGACTTAATCCTGGATTAATGCCTCTTCTAGGTATGATAGCATCTGAACCTTCAAGACCCCTGAAGGTAACCAACTGCAGTGAGGAATCATTATAAATTAATGACTGGCATACTAGCAAATCATCTCCCTTCAAATAAAGTCCCTTGGTTACCCACACAACATATACATAAATGACAGAATTTCTAATGCCAGCTAAGTCACCATATAGATCTTCATATCGAAAAATAACTACTCTGATGAATATAACATCGTAGGTAACTAATGCTAAAGAAGAATAGTTAGCTACAATTCCAGATACCACATGTCAGAATTACACAATCCTATTCCTGGGTGCCACTTTAAGCTAGAAGGATAGCTTCTGCACTTGAAAGGGTAAAACCCAGATTGGTAGGAGACTTGTGCACTTGACTTCCCATTTAAACACCAGAATTAGCAAAGATAAAGTTAATTCCTCAGTTAACTGCTGACAAGGGGAACGGTAGAACAGATATAATATCTCAATTAACTACTGGCTGCCGCCTCGGCCCCCCATTCTTGATCAGTCCACTCTCCCATTCTGGAAAGCAAGAAACCGGTTGCTACCCGGAAGTCTTGCGTCAGCAGAAGGAGAATGATGAACGACAATTTTGAAATTTAAGAAGTGATCTCATTTTTCTTTCGTCTTGAATGAACTTTTAGAAGATTTTGATACTACACCTGCTTCCTAATGCGACCTTCCCAACTCAAAGTGCTTTCAACAAGAACTATTTCACCAAGATGCAACTCAGCTAAACAAGAATAATTTGTTTGCATTCTTTTTTCTTTGAATATATTTAAAAATCCTAGAATATAAATGTTCAAAATGAAACAACATAAACTAAACCATGATTTTCTATATTTAATGCTATCAAAACTAATTTCCTATTTGCTTCACTACAAATTTGTTATCCATTACAGCTCCAAATGTACAACACAAATCTTTAAAATTTCAATTTTAAAAAAAGCATTGACTCTTCCAAACCCATAGTCAATGCAACTCCAAAGATGCTTCATACTGACTCTTCTGATAGTTACATAGTTTATGTGATCCAGAAATCAGCGTCATATGCCTAGAAACACAAAATTATTATTGACAGTGACATGGATGTCCTACCCATGGACAGTCCAAGTGTTTGAGTAGTTCAACTACCAGAATAATGAGTATATTTTGATAGACAACATAAATGTTCTAACAACTGGCCTTCCAATGGTGTGGCATAAAATTCCCTAGAAAACAGAAGATTATATGGTAAGGAAATAAATAGATACCCTCCTAGTAATGGAACCACTTCCTGAAATTCTAATCAAAACTGTTTCAGGAAGATTTTGCAAAACATGGACACTGCACATATGTTCTCTGATCCACAATCTGGCAAAGACAACCTCATTCAAACAAATTCTCCTGAATGTGGTGCTAAGTCAGCAATCCTAGTGTGAAGGGTAAAATAAAATTTGGATTAATTATTATAATACACAAATCATTTCACCTGTATAGACAGACTTGGATCTCAAAGTTAGTGGACATAACCTAGAATGGTGTCTAACATGAAAAATGTTTAAGCAAACATATTAATAGAGGTCAAAATTCTGGACTTAAAAGCCTCAAAGCCTAAAGGAGAATCTCAGTTAGCATTCAACATATAGAAGCATAATGTACAAACAAGTGCATAGAATAAAAGCATGTAATACATTGAATTCTAAGTGATAGTAGTAATAGAAAATCCAGTGTTTTTAGAAGGCACGAGAAATCAAGGTCTCGAAACACTTGAGTCGATAGGCACTTGACCGAGCGAAACGAGACGCTCTAAAATATTAAATAAAAAAATATATACTATGATTGATAAATAAAATTATAAAATAAAATCTCATCCAATGTCTCTTATGTAAGCTAACTTCAATTCTATCATAATTAAAGCGACCTCTTGATGCAAAGTCAACTAATTTTAAAAATAAAATCATAATATAACATAAAATCAACTTGCTCGTTTGGGGGCGGAAGAAGCTTCGGATGTGTTCATTGTGGCGGAGGAAGCTTCGAACCTATCCCTCAGTAGGAAAGGGAGCTACGCACAAAGGCAATGACGACGGAGGAAGCTTCATACGACAATGGCGGTGCTGGAGGAATTTGTGGACAATGGCGTCGAGGGAGGAAGCTTCGTACATGTCCGTCAACGATGGAGAAAGCTCACACCTACCCCTCAACAGAGGAAGTTGCACACAAAAGCAACGTGGTGGAGGAAGCTTTAAACTCGTTCGTCAACTACGGGAGAAGCTTTGGACTTGCTTGTTTATCACAGACTTAGTTGGTTTTGCCTAAGTTGTGCGACACCCTTGCGTGACCGTCCGCAAATAGTCAACCTCCCTGAAACCTCCTATGGCCCCTTAGGACCTACAAAAAGAGAAGACGGGCTAGCGGAAGTGTTCCATTCATGATCCATAAGCAACCATTTCAAAGAACACTTTATAGCCAATGTAAATTACAAACATAGAATTCGCAAGCTCTGAACGATCGCACAACAAAAGATCCAAGATGGTCCACTACAGATTAAAATCCCCACAAGTGCCCACATGGCATAACCTTTGTTTACAAGTCTACAAAAACCATAGAAGCCCACCAACATGGAGCTGCCAAGCCTACTGCAAGCGCTCTACATGTTGTGCAAAGCATGAACAAAATCGAAAGACACAAACATACATGAGCATTAAATCAAACACCCTATTCATATCTTTGTCTGTGACATTCTCCCTCACTTGTTCCTTCGACGCCCTCGTCGAAGCCTTTGCGGATGCTACATCTCCTCGCCTTTGCTGAATCTTCAATCTTCTACTCTAGTTACAACGCGCTTCTTGGCTCCCAACTACTATCTGTCGTTGTTGAGTAGTCGAACTTTGACTTGTCATGTTGCTTCAATGTGCCAATGATTCTAACTCTGGAGTAGAGTCGGCTGAGTTATGTCGATCCTTGTTGGTTCCTACGGATCCTTCCAATGAAGGAAAAGACCTTGTTATATGTCGATCTCCCAAACGTCTCATGCCGCTTGAACTGGCTAGATGCTTGTCAAAGCTTTAACAAGCATCATCTTACAACTTTGAAGTTTTTGGGGTCTTTCCTTCATAAAATTTGCCTATCGATTCATCTTGCAACTTAGTTGTCACTTCCAAGTAAATTCACATCACTTCCACTTCCGATTGACATTCTGTTGGAAAATAAATCGGACAATCTACTCTCAGTCGCACCGATCACCATTGGTGAGGATTCGACAACTGTTGTCTTCTACTAAGTTTCTTCGAAGAGTCTTTGAACCTGTGCAGAGCTCCTCAGTTGGATAAATAAGAGAATTAGAGTGCGTGGTTTCGCCTAATTACTTAAGGGTTGAGAAGGCAAAGGTTATTCAACTTCGCCTGTCTCCTCAAGGGTTGAGAAGGCAAAGGTTATTCAACTTCGCCTGTCTCCTCAAGGGTTGTACTTAATGCATCGAGCTTATTACTAGCTTTTGCTCGCTCTGCTCACACTTCTAAAGCACTCAAAGTGTTAGCACTCTTTTCATTGAGTTAGCTATTATGATTCACCTTCTCACACCCATCAAACTTTCGGAATGCAAGAACTTTTGCTTGAAAAAAGCAAATTTTCACTCCAACTTGGAGCAAGTCTCTAATAGTTTCGGTCGCCTTTGAGATTGTATCATCTTCTCTATCATCTCTATCACCTACTCCTCTGAGTAGAAAAGTACAACATCGTGTACTACCTACTTTGTTCCTTGGTCGAGCACTCCTGCATCAACCCGAAGTTCTCAACTTTTAAATATCTTGATGAGAAGCCTGCTGATATCGGTCGTACGAAATGCCCTAGCCTTTACCCTTTAGCCTTGTCTCGGTACTTAGAGTTTGCCTCTGCATTCTCCACCTCCTCGACCTCTTTCACGACCAACGTTGTCCCTCCATAACAACAAGGGATCAATGACTCCACAAAAGTCCCACCTTTGCGATACCATGGTGTTGCCATGACCATGGCCCTACTATCCGTCGCCTCGCATCTACGTCCCTTTCTTTTACGATTGGTAGATACGTCTCTGCATCACTGTGGCACTTCTCTGAGTCCACCTCCAATATAACTAATGCTTGGTTTTTTAGGTAACTGAATCCCTCTAGTCTCGGCATCGCTTCCTCGCCCCTTTCGACCACCTACTTCAACACCTCTATGTTCTCCGAGCAATTCCCCTTGGTCGATGAAAAGACAAACTGAAGCTCCCATGCATAGCCTCTGCCATCATGTTGCAAGGCATGCGTCGCTTTTGTTCTCCTTGGCTTCTTTGGTAGCAGTGTTCGCTTATTTGACCTTGTCGGGCTCTGTTAAGCGAATATGAGCTCTAGAGCAATCTAACTCTCCAGCCGCTCAAATCATACTTCTATATGATCAAGTTCCCCATGGGACTCACTAGTACTTGGACTCAAAATTCCCCCTCGATGGTACAAAACCTTCATATGCTGATGATAAAGGCTTTCATCCAATGCAAAATTTGATGCACGCATGTAAGACCCACCTCTATGGTACCATGACATTCATTCCTTAAATCCATAGCCCTTCTTGTCGTCGTGTTCACCAAAGTGGAGCTCCCAATAACTCCTTATCATACCTCCGTATGATCAAGTTCCCTCGAGGGACCTCTTCTACATGTGTCGTACTGCCTCAAAACTGCTCCACCACGATCCGCCTCCTGGTGACATCACCATTGCATTTAGATCTTCGTAGGATGAACTCAGACTACGATTTATCCATGTGTGACCTCTGCCAGCATATTATAGTGCCTCTGTTACCTCTGATTGTATTTGCTCCTTTAACAATCGACCTTCATCCACTTGCTCTCTAGTCACACCTGGATAAAGCATACCTCTAGGACAGTTCATCGCCTAGTAGCTCTCAAAGTCCACTGACTTCGGTGAAATTGATGCACCATTGTCTGGATCCTAGGCCTTTACCCCCAACACAATCTTCGTTGTACATCTTTGCCTTCGCAGCAATTTGAATGGCAGCACTATGTCATATTCTTCAAGAGTACCCGCCTTTGCGTCCTCTTGCCCCGTGCAAAGGCCTTCTAACCCGAACTTCCTCTTCGCAAGTTGAGCTGCCTTAGTTCCTACATTAAATGCTTCTCTGAGATAATGTGTATATGCCTCGAAGCTCCCTTCATCTTTGGCACCATGCAGGATGAGTCCACTCCATCATAATAAAGAACCCATGGAACGACATGATCCCGCTCTTGCCTCTGCAAGAGTTCATATCCTTAACCTCTATCCAAGGAAAGCTTTGTGCCTCCACTCCATGTTTCATCTTCTATGTCGACTCCCTTCATGCAGCTTGGGCACTTCACCAAATTCCACTTAAGTTGTTCTGCCCCTCGATTTGCATTAGTTGATGGTGGCCTTCGCGCCCACCATTCCACATATCAACCCTCCGTCGAATCCGATTTTCACATCAAACCTAAGTGTGTCTTTGTTTGGTGTTACTTTGGGTCGCTCCCCCACATGATCTCACCATGCATCCACCAATGTCTTACCTCATGCGAGATCATGCGACGATTCCTCGCTGCTCGCTTGGCCCGTTGAGCTTTGTGGAGTTATTGTCTTGAGATATTTCTCAACATGTGCGGTCCATTACATCCTTTCCTCAGGAAGTTACGAAAACCACCATCCCCTTGAACTACTCTACCTTGCCGAACAAATTGTGCGTTGCTTTACCCCTGAAAAATACACTTGCTAGATTACGACTCTTTGCAAATACAACCCCCTGTGCACCCCTCAAGGCCTAACAACATGCTGAACTTACTACACATTTCAGCCTCCTACGGATGTATCATTCTCATGCCAAAGAGAAAATTTCAGTATTCCTTAGCACCAAGTTTCGATCGCCTGGAATGGCCATGAACAATCCATAGTCCATACACACCCTTGTATGAATTCTTCGAGTTAGCACTTTACCTCACCGCTATGAGCTTTACACAACTCTCTCGATCACTGAGCAACCCATCCCACTTTGCACAGTCTTATCCTTTACCAAGCTCCTCGCTTGCCTTAAGGACCGTCAAGTTTGGTTGTCAACGTTGAACTGTAGTTTGAACTCAACCATCTCAACCTTTGTGCACTACGCATTCTTCTCAACTCACATGTCCTCGTGGCGCCTCTCGCGTAAAGAGTTATTCCTCTGAATGTCAATCTCGAATGTTTGCTCCTCTGAGTGACTCATTTCCTTACATTTCAACGCCTGTTTCCCCCAAATGATCACGCCTGCTAGCTGCTCTCAACGCAGCCCCGCTAAGTCCCTCACGTTTGCATGCCAAGTGTTTCTATGTATGCATGTCCTACTCTAATACCAACTGTCACGGACTTAGTTGGTTTTGCCTAAGTCGTGCAGCACCCTTGCGTGTTCGTCCGCAAAGGGCCTCCCAAAAACCTCTTATGGTCCCTTAGGGACTACAAAAGATAAGACGGGTTAGAAAAAATGTTCCACTCGGGATCCACAAGCAACTATTTCAAAAAACACTTTATAGCCAATGCGAATTAATAAAACATAAACTTTGCAAGCTCTGAATGATCGCACAACAACGGGGTCAAAGATGCTCCACTACAGACCGAAATCCCCACAAGTGCCCACATGATACAACCTTTTTTTACAAGCCTAAAATAACCACAGAAGCCCACCAAACTGGGGCTGCCAAGACTACTCCAAGCCCTCAACATGATGCGTAAAGCATGAACAAAACCGAAAGACACGAACATACATGAGCATTACAACAAACACCCTATTTATAGCTTTGTCCGTGACATGTTGGCAGTAGAGGGAGTTGCGCATGACAGCAACAGAGGAAGGTGGGTCGAGCAACTTTCACTAGGTCGAGGTTGGAAGAGGGGGGAAAGGGGTTACTCTAAAGTTTAATTGGTTCGATTGAACCAAGTTACTGTTCAGTCGAATTAGAGTTCATATTCTGGTTTAATTTGTTGGCACTGAATCGACTGCTTACCACAAGCACTCGACGCATGGGCTCAGGTGAGCATCCATGCAACATTTCAGTGAAGCGTGTCACTTGGACATTGTCCGAGGCACTTGGGCGAAGCATCTCTTAGAAACACTGATAGAATCATCTATGCAATCTAATAGATAACAAATTGCCATATGATCACTCAAAACTTAAAATGCAATAGATAAAAACATGATTTACATATAACATGAAGCTAAAAGGACATAGTTTACTCAGATCTATAAAATGATAACACAAGCACCAATCAAATGGATAACCAAAGTGTAATAACTATATGATCACACCTATAGGAGTATTTATATAATCATTTTTTCAGGCTAATAGACTAAACTCTATCTCATGTTTTAGAGGCTTCTATTAAAACTTATCATATAGCTAAATGCCTAATACAACTTCACTAGTTGTCTTCATTCACGTCCTGAAGAGGTCAAGATTTGCAAGGTGCCCACTGCCAAGCATTTTGCTTCGTTGGCATTCCGTTTGTTTCGCCTTACTTATTGACAACCTTCTTAGGTAGCTTGCCTCATCCTAAAAGGAACTTAACAATGCCCATATGATAGGCCAGAAAGATTGTATACAAAATCTCCTGAACTTTCAAACTAGTGTGAAGAAAGATGCTAAAGGAGTTCTCTATTGATAACCAAAAGGAAGAGATGAAGAAACTTGTAGATAGCAATGATGAAGGTGCATCATCTCAAGATCCTTTATTTTCATTAAGCACAAATTGCCAAAAAATTAAATATTGGTAGAGGAGCAACACAATTCATATGAAAGTTTGTATAAAAATCCATTTGAATTACTGTAACTGTGATGCACCACGAAAGCATAAACGGGCAGGAAACACATTCTATTTCCTATATGAGTTGATAGTTGTGGAAAAGAGAAAATATGATGTTGATAAGATGAAAGAAAAGAATGATAATTATCATACTCAATCTAACTTAAGGATTAACCTAGGCATCATCATACTTCCATAGGTCTCATGTCAATGATAAAATCACAGTAATGGGGAAGAACATGGCTTGAAACCACCTCACACATGATGTGGGAAAATTAGACTATCAATTATTAAGCCCTTGTTTGATTACATAGTGGTACAACCTGTTACCCACTTTATTGACCCTCCAAGCACAAGAAACAAGGAAATACAAATAAAAATTAGTTCAATTTTCAAATCAATGATTAATCGAATTATCATCTCATCTACCATTTTTAGATAATCGTTACCTCTATTTTTTCTTTGAGAGATGATCTTTCTTATCAGCAAAATTCATTTACAGCAATATCTTCGATTGGGATTACTTTGATTTTTATAGAGCATCTTTAATAAGACGTATCTCCTCAATTTTTTTTCCATTTTTATTTACCTGCTTTTTCTTCTCCTTAGACAATCTTGATAGGTGGAACGGAACCTCTTCTTACATAAGTTGTTTTCATGTGGTAAATAATTCTATCATTAAAAAAAAATTCTAAAATTAAAATTATCTTAATGAAATCAAACGAAATAGCTCCTCCATCAGACTAACTTCCTATGCTTGGCATGTCAACAGCACCCATCTAAAAGGTTTTAAAAGATGCCTTGTCACATAAAAAAAGAATGTTCTGCATCAATTTAATTGAAGACTGAATTGACATTGTCAAAATGCAATCTTCATGGCCATCTGATCATATGGTTCAGCATGAATAGTTCATCAACATGTAATACTTTTTGTGAGGTTGAGCAAAATAAGGCAACAACTCGCCTACTACAATCATCAGATCTCCGAAAGATGATAGCAATGAGCTTAGAGATTGCACCATTAACAGTACAGTTATCCGAATTGACAAAAAACCTGGAGAAAAATAGAATTTCAATCAGTAAGCCATTAGAAGTCAAGTTGTGTCCTGATTAGTGATATTGTTTGGTGATGGTCAAGAACTCATTGGAATAACAACTGTCACTTTGATTCAAAGACAGAGAGTCCATCAGGCTTAACAGATGGACAAGGGACTGCTAGATTTTCTGGAAAAGAAATCATATTTGGCTAATGTTAAACATTATACGTCCTTTTCCTTTATATCGAAATAAGAATTGGAGCGGTACATGAAAGCTAATTTGTTGAGATTTCTGAGCTTGACAGCTTTTACTGCAGATATTTATCTATCTAATACTTATTAAACATCTATGACTTGCTTACTATGACCTATATTTTCAAATTTTGATTGCTCAAACATTTTAGGAAATAAATTAAATTTTAATATATGTATCATCAAACTCATGGCATTGCAGGTTTTAGGCAAAGTCTGATATTTTGATGCTATCTTTCATTTTCATCTGCATATTGTTTCAAATTTGACCTCCAACATACTAAAAGCCCTTTCAGATATCAGCCTCTATCCTAAAAAAAATACCTGACAAGTGTTAAGGAGCTTTAAATTCCCATCGACATTTTTAACAGTGTTTCATATGCTCAGGCACTCAACAGAATCAATCAAGCATGAATGCTAAATCATTTTGTTTATTCGAGCTTCTTATACAGGTATCTTCCAAAATCTCTCAACCAGATAACAAATTTCTTATACAAGTAATTTTTTATTAGACTAATTTTCCTCTATCAAGTATCTTCAGATAAATCTGGAATACATCAAGCGTCTAAACCCCAACATTGAACTAAAAAATTCAACTTCAACGCACTAAAATAATTCACCTCAAACAATTAACAAGAAATCAACACGCCACAAAGCTTTAGGTTGCATCATCCACTGATAATTTAAACAATCTAACAATCCACTGATAGTTTTAAACAATTTCAGTTATTAGGCAAACACAGAGAGGAAGTCAATTAAACTGGAAAAGCTTAAGATGCAAATCAGGCAGTAAAGGTAGGCGGAAGAACTTACATTGTAAATGTATCAACAAGTGATCGTGGCCTTTCATATTCATCCTTAGAAACAGGTATTGCCTCATCCTGAACATTCTGCTCTGGAGCCCTTGGTCTTCCCTGTGGTCTTGATTCAGGCTTCCAACAAACTTTTGCTAGAGACTGACCCAGTAAATCGGCAATGTCCGTGGCCATTGTTTCAGCCTTGCGCACATAAGGAAATGTATCTTCCTTGAAATGATGTGATAACCACATATACATTGACAAAACCTGATGCTTTGTCTCAAGGTCCAACAGCTCAGCATCATTTTTAGCTGAACCTTTCGGCATCCCCATTGCTATAGTAACTGGACGATTCTGGCTATAGTGTAAGGCAAACCGAAGGAGATGATACATTGCCTTGGGATCCCTAATATTGACTGGTGCAAAACAGAAATTAAAGCGATCTTGAAGCGACAAGCTCGGTACCTTTTCCAGCATGTTGGCAACTTTTCTAACACTATCATGCTGGCACAAGAAATAGTAACCGTCAAGGCGGCAGTTCTCGCGGAACTTGTCCAACAGCTCACAGAGAGTTGCTTTGTGGAACTGCACGGCAAACAACTCCACCTGCTCAAAGAATGGAAACAGTCCAACTTTCTTCACCTCCTCAAACGGTTGCTGCAAGCACTCGATCAAATAATCCAAATCATCCAAAATGAAGGTTGTCGCAAGGCCGTCAGGGTAAACGCTCCCTCTCCGTCCGGCTCTTCCAGCTATTTGCTTCACCTGGGATGCAGGAACTGGCACCATTTTATCACCATTGAATTTCGATAATGAATAGAAAACAACCCTTCTAATGTTCAGATTCAGACCCATCCCCACAGCATCACTAGCCACCAGAACATCATACTCATTGTCCTGATCATTGAACAAGCTAGCCTGCTGCCGCCTGGTCTCTGGTGGCAGTGCACCATAGATAACGCAGCATTTGTGCTTGGTAAACTTCTCAATTGCCAACTTCACCTCAAAGATCTCCCTCCTCGAGAAGGCCACGATGCAGTCACCTGATCGCACATTTTTCATATCCCCTAGCAATGTCTTCGCCTCTACCACCAGGGGCTTGAATCGCTCATAACGGTTCACCTCCAGGTCATCGCCTGTTTCCTCGCAAACATTCTTGACTACTTTCAGCACACTTGGGTCTCCGCACAGGTGGATCTCGTCGGCCTTGAGGCCGAGTATTGCACGGGTCCAGGCGTAACCTCGTGTAGGGTCAGCCATCATCTGGACCTCATCGATTACAGCAACGTCGTAGCACTCCTCAGTGGATACCATTTCGATGGTGCAAGCGACATGGTTGGAGAAAGGAAGCGTCTTCTTTTCCTGACCGGTGTGGAGGCTGCAGTAGACACCGGCAGCGTTCACCCGATCGAATACCTCCATGGCGAGGAGCCGAAGAGGACTGCAGTAGATGCCACTGCTGGCTTCCATGAAGCGAACGAGGGCGTTGTGGGTCTTCCCGCTGTTGGTGGGGCCGCAGTGGTAGATCACACGGCGACGCATGGCACGGGCGAATGGGAACCAGGTATGGGGGCGGGTGAGGTCAGCGGACTCCATCAAGGAGCGGAACCCACGGAGCTCGTCCGGGAACTCCTCGAGGCAGAACTCGACGAAGATAGGGAAGAGGAAGCGGTCGGCGGTCAGGGAGGGACCAAGGGCGGAGAGATGGCGGAAGGCGGCGGGTGGGCAGCGGCGGAGGAAGAAGAGGCGGAAGCGGCGGGCAGCGGTAGGCAAGAAGGACGAGGGGATGTAAAGCGCGAGGGCCTGGTCGGAGGTCCACGGGGACTTGGCGAAAGAGCGGAAGACCTCGACAAGGGCCTCCCACTCGCTGCGGCTGAGCTTGGCGGAGCCGTCCTGCGCAGCGCGTAGCTCCCGGTAGACAGCCGCTGGGTCGGGCGGAGGATCGCCGTCGGCCGCGATGGAATCAGGGGCTAGGGTTTGAGGGGAGGAGGTGGTGACGGTGGAGAAGGAGAAGAGACGTGGTAGGAGCCATAGGAAGGAAGGGGAAGGGGAAGGGGAAGGGGATGGAGAAGGAACCAAGGGTAGTCGAAACCCTAACACAATTTGGGGGTGTGGACGGGAGAGGAGGACGCGACAGGTCGAGATGCAGGCGGGCCGGAGGCGGGTGCGGAGGAAGGAGGAAGCCATTATGGCGGAAGAGGGGATGATGCACCAAAGGGTGAAGAAGGCGGAGAACGGTGGAGGAGGCGAGAAGAAAGCGAGCGTCTATTTTTGATGTAGGGAGGGCGTCTGGGTCGGGAGGGTTCGTAGCAAGACGGACCGAAGACAACGGGTTATGGTGAGAGGTAATGGCTCCTCATCGAGTCCACTGTTCTCGGGATACTGTGTATAGTGAGACGAGTCTTTTTTCTTTTTTTTTTTTCTTTCTTCCTAAATTTTAAAATAATAAAAGTAACCCTTAACCACTCTCTTACTTTCGTTTTTGTTCCTCCTCTCCCTTCATTTTTCAGATTCATTATATTCTATTGAATATATATTAAATCCACCCAAAACTTGAATAGATCCAAAATAAATTATATTCAATTGATTTTTAGATCAAAATTATGATAAATTCACCTTAAATTAGATAAATTAAAAAATACATAATTTCATATTTTAAAGGATTAAACAAATACTATTTTAATGACACAAGTTTGGCTAAAAAAAATAAGATTTGGATGCAATCATATCATTTTTTTAATTCTATTAAAATATAGTATAACTAGGTCCAAAACTTGCCGAAACAAACCCGTAAAAACTTTTGAGATATCCCAAATACATAAAATAATATGATTCCTATTTTTGAGGTTCTAAATTATCCTTTTTGGTATAGTATATGAATGTGCTGATTTTTCCCAATCAAGCTAAATTTGACAAATGAACCAATTTACAATATTTACACTTGTTAATTAGTTTGGATATAATTTGGTTCAAAAATAATAGGATTTAGATACTGTTACACTATGTTTGGATCCTATTAAAAAATAATATAACCGGACCTGAAAATTGTTAAGACAAACTCCCATTTTCTGGAACCTTTGAAATGATCTAAGATACACAAAATGATATTATTTTCCCTTCTTACCATTTTTAATGAGTCATTTATGGAATACTCAGTATGTGAATAAACTGAAATTTTCTGATTTCAACAAAGTTTTACAAATTTAATGAATCCATTAATAAATTTGTAAAAGTTACACTTGTTAATTAGTTTAAAGTTTGATTCAAAAATAATATGTTGTTGGATATAGTTAACACTATTTTTGGCCCTTGCAACTAGGTCCAAAATTTATCAAAATAAATCCCATATACCACAAACAAGTGTAAATATTGCAAATTGTAAATGTATTTAAGTGTTGCAAATTGACAAGGGTTTGTTTTGACAAGATTTGGACAAGTGTAAATTGCATTCCAGTCATTCTATTTTTCAATAGGTACCAAAAATATCTTCTTCTTTTTTTTTTCATCAAACATTCAGCATTACTTACAAAAAAACTAATAATTAAAAGGTACAAATATTACAAATTAGTTCATGGAAGCATCAAAATTTATGACATTTACTATAATAGTAAAAATGAGCTTATTTATATGTTGAATTAATCACAAAAAAGACATTTAAAATCCCAAAGATAGAAAACTATATCACTTTTATGTATCTAAGACCATTTCAAAAGTTTCCGAAAGTTTGAGTTTGTTTCCATAAGTTTTGGACCTAGTTACATTAAAAAAAATTTATAGGATAAAAAAAAAATATAACTGTATCCAAATCTTGTTATTATTAATCAAACTTTCAGAATTACTTCCAAACTGATCAACAAGTGTAAATATCTAAATTGGTTGATAGATTCCTCAAAATTTGTCAAATTTCAAAAAAAAAATCCAACCTCATTCGCATACTGAAAATACCATAAAAGGCTGATTAAAGGTGATGCTTGCAAGGATGACAATATTAAAAGAACCCCTACCTTTCTTCATTTTAAAGATGATGCGTGCAAGGATGACGATGTTAAAAGCCCCTCTACCTTTCTATCGTTAGCAGTACCTTCTAGGCCGTCTGTCTTGAACAGCTAATGCTCATGCTTCTTAGAACATGCAAAGCTGAACAAACCCAGGCTAATTGCAGAACCATTTTCCACTAATTGCATCACAATCTGCTTTTGTAAAGCTTTGCTCAAATCAACTCCTTCGTGCATAAAAATCAGCCAGCTGAGGATAATCTTTGCCTTCTCATCTTTTGTCCTGACAAGTAAAAGACGAAGAGAAGCCAGTGAGCAAAGATTATTCAAAGGAAGAGCATCCAGTCTAACCAATAAGACAGCAAGGTAGCACAACTTCAGATAGAAGCAATTGGATGATCAAATTTCATTTTAACAAAGTTTAATTTTCAGCTTCTTGGGACTACAGCTGTACCTCGGATTTCAAGTGCGCTGGAGTCGAGAAAACAAAGGGCCTGGGCAATTTCTTCCTGTGGTTTGAGAATCAGTGTTGGGCTGTCCTAACCAAAGTCTGCATAAAGAACTTTGTGACAATGGAGGCTTAAGCCATGATGAAGAGGTGCATCCTTGGATAAGTTCTAAATACTTTCATCAAACACCAATTGAAAAGTCTTCTTTTCCAGCCTATCTGTTACTTACCAAACAGATCTATGGCCAAGTTGATGACTAACAAAACAACTGCAATTGTTGTTGTTCTCTCTCTATTTGCCTCACCTAAAAGAAAGGTACATGGTTCAGTCTGCTATGGAGCGATTCATCATCCACCTCCACCGAACTACAACCAACATTCTTTTTCACTATCTTATCACTCATCAACTTCCTTATCCTCGCAACATCCTCCCACCTCTTAGCGGTAGCATATACATCAGACATAACGGAGTATATCCCACAGTCCTCAGGGTTCGGTTGCAAAAGATGCTGAGCTGCAATTTCGGAGATCTCCACATCGTATTGTGTTCGGCAACCAGTCCCCAAAACAATTGCGACTGTTGTTGTTCTCTCTGTATTTGCCTCACCTAAAAGAAAGGTGCATAGTTCAGTCTGCTATGGAGCGATCCATCATCCTACAACCAACATTCTTTTTCACTCTCTTATCACCCATCAGCTTCCTTATCCTGGCAACATCCTCCCACCTCTTAGCGCTAGCATATACATCAGACATAACAGAGTAGATCCCACTGTCCTCAGGGTTCAGTTGTAAAAGATGCTGAGCTGCAATTTTTTAGATCTCCACATCCCACTGTATTCAGCAACCAGTCCCCAAAACAACTGCAACTGGTGTTGTTCTCTCTCTATTTGCCTCACCTAAAAGAAAGGTGCATGGTTCAGTCTGCTATGGAGCAGTCCATCATCAACCTCCACCGAACTACAACCAACATTCTTTTTCACTCTCTTATCATCCATCAGCTTCCTTATCCTTGCAACATCCTCCCACCTCTTAGCGGTAGCATATACATCAGTCACAACGGAGTAGTTCCCGCTGTCCTCAGGGTTCAGTTGTAAAAGATGCTGAGCTGCAATTTCTGAGATCTCCATATTGCACTGTATTCGGCAACCAGTCCCCAATACAACTGCAACTGGTGTTGTTCTCTCTCTATTTGCCTCACCTAAAAGAAAGGTGCATGGTTCAGTCTGCTATGGAGCAGTCCATCATCCACCTCCACCGAACTACAACCAACATTCTTTTTCACTCTCTTATCATCCATCAGCTTCCTTATCCTTGCAACATCCTCCCACCTCTTAGCGGTAGCATATACATCAGTCACAACGGAGTAGTTCCCGCTGTCCTCAGGGTTCAGTTGTAAAAGATGCTGAGCTGCAATTTCTGAGATCTCCATATTGCACTGTATTCGGCAACCAGTCCCCAATACAACTGCAACTGTTGTTGTTCTCTCTCTATTTGCCTCACCTAAAAGAAAGGTGCATGGTTCAGTCTGCTATGGAGCGGTCCATCATCCACCTCCACCGAACTACAACCAACATTCTTTTTCACTCTCTTATCATCCATCAGCTTCCTTATCCTCACAACATCCTCCCACCTCTTAGCGGTAGCATATACATCAGACATAATGGAGTAGATCCCACTGTCCTCGGGGTTCAGTTGCAAAAGATGCTGAGCTGCAATTTCTGCGATCTCCACATTGCCCTGTATTCGGCAACAAGTCCCCAATACAACTGCAACTGTTGTTGTTCTCTCTCTATTTGCCTCACCTAAAAGAAAGGTACATGGTTCAGTCTGCTATGGAGCGGTCCATCATCCACCTCCACCGAACTACAACCAACATTCTTTTTCACTCTCTTATCATCCATCAGCTTCCTTATCCTCGCAACATCCTCCCACCTCTTAGCGGTAGCATATACATCAGACATAATGGAGTAGATCCCACTGTCCTCGGGGTTCAGTTGCAAAAGATGCTGAGCTGCAATTTCTGCGATCTCCACATTGCCCTGTATTCGGCAACAAGTCCCCAATACAACTGCAACTGTTGTTGTTCTCTCTCTATTTGCCTCACCTAAAAGAAAGGTACATGGTTCAGTCTGCTATGGAGCGGTCCATCATCCACCTCCACCGAACTACAACCAACATTCTTTTTCACTCTCTTATCATCCATCAGCTTCCTTATCCTCGCAACATCCTCCCACCTCTTAGCGGTAGCATATACATCAGACATAATGGAGTAGATCCCACTGTCCTCGGGGTTCAGTTGCAAAAGATGCTGAGCTGCAATTTCTGCGATCTCCACATTGCCCTGTATTCGGCAACCAGTCCCCAATACAACTGCAACTGGTGTTGTTCTCTCTCTATTTGCCTCACCTAAAAGAAAGGTGCATGGTTCAGTCTGCTATGGAGCAGTCCATCATCCACCTCCACCGAACTACAACCAACATTCTTTTTCACTCTCTTATCATCCATCAGCTTCCTTATCCTTGCAACATCCTCCCACCTCTTAGCGGTAGCATATACATCAGTCACAACGGAGTAGTTCCCGCTGTCCTCAGGGTTCAGTTGTAAAAGATGCTGAGCTGCAAT
Organism: Ensete ventricosum; assembly: GCA_029747655.1. NCBI lineage: Eukaryota > Viridiplantae > Streptophyta > Magnoliopsida > Zingiberales > Musaceae > Ensete > Ensete ventricosum. The sequence goes on along the minus strand of JAQQAF010000006.1, from coordinate 55,764,292 downwards.
TTCTGAGATCTCCATATTGCACTGTATTCGGCAACCAGTCCCCAATACAACTGCAACTGTTGTTGTTCTCTCTCTATTTGCCTCACCTAAAAGAAAGGTGCATGGTTCAGTCTGCTATGGAGCGGTCCATCATCCACCTCCACCGAACTACAACCAACATTCTTTTTCACTCTCTTATCATCCATCAGCTTCCTTATCCTCACAACATCCTCCCACCTCTTAGCGGTAGCATATACATCAGACATAATGGAGTAGATCCCACTGTCCTCGGGGTTCAGTTGCAAAAGATGCTGAGCTGCAATTTCTGCGATCTCCACATTGCCCTGTATTCGGCAACAAGTCCCCAATACAACTGCAACTGTTGTTGTTCTCTCTCTATTTGCCTCACCTAAAAGAAAGGTACATGGTTCAGTCTGCTATGGAGCGGTCCATCATCCACCTCCACCGAACTACAACCAACATTCTTTTTCACTCTCTTATCATCCATCAGCTTCCTTATCCTCGCAACATCCTCCCACCTCTTAGCGGTAGCATATACATCAGACATAATGGAGTAGATCCCACTGTCCTCGGGGTTCAGTTGCAAAAGATGCTGAGCTGCAATTTCTGCGATCTCCACATTGCCCTGTATTCGGCAACCTGCGAGCACACCTCCCCACACATATGCATCGCCCTTCATTGGCATCCCTTTTATCATCTCCATCGTTTCCTCGACCAACCCAGACCGACCAAGCAAATCTGCCATGCACCCGTAGTGCTTGAGCTCACGTTCAACACCATATATGCTCTCCATCTCGTCAAAAAGACTCCGCGCCATTTCAATAAGTCCTGCATGGCTGCAGGCCACCAAGACTCCTAAGAAGGTCACCCCATCTGGCTCAACACCCACAGCTCGCATCCTATTGAAGTATTCCAGTGCCAGCTGACCGTTCCCATGCACGGCGAGACCAACAATAATAGCATTCCATGTGAACAAGTTCTTCCGTGGTGTTGACTCGAAAACCTCCACCGCGACACTGATGCAGCCGCACTTTGCATACATGTCTACCAGGCCCGTCGACAGATAGATATTGAATTTGGTCCTATTCTTCTTGATGTACTCGTGGATGGCTTCACCTCGGTCCAATTTCCCTAACTGAGCACAGCAAGAGAGTACCGAGACCAAAGCAACATCATCAGGCCTCGTTCCCGTCGCAAGCATCTGATCAAAGAATGAGATGGCTTCCTCGAACTGACCCATCTGCGAGTAACCCGCCAAGATCGTACCCCACGACACTACGTCTCTTTCAGGCATATCGTCGAAGAGTTTGCGTGCAAAGGCAATGTCGCCAGCCTTGACGTAACCGTCGATCAAGGTGTTATAGGTGACGACGTCGCGAGTCGACGGGCACTCATCGAAGAGGCCGTGGGCTTCCAGCAAGGAGAGGCAGGAAGCATAGGTCCTGATCAAAGAGTTGCGGACGTAGAGGTCGGCGGCGAAGCCGAACTTGAGGGCTTGGGAGTGGAGGGAGCGGCCGAGGTTGGGGGAGCGGAGGCGGGCACAGGCCTTGAGGGCGAAGGGGAAGGTGTGGGAGTCGGGAGCCACGGAGGCGCGGCGCATGTGGGCGAAGAGGAGGAGGGCGGGGACAGGGGAGGAGAGGAGGGTGTGGGCCCTAATGAGTAGGTTGTGGGGGAAGGTGGAGGGGCTGGGGATGCTGCGGAAGAGGGCGAGGGCGTAGGCGGTGCATGAGGCGGCGGGAGGGAGGGAAGAGTCGGTGAGGAGGAGGGTGAGGGCGTAGAGGATCTTGGTGAGGGCGAGAGAAGGGTGGAGGGAGGCGAAGCCCTGAACTGTGATCCGTGCATGGATGGACTTGAGCTGGTGGAGGGTCGTGCACTGGCCTCGTTGGAGGAGATGGAACAGCAGGTGGTGATGGCGGTGGGAGAGTTGCATAGACGACAAATTCGAGGGCCGAAACTTGGGAGGAGGGAAGACGCTGCTGGGAGAAATCATAACTATATATATTATATATATATATATATATATATATATGTAGAAATATGTTATTTGATTTTGTTTGGTGTCCATATAACATAGACGGCAAATCAAATCGGTTTAGCTAATTTTGTCTATTCTAAACTGTGCGGCAACATTGTGGTATCTGCTCGCAAAAGTTATCGAATCACATGTACCGCATGGTTAGTGCTTTTACGTTTCTCCACTTCATTTTTATCTTCAATCCTTCCTACATTTATCAATCAGACAAATCCACTGCTTCGCATAATATAACACTTTCTTTAATTGTTGGGGATGAATGATTGAATGCTCTCTCCAAGCAATTGTTGATGAGAGCAGGAGATTTGGTTCTGGAATATTATGCATCTCAGGGCCCGATCACAGAAGCAGGCGGGAGAAAGAAAGGACTGGGGACCTTAGCTCAACATAGTTAATGATCAAAACCTGCTTAAATATCGAAGACATCTCGAATGACTCAAAGTAATTTAGATGGAATGAACATGGGAGTTCATAATGAACATGTCTTTTGTGCCTCAAGGACATTGGCCTTCTTCATAATTCTATGACAATAAAGAGCCTTGGAGCTACTCTCAAACCCTTGTTCCCAGTGGCAATGGAGAACCAACCACATACGATTTCAAGAGGTCTGGATCTGCAGATCTTGCTTGCAAATTTCTTGACCAGATATACATGTTCTGCACTTTGACTGCAATCAAAGTTATCGCTGCTTTATTCCCACAGTGATATCAGTACACAAGAATTTTTTTTTTATATCAAACTGTTGGAGAAGTACCTTTATCAAATTCCCAAAAGGAGAAGAAATAAGCTGCCTGATTGGTACCACAATTATTGATATGAAACTTCGACATTCCAAGTGAGGCAGTTAATTTAATTTCTTTAGATTGTAGCAATTTAAGAGAATAAAAATTTACCTATTATTCTGCAAGCTCAGAATGGAGTAAGATCTTATCAAATGGAGGGTGATTCTGGACCAGCGTCAGATGCTCGTCTCCTCTAAAACTACAGATACGTCTAAATTCTCACTTCCCCTCTGAATCTTAAGCAGAACAGTGCTTCCAACAGTATACTCATCCAAAATCTTCAATAGATCAGCTTTGCTGCGGACCTGAGAGGTAAATGTAAGATTTTAATTATATAATGTACTTGTAACAGAAATGTCAGCACTGACAATACAATCTCGATTGGTGAAGTAAAAGATCAAAAGGGGACACACTTACAGGCTTATCATCTACCGCAACAATAACATCCCCAAGAACAATATTACCAGCTAAACCTCTTGTGGTAGGTAGCAAGCCTGCTTTGGCTGCAACACTATTCTCAGGAATCTACAAGGCAAATTTAAGATTCTTTTTAGTAAACAAACTAATAACCTTTACAACATGAAAAATTATCAAAAATTTCTTCACAAAATCTACAATCTCTCGCAATATGTGTCTACAGAACAATCTAACCCCCACATCAAGATGTACCTGCAGCACAAGAGCTCCATTCCGAACATTAAGTTGATTAGCAACTAGATCTGGCGCTATCTCCATATTTAAACCAGCACGCACAACCTGACAAGATCAGGCTATTTAAGAAGCAGATAAAAGACTGTAATTGCACTATACAAAAAAACCCTTGAATGAAATAAGGAAAGCAAAAAAGTAAAGTGAATATCTTAGAACCAAACATGTCTAATCATGTACCTATCTTACTTCAATATAAATTCTAGACAGGAATGAGTCAGTAAATCCTTCACTTTCTAGGTGTCCTCAGTTTCCTCCCTTCTTCTACAGTTTCATCCAAGCATAAGATCACTCGGTAGTAAGTTTCCCTTACAGTCCTCATCCAAGTTTAAGATCACTTGATAGTAGGTTCGTCTCTTCCTATTTGGCTCCATTGTAACCGAACGTTTATCCCCAGTTTATAGATAATATTGCCAACATTCATTTAGTCTTCTCACTGCTAACTATTTTAAATTGAGAAGTCTTCATTTTCAGCTAAAATTGGTCAAAACAGAGAGAAGTGGTAGGCTAAGCTTTTCCAGGTTTACATCATCCTCGCAAAGATTTCTTGTAGCTGCATGTGTTGCACGAAAAAAAATGTGTTCCCACTTATTGATTTAAATTAAATAGTTGAACACAACTGTAAGATAAAGATGTCATATGAATGTCTAAGTACCAATAAAGAAACCAAAGAAGCCTAGCTCCAATAATAATTCATATGTAAGGTGAACCTACTTTTCCAAATTGGATTAGCTGAGGAACAATCCTAAGTACAGTTAAAGATGGGATGGCGAATCCTACACCTGCTGAGGCCCCTGCAATATGTAGATAATTTAATAATCTTTAGTATCAGGCACAAAATACACAAAAGCAAGCTACTTATTAATTAGAATATTTTGCTTCATACTCTTCAGTGGACAGAAAACATGCAGTTTTTACAACAAAAAATAATATCTGACAGCTTATTTGTTCAATTTAAATACTTCAAAATTTGAAACCTACTAATGATCATAAAGGTACAATTACAAAGGAGATTTAATGATCATATAGGTTCACCACATCATCGTCAACATCATCTTCGTATCTCCACCACATGGATCTCTTCTCCAACAACAATAAAGCCATATAATCACTACTATTTGGGGGATATATTGCCACAATTGAGCTCTATAAACAGTCATATCCTTGGTTTAACTTAAGAATAATTAAATCTTTATTTATAGTTTCTAGTAAGGTCTAATAGATATCCTTCCACCTCTCCTCGTACACCTTATAAAGTGAATCATAAAGTGATTCAATTTTAACCACCTATGCTGACAAAGTTGTTGATGCAGGGCTACTGCTCTATTCCTTGATAAATTGGTACTGGTACTGTATATATAGCTGCCATCTAATATTGATACTAGAATCAAGACTTTAATCCTTGCTCAAATCTATAATTAAAATTAATGCATGCTTATCTAAATATCATCATCTTGGTAAAGGATTTACAATGTGGAAAATAAATCAAAACGAAGTTTGACTTTGAATTCATGTACAACTGTTACCAGTTTATACTGTGTCCACATACAGTTGTGACCATTGACGTCAACATAGTCTGAGTTACATCTTATGGAAAAAGAAAAATGTCAAAGGAAAATTGAGTCCTCCATGCAAAATACATTGCCCGATTACAAAGTTCTCTCATAACATCATACCTGTATTTGTGAATATTGCTGTGTTAATTCCAATCATGTTTCCTTTTGAGTCCAGCAAAGGACCACCACTGCCAAAATATCCATTCAAAGTATTAACTTCCTCTCTAGCTACACGGCGGAAAAGAAACTTACAACTGATTCAACTAAAAAGTTCTCTCTAGTAAAAGAAACTTCAACTAGGTAGCACAGCATGATTTCAATCACAGTTGACATTCTGTTAATGTTTAATTTCCAAAATAATTGGACTACTTTGGTTTGCTTCAAGTTATAATCCCTAAGATAAAAAGATAAACTTTTCTTCCCTGGATACTTTGGTGGTCACAGAAGAGGTTAGATAAGCATCATAGGAGATAATGTGTGGGTGAACCAATTAAAAAATATTAGCAGTTAGAGTACATGGACCGCCACCCTGCTTTAAGCAAAAAAGAAGATTATTTCAAACGAAAAAAAAGGCAAAAGAAAGTGATAATTTGGAGAGAAATTTATGCATGAAACCAAGGTTTGCAATATTGTATCGTATCGCTCGATGCGCTGGGTACGTACTGGTCCGATAGAGGACCAGTGTGCTCGGTACAACTCGGTAACTTAGTATACCATGTGTTGGTACACTCGGTACAGCTCAATAAGTATCATACCGACAGCTGATTGATACACCAATATGATACGAGATTGTGAACCTTGCATGTAACAAAGTAAAACATGTTATATGTTAGACGTAGACCATAAGCTCTCAAACAATGTCATTCTTTTGGTTAATCAAGTTATTGTGTTTCTTCTCAGTGTATCTAACCAGTGGACTTATAGGTCATTATGCCACATAAAACATAGTCAAAATCATCATAGTTAATTTAATGTCAATATGAAGTATATTCCAAAATTGGAATTTTAAATGTTATAGTAATAAGGAAAAACTCCACCAGGAGTCCAAGACACAAGAAGGTTCTCAAGGACAAGAACATCCATCAACTTTGCATATTCTATAAACATCTAATCAGTTCATAGACATCTAAATTTCACACAGCAAATTTTACTTTCTCTGAATGGTTCACCAAATAGATAAGAGAAGCAGAAGATAATCTGGTGAACTCAGTTTTTGGCTATTTTTATGGAGCACACTACAAGAATATGAAATTTGCAATAATATTTGCTTAGACAAAGAAGTTAGACTGATTTAGACTTGAATATTCAAGTGTACCTCATAAATTTTCAAATAAACATAAGAAAAACAATATTTGGGACTAGGAGATCTAGAACTCACCTATTTCCAGGATTGATGGCTGCATCTGTCTGAATGCCACCTCCAATTGTCACTCCAGTTTTGCTAACAATATCTCGATTTAGTCCACTAATAACTCCAACAGTAAGAGTATGATCAAAACCAAAAGGATTTCCAATTGCTAAACACTGCTGGCCAACTCTTAGGACTGAAGACTGACCGATGTTAATTGGCTTCAAAAGATCCGCAGAGGCATCCACCTGTAGTAAAGTAGTACAAAAAGAAAATTTTCACAAGGATATTCCTACAGAATAACAGGATTTACTTTGTCACTGCATGGAAGAAGAATTTTTTTACCAGACAGTTGACAGTCGAATTTCATGTCTCTAAATACTTCTAAATTAGGATTGGAACTTATGATTGGAAAATATATCAAATTTTAAGAAGTATATTACTTATAATACAATTCAATAGTAGATGTTCCATTGGTTCATTCACTTATCTGTACCTTTGAGATTAAAATTGCTTCATACACTAAAAAAGAAGTTAAAGAAAAGAAATGTTTTATACACTAGTCTAATCAAAAGAGAAATTCAGAATATTGTCACCAACTAGCCTTTTGAATTTATGGCCTCTTGCTTTTAAATTCTTTATACACTTATATAATCAAAAGAGAAATTTAGAATATGTCTTTGCTACAAAGCATAAACCAGATTTAGAGGATTGCTGCCTGATCAACATAGACCATTTGTTAAATTCTTATAGAGCCTTCTCATTTTTGAGTTATACCATGTAGCCTGATCCAAATAGACAGAGAACAGATTGAATAATGAAATGGTCAAAATTTAAGTTTCTACAAATAAACAGCATGAAAATATCTAGAAAAGGTTATCAGAACTCTTATTGTTGTACCGAGTGAAAAACTTTCATATTACGTAGACCAGTAATCGCAAATGCAGTCAGCAATTAGTTAGGCATATAATCAAGAGCCCCAGAAAGCCTAATAATTATTATCATTGACATGTGTACTTGGAACTATGTGAATCCAGAGACAGAATTATCCCATAGTGTTGCTATCTCCTAAAATATCTCATCTGAGCAATAGCCAATTGATCAGAATTTTTAAACTGTCTGAATCTTCTATTTTCCAATGTTTACACTAACATGGAGGACTCAGTTAGGTCTTTTGCCACTGGAAGCAGGCAGGCTATTTAGACAGCTCTGCAAATCAAGAAATTCTGTCATACTTGTGATTAAGGAAACAACATTTGCTAACCAGGTTTCTCTAAACTGTAGATAACTGCCGCCTTAGATCTTTTTCATGCATTAGTTTGCAACAGACCCAATACATGAAATAATTGCTGCAAGAGTGTCAAAACAGGACAACAGAGCCATGAACTTCTTATTTTGGAGGATCTAAAGATTTATTTTAGCACAATGATCGTGCTTGCGAATCCAAGTAGTCAGAGTGAAAAGAAAGAAAATATTCCACAATGGTAGACTGATTTTGCTATCTGTTCTAGTCTGAAAATTCATTTTTAGACCAATCAATTGTTTCCAAATTCATTATGCTAAATGTGCCACATGTTAGTCTCATTCTACAGTATATTCTGATTCAGAAGTCATAGGTAGGCCAAAAAACTTGTTCCTACATGTATTCTACTGGATGTGTCGCATATCATTGACACAATTGATCCAGCATATAGTTGAGACGCTCAATCTATACATCTTAAGCATGTTGCTTTCCAATATATTCAAATATTCACTCTATCTTGAAGCCCTTCAAGAAGTGTCTAGATCACTATCTTAATCATTAAATTAACAAGAAAAATAGGATGAAGATTGAAAATGGCACTCTTCAATGCCATCAAACAGAATATGTCCACCACCCTTCTTCCTTTTTTGAGTTTATGGTTTCAGAGTTCAGAGAATTTCATGTTCTCTGAATTTGTTCACCATACCTTTCTCTATATTGCAATCTGTTAGCTTCAGAAATAATGGAACAATTCAGATCTTGGAGGAATACTGCCAATTTGTGTGAACACCTAAAGAATATACTACACTAAGCCATAAGAGATCTGTTTCTCATTACTTTCTTTGCATGCATCCCATGATGTCAGACTTTTCGATCATTTGATCATTTTATGCCTTATTTTAATGCAATTATTGCCTTTCTCTAGCACAACCAAGAATTCTAAACTATACAACTTTTCATCTTCATTATAAACCAAGTGATGTCACGATTTGTGCTTCATCATAGACTCTAACCTGTTTATTCGTGCTTTCCTTTAAAAAACAGAAAATGTTTGTCCATCAGCAGTTTGTTCGTCAGTGTTCTATCTTACGAGGTGTCATGAATAATTAATAGTTATTTTTTACGAATCTTCGTTTTAGAATCTCTGCAAGTTATTGTATTACTCATAATCTACTTCATTTACCCTTTAAGGTGAAAGATATCCTTGCCTGGATGAAAAATAAACTCAGTTGTGAATTTATGAATATATCTACACGTCGATCACAGTCTAAGAAAGATGGATAACCCATATTAAAAAAACCTGATATCTGTATTCTTAAAATGATATGATACTCTAAATAACAACAGTATCAAATGCAAAAGTTGGTTAATAACCTTGCAAGCAAGACACCTTGGGTTGTCAAAAGATAGCTTGGATCACAACAATTAACATCAATAATCATTTTAGCAAAACCATTGAATTGAAGTAAAAGATCTACCTTCAAGACAGCAAGATCTTTAGCACGATTTGCACCAATCAGCCTTCCCTCAAAAGTCTTTTGTACCCTTTCAAGAAATGAAAATGCTTATAAGAAATAAATGCATTATAGTAAATAAGGTAATAAACATTAACTAAACAAATAAGCAGTACATTCATTACTGGGGATTAGTAGAATCTTACCCTTCGGCAACAAGGATGTTCACACGTGCAACAACTTCATCAGGGTTTGGATTCTTTGAAAGAGCATTGCCAACAACTATAAAAGAAGCCAAATAAATAAGTATCACAACTCACAACAAGAAAACATAAAATATTAGTCTGTCATAACTGTCCCATCCATCAAAACATGCAAAACAGCAGATTATTACCAAAAATAACAGCAGAAAAAGGCAAAACTGGTAATTATGCACGAAAGATTTCCCCACAAGTCAAATATCTATTACATTTGACTAATAAAATGAATGGCTCTTACCGTGATAATTTGTCACGATGTGTCCAAATTTATCCCAAACAACTCCAGAACCATTTCCTTCAGGCACCTGGACTTTGTAAATTCAAAGGACAAAAAATAGATAAAACACTAATAGATAACGAAATTTCTATAGCAAGTCATACCCTCGGCAAATACTGTCATATCCAAAACAATGCATATAGTTTATTAACACTTCTAACACAGAAAATTTGTTGGACAGGCACGGTAATAGTAGTATCCCAAGAAAGAGTATAAACCAGATGCCATAATTTATTCCTCAACAACACACCATAAAATTTGTTGGACAGGCTGGTAGTAGTAGAATCCCAAAAAATAGTATATATATCAGATGCCACATTTTATACCTCAACAACACCAGTTGCATTAAGCCGAGGGCGTAATGTTACATCAAAGATGTTGACGACAGAATAAGTGTTCTTCTCAAAAATTTCGACAGTTCTTTCCTGTCAAGTATAAACAAAGTGTGTGGATTTATATTAGATATCCAGATAAAAAAACTTAATCAATTATTTGTAAAAGCAGAACCAGAAGAAAAATAAGAATATATACTTCTGAAGGAAAGAGCGGGCCAGATAAGAAAACACGAGGTATGACGTCCTCAGTTGTGATAGATGGTTCTACCGATGCAAGAGCTGCTACCAAAAAATATCAAAGATATTAGGACTAATATTGTAACATAAGGATCTGATAAGTTCTCTATTGGATATGTTAACACCATAAGTGATGCACAATACACTGAACAGTATTACTGCATAAAGAGTTGAGAATCAGCATCACATGAAGAAGAATTTTCAAATGGAAACAGAAGTCCAGAGAATAATTCAACCATAACCACCCTCATCTATGGCTGGCAAATAAAATATGATCACAAACAGCAAAAAATAAATCATAAGTAGTCCAATCCACAAGTCAAGAATAGTAAATTAAAGAGATGCAAACTACAACATGTTGATCTTTGCAACTGGCATAATCCAACTGTAGGTATGATAAAACAAAAGGAAAAAAAAAGATCATAAATAAATTGCAACAAGATCCTCAAAAGTGTAACATATGTTCCACATTGACAATAAGAACAAGAAAACAACGAGCCAACGAACTAGCATTTTGTAAGAATTATTCCCAATAATTATACTAGTGTATGGAAAACGTGGATACTTCAAAATGCTTGTCATATTTACATCGAACACTGAGACTTACTGGACAATTCTTAAGATGTGTCAAAAGTTCCAGAACATAGTAGGATTGTTATATCATTTACACTTATTTATGTTAGCATATTGTGGATATGTACAGAAATTCATCAATGAATCAATACGGTTTATAGAGTCACTAAATATAGGTATGCTGAAAGATAACACTTATGTGACACTATGAGAATGGTTCCCTATTGTGGTCAGTTACCTGGAAAGTACTTTGAAGTGTGCAAGCAAAACCATAATGTTGAACTAGCAAACAACATTCGCCGAGAAGTAAAAGGGAAAACAGTTTTGACAGTGTCATCCAGGTCAAAAGTCTGTTCATCAGATGACCTAGAATATGAAAGTTGAAAACATGGTATTCATATCAGCAAAACAGAGATATTGCATTAAAAAACTATAAAGTAACAAAGAAAATAGAAAAGGTAATTTGGACACGAGAACCTGTGAAATATCATGATGGAACGCATTTATTACGAAATTGAACATAACTGTAAATGAATATTCTCTCGGGGTGTCCAATTCAAGGAGAGTTGACCTCCCAAAGATGGAAATAAAGAAAAAAACGGAAGAATTTGATTACAATCTATGATAAATCTACTATAATAACCAAGTTTTGATATTTTAAACCGATATCAGTATCACTTCCTTGTTGATCGCTGCAGTAGTAATATTTGGCAGTCAACAACCTATACCACTTGAAATTATGAAATTACTGAGAAAATAACATAAAAAGGTGAATTTTTATTAGTACCGAGCTATATGGTAGATAATTGTTCCTTGGTCAGACTGAAAAATACCAGCTGCTACATGTTGGTTCAACAGGTAATATGATAACTTGACAATAATAAAATCAGCAAACTTATACAGATCTACGGCCTACATACACCATACATATTGCAAAACTAAAAAAACTTATGGGAGTGGAATTTCCTCTTAAAAAAATCTCCATAAATTTTATCTAAAGACATATCTAGCTCTAAACATGACCCATAAAACCTCAAGGACTCTCCAAATTCTATCTATAATAAATCAAAATGTTACTCTGTAAGCAACACAAAATAGTAACTAAAAATATGGACCAAATATAATAAAATAACAGAAGAAGGACAATAAAAAAGAAAAATCCAAATGAAATGCCCTTTATATGGTTGGCCACGGTGAGAATTTCAAGTTGTGGTCCTGGGTCCAATCGCTTTGTACCAACTCCCTATCTTTCTAACCCACACTGTCCTAAGATGGCAGTCCATGAACATCTTATCAGAGCAAATACTTGATCTTCATCATCCTTCATTCCTTCTACTCTACTTGGCATGTAAAAGAAGGTTGATGATGCCATTATCTGATGGTCATTCTGATATATCATCAAAATCAATCAATTTATACAAAAAACTATCTTCTGAACTTCTATAAGAACTAGAATGTGCTGTACCCTTATATGATGCTGCTCTTGGGATCCATCAAAAGTATTGATTTCTTTGGTACATTGAGCTTCCATCCTACCAAAGTTTTAAGGAGATGCTAGATGTTAAAATCTTTGTTCCATTATAGTGCTTCTCAATAGCTGAATAGCCCTTGGCTAAGTCTGAATAGAGCTGGCAAGCTGCTGGTTGGGATCTTCAATGTCACTTTTCAGCATTCTGAAATCTTTGACATGCCAAGGCTGCAGGTCCTTTGGAATTATACTTGCAATAGGGATAAGGAGACAGAGTAGTAGACATAATTTATTCTGATGATGAGGGAGAGGTTCTCTTTTCATGGGCCTAATTTGTTGAGGATTTTGGAGTAGTAGTGCTTAGATGTCATTGTTCCTTGAGCCTGAAGAATCTAGTGGATTTACATCCTTTATCATGTTGACTATGCCCTCCGCGATATGCCTTCTTCATTGATACTAGTGTCAGAGGATTGTTGTTAATGGTCATTGAAGTCGCCTAGCTATGAGATGCAAGGTATAAATGATGTGACTGTAACAAATTTGATGCTGGATGAGGAAAAGAATCCTCTGGAATGATTAACATTTAATACAAATTATGGGAACAACTGTCATACAGGTATGACAAATTGATATACATAAACAGGTAAGCAATTGTTGGGGTTGTCATATAGGTGGTCATATAGATCTCCATGGACATCATAAATGCTGTTGAAAGGCACCACAAATGTTTGTCATGAATGATCACCTCACTCTAATATCAAACCCATTTATCAGGGAATTATCTGATTAGAGATTGAGAATTGGCCTTGAGGATGAAAGAAAGAGAAAAGACAGTTTACTACTAAACTACAATAAATCTAGAATCACAAAATAATTAACTACAATAAATCTAGAATCACAAAATAACCAACAAGGCCTTATCTAGAGTCAACAAAGATTGAGCCCTCACAAGGTACATGATCTAGGATCTGACCGCTTGATAACAAGATACATTAAAATTTAAAGCAACAAAAAATAATCTCAATCTATCACGACAAAGAAGATGTGTAGCTTACTCATCTAACTACTTTGATTTTCTAATATCAGGTCCAAATCAAACCTCGACTTCAACCTTCATTTATGCATTTTGAAATAGGAGGATTGTCCTCCCATAACTTTATTACCATGACCAATAAGGTGGATATCCCTACCCACCAAATTCAAGAAAGAAAGCAAATCCATCTTCCTGAGTCTGCACCGGACAGGATTTTATTGCAAGATGTGGATTGATGTGGTCGACAACCAATCATGACCTTAAGTTGTCGACAATAAGATTCAGATCGTCCAGATATGGAATTGGTATACCAAGCACCACCATGTACCACCACTAGGTAACACCAAAAAATAATAAATAAGTAAATATCAAGTGGAACCGACCTATATCAATCCTTGGTCAGACCAATAGATGTCAATCAGAATATACCAATCCAACTAGTATAGATTTCTGACCACATCATTAAAATGTTAAATACGTGGTTATATATTGGCAAATCAGATTTCAAACAATGGAGATAAACGAACACTGCAAGTGTTTGATTATGAAAATAGCAATGCTTTAGGATCCCAAAGATCAGCCAGAAAGAGTCAATGAGATCAGATTCGAATGGATGATAGATGCCTTTCTTCGGGCTGCTTCTTATATGGGAGTCCATGATTACTCTTCTGACACACCTATTACAAACTGAGAGCAACAAAAGGCCATGAGTAGCAACACAGAGCCATAAAATGACGGAACATAGAAAAGCTAGAATTGACCGCCGCAATTTATCAGAAAATAACACCTTAAGTCCTTTAAAGAAAACAACGGTGAAGTTTGCACCAAGAAATGAGCATACGGATGGGGGCAGACCAGATTGTTCGAAGCAGAACTTGAACCGAAATACGGTAAAGACATGCTTAGCATCAAAAGATAAGCCCATCTCAGCGGGGTTTACCTCTGAGGCGATAAGGAGCGAGAAGAGGAGGCGAGGTCGAGATGAGGAGCAGGCGTGGTGGGTCTTTGGGAGGAGATAGAGGAGACACCATCGACGAAGAGCTCTCGCCGGCCGACGCATCTCGGAGGTCGGAAACTATGGAGTGGTCGGCTGCAAGCCAAGACGAGCATTTGTGGGAGAAACCCAGCGACGTTTGCAGAGTTCTATTGGAAAGAGAGTGTGAGAGCAGATGAGAACGGGAAATGAAAGATCTGATAAGGTTAGGGTTGTCACTGACCGTAGAAAAAAAAGGTTTTCTGCCTTAAAATTAATATAAAAATAATGGCGGAATTTTTGGAAACACTTATTTTTCTAAATCATTCCTATTTTTTATTTGGACAATACTGTAATACAATTTTTAATCTTTTATAATGTATCATTTTTTATTAAAATTAGATTGGACCAATTCCTTAGTAAAGTTCCTCCTTTTTACATTTTCCTACATTAATGTCCTCTTGTGGCCTTCTTCGATAGAATTTTTTTAAGAAAATACTACACGAAATATTTATACTCTTTCCTCGGTGAAAACAAACGTATCATACTCTATTATTTTTAATAAAATTTAATATACATGACATTTATACATAAATTAAAATATATCATTTGTATAACGATATTAACATTATATCACACTATCTTTTATAATAGTATTAAAGTTATATTATTTATATAATGGTATTAATATTATATCACAAAGGTTAATATTATCTGTTGTGAAATCATACCATCGATTGTGGATTTACGTCACTCAATCAAGAACTTAAAGCACGAGGATCTTCACGAGAAAATATAAACTTATTAGAACGATACTTTGAGAGTTTGAACCTTTGGCTTCTCTGTTGGGGGAGGGCACTGATAAAAAAATTTAGTTTCACATTACTTAATAAGTAAATAAATCAAGAGCTTATAAGTCTCTTGCATTACCATTACCCCGTTAGATGACTTTTGGGGTTTTCCTCGAAAGGACAAGATAATTCCTCGTGAGACTTTATACTCTCACAATAATGATAATAAAAATATTAATTTATAAGAAAAGTTATCGGCTCCCCTACTAGGGGTCATTGAAATGATATTTATTCACATATTGGTTGAAAAGAAAGTAAAGCAAGGGATTATAAGTCTCTAGCATCACCTTTACTTTTATAGTCTTCTTTTCGAGCTTATCCCTAAAGGATAAAATTATATGAAATTATCATGCATTAATGTCAATAATGATAAAATATTGACTTATCATAACAGCATCATCAGCATGAGAGTAAGGACCATAAGCCCTTGGCTCCCTATTAGGAGATATTAAAAGTATATTTATTTATTCTAGTATTGATCGATGAGTATACCAAATAAGGATTTATCTAAACATTACTCTTATTCTTAAATGTATCATGTGATGCTTATGTTAGAAAGAGCAAAACCGTATGAGTTAATCTATAATCAATAATTTCTTAAAGACTTCTTACTCACATCAATTATAATAAGATATTAATTTATCATATGATAGATAACCGGAGCAAAAAATTGACAAATTTTTATTGAGCACGCGTCTATCATTTTTGTCAAATTTAACTATCATATGATACCGAGTTGGCGGGCTAAACTATAACCTACGATTGACTTTTTTGTTTCTTTATTTTTACACTTTTGTTAATGATGCTGTAGCCTTTTTTTTTTTTTTTTAGGTTCATCTCTTAAGTGCATCGAGATGTTCCATCATTGCTGGTGACAAAAAAAACATCCATTCCATTCCTTACGGGATAAGTCAAAAAAGAAAAAAGAAGAATATTGTGGTTTAATGTCATGTACATGATTTCGTGAAGGCTAAAAATCTAGCTATCAAACCAATTAATGCCACTTGTGGATGGCGAAGTGATGCCGACGTGAGAATAATAGAATAAGTACATTGACTAAATGCAACATTTGGAAGTCTTCATATCCCATTTTGATGTGTGGTTTAATCTCAAATGGTACGAATGTGAATGGCGTGGATAGAGAGAGAGGAATCAACCATCAATAATTGCATCCACTTTTCAAAGCAACTTACGCAATGTCATGGTTGCGTGTAATTAATTAATCCTTGTAATTGTTGTTATTATTCATATTAGCGTCGAAGCTACTACGATATCATGTTTTTTTTTTTTGTTGTTGTATGCATTACTGTGTTAAATACATATTAGGAGACATCACTTTTTATGAGATGATGCCATTTCTAGATTCATGCAACTGATTGATATATTAGAGATTAATTAAGTGAGCAAATATATCAGTTATGGATGTAGGAAGAACAAGTAGCATATGTAGGTGATCAAGTGATGGTGATGATAAAAAGTATGGCGAATTATCAATTTTTTTTTCTTTTCATTTTTGTATCTCAACATTGAAAAAGAATAATCCAAGTATATCTACTTCTCCTCTTCGTGTCAAAAAATAATTTTAAACTTGACTTCTCTATTAGGATATTAAAGTGAGTACATACGAAGGTTTTTTTTTTTATATGTTGTTTAAGGTAATAGTTTAAAATAATTTTTTTGAAAATAAATGTATAAAATTGATGAAACATTCACTAAAAACGAGATGTCCTAAATAATGATTCTCCCAACTTGAGCTTCTAATGCAAGTTTAAGGGTCTTTATGATTAAAATGATGACACCTGATACAATTGATCAATTAATTTTGTTGGAGTTTAAACTTATGTTCCAATCCCATCTTAATATAAGAAAGCAAAAGTACGATAATTTGATAGTCGTAAAATATCACTTGAAAAAAAAATGATATATTTGGAATAAAATAACAAAGGGGAATTGTTGTGGATCGTTCAAACCGATTAAATAATTAAAGTTTTCTTAGCTGTGGTGGGTTTTGGGAGTCCAAAACATGAAGAACATACTTCTCCTTGCAAGGAACTTGTTGATGAAAATATGAGATTTATCAACTACGGAACAGTATGTTAATTATTATGATGTCTCAGTAAGTTTAGAAATATCTTGATATATAGTTTCACCTTTAATCTTCATTACTTTGGATACCAAATCTAACTCACGATTTGAATTGAAAAAAAAAGAAGAAGAAAAAACTTTTTCGTTTTGTTATGTTGATAACATGCGCGTGAAAAGTATATATCCTTTCGTCTTTAGGTCTTTTTATAAAAAAAAAAAAGCAAGCATTTTATTAAGATTCTTCATTGGAGATGCTTTCAATTATTTTGTGTGTTGTTTTCGAATGTTTTTGGACGACCGTCATAATTAAGAGTTCATAAATTTTGCTGCAGTTGGCGCGTAGCAGAGACGGACGGACGTGCGATTTAGACAAATAGCGCCCAACGATGAGGCCCCCACCCTAACCATGACGTATTAACTCACCCCCGCCTACCTAATTGAAAACGTGTGGCGTACACCACATGCCACTTGTAATCAATCTCCTTCCTCATCTCTCTAATTCTCTACTTTTTATCCTCTTCTTCTCTCTAACTCACCTTTTTCTTATCATCATCATCATCATCATCATCATCATCAGCAGCAGCAGCAGCGGCGGCGGCATTCTCGCAGCCTCCTCTCTCTCTCTCTCTCTCGCGTCAACTCTGTGTCTCCATGGCCCCTTCCGGAAGCTAGTTTTATATATATATATATATATATATGTATATATATTAACGGTAATAAAGAAAAGAAGCTAAATATCTTAGTTCGCTTCTCCCTTCTCCCTTCTCCGGCATGGACCACACCGCAAAGGTCGCCGAGGCGGAGGATAAAGGGAAAACCGTCTCCTTCCACAACGGCACGCTGCGGAAGCACCACCAGCGGCAGCCGGCAGCGGCGGTTGAGGAGTTCCTGTACCGGGAGTGCCTTAAAAACCACGCGGCCAGCCTCGGCGGTCACGCTCTCGACGGCTGCGGCGAGTTCATGCTCTCGCCCGCAGCTGACCCCTCCTCCCTCCGCTGCGCCGCCTGCGGCTGCCACCGCAACTTCCACCGCCGGCTCCACCACCGTCACCGGGACCATGACCGGGAAGGGGAGGATGAGAGGAACATGGAGGGGGAGTTGGAGATGGATGGTAGGCGGGGCAGCCCCGCTCGGACCCGCCGGAGCTCGGACTCGCTTCCGCCCTTCTACTCTGCTCCCCACATGCTCCTCGCTCTCAGCGGCGGGGTTAGGCCTATCGTCACCCCCATCGCGGCCGTGGCGGCGGATGTAGCGCAGCCGAGGAAAAGGTTCCGGACTAGGTTCTCCCCGGGTCAGAAGGAGCGGATGCGGGAGCTGTCGGAGCGGCTGGGGTGGCGGATGCAGAAGAGGGACGAGGGGCTGGTGGAGGAATGCTGTCGGCAGATAGGCGTGGACAAGGGCGTCTTCAAGGTCTGGATGCACAACAACAAGCACGCCTTCTTCGGCCAGGCAAGGAAAGGCGAGGACGGTCGCGGCCGCGGAACTGGCAACGGCGTCGATGGCGAAGACGCCGGTCGAGACAAGGGAAGCCGCCACAGCGCTAACGGCGTCGACGACAGCGGCGGTGGCAATGGCCATGCGATGAATGGTTCTTCCTCGTTTTGAGTGGCCTTAGCAACGTCGTCTCCCTCTCTGCCAATGCCCATGATGCTGTTATTACAGTCCTAATGTGTATACACTGTGGTGCAATTGTAACAATGCATCCCTTGTATTCCTTGCAACCTTCAGTTAGCTAGAGAGAGAGAGAGAGAGAGAGAGAGAGAGAGAGAGTGATGCAGACAAGACTGCTGCTGCTTCTTTGTTAATCAAAGAAGAAAAAAAAGGATAAAAATTTTTAGTAGTCTTTTAATCCTGCATATACATGATAAACGCCAGTATTTTTTTTTTTCGGTTCTCTTTTCTAATCAAACATTCCAAAGTAGAAAAATGTGAGATGTCGATAACGTATTTTATAAATTACGACAAAAGATTCATAAACTTATGGTAAATGAATGAGATTTTTGAACGACACTATATTTGTTATTATTGAAAGAATATATACAAGCTAATTAGAAAAATTCCTCTAATTAGTTAAGATAGATAAAGAGAGAAGAAAAGAGAGAACCGGGTTTGGGCTGCAGCAAACCCGAAGCCAACCGGGTTTAGACCCGAACTGCTTTCTTCTATAGAAGTAACGGAGGCCGTGAGATCAGATTAAATATGATCCGTTCGATCTAGGTCATCTTATTTCGGCGTTCTTGCTCCGGCGGCGGCTCCTTAAAAGGCCATATCCATCGCTGGGGTTTCCTCCTCTCGTTGGTCTCCAAGTCACGAAGAGGCGGAGAGGAAGAAGGAGAGGGGCGAAATGGTGCAAAGATTAACGTATCGTAAGAGGCACAGCTATGCCACCAAATCGAATCAGACGAGGGTTGTCAAGACCCCAGGTTTTTAAGATCACATCTCGCCATTCCTTTCGCCTGTTCTAGTTGATACCGGATCTGTTCCGGGTTCAATCTGTTGTCGATCGATGTGATTTTTTCTTGCTTATCTTTTGCAATCTGATTGGCGTGTGCGTTTTGTACGTCGACATCTATTACTGCATTATTCTTGTTAATGGTGTTAAATCTTGAAACCGCAGGTGGGAGGCTTGTGTATCAGTACACGAACAAAAGGGCGAGCGGGCCGCAATGCCCTGTCACTGGAAAGAGAATCCAAGGAGTATGCTTTTCCCTTTTCTAAAATTTCATGAGTATTTGTCACTTCGAATTTGGCTGTTTCACTGCTTTCGGTCTTGTTTGTTGTAATAGCATCAGGCGTTTCTTATGTGGTTGCCGCTTCATTTTGTTTGTTGTTATCTGGTACATTCTCTTCTTAGTAAGTCCTACTGGGCGGCGTTTCTTTGGCGTAGAATATTTCTTAGTACTACAATGTTAAATGTGAAAATAGTATCATTACTCATCAGAATTTGGTATCTTTATCCATGATATTGCTGATGTGTTTATATGCGACTAACCAGGTAGACTGTTTGTAGAATCAGTTTGTCTTTGTTTGCTTGTTTCCTTCTTGTTAAAGATTTTTTCCCTATCAAAATAAACATTTTTCACCTCTTTGCTAGTGTACCTTTCTGGATGGTACAAACCTTTTTTTCCTAATATTGTACTTGTTTACCTTTTTTATAATTGAATTTTAAAAAATAAAAAGAAAGGTATAACACAAAGGATCATCATTTAGATGCTTGATTTTTCTTTATAAAGCTTAGGGATCTTTTTTGAGTGTATAAAGAGGTTGGTTAACTCATTTCTATACATCTTTCTTGATGATATTTGGATCATTGTGTATTGAACAGCATCGTTTGGCTTTTTTATCAGTTTATTTTATTGGTTTGACTACTTATTCTAGAATTATTTGACCACAACTTAAAAATTATGGTATTTTTTCTCTTCTGAGGAATTCTGATAAACTATTTTTTACCTGCTTTCTCGCATCAAACCCATGAACATGATCATCTTGTTCTTTAGTATCATCCATGAAGCCTACTCTATTTGTTTGACATTGAATTCTCTTTAAACATTTGCATTGGATCTTGGTTTTCTCTTTAATTTCTTCGCTCTATAGTTAGTGTTATGGGCATTGGTTTGGAATTGTTTCTTTCTCTTCTCTCATAAGTTCGTATTATTGCCTTAATGCCGTTGACCATGGAGTCGAGACGGCTTGGTTTGGTCCCAAAGTCGCAAACTCGTCTAGAGGGCCCATGGGTGGTCACGGGAGGAGGTTGGAGCGGGAGGCAGATTCGGTTGGCACGATCCCAAGACGTTGTTTGTTTGCCAGAAGTAGATTTGGTGTTGTCGTAAGGTGTGCCTTACCCTAACCAAGGACCCTGCATAAGTGGTCGGTGTCAGGTGGGGTGTTCTAGACCTGACCCCTCTGAAGTTAGTTGGGAGGTGGAAATAGTAGAGATGCTCTCCCCCCCACCCCTCCCCTTTAGGCTGGTGGGCACACCTCTCTGCGGGTGGCATCAGGGAAGGACGATAGTGGTAGTGTCGTTTGTTAGGTTTGGAGCCTGTATGGGATAAGCAGGGGATGGTCCCTTGTGCCAGACATTCGAAAAGAGGGAAAAGGGGAATTGGGCTACGTCGTCTGGGATTAATACTCTCTGCAGTCGAGCGTGCAAGCCTTCCCGATACCATGGTTGATGAGGGTGACAGGTCGCTTGCGATGGGTGACCCAAAGCAAGGGGAAAAGGTTGGGGGGGGGGGGGGGATGGGCCTTGCTGCCGGGGATTAATGCATCCTTTGGCTGGCTCGTGTGGCCGTCCCGGAGACCGAGGTGGGCTGGGGCTGGAGGATCATGCTCCTGTCGATGGACACAAGGGAGAGGCGCAAGTCCTTCCACCCACATCATCGCCCAGGTGGCAGTTCCTGGTTGAGTGAGTCAGCAGTGTAATGCTCATGTCATTACTTTCCATATCAGTTATTTAAACATTTGTGTTTATTTTTGCATTGGACTTGCAGAATTTTCTATGCTCTTTTTTTGTTAAATGTTTCTGCAATTTATGAAAGATAGAGTGTTATAAATGTGCCTGGGACAGTGTGATTCTGAGTGATACATGTTTGATAAGCATATAGCTTTGCTTGTTGATAGATTTATGATTGTTTAAAATGGATGCAGATCTAATGTGATTATTTTTCTCTTATCCCATTCATACATTTGATCCATAAGCTCTTGCCGGGTGTCATGAATATATGGTTGTGTCTGCACTGATCTACTTTTCACATGGTTTGTGTCATAAGTCATTTCAATCTGTTAGACTGGTGGTGTTAATTTGGCAATAGTTCAAACTTGTGTTGACATTATGTGCATTATGGCCAATGATATAAACTGGTATAATTGGCCATAATAATGCACATAAAATGTTGTGAAATTCCCTTGGATGGCAATTTCAATCTGGTAATTTGGCAATAGCTCAAAGTTGTGTTGACAAAAATGTTTTTGATTTGTATTTTTCAGATACCTCATCTAAGACCTGCTGAGTACAAGAGATCCAGGTTGTCCAGAAACCGGCGGACAGTGAATCGTGCTTATGGTGGAGTTTTATCTGGCAGTGCTGTTAGAGAAAGGTTATAACAGCACATTCTTTTTTTATATTTTTTTCAAGGTTTTATCTGTTGATGTTGCCTGTATACTTTTGCTGGTTGTGTAGAATCATCCGGGCTTTTCTGGTTGAAGAGCAGAAGATTGTAAAGAAAGTATTGAAGATGCAGAAGGCTAAAGAAAAGCAAGCCTCTAAAGAAAAGAGATAGTAGACAAAAGAGGTTAAGAGGATCATAAAAATGCTTTGAGCTTTTTTATTACCCCCAGTTGAAAATTTTGACACGGAGTATTAATTATATGGGTATGGGGTTTGGTTGAGAATATATTTATTTAGAGGCTGATCTTTGTATTAATTACTATGGTGGATTGGTTGTATGTAGCACAAAATTTGTAGGACAGACATTGAATCCCCATAAGTAAAAAAGATTGATGGCTCCTCAGTAGGAAAAGGAACAAAAGATGAGGTCAATTTTTATTAAAAGAAGAACACAATCCTTGATATAATTCAAAAGAAACATCTTATGTTCATTGATACTGGTTGACTCTGGTTTATTTGGGTTGAATCGATTGATTTGTTGGACCTAATTCAAAAGAAACATCTTATATTCATTGATACTGGTTGACTCTGGTTTATTTGGGTTGAATCGATTGATTTGTTGGACCTTTCTATTATCCACCATCACCATGAATGTCGCGATCGATTGATTTGTTAAGGCTCAAACGATGACCATCACCATTGATGACCAATTCGCTAGCAAGCAAGCATTACATGAGCCTTTCTATTATCCACCATCACCATGAATGTCGATTGAGCGTTAAGGCTCAATATCCTCCTTATTCTCGTTGATCGCCTTCGATGAAGACTTCTATTCATCGTCGTATCCTCATTTAGCTTTTGTACAACCTCATTGAATTGCTTTACGACATTATTATAATATTGATAAAAAAAATATATTAATAGTATATATAGTAGACCTTTATAGTGTGTTGTTGAAGCGTCGATTACATCGACCTATCCATTTAGTGCATCGTGAATTAAGCACTCGTATTGTATTTTGTTCACCCTGTCGATCTAGAAAGAGTACAGTGTCGATGATTTTTTTGATAGGCCATAGGCTATGCAACTTGTGCCTCTATTGTTGTTGTGATATATACCATTTTGGTGAATAGATAGAATGCATGAAAAAATGAGAATATGATCGATCCTACTTACCTCAATGGTGGCAGCACACTAATAAATTATATTATATATCTCTCAGGGCCTCAAATTAGATCAAAAAATAATGGCGGTAATGCTGTGCAGTCTAAATTCAATTCTACAGTGATATCCAAACACCAATCTCTGTAACTTTAACCTCTCTAAGTCTTCTAATTTGTGTAGCTCACTCCATGCAACCACTCAAGGTTTTGTTGCAAGATATATGGACTATTGCTTAGCTTTTCACATTCATTAGGAGATTATTTGACAAGAGCTTTGTTTCAGCTGGAAGCTAAAGTAATGCCTTCAAAAAAAATAAAGATAATAGAGAGAGAGAGAGCGAGATAGTTTAGTACCGAAGCAAGTAGAATTTAGTTCCACTTTTGGTTAGCTTCCGGATCAGCCAAACCATTGTGACCAGCATCCAAAGAAGCAAGCCAAACTTTATGCAACTGACTCGAAACGGATCACCGTGCATCCTGTAATCATATCATCGATGGTATACCTTCCTGTTCAGTTATGTTGCAATAGTTACGTACGTAAAAAAAAAAAAACATACATGGATAGGAATCTTCGTGTAGCAAATTAAGCACTCGTATTGATCTTTAGTTGAAGAATCAGCTCTCTCAAAGACCCCTTAACAATCCCCATACTACTGTACCTATTGCGTATGATCTGCAGCATAATCACAGCCAAATCAGTGAGCCTTTGAAAACTTCACATGTTGCATGAATAGAACAAGTTGAATTATGTAAAAACTTAGCTGCCAATCATTTATAACCACAATTTCTGCCATAGTATTCTGGAATTGCTGTCATCCCATCACCATCACTGCTGTCAGTTTAAGTGTTTCGAGAAGCAAGCACTTCAATTTACTGACATGATCAATTAACCAAAAAAAGGAAAACAATATCCAGGTTTAGGTTCTTACGGCAGAAGAATAAATGGTGTGCAAGAATAAACCAAACACATAATGATGATCCATGAACATGAATTACACATAGCCAGAGGTTTAATGCTAAGATAAACAGAAATAAAACCTGAGAATCGCAGTAGAACGAATCCACGAGCATCAGATATTTGGATCAAGAAGTTTTGGTGCTCTCCCTCAATTGTCCAAAATAATCTACAGACAAGGAAGAAATTAACTTAACTAAAAAACCAACAATATATTTTTATTCAACAATCTGAACATAGTCGAATCAACTAAAAGTTATTGTATGTTATAAAACTAAGATTATAACTGCAGAAAACAATCATAAGGCAGGGTGGAGATCGAATTTGCACAGAAAAAGTCTACTTAAAGAATGTTTGTTGGCACAATTTCTGCCTGGGTTAATTGTTCCAAGCTTGGAAGAGGATGAACCAACAAATCCATATATGACTATTAGGGGTTAAGACTAACATCCGCCAGGATTAGTGTGGGATCCAGATGATAAATCTCTACAGCATCAACTGTATAGCAAAAAGCTCATTCATGTGGAATGATTGACAAGGGAAAAAAAATGATGGCAAATATAAAGATGTACAATATCAAACACCAAGCTTGCACATGTATTGGTTCTCATCAATTCCAGAATATTTGGCAAGCCCAACTGTCAATGTGAAATTTAAGCAGGCTGAGAAACATGTAGAGTTTAGAACTCCAAACTGGAAAAACTAAAGTAGGGTGATTCTGTGCACATGGCTCTGCCCAATGCAACAACCTAAATCTAGTGCCAAACTTACCCTCTTAACTTATAATATCATCTTTTCTTCCAAAAAGAGGGGGACAGCTTTTGTCTATACAGTATCATGGCAAGTGATAGAAGATATCTAAGGTCATTAATCAGATGGATAAGTATTTCTTGATACCAACCATATTTAGCAGTCCATGGATACATAAAATTGGGTTCCATTGTAATTATGTCTCAAGTAAAGTTGAAGCTAATGACATTTCACTGTCCTCAAACAGATACACGGCAATTGTGCATAATAATAACAAAAGTTGTACCATGAACAAACAAAAGAAAATAAAAAGCAGGCACTACCATCGGAAGAAACAGAGCTAGAAGCCAGTTATAAGGAAAGCGAACGACATATTCTTTGGAGAAAATAACATTTTGAGAATACCAGATTGATCAGCTGCCAACCGAGTCAGCATTAGTGGCACCAAAGAATTATAATATAATTTGCACTTGCTTCTCGTTTCTTTTGATGGTGTCGCCATAGTTGAATATGGTTGTGAATTGATTGATGTCTTTTTTTGACAGGCCTTAGAATATTGGAAATTTTCATCTTCAAGACAGCTAGCTTCCACTTAAATTAGCTCTTTGAGATGTCCTAAATAAGAGCTCGATTAAGTACAATATCCTCAGGAAATTTCATTTTACGTTGCTTTCTCAATAACTTTTTATCTCTTATTCCATCATACAGCAGTTCATAAGCAAAATAAGTTATATGACCTTTCTTCAACAACTCCTCCACAAGAATCTTAGGTGCTGCTATTTCCCTTTTATCAACACTGAGTATGGTATGCACTACTTCTGGGACAACACCACTCCTCACCATTACGTGAATAAGGCCAACAGCTTCATGAACTCTGTGGGCTACAGAAAGGCAGTTTATCACCCGTCCAAATGTTCCCATTGTTGGAATGAAACCTTTGTTGATCATGATTATCAGAAATTCATAAGCACGGTCAGTATCTCCAGTCCTACAAAATCCATTGACTAGGACACTGTAAGTGTATGTGTCAGGCAAGCAGCCTTTGTCGATCATCTCATTATAAATCTGCTCAGCCATATGAACGTTCAGCTTATCAGAAAATGCACAGATCATAATGTTATATGTATCAATTGTTGGAAAGAACTTATCTTGTTTCAATTTTCTGAACAGGTCATAGGCTCCATCAAGATCACTGTTCCTGCAGAACCCATGTATCAATGTGTTAAAACTAATGGTATCTGGAGCCAATCCTTCATTTGTCATCTTCACAAGCAAATCAGAAGCTTCTTTTACTCTATTGGCCTTGCACAGATTTTCTGTGAGTATGTTGTACGTGATAATGTTTGGATGACATCCTCTCTTAACCATCTCTGTAAAAGTTTCAATGACATCAGATGTTTTTCCAGCTTTGCAGAGGCCATTCAGTATGGAATTGTATGTGATAGCATCTGGCATAATACCATGAGTCCACATCCTGTCAACTATTTCCAAAGCTTTATCCAGCTGCAGTCGCTTGCAATAGCCATCGATCAATGTATTGAAGGTAAAAACATCAGGAAGGTATCCTTTGGCTATAACATCATTCAGAACAACAGTTGCATCAGAAACATTTCCCATCTTGCATAATCCGTTTATGATGATGTTATATGTCCAAATATCAGGGCTACAACCATTGTCTAACATCTCACTCATGACTTCCAAAGCCCGCAGTATGAGGCCTTGCCGAGACAGCCCCTTTATTAGTGAATTGTAGATAATAATATCAGGTCTTAGCCCCTTACCCTGAGCTTCATCAAACACCTCCAATGCCCTGTTGATGTCACCTTCCTCGCAGAGCCCGTTGATTAGAGAGCAATAGGTTACACGGTCTGGCACAAACCCCTTGAAAAGTGCATCTTTTAGAAGTTTACAAGCATCTTGCACGCGACCCATTTTGCAATGTCCGTCAATGATTGTATTATATGTAAAATCATCCGGCAGGCAACCTCGATTTGCCATCTTATGCAGATATTGTTCAGCTTCGACAACCTTCGAACTTTTGCATAGACCACAGATAAGTGTGTTATAGGTGATCACATCCGGAGTCAGACCCTCACCCATTTCCTCTAACAAACAAACAGCCTCAGACAACTTACTATCCTTGCACAGACCTTGGATTAGTATATTGTAAGTGAACAGGTTTAGAGAAATGCCCCTCTTCAAAACCTTGGCAACAAGCTTGTAGCTCTCTAGAACATCCCCTTTATGACAGAGGACATCTATAAGCTTGTTGAATGTAACTATGTCAGGACATAGTTTTCTACTTAGCATTTCTTCAAACAGATTGCAGGCCTCACATCGACAGTCCTCCTCGTAGAGACCACGGATGATGGTGCAATACGAAACCGCATTGGCGTCATACCCTCTCTGCGGCAGATTCCTCAGAAGCCTCAGGGCTGCGTGCGGTCGTCGAGTTCGACAGAACGACTTGATCCTGATCGTGAAGGTGTAAATGTCTGGAACAATTCCTTTGTCGAGCATTCTGAGGTACACTTTATGCGCTTGATCGTAGTGCCCGAACTCGACCAAAACGTTCATGATAGCATTGTAAGATAAGACAGTCGGCTCACAGCCATAGAAATCCATCCTCTCGAATGTATCCACCGCGGCCTGGACCTTCCCTCGTCGGCCGTAGCTCCTCATGGCGCCCACGTATATCCCTTCCAGCGAGGAGTTGTCGAGGTTCATCCTCATCTCTGAGATTACATCCTCCATGGCCTTGAACTCTCCATGGGATCCGAGCTTGTCCGCCATGCACTTGTAGGTTAAGAGGGTGTGCTTAAAGCCATCGTCCCTCGCCGCCGAATTGAACATTCCGAGAGCCCGAAGTGGGTCCTTTTGTTGCTTGATCACCGCGGCTACATGTTTGGGCAGCAAAGTGCGGCCCATCACACTGGCACAAAGTTACATAGCATCTGCGGGGATTCTTCACCTCCGACGATGCCGAACAGGTGGGAGAAACGGATCGAGGAGAAGCATTATATAGCGTGTCTCACAAGTTTGCTCTCGCTCAAAGTACACGATTTGACTTAGACGCGAGGCGTTGCGAGGGTACGAGCGCCGTCCGTAGGTCTCTCCGGTCTTGAAAGCAAACAAAGACCAAGGAAGGATGCCGGCGGTTAGTTTTCTTCCCCCCCCCCCCCCCCTTTTTTTTAAAAAAAAAAACAGATTTTTTTTACTCGGGTTTATTCGATTTATTTAAACTATATCGTTTGCATCGGAAGTATCTGAATAGGATTAAAAAAAAAATTAATTGTTAATTGATAATGATACCATATTAATCTTCTTTTTTCCTTGGAAATGAATTGAATCAGGGAATATACGCCCGAATCCGATTCATGTCGGTAGCTAAGACAGTCCGATTCGGGTTTAGAAAGAGAAAACATTGTTGTCTAATATTATTTATCTAAAGAGGTATATTCCAAGAGTTTCTTCTATTGGTGAAATCAACCAAATTATTGTCCGCCCTTTCAACCAAAACTACTACCTACATTAATGTACACAATTCACATTTATTTATTCTATCAGATGGTGCCCAACGAGGAATTAGGTTTCTCTATTTCCACCAATAAGGTTTAATTCATTTCTCCACTGTAGTCTCCTCAACATTTATTTCAGCACAAAATTAAATCCCATATGTTTTAAAAATGTACCTGCAACTTATAAATTAAATCCCAAAATGATGTTACATAGCTAATGAAATCCAGGAGCCTGAGAAAGAAAATTTTGAAAATAAATCAGCTAAAGGTTATTAAGTCTAGAACAAGATAAGAGCTTAATGAAATGTATGGGTTTGACTTTTCACTTACTGAAAAGTATGTGGAAGCCATTAGCATGAGTAGTGGTAAATGAATCCCTCGACAACAAAACAATTATTACCTGAAAAATTTTAGGAGAGGAAAAGGAAGGAAATGTAAGTACACAAGTAAAACATTCAAGCTTGCGTTATAAACAAACATGAAACACCCTTCATCAAAATAATTTAAATGCAAGCCAACTGAATTGACAATGTTATAACCCGTGTATTATCCATCCGCAATACACAATGTTATAGACTTAGTTGGAATTGTCTAAATCGTGAGGTATTCTTATATTATCCGCCCGCAGAGGGTAAGTCTAGTTACAACCTCGCTCAAGCTCCAAAGGACCTGTAAAAGAGCAAATTGATTGGTTCCGAAAACGAGCGACAGATAAGTCCCGACATCTCGCAAAGAGGACAACTTTACAAGCAATTCAACAAACATTTGGAGTGCAAGAAAGAAAAGAGAGGAAGGAGAAAACAAAGACTTTAGATGACAATCAAACAGTAACGAGTCCGCAAACGACTGCTCACCGGATGTGGGGCGCATTGGGGATTGATTGGATTCATAAGTTCACACGTTAAGTTTATGGGAATTTATCAATGCACTTGACACCCGGTGAGCAGTCATTTGCGAACTTGCGACTGTTCGTTTGCTTTCTAAAATCTTTAATTCTTTCTTTTCTCTCTTGCACACCAAATATTTGCTAAATTACTTGTAAAGTTGTTCTCTTTACAAGACACCGGGATTTGTCTGCTACTTGCTTTTGAAACTAATCAATTTGTTTTTTTACAAGTCCTTGGGGACTTGAGCGAGATTGTAATTAGGGTAATCCTTTACCAACGGATACTGCAAGAGAACCTCACGACTTAGGGGATTCAAGCTAAGTGTTTTCTTAAAAAGAACTGACAAGTTAAAAATAGTTGAGGTCAAAAATATCTGCACAAGCAAACAGAATGGAGATAGCTTCCGTAGAGGCAAACAATAATGTAAAATAACTTTACAAGGTTCAACTTCAGTTCCCACTTTCCACTATAGAATGTAATTTTAATGGTAGTGGTAGTGGCCTATTTAGAAGTTTATGACCACTGCTCTACGCGTAATCCATTCCAAAAGCAAAAGCATGCCACTAGCTTTAAAAATCAGTTGAGAATTACAATGTATTTTATTAAAAAATAAATGGAGATAGGTGTCATTAGTACACTTTTATAATTTCAAACACTAACATAGGTATGTAAGAATAGGTTGAAATAGTATTATCTTTTTTCTCCCTATTTAAAAAATAACAGTGCACTATGAGATCCTTGTCATGCCAGTTCGATGGTTACAACAAATTTTAGCTGAAGCTTAAATGCATCTAAATAGCCAAGGAGAAGATATAGTTACCGGAAAACAAATGCTAAAACAAGCCAAAAATCTAAAGATTAGGAGAAAAAAAAGCATTATTCTTCCAAAAGAATTCTTTTTGTGTCATCTTCTTTGCCACATGAACTCAAAGTATTCTATAAAGTTTGACAAAAAAATCTGCTTTTTACCTAAACAATAACTAGAGTTACCATTTACAAATAATTGACAGATGGATATATGAAAAAGCCAGAACCTCAAGGCATCAAAAAAAAAAAAAAATTCCACTGAGAAAGTTGTATATTTTAAGGGTTTCATTATGAAAAAAAGGCATCAATTCGTAAGTCTAATGCATATTAGGGGCTTACAATTAGGGCGGCAGAGCAGAAAGAAACGACACCACCACTAGCATTTGTAGGATACTCACAGCTTCAATTAAGTGACTCTGTGCTGCTGCCAATGCTAGTCCCCCAGAGTCATTAAAATCCATAAGAAAACCTTTAATTATCCATCTGACATTGCTGTTTTCTGAGATATTAGATTAATGACAATTCAGGTCAGCGATAGTAAATCTACAATAATAAAAAGAACATACTTTTCATTAATTAAAATATCATCACTACAGCCTCTTGGTAGTGCGGTGTACCCAGGTTTATATTGCTGCAAATCATAGGAAGGGCTAACCATTATTAAACATTTCAGATTAAAGAAGTGGTGCCATTTTTATCACAGCATATCACGATAAGTCATTCTCATAGGCATGCACGAATTACAATAAAAATCTGAAGATTACCAGAAAATAAACAAGTTATAAGTATGTTTAATGAACAATTTAAGCTTGTTTAAGAAGAAATAAACTATAAATTTATCTTGACAAAAGGGACACGAATACCACAATTATGGAGATATTGAGAGAACAAGCATAACTGCAACTCACCTCATGGCAGATCTCATAGGTTATATCACCCTTCTTGTTGCACCAATGTTGCACACATGCCCTATGAGCATACAACACATTGCAAAGTACAAAATGTGAATAACTTTGGCATAAACAAAACAACAAAAAGCTTAAGAAGACATTATACCAAGTCCAAGAAAGAAACTTCTAATAAAGAGCAAAATCCAACAGTAGCTAATCGAGCCTGTCCTATCGATGTTTGGGTCGGTTGCTTTCAAAAAGATGTAAGATATTAGTAGAACAATCCAATGTAGAAAATATAAAGTTTAAGAATAAGTACCCAAAGGAAATGATTGGGGCTTTTCTATTCCATCATCAACCCCTGGATATCCAGACTTTATTGATATGTTTCAAGTATTACAAACTTTAGACTCTTCCGGTGAAAAACAATATAAAAATAAAATATACTATATGCAATCTCTCTGAAATTCAAGTGGACTGAAATCAACCGAGAGCAAGCCATCAACATCTTATCGTCTCTCTAACGCAACTCAATTGTCAGATCCCTAATCTAGTGGTCCTCTCAAACTAAAGAAACTACAGAACACTTCCGGAGAGCAGAATAAGATGCAAGACAGTTCAAAGCATTGTGCTTCAAAAAACAATAGAAGAACATTGGTTTGGCTGCTAGTATAATATGAAGGAAGAGCATAATGGGCTCATTCAGAAGTAG
Organism: Ensete ventricosum; assembly: GCA_029747655.1. NCBI lineage: Eukaryota > Viridiplantae > Streptophyta > Magnoliopsida > Zingiberales > Musaceae > Ensete > Ensete ventricosum. Next base: position 55,732,288 of record JAQQAF010000006.1, on the reverse strand, counting down.
AACCTCTAGTCAACAAATCAAATGGTTTTGTGTTTTTCTTTTAGAAAAATTATGTTTTCTACAAATAATCTACAATTGACTCGTAGAAATCACAAGAAGAATATCCACAAAAAGAAACATATGTTCTCAGTTACTATACCTTTGCATATAGACATAGCACTTAAACTGATTTGCATGCATATTTCAAAACCCAATAATAGCTAAGTTCATGAATCAATCATGACAAATACCTAACAGGTAAGAAATATGACAATATACAAGAAACTAATTCCCGTTCGACTAGATTAATATACATGGTTTCATATCCATTGACTGCAAATAAGCATATAATCATGTATAAGAGAACATGGTGACAATTTTTAACACATCAGGCATCCTAACAAAAGAGCAAAGCTTGGAGGAACATGAAGGTCAACTAATTTCATTTGCACAACATTGGTGTGGAAGATCAGTGGACAAGGTATATAATAATTGGCATGAAATAGGCATTTTTACTACTAATTCACAATTCACAGCAAAGAACTGAAGACAAAGAGGCTAAGTTGGTCAAAAGGCTTACAGACCTTCAAGCTGCCACTGCAAGTGCAAGGGGAACTCCAAGTTTTTACGTGATCATCGTCTTGCCATATCTGGCATTCAACCATCTGAATTGGAGTCTCTTCTTCACCAACCTCCTTGTCTTCCTCCCCTGCTTTCTCATCAGCAGAGCTGACAGCCGAAGTGGTGGAAACTGTTGGTTGACAGACATGGGTAGGTCAGCAGAAGGCGACGAACCCTCCCGTGCCTTGTCTTACTTGTCATTAGCCGATCCGTATGCAACACCAAACGATCGTCCATCTCCTTCCGGCGTCTTCGCTACCAGAAACTCCTTGAATGCTCCTGCGAACCTAATGTTTTCGACAAGCAACTTGAGAACATATCCAATCAATGATTGATATCAAAGGAATTCTTGGTCGAGAAAGAGGAAACAAAAACCAAGTATATGAAACCTAGAAATGCCGCGAAAATTACAAAAAAAATCGCAGCGTTGTTTTGCCCCCAAATCCAGAATTCCCACAAGAGAAACCTAATCTGTAACTATAGCGTTATTTCTCCAATTCCTGATGTTTTGGGTCAGAAACAGAAGGCCAAATCAAGAACCGAATCATGAAAACAAATCACGCTTACAAAGGAATTCTTCATCGAGAAAGCCACAATATGAATGGGAAGGCACCGTATCGTCGCGTTTATGTCCGCCAGCATCCAGAATTATTACAAGAGCAACCTAAACTACAACAAAGAAGTCAAAATAACAAAAAACGAAAGAGGCAAAAAAAAAAAAAATCGCCATTTCTCGAGATGTAAAGGAATCACGGAATCATTCTCATGAGTGGGATGTGTTGGGACTCGAATTAATCTTTTAAAATGAACGAAAGATTTTTTTTTTTTTTTAACATCATCAATATTTTAGCAATTAATATAAAGGACTAAAATCATACAAATTAACTAAGAACTAAGACATCAACCAAAATAATTATTCATAAAATCACGCTATAAAAAAATCGAAACTCTCCGTCGTTGAACATAAAAAAAGCAGATTAATCATTCGTAATTCATAATATAAAACATCAATTAAACATAAAACTCTCCCCACCCATCACGCTATCGTGTCTTCTACTTCTTCCACTTTTGTGCACCAATCCATTCTTTTCCCTTTCTCCCATCTAATTCTGCCTCTTTTGTTATCATTTTGTTTCACTCTTTTTAATCATCTAATTAGATAAATACGGTTCGATTCTGTTCGTATGCGTAAGCTTGTATATATCGTTTAGGGTACAGTAAAAACTCATGAAAAGTCAATTAGTATATTGGGAAGTATCTCTCGGGTCGAGGGTGACGGTATGGAAGTTCATATTTGGATCGATCAAAGAAATCTACACAAAGGTATTGTCAAGATGGGAGCGTCTGATGTGGCCCATTCGATAATCAAATCAGTGCCCCGATCGAGTGGTGATATCTCAGTGTTCTCTCTCTGAACTATATCTTAGGAGTGACTTTTATAACTATCATCCGAAGATTGATCATACATCGATCATTAATATTTATCGTCGTTATTATGTGCTCAATAATCATATTAAAGTCATTGGACATTATTATGATTTTGTTACATATCTCCTCCATAATATTATTTATCGTCGTTATTATGTGCTCAATAATCATATTTTGTAAAAAATATTCTATTCACAATAAATTTTCTTAAATTTTGTTATTGATTTATTATAGATAAAATGTCATGTCACAAGAGAAGCATTTAGTAATGGTATTTCTGATAATAACTATATTGCTGCTTGTTAGGGTGTAACTGAGCTGGCAAAAGCCTTTAGCTTCATCATGTACAAATTAGTCAACTCCCAGTGGTTCGAGTCAACAGATCAGGTGATGCAAGTGAGAATATATAGCTCCACGTTAATGCTGCCTTTAGAATTTAAGGCTTCAAAAACCGCATTACCAGACCCAATATTTCACATAGCTCGCGAGTGGAGACTTCAGCTAATACATGCTGATAGATTATGGAAGACAACAGTTGGCGATGCCCATAAACCTCCTCCTCCTCCTTCTCCAAGATCAAGGCCCCTTCACTAAATGTTATCGAAAGCGTTGTTGGTAGGATTCGGCATTTCCAGGCTCTGCAAGCGGCGGAGCTTGAAGGAGGATAGCTTCTGTGCAGGAGTGGCTTGTGGTTGCTTCTCGGTCATCCTTATGAAACTGTAGGAGCATGCTCCTGACAAGGTGCCCACCACCGGGCCAACAAAATACACCCATAGCGAGTCGTAATCGCTGCTGGCGACGGCCGGTCCGAGTGTCCTCGCCGGGTTCATCGATCCTCCAGATATCGGCCTGCACAAATCGATTCATCTCAACAGCTGTAAACCTGGCTATCTTGCTTGCCATTATTCACATCCTATGTTGTATGTTCTAAAAAGTGACGTTCTTAATCGATTCCATCGATCTAAACTAGTGCTGTGGTGTGCTGAATGCCCGTGTGTGGCAGCTGTTCTTTCAGTATTGAAATGACAAAACACTGTGAGCAGGTAGGTTATTGTTATTGTTATGCATGAAGGAGACTTGGGTTTCATCTTCGAAGATACTTGATGAGCATGGATTTAGGTCACTTCATGTGGGTAGCCTGGTTTCTTGACCATGTCTAAACTAGTTGAAATTGATCAGAATAAAATGTTATTAGTTTATACCCAGCTAGAATGGAGGTTATGCACACTGATGAACCCACAGCTAACCCCGCCAACTCTCCTACCTGCATCAAGCGAAGATGTGTTCCACCAGGTGATCAGAAGAAGAGATAGCATGAAAGTGTCAGAGCTAAAGTGAAAGCACGATGAGAGGCTCACAGCTTTGGTGTCCGTCGCCACCGCAGACGTGACGAACATCATGCAGAAGGTCACCACGATTTCCATGACCAGTGCCTTCACCGCCGTGTCCGACGGCGCCGTGGTCCCGAGATCGGTGATCGGGTGCAGCAGCTCGCGGAGGACGAAGGAAGCGACCATGGCGCCGGAGATCTGAGCAGCCATGTAAAAGGGGACCTGCAGGAAGAGCTAATTGAGTCAACTGATGGGACTTGGATCCAGCATCAAAGATTCATTTGCAAACGATCATTTTTTTCTTCTCCTGTGATCGCCTGACAAATTCTGAGAAGTAACTACTTGTTTACCATGTCAATACCAGGCGAGTTGACGTTGAAGCAATACCTGGTACGTATCCCCTTCTGTAGAAATCGAAGGGGACAAAGAACGTTGTCGGCCTCCAGCAATTAGGATTGATGTGCCTTGCGCTATTATTGGGGAATCCTATTGGTTCAATTTTAGCTTGCCATTGGGCCACCAATCATGGCATGTTGCATACCACTTGTTGAATTGCAAGACTTGTTTGATTCCAGATCAATCCATGTCTCGAGACATACACCTTTCAAATCGAGAGGAAGAAATAGGAGGATTATTTTTTTTTTTACTTTTTCATATTTATTGGTTCATATAGTTCAAAAGGACTTCCTAGCCAAAGACTGTAAGGCACACAAGATCCTCAAAAGATTCACCACACAGTCATGCACCTGTCTGTCATCTTCCTTCCGCCACCCACCACAATAATATCACCAACTCCTCGAGTACTTATGTGTTTGTGTCTGTGATCAACCTGTTGGCAAAGCTCTACGAAAGCAGGATCGCTAGTGGCTAGCTACGAAGGAGGAGTGTTGGCAACAACAGGAGTTAGATGGCGATGCAGCTTGATAGTTGTTATTGGCCCACAGTCATAAATCATGCACTCAATTATTGTTGAGTTGTTCTTCTGCCTTACATGGATGGAGATAAGAGTCATGCAAGAGGCAATTGTTTATTAGATGCAAAAAGTTATCATATCGACAGAAGTCGGAAGAAAAAGATGACCTCTCTCTCTCTCTTCAATCCACTTGTGAACTACAAGAATCTTATCATTACGTAATCATCTCAATACATACTGTTTCTTTTAGAGATCCAGGACGATTTCGATGGAGCTCATATTTATGAAATATAGGAAGGCAATAATTAAGAATATTAAGTTCATCTGATCGGAGTATCGATGGAGGCTTAAAGGACTCCATCGATAACTAGTAAATCTGGTTGACAAAAGGAGGAAACTGGTAAGAACAAAAACCAGTGCATCGGTTTATATGATGAGCTGCTGCCTTGCAGCATAACATCAATCTTAAAAGAAGAGCGAAAGATGATGATGCGCGGAAAAAAAGCTATCTCACCTGTATCCATGGAAAATGCCTGGCGACGGCGAAGGCCAACGTGACGGCAGGGTTCATGTGGGCGCCGGAGATGTGCCCCACGGCATAAATCATGACCGTCACGATCAGTCCTCCGGCGACTGATGCCCCGAGCTGCGAGACCACGGCTGGGTTGCTCTTGCTCAACGCGGCGGAGCCGCAGGTGACAAATACCAGTAAAAAGGTAGCGATCATCTCGGCTACAACCTGAAGTGCATGCAATCCACAGCCGCGAACAAGTGAGTCGTTTTTGTGAACGTGAAACGAACAGCATAGATCAGAAAAATATATGTGGATTAAACATAACAGTAGTCGATCGACACAGCACCTTTCTGGCGAGAAAGGGTGGGAAGACTTCTTTAAGGCTCTTCTGGTGAAGAAGACTTGGAGAGATGTAGGAGTTCTGAGCTGTAACTACATCGATGTCATGGATTTCATTGGAGCTATTAGGCCTTGCGGAGGAAGCCATTTCTCCAAGCTCCAAAGAAACTCCTCAAGGTATGGTCTCTGAGAGCTCCCTACATGCCGCTATTTATAGAGAGGGAGCTGCGGTGGTTGATGATGGCGGCATGTACCTGGACAAAGAAGGCTGTGGCATCTGCGGTCAGCCGGGTTTCCAATTCACCAGTGACCAAGAGCAGTCCCCACACAGGTGGCTTCTTGGTGCAGAACATGCCTACTCTCAGCCATCCACATGAAAGACGTGAAAGATATCAGTTGGGTCAATGAGCTGCTGCCGACCTCAACTTTTTTCTCCGTGGGAGAGACGCACTAAGACTGTGAAGCCACGATTTAAACTTTTAAGTGCCAAAGAAAGATATGGAGTTCGGATTACAGGACATCAACCTCCATTGGTGGGAGAAACGCGAGCTGGGGCAGGCAGCATCTGGGCTTTTGTGGATTCCAAACATTCTCTTGGGAGGATAAATTAATTACCTGTTCCTCTGTTGACTCATGTCGGGGGGGCCAAAGGCGATTGGAGAGATAACTGTTCCTCTGTGGACTCTTATGAAGAAGGAAGGAATCCATATAGACACTGCGGAAAGAAAAAAAAAAAACGAAAGAAGCAAAAGATTTAGATCATATCATATAACACGAACATTTACTGTGCTGCTGTTAACTTTATAAATCATGGTAATTTGGATAACGTATGGAAGACTCCTGCACAGTAATATTATTCTCATCTCTTTTCCCAGTGTCAGGGAGGTATAGAAATAGTTTATTCGTAAAAGCCATTGTCATCAAAGTGAAAGGAAGACAACAAGATACGCATTCAAACGCTTCCACTTTCTTTATCTTTTGGTCTTATCGAAACATCAAGAAGACCTTGGCACAGCAATGCTCGACAGGAAGTGAAGGTGCAATGATGCTACACTGTGGAATGATCCACACTAAAATGATATGATACATATATGAACATCAACCACAAGTTCCACGAACGACAGAATAATTTCTTTCAGTGTTTCATTAGCGTTACAAATGAATCGACTTGCTACAACTGTGATTTTTATTATGTGAATCGGCATTTCTCTACGACGATCACAGAATCTGTAGTATTACCATACAAGCGAAAACTCGTGTGAAACTGGATGGAAATTTAATGATGAGGATTCCTTGTGTTCTTGTCCGAGTAAACGAGAATAGTTTTGTATGAGATTGCTACGTAGTTGATTTCTGAGAGAATGGACCGATTGCTGCCACCAAGGCAACGATAGGCAAAGGGGACAATGCATGTTACTTGGACCAACCCCGCACCTTGGAAAAGCCACATTATTGAAGAAAGAAGCTGACTTGTGAGCACAGTCGGGTGCACCATCCGGTCCACTATCGATGTATATACCTGAAAGCAGTAGTATGGTCGATTTTTGTGTGATATATTTCTTCTTTTTCAGGGAAGAAATCAGAGAAGGTCCTTTAGGTGGTCACACACACCACAGTCGATCGATGTACATATTAGAATTAGAAAGTTTCTCACTTCGTCAAGTCTCTATCGAAACGAGGAGGAAGACCACTGCTGCTCCCATGCCAACTCCTCGTTCTAAGAAACATGTAAGGTAGTCCACAGGTCATCACTGGGAGATCGAGGGGCATTAATGTTCCAAGGATCATCCATCGGAGGGTTATCGACTCTGTCGTGATATATTATGACATATCATTGAGATATTGAGAGGATCATATAATCTTATCGTGATTTATTTCCTTCAATAATATCCTGTAGTAGAAATAAACCTTAAAAGTATTGAGTGTGAAGTGAAGAGAGATGGATTGAAAGTGAAATAAGCTGCAATTAAATGCGGCTGTTGTTCACTCTAAATTATCATCCAGAAACGTAGTTTTCAGGTTGGGGTCTCCAGAAATAATGACACTGAGGGTTTCTTTTTGGACAGCCTGCTTGTGGTCGACCCCAAAAAACAAAAAAAAAAATACTTGGAAGCAATGGAGTGTGCTTGTCTCTATTTCATGCACACCATAGTTGAGTTGGGTCTTACATGGTGGAGGAGTAGTACTACAGGAGGAGGAGATGGAGCATCTGTGTTCGGTCCTCACCACTGACTGAGCTGAATGAAACTAAAACAAAGTCACCAATGGCTGTGGGGAGTAGTACTCCACGGCGGAGAGCCACTCTCGCATGGCGAAGAGAGGCATGCAGAGACGCACTAATACCGCTAAACTGGGAAAAGCGCATGAGCAGTTCCCATCTTTTTTGGTTCAGAGATCACATGAAGTGTCTTCTCCTTCCAGAAAAAGGTCCTCCCCCCTTTCTCCAGAGATCATATAGCATGCGTATAATTGGGTATGGAATTCGCCACTCTTCCCCATGATATGATGCTGGTGGAGGTGGTGGTGGTGGTGGTGGTGGTGGTGGTGGTGGTGGTGGTAGTGGTAGTGGCGGTGGCCCTACTACGAGTCCTTGATGCCTACCATATGGTTGGGGGAATTGTTGGCTTGGAATGGCTTCATGGTCACCAGGCGTTGATGCAGAGACCACAGGCACAAAGGCCACCGGTGATATCTTTGCGAACGACAGCAAGCATCACTTATCTCCACCGGAAGGAATGCTTCTGCCTCCGTACGGCTGTCACGAGACACTGGAAAAAGACTCTTATCAAATGGACAGGATGAAAGTGGACAGTAGGATTTCTCTTGGAGTGATTCGAACGAGACAAGATTCTTGAATCGACGAAAACATTTATTTTGAGTTATCAACCCACCCTGGCGATAGCATTCTTTGATCCTATCCTACGTTTTGGCGGCCTTAACAGTAGGATAAGTAACTCGAGAAAGACTGCATGCAGCATTCGGAATCTATATTCTGTACTGAGTCTGAAACTGACTTTGATCTTACGACCTTGCAGAAGAGTAAAAAAAAAAGTCAAACAACAATAAAACAAAAAAAAAAAAACTTATTAATCGTTTTTGTTTGATTCTTAAAAAGAGAGAGAGAGAGAGAGGGAGAGAGGAAAATTTTTTCTTGAGTCATATAACTTGATATGGCAAATGCCGACCTGGCTATCAAGTCATCACGCCCTGAGACAACTAGGCCGCTGACGTGGCCAAACCAACGTAGCTGGTCGACCGGATGTATGAAGGACACCAGGTGCCGTACAGCCGACCTAGCACAGGTAAGGTCGGCAACCCCTACCTGCAGGCGCACGTCTCACCACCAGTACGGCAGGCATGGCGACAGGCGCGGCAGCATGGTGAGTCATGAATGTGGTAAGGTCGTCAGGTACGAACAACCCACAGCACCCACTATAAAAGCTCCTGCACCTCCACAGGGCAGGGGGATCGCAAAACAGACTACTAAACTAACTTGATCGTCGGAGGGGTCACGTCGGGAACCTACCCGACCCGACCTCCTTGCAGGAACCAGCGGCCGACCCCAACAGGACGATCCCCTCTTCACCCGGGCTTCGCCACTCCAGCATCAGAATTCCCGAGCCGACCCCTGAATCACCGCTCATCCGGACCAGCTCCGCTCTGCGCCGAAGAGATTGTGAAGCGGGCGGCCTAGCGCACACGGGCCTGGACCAGCAAAGGCTTGATCAGCACATTTGAAGACGGGACGCGTCCTCTAGGCCAGCACCAAATTCGTCTCTATCATTTTTTGGCGCTAGAAGGAGGGCCCATGTCGCCAGAACGCCCACTCGCTGACTCGGGCACAGAGCACCGGACGGAGCCCGATCACCCTCGGTCGGCCGAGGAAGCCTCGGCTGCCATGCCGACTCCCAACCGTTTTTGGAGAATGATGACCGACCCCGGGTTCCCATCGCCCGCGTCGAATCCTGCGCCCCCCATGGTCACTGCCGAGGCCTTCCTCGGCCTCACCAGCCAAGTCCAAGCACTTGCAGGCATGGTACAAACTATAATCCTGTACCTGCCACAACTGATGCATACGGCGGCGCATCAATCAGCGCCCGCAAGCGGAGTCACCAACGGCCCCAGGTCGGGGAATCCCGCCAGTCACCGAGGTGCCACCACCCCGGGTGACCGAGGCCCCACCACCTCGGGTCCCGGTTTCGCCGACATCGACACCAACCCGATCCCAAAGCCGATCTCACAATCCAGCACCGACTGAACCTGATCCTGATATTCTGTCAACCGACTCCACCGACTCTCTGAGGAAGCAGGTCCGCCGAGTCCATCAGCGACTTGACGAGGTTCAGAAAGAAGTCTTCAGATCGAAAGACGAAGTCGGGAAAAGCTCTAAAGGAGGCTCCCCATTCACCCCTGAGATACACTCAAAGCCCCTGCCGCCAGCCTTCAGGCTACCAGCCCTCGAGCCCTACGACGGCAGCGGAGACCCGGTAGAGCATGTCGCTACATTCCGTGCCCAGATGGCCCTTTACGACACTTCGGAGGCACTGATGTGTCGAGCCTTCCCGACCACCCTCAGAGGATCGGCCAGAAACTGGTATGCTCGGCTAAAACCCGCTTCCATACCGTCATTTGATGTATTGGCAAGGGAATTCGAGTCGAGTTTCCTGGCAAGCGCGTGCCCGAGGCCCACCACAGCCTCGCTCCTCAGGATGGCCCAAGGAAGCGACGAGCCCCTCTCCCAGTTTGTAAGAAGGTTCACCTCACAAGTACAGGGCATTCTGGACCTCCATCCGTCCCTGGCCATCCAGGTATTTCTGACGGGGCTGAAGCCGTCAAGGTTCTTTTGGTCGCTAATCGAGCGGCCACCAACGACTCTGCCAGAGATGTTGCAACGGGCACATCAGTATGTGGCTGCCGAGACCCTAATAGCCGGCAAGCGGGACGAGGCGAAACACCCTCGGGGCGAACAGTCTCGGGGGCATCCAGCCCCGCCTCCCAAGAAAAGGGAGGACAGGTCGGGCCTGCTGCCAATTAGACCTCCTCCAATTCCCCTCAACTCAACCCGAACGGAGATCTTCTTCCAAATACGGGAGAAGGGACTCTTGAAGGCACCAAGCCCGATGAAGTCGCATCCTGAGCGGCGTGACAAGAGGAGGTACTGCCGGTTCCATCGAGAGTATGGTCACGACACCGAGGAATGTCGCGACCTCCAGTACCAGATTGAGGACCTCATTCGGCGCGGTCATCTGCGGCGATACGTCCGCGAGCAGCCCCCTCTCGCGGACGGTCGACCACCCCAAGACCTGTCCCCCCGACCGCAAGGTCCGGTCGAAAAACAGATCGACGTCATCTTCGGCGGCCCAGCCTCAGGCGGCAACAGCTCGTCGGCACGCAAAGCATATGCGCGATCTGAGGTCGGGAAGAGGTCGCTACATCACGAAGAGCTCGATGTCACATTCAGGTCGCAAGATGAAGAGCATGCATCTCACGATGACGCGCTAGTAATCTCAATCCGCATGGCAAATGCCTACGTCAAGCGGGTTATGATCGACACGAGAAGTTCGGCCGACATTTTATATTTTGATGCATTCCAACGGTTGGGATTGACCGACCTAAACCTCACCCCCCTAACATCTACCTTGACAGGGTTCACTGGGGATTCCATTTCTCCCATGGGGATGACTACGATCCCTGTCACGTTCGGGGGAGAGCCGAGGTCAAAGACACTGATGGTATCATTCATGGTGGTCAGGCTCCCATCCGCATACAACGCCATCATCGGGCGCCCGACCCTAAACTGGCTTAGGGCGGTCGTCTCAACGTACCACCGGATCTTGAAGTTTCCAACTCAAGCCGGGGTCGGCGAGGTCAGAAGTGACCCGAAGGAGTCCAGACAATGCTACCTGACGGTGACAGCGCTGTGCAAGAAACCAAGAGCCGAACCGATCGACGCCACGCATCCTGACCCAGTGGAAGCTGCCCCGGACGCCCACTCCGCAGAGAAAGTTCTCGAGCTACCGTTGGACCCGAGCCGCATGAGCAAGCGGGTAAAGGTCGGGTCGGAGCTTACGGAGAGTCAACAAGTTCAGCTGATAGACTTCCTGAGGAGGAACGACGACGTTTTCGCGTGGACCCCGAACGACATGCCAGGGATCGACCCGGAGATTGTCCAACACTACTTAAACATCTCCCCCGACGCCCGGCCGGTGAAGCAGAGCCCTCGGAAATTTGCTCCGGATCGCCAGAGGGCCGTAGAAGACGAGGTCACACGCTTGTTGGACGCACAGCTCGTCGAAGAAGTAAAGTACCCGACCTGGTTGTCCAATGTTGTACTCGTTAAAAAGGCAAATGGAAATTGGCGGATGTGTGTTGATTATACTGATCTCAATCAGCTTGCCCGAAGGACTGCTACCCGCTTCCCCGCATCGACCAACTTGTGGACGCCACGTCCGGGCATCAGCTGCTCTATTTTATGGATGCCTTCTCGGGATACAACCAGATCCAAATGGCTCCGAGAGACAAAGGAAACACGGCATTTATCACGCACAACGGGACATACTGCTACAAGGTGATGTCGTTCGGATTGAAGAATGCCGGTGCGACCTATCAGCGCCTCGTCAATCGAATGTTCAAAAACCAGGTCGGAAGGAACATGGAAATATATGTCGACGACATGATAGTCAAAAGCCGACATGCCGAGACCCATCTCGCCGACCTGGAGGAAACGTTTCGCACGTTGAAGAAATACAGGATGCGCCTCAACCCAGCGAAGTGCACTTTCGGCATCACGGCCGGGAAGTTTCTCGGCTTCATAGTGCATCAACGAGGAATCGATGCCAACCCCGACAAAATAAAAGTCATACAGGAGATGCAGTCCCCTAAGACCACAAAGGAGGTACAACGACTTGCGGGAAGGATAGCGGCCCTGAGCCGCTTCATTTCCCGGGCCGGTGACAAGAGTTCAGCCTTTTTTCGTGCATTAAAGTCGGCAAAAGACTTCAAATGGACCCCCGAATGCGAGGAGGCCTTCCACCAACTCAAAAGTCACCTCGAGAGCCTACCGCAGCTGGCCTCGGTGAAAGATGGCGAGCCCCTCGGCCTATACCTTGCTGCGACCGATCTGGCAGTTAGCTCGGTCCTGGTAACGCTTGACAAAGCCGGGGAAAGGCCGGTCTACTACACCAGCCACGTTTTGGCAGGGCCTGAGCTTCGATACGCCCCCATAGAAAGGATAGCCTTGGCGCTTATTCTGGCCTCCAGAAAACTGAGGCCATATTTCCAGACACACCCCATTAAAGTAATAACCGACCAACCCCTGCGCCAGATCCTCTCCAAGTTTAATGTTGCAGGTCGGATGCTGAAGTGGTCGGTAGAGCTGGGGGAATTCGATATCGAATATGAGCCGAGAAAGGCAATCAAAGGCCAAGTGCTCGCGGATTTCCTATCGGAGCTCATGCCGCCACTGGCTCTTCAAAATCCGACCCCCGGATGGACCTTACATATCGATGGGTCAGCCAACTCGGAAAGAGGAGGGGTCGGCTTGGTGCTCAAAGACCCTTCCGGCCACGTGTACGAACACGCCTTGCGACTAGGGTTCAGAGCCACAAACAACGAGGCCGAGTACGAAGCGCTCTTGTTCGGCCTCAAGGTCGCGGCCGATCTAGGGGCAGAAGACATAGAGGTGTTCACCGACTCCCAACTCATCGCCGGCCAGGTTAATGGTAAGTTTGAAACCCAGGAAACGACGATAATCAAATACATTGCCGAGGTGCGGCTGGCGGCGACGCGGTTTCAAAGATTTACCGTCACCAAGGAGCATGCAACAAGAACACGCAGGCAGATGCCTTGGCCAAATTGGCTTCCTCCCGCGCGACCGACACACCAACCGGAGCAATGGTAAGGACCGTCGGGCCATCCATTGGCCCGACCCTCATGACTGTCGGTCAAGAAGACGGAGGCTGGACCAACGAGATCCTCCGCTTCAAACAAGCGGGAGTTCTCCCTGAGGATAAGGCGGCCGCCCGAAGAGTCAGAAGGGCGGAGTCATGGTACTGCATCATCGATGGCCACCTCTACCGGCGAGGCTTCAGCCGACCCCTGCTTCGTTGTTTGAATCCGACCGAGGCACAGACCACGTTAGCCGAGATCCACGAGGGAATATGTGGAGACCATGTCGGCGCGCGCACCCTGGCACACATGGTTCTCAGGCAAGGTTATTATTGACCCACACTATGAAAGGATGCCCAAGCTTATGTTCGGGGCTGTGAGCCATGCCAAAAGCACGCCCAACTCCAACATAGACCGATGGTACCACTCTCGACTGCCGACTGCGCATGGCCCTTCGCCCAATGGGGAATGGACCTCCTCGGCCCGTTCCTCCCAGCTTCAGGACAGAGAAGGTTTTTGATAGTAGGCGTCGACTATTTCACCAAGTGGCTCGAAGCCGAGCCGCTGGCTTCCATCACCGAAAAGCAAGTCGAAGGGTTCGTATGGAAGAGCATCATAACCAGGTTCGGCCTCCCAAGGGCGATCATCACCGACAACGGCACGTAGTTCAACAACGCAAAGTTCAAAGCGTTCTGCCAGAGCTATCGCATCCAACTAAAGTTTAGCTCGGTTGCCCATCCCTAAGCTAACGGCCTGGCCGAGGTAACAAACCGGGCCATCCTTGAAGGATTGAAAAAGAGGGTCTCCAACGCCACAACTTCTTGGGTAGAGGAGCTCCCGAGTGTCCTATGGGCGTTGAGAACAACCCCTAAAACCCCGACGGGTGAGTCACCTTATAGCTTGGCGTTCGGCACGGAAGCCGTACTGCCCCCCGAGGTGGTTTTCTCGACTCTCCGAATCCAGACCCAAAGTCAGGAGGGGTCCGATCAGAACCTCCGCAGGAACCTCGACCTATTAGAGGAAAGACGAGCCGATGCTCATCTCAGAGCGCTGGCCTACAGGAGGGTTGTCGCAAGAATCTACAACCGACGCGTACGCCCACAGCACGTCGGGACGGGCGACCTGGTCCTCCGGAAAACCGAGGTCAGCGATCCGACTCGGTCCCGTGGCAAGCTGGCCCCGAATTGGGAGGGTCCTTACCGGGTCATAGATACTATCCGAGAGGGGACTTATACTCTGGCAACCATGGAAGGTCGGGTATTATCGAGAACCTGGCACATTACGAACTTGCGAAAGTTTTACGTGTGACCATGTATTACGACTCGTACCGAATCAAAATGCAACAATGGCACCAAAACGCCAAGGCTTGTATTGACTTCTGGAAAATACAAAACGGGTCAGGGCCGATCTGAGGGCTACCTGACCCGAGTTACAAGCTTCAAAAAGGAAAAGGAAAAGAACAAAACAGGTCAGGGCCGATCTAAGGGCTACCTGACCCGAGTTACAAGTTCCAAAAGGAATAAAAACTAAGTGAAGAACAAAATTAAGACTCGGGAGGCACCGAGTCGTCAAAATCCTGCCGACGCTCCATTGGTACTGAGTCGTCCTCGGGGTAAATGGTGAACGGATCCTCTTCGACGTCGGCATCGGGGTGGCGGGCACGAAAGCGAGCTCGCGCCACCCGATACCCGTACTCGTAGGTGACCCGTCCCATCCGCTTTAAACCTTCTTTGAAGCCGAGGGACTCCTTGTATTCCGCGACGGCAGTTATGGGCAGCTCAGCTCGGGCATGCTCCAAGTCCTTCACGGATTGAAGCAGCTCATCGTCCATCCTCCTGGCCCTGCCTCGGGCCTCTTTCAGTAGATGCTGGGCATCACTCAGATGGCCCCTCAGCTCCCTCTCCGAGGCCTCATGCTTGAGGAGCTCCTCTGCTCTTTCAGACTTAACTTTCTCGAGCTCCTCCTTCAGCCTCGACGCCCGCTCCTCGGCCTCGGCAACTGCCTCGGGCCCGCCTTTCGACTTCAGGATGTCAAGCTCCTCTTGCTGCTGCTTTACTCGATGGTCCATGAAGGTGATCAACCGACCAGCATCATGGACCCGGTCGACCAACGCCATCTGAAGGTGTTGGCTCTGCACGGAAGGACTCCGTTAGAAAGAAAAAGAAAAAAGAGAGGGAAAAAGGGAAATGAACTCGCAGGTCGGCAGACTTACCAGGACGAGCTCTTTGGTGGCTCGGGCCATCAAAACCTCCGATGGGAGCGTGTACAGCTCCCGCGCCAATTGAGGGTGGAGGATCCCCCTTTCATACTCCTCGGCGGCCAACGAAGTATGCCATACCTTCGTCGAGTTCTTTCGTCCCGCCCACCGAGCCTGCAGCTCCTTCTCGGGGTCTTGGTGCCCCAGGTCAGACATCATAAGGGCATAGTAACCCTAGTCTCCTTTGTAAACTTTTGTCCTTAAGAGGTCCTTCATGGACCTCAGACGCTCATGAACCGGAGAAGCGGCCCCCTCCTCAGATTCGGCGGGCGCTTGCGGCCTCGCGGGCGACGCAGCTGGCTCCTTACCCTTGGAGCGGGGTCGGGAACCACCTTCGCCGACCGGGGACTTGTGCTTCCTCGACAGCACCTTTACCCTCTTGACGGGTTTCCCCGTCGCGCCGGCCCGTTCAGTCGGAGGGGGAGCCGGTCTCTTCGCCGACGCCCTCGGAGCCTCTCGAGCTGGGGATGAACTGGCCTCACGGGCGGAGGGGCGGCTCGGCGGGGCCCATCCCCCAGCTACTCTCGGCATCCCACGAAGATCCCCGAAATCCATCCGGTCTGCATCACAACTCACAGGTCAGTAAAAGATTAGTAAGGTTTGAGCAAAATAAAATGCTAGTACCCTTGGAGGCCGGACTCAAACCCGCCTCAACGAGCCAAAGCTCGGTCATTTCCTTGATCGCACAAGAAGAGGAGAGGATCCCCTTCAGTCGACCGACCAGGACGGCCTCCTCCTCGGACAGATAAGGGGGGGCGTTGCGAATCGGATGAGCCGACCAGCTGAACCCAAATCCCCAACCTAGACCACTGACATAAAGGTAGCGGGACTTCCAACCCTTATTACTGGAAGGAGCCTCGCTCACCCTAAAATCGACTCGGGCGGTGAGGTAGTAACCGCCCCGACTCTTACACAGGCGAAAGCACGCCATGAACAAGTCCCGAGTCGGGATAATTCCCGCTCCTCGGCACTCACCTAAAAAAACCACTAGGTAACGCCACGAGTTGGGCGCTACCTGGCTCGGAGAAATTCTCCACCGCTTCAGGCACTCCTCGATCAGAGGGTGCAAAGGAAACCGAAGGCCGGCTTCCAGGGCATCCACTGAGATGCACATGCCAGGGACGTCCAAGCTATAAGGACGTTGCCCCGGCTCTGGAACATACAACCCGTATTCAGCCGGGATGCTGTACCGTGCCCTGATCGCGGCAAGTGACCCCTCGGTCACCGCCGAATCGAGGTCATGATGTGACATCATGACCTCCAAGTCCCTCTGAACCCGCGCGTCGACAGGCGACGGGGGCCCGGAAGACGCTCCCGAGGAACTAACCCCGGGACCGCTATGACTCGACTCCCCCGACTCCGAGGGAGAAACGACCCTGACACTAGTCGAGGAGTCCGACGAGGTCATCGCGACCTGTTAAAAGGGGGGCTGCCGAGCTGAAAAGGCGAAGGGTACTAAGGTGGTCCGAGGCAGAGGCAGGAAGGAAGCGAAAGAAGCAAGTAAGGTCTTTGCGCAACCCCCCAACCAATTTATAGCACCCAGGTGAGCCGTTTCAGCTTCCCGAGGTGAGAGAAAAGGTCGTCGCGCCGAAGAAACACTCAGCGCATTGAATGCGCCATGATTATGACCGAAACCCTAGGCAGAAGATCGAAACCCTAGGAAATATATATATATATATATATATATTATATGCGTACATAAAAAACATTATCGTGGGGGCGCAAATCTCCGGATTTGCGCCCGAGTTCGCCCTCTCGGCCAAATCTCCGGATTTGCGCCCGAGTTCACTCTCTCGGCCAAATCTCCGGATTTGCGCCCGAGTTCTCCCTCTCGGCCAAATCTCTGGATTTGCGCCCAAGTTCTCCCTCTCGGCCAAATCTCCGGATTTGCGCCCGAGTTCACCTTCTCGGCCAGATCCCCGGATTTACGCCCGAGTTCACTCTCTCGGCCAAATCTCTGGATTTGCGCCCGAGTTCACATTCTCAGCCAGATCCCCGGATTTGCGCCCGAGTTCACCTTCTCGGCCAAATCTCCAGATTTGCGCCCGAGTTCGTCCTCTAGGCCAAATCTCCGGATTTGCGCCCGAGTTCTCCCTCTCGGCCAAATCTCCGGATTTGCGCCCGAGTTCACCTTCTCGGCCAAATCTCCGGATTTGCGCCCGAGTTCACTCTCTCGGCCAAATCTCCGGATTTGCGCCCGAGTTCGCCCTCTCGGCCAAATCTCCGGATTTGCGCCCGAGTTCTCCCTCTCGGCCAAATCTCCGGATTTGCACTCGAGTTCGCCCTCTCGGCCAAATCTCCGGATTTGCGCCTGAGTTCACTCTCTCAGCTAAAAATCTGGATTCACCCCCGAGTTCACGCTCGGTCGGATCTAGCCTCCTGCGCCATATTCCCGAGCTCACGCTCGGTCGGATCTACTCACGCGGCGCTACATTCCCGAGTTCACGCTTGGTCGGATCTAGCCTCGTGCGCCATATTCCCGAGCTCACGCTCGGTCGGATCTACTCACGCGGCGCTACACTCCCGAGTTCACGCTCGGTCGGATCTAGCCTCCTGCGCCATATTCCCGAGCTCACGCTCGGTCGGATCTACTCGCGCGGCGCTACACTCCCGAGTTCACGCTCGGTCGGATCTAGCCTCCTGCGCCATATTCCCGAGCTCATGCTCGGTCGGATCTACTCGGGCTGCCCCACGTTCCACGTCATTCGAAATCCTTAGAAGTCCGCGCTCAAGACTAGTTTAAGGCAACCCCAAACAGCGATCAAGCGCAAGACCTCATCTTCGACACCCCCATCAGGCGCCTCGAGAGGGTCTACCCGGGGGGGGGGAAGAATGATATGGCAAATGCCGACCTGGCTGCCAAGTCATCACGCCCTGGGACAACTAGGCCGCTGACGTGGCCAAACCAACGTAGCTGGTCGACCGGATGTACGAAGGACACCAGGTGCCGTACAGCCGACCTAGCACAGGTAAGGTCGGCAACCCCTACCTGCAGGCGCACGCCTCACCACCAGTACGACAGGCACGACGAGAGGCGCGGCAGCATGGTGAGTCATGAATGCGGTAAGGTCGTCAGGTACGAACAACCCACAGCACCCACTATAAAAGCTCCTGCACCTCCATAGGGCAGGGGGATCGCAAAACAGACTACTAAACTAACTTGATCTTCGGAGGGGTCACGTCGGGAACCTACCCAACCCGACCTCCTTGCAGGAACCAGCGGCCGACCCCAACAGGACGATCCCCTCTTCACCCGGGCTTCGCCACTCCAGCATCAGAATTCCCGAGCCGACCCCTGAATCACCACTCATCCGGACCAGCTCCGCTCTGCGCCGAAGAGATTGTGAAGCGGGCGGCCTAGCGCACACGGGCCTGGACCAGCAAAGGCTTGATCAGCACATTTGAAGACGGGACACGTCCTCTAGGCCAGCACCAAATTCGTCCCTATCATAACTTTATTTATTTCAACACTAACCTTCCCGTAACCGTTGACATCCATCCATAGCTTATATGATGATAGTATGAGTGCAGTCGGATTTGATTCTGTCAATCTCGATTTATTACATGCCGATAAGTAGTGAAGTGGTCACAAAAAAAAAAAAAAAAAACTAAGACTTGAAAACGAACCTTTCTTAAAAACATGTGGATAGTTCTTTAAGAGTCAAAGAGCTCAAAAATCAATTATTAATGGACCTTATCGAGTTGTTATATATTTTTGCTGGTTGCTGCTACAAGCCATGTAAACTATTGGTTTGAGAATAGTATCTTATTGTACATGCACAGAGAGAGAGAGAGAGAGAGATAATTTAGGCACCCACGAGCAACTCTCAGTAGCAAATTAAAGCTATAAAAATGGAGGTCAATGCTCATTATTAGAAGTAACAGTGAGAAAAGAAAGCTTGCACAAAATCCCAGAGACATCGACTCCGCCATCAGCGACGAGATTCGTGGTCCGCCAGAGTCCAAGAACTCCAAAACATGACAACCACGGATGCCTGCAAAAGAGTTCAAATAACAGGTCGACTCTGCCATAACCAGGAGAACAGGGAAAGATCAACTCGCCTTTGATTTCCCTGCTTGCTTTTTGGTCCCATCAAATAAAGTAGTCTGCTCACGAGGGAGAAGACGACTCCAAGCTTCATGGTGACCATGGATCTAAAGTCCGATAACCATGGTGATCATATGTTCCCATCCGACTCGAATGAAAGATGAAGAGGCGATGCTTTTGATAGACCTATGATTTGAGTGGAATCTGCGTGACATTCTTATCTGATGAAATTTCTCGAAGAGTTTGTCACTTTGTCTTATAGAACTCATAACCAAGAATGATAAACCAGATTACGTATATATAAACAGATAGAGCCTTACAGGTAATCGGATTGTGCGGACCAATCAACGCCGCCTCCCATCAACAGAGGTCAAGTCCGCTCCAAACTCTCTTCCGGAGACGCCGCCGCTTCCGCTTGCGCAGCTGGTGCAAGTAGTTTAGATTACGTCCTTCCTCGCTCTCTCTCTCTCTCTCTCTCTCTCTCTCTCTCTCTCTCTCTCTCTTTCTCTGTGTGTGTGTGTGTGTGTGTGTCGATCCATAACCAGTTCTGTCTGTTTCAGCGAGATCGAGAAGAGGATGGCTGTGAAACCATCAATATCAGATCCAGAGGCCGGAACTCATGCCGTGCTTGTCGCCGGTGACGAGGGTGGCCCTGGCGTCATCGTGCCCCTCCTCCGCCCATACGGGCATGAGATCCAGTGCAGGAAGCCGCGGCAAGAGTCTCCGCAGGCCGGTGCTACCTTCCTTAGGACTTGTTTCAATGGACTCAATGCCTTATCAGGTGACTCCTCCTCTTCCTGCAGCGAAGGCTTCAAGTATCTGACACCGTTTCTGCTCATGGATTTATTTCTTCCATCTTTTGATCAGTTATTTCTTAGTAACTCTTTCTTCTGTGAGTTCTTGTTTTATATTTTTTTATTTATGTTTATTCTATATCTTATAAGTGATTTCATCCCTATCTTTTGGAAAAATCCAATTAAAAAACGTAGTACCAATCTCTTTTCCCATGAGGTTTGAAGTGCTCATGAACAGTGTTTGATTCACCATACGACTAAAAATGAGATGAATAAGGTGCCATTACTATGTTAATAATAATCACATGATCCTCACAAAATTATTCATATCTATCTAAATTAGTATTGAAAATTTTAAAAATATTAAAATATCTCTAAATTCATTTTTTTTAAAGAATCAAATGAACAATTACTAAAAATAACAAATGAAGGATTCTTTTTTTTTTAAACAGGTTTATTTTTTTAATCAAATACATAGAAAATTATTTAATTAACAAAACATATATGACTTTGAAATTATTATTAGCAACATATTACAAGAAAATAAATAAATCATGCACTAGGAATTAACATCATTCAGAAGTTTAGTTTAGAAACAGACTGAACCATTACATCTCAAATAACCAAAGCTTAAAATCAAAAGGGAAAAGGGAAAAGAAAGGAAGAAAACCTGGAAAGAGGAACACAAGGAAAGAATTAAAGAGACAGAGAGGGAAGACATTACAAGTTCTTGGTATCAAGCATCACTGTGGAGGATGCACCATGGAAATATTACCTATTATGATGACTATAATTTTGAAATTACAAGCTAAAAAATTATAGTGTGATTTGTGTTCTTTGAGCCACGGATGTCTATTTTTGGTATGCTTTGATGATTGCAGTTGCAGATTTCGTTCTGCGTTCTCATTTTGCTCACGCGATACATAGTGTTGGCGACTCTACAGAAGCATCACAGAGATGGATTCATGATTCATGGTGGTTTTTGTTTCGCAGGCGTTGGGATAGTATCGATCCCGTATGCCCTCTCAAGTGGAGGATGGTTGAGCCTCATCGTCCTCTTCATGCTGGCAGCCATCTGCTGCTACACCGGACTACTCCTGCAGCGCTGCATGCAAAGGAGCCCAACCATCAAAACCTACCCGGACATCGGGGAGTTTGCATTTGGCCACAAGGGAAGGGTCGCCGTCTCCGTCTTCATGTACCTCGAGCTCTACCTCGTCGCCATCGGATTCCTTATACTGCAAGGGGACAACTTAGACAACCTGTTCCCCGGCGCCAGTCTCCGGATCGGAACGCTTACGATAGCAGCGAAGCAACTGTTCGTCATCCTCGTCGCGCTCGTCGTCCTGCCGACCACGTGGATGCGGAGTATGGGGCTGCTCGCTTATGTCTCTGCCGGCGGAGTGCTGGTTTCCGTCATCATGGTTTGCTCTGTGCTCTCAGCTGCCACAGTTGAGGTTGGCTTCCATGAAAGAGGCAGACTTCTGAACTCGAGTGGATTCCCCACCGCGTTAGGTTTGTACGCCTTCTGCTACTGCGGTCACGCAGTGTTCCCCACCTTATGCACCTCGATGAAAGACTCCACCAAATTCTCAAAGGTCTGTGATTTGCAAGAACTCACTCGTTGATTTATGTATTCTACTTTCTCTTACTCCCCCCTTATCGTTTGCAGGTATTGATCGTCTGCTTTACTCTCTGCACTATCAACTATGGATCGATGGCGATCATCGGATATCTCATGTACGGCGACGACCTGAAATCCCAAGTGACTCTGAATCTTCCCATCGGAAACATAAGCTCAAAGATTGCAATATACACGACGGTGGTGAATCCGCTCACGAAATATGCACTGATGGTTACACCCATCGCAAACGCCATCGAAGAAAGATTGGCGGAATACAACAAAAGCTTGGAACCGTACTATCTGAGAACACTCCTAATGCTCAGCATGGTTGCAGTAGCTTTAGCGGTTCCGTTCTTTGGATACCTCATGGCGTTCATCGGATCATTGCTAAGTGTGGTTGTCTCCATTCTGCTCCCATGTCTCTGCTACCTCAAGATCTTCAAACCCCACAGCATTCATGTGGTGGAGCTGGTGATTGTTTTCTGTATTCTGATGGTGGGGTGCGTGATGGCAGTCACAGGTACTTACACGTCTTTGAGAGAGATCTATCAGAAACTATGAAGAGTCTTTGTCAGGTGTGATCAGCCTTGTAAGAGAAAACTAGTTTTGACTGGTAAAAGGTTAAGCTTAACATTATTTATCCTCGTATGAATGTTAAGCTTAGATGTTTTCTCACACATAATACTTCTAAATATTTTATTAATAATATTATTAAAATTGCAACTATTATAATATATATCAAAGAAGAAACATAACAATCACTAGAATAATAATTAGCATTAACAAATGTGGGTTTTATAACCAAAGGAGCATAAAAATGCCAAGTACTGTTGAAGACATATATATTTTGCCTACTTAATAGAATCCTTATTTAAGGGAGTCTATGGCTTTTATGAAACAGGCTCTAAGCCTAAATTGACTTTAAATACACCAGGAATTGACTCTATCATATTTAGCATTCACTACTTTTAACCCAAATATTTAGTTCCTTTTGTTTGTAAAGTAAATTTGAATAAATATAAATCATAATCCTTAAACTCCCCTCCAGAAACAAGAGACAGACAACTTTAGTTATCTTTTTCATTAAAAAATTATCTTTATAGATAAATAGTGAATATGAGTAACTCCCAAAATAACATTCCTAAGTGTAAGAGAGATAAGTAGTTTATCATCCATTAAGTTTCTTTTGGATTTGATTAAGAATAACTTCACTAATCTTTTTTTCAATTCTCTTAGGAGCAATATAAGTGCCCTAATTACTTAAAATAAAAATTTATCTATCCGATAATAAATTTAGCATAAAAATTACTCCTGGTGTTTCTATGAATGTGACAAAGATTTTTTTTTTAATTTTATTGATACTAATCTTTTGGAAGGTCAAAAGCTAGTAAGTCTTGAAGATCTCCAAAATATAACATCACATAATTTATGATTAGTATGAAAATAAAGAAAAATACTATCGACAGACATTAAGTAATATTTTTTTTATTTTATTCTTGAAGTGAATGATGATAGCTTACCTTTTTCACAGACATTATACAACAGATTTATATTTATAAATCTTATACAAATATATATGTTTGGGCAATTAATCTCCAAAATTTATTCTCAACTCAAATCTTAATGTCAAAGTTGACCTTCATTTTTTATACAATGAAAAGATGTTTGGTACTTTCCACTTTTCCAATTTTCTATTAGAAAAAAATATTTCAGTGGAATAATTTTTTTTTGTCAAAATAGATTTCATATCAAAATACAAACTTATTATCAAAAATAAATATTAATCAAAGTAACATAAACAATAGAATAATGAATCAATCATAAAGTTAGACATCTAATTTTTATGTAAAAAATTGAATGCAAAAAAAATCATGAAACTATAGGCCAATTCAAACCTCTACTATCGTCACTAATGATAATAAATTTATAATAAATATTATTCAGAATAATTAAAGGATCATGATAACATCAAGAACATATATTTTGACTTAATAATTATATATCATTGATGAATTTTATCAAAAGAAAATATTTAGATTTTATTAATTGAGTATATAAAATAATAACTCAAAGAGAATAAATTGTAGATCTATAGTATTAGGATTGTAAGACTTATTAGAAGAATTCTCCATATAAAATTTGGATTAAAGTCTACAATATTTAACTGTTTGATCGTCTAGCGAAAAAACCTTTAAACCTTAATTTCTCTCTCCTTTCTCAGTTTTGTTTTTTTTGCGCCGTTCTTTTTTTTTTTTTGTTCGCAACCCTATTTTTGTAATAATTGATTATATTTGAGCTCAAACTTTTTGATTGGTAACGAAAGGGGCAAAACACCCCCCAACACACATGCACACAAAGGAAATATGTCGAATCCATGATGACCATTCGCGTTCGAAGAGGTGAGATGAGATGAGAAGGTTGGCTCCGCCGGTCGCGCGCAGCCGTGCGATTCCCGCCGCTCGTTCTCGTGGTCGCGCCGACCCTCCCCTCGAAGTCCGCCTGCGGAATCAGGCCCTGTCCCAGCTGATACGAAGCGGCCGCCTCCGCGAGGCGCGCCGTTTCTTTGACGCCCTCCTCGACCACCGTAGTGTCGTCACCTGGAACTGCATGATCGGCGGCTACGTTCGCCACCGGGAGCTTGCCGAGGCCCGGAAGTTGTTTGACGAAATGCCACAGAGGGACGTTGTTTCCTGGAACTCCATACTCGCGGGCTACGCACTGTCGAGGGACCCTGGAGAGCTCGAGGAGGCCTGCCGCCTCTTCGAACGCATGCCGAGCAGAGATATTATCTCGTGGAACACCATGATCACTGGCTACGCGCGGAATGGCCGGATGGAGGAAGCCATGCAACTTTTTGGCAGAATGCCCGATGCGAACGTCGTGTCCTGGAACACCGTGATCACCGGATATCTTGGTGTTGGTGATGTTCGAAGGGCTGTCGAGCTGTTCGACAGGATGCCTGTCCGTGATGCTGCTTCCTTGAACGCACTGGTGTCAGGCCTCATTCACAATAACAGGCTGGAAGAGGCAGAAGAATGTCTGCTTGGAAAAAAACGAAAAGCCAAGGTGATTGATGGGGCTATTGATGCGTACAACACCTTGATCGCTGGTTATGCCCAGCAAGGAAAGGTCGAGGAAGCAAAGAGATTGTTCGACTCGATTCCTCATGGTCTGTATCAAGATGCAGGGGTAGATTCAAAGAAAATGCTTCGAAAAGTCAGAAGCTTTGAACGGAATGTCGTATCATGGAATTCTATGATCATGTGCTACGTCAAGGCTGGTGATATTCTCGCAGCCAGGGCACTCTTCAATGAAATGCCTGAGAAAGACTTGGTAACATGGAATACCATGATTGCTGCCTATACACAAGCCTCAGCAATGGATGAGGCTGAAGCTCTTTTCCAGGAAATGCCCAATCCTGATTCATGGACATGCAACTCGATGATATGTGGATTCACTCAGAAAGGCCAGGTGGAACGAGCAAGGGGCATCTTTGAAGAAATGCCCCAAAAGAGCATCGTCTCTTGGAACACAATGATTGCTGGATATGAGCAGAATGGAGACTATGATGGAGCAATCGACTTGTTTGCTAACATGCTAGTTGCCGGTGAGAGACCGGACCGGCATACTCTGTCTTCGGTGCTCAGTGCTTGTGCTGGTCATGCAATGCTTCTTCTAGGGACTAAAGTGCATCAGCTGATCACCAAGACTATCATACCAGACATTCCAATAAACAATGCCCTCGTCACTATGTATTCTCGCTGCGGCAAGTTGATGGATGCAAAAGCCATCTTCAATGGCATGGGAAGTCAAAGGGATGTTGTCACTTGGAATGCAATGATTGGTGGATATGCACAGCATGGGCAAGCCAGAAAAGCTCTTGGGCTCTTTGAAGAAATGAAACGGAGGTGTATTAGGCCAACTTACATAACCTTTATCTCCATCTTCAATGCATGTGGCCATGCCGGGCTAGTGGCTGAAGGTAGGAGAGAATTTGATTCCATGGTTAATGAATTCAGAATTGCACCTCAAGTTGAGCATTATGCTTCCCTAGTAGACCTTATAGGCCGACATGGGCATCTGAAAGATGCAATGGACGTGATAAACAACATGACAGTTAAACCCGATAAAGCTGTATGGGGAGCATTGCTAGGTGCTTGTAGAGTTCACAATGATGTGGCATTGGCTCAGGTTGCTGCAGAGGCCTTGGTGGAGATTGAACCTGAAAGCTCGTCTCCATATGTATTGTTGCACAACATGCATGTAGATGAAGGGAAATGGGATAATGCCACTGAGATAAGGAAAACCATGGATAAGAACAGGGTCGTGAAGCAGCCTGGTTACAGTTGGATTGAGATGCACTACAAAGTTCATATATTTGTTTCAGGGGACACATCACATCCCTCTTCACATGAGATTTTTTCACTGATAGAGAGTTGCAATAGGCACATAAGAGACTCTCAACTTGATTGAATTGTAGAATGGTGTTATGTAAATTATGGCACCAAATTCTCTCATTCACTAGGAATTTTGAGTCCATGTTTTATTATTTTCAGGTTAGCTCATCAAAATTACTGCAAGATGCATCCCTAACGATCAATCCATTTTGAGCCAAGTTGCCTCTTCAATGCAACTCTCGCTAGGTACATATTTCAGTTCTCTAATTGCTGTTTCCATCAGTAGCTTAAGAAGAATAGGGCACATGAAGGTGAGAAACTGATAAACCTTCATTTGGTTTGGATAGATTAGGAGATTTATTTTAGTGGGTCATTCAGTAGTTATCTAAATACCCAAATGGTTTTAACCAATTAAATAGTTTGGTTCAAGGTGGTGTTTCATCCTTTTAGATTGGGAAAAGTGTTTTTCTAATTTTTTTAAAGAAGGATTTGATCTTAGTGTTTCCAAAAGAAGGGATTTTGTTCTTCTGGAACTTAGCCAAGCATGAGGAACACACATTTATGTAAAACGTCAACGGAATAGCAAAATGGAGCTTTTACCGACATACATCTAGTTTCGGAGGAAAACTTTCAACTGCATCAAACTGTAGAGTATCTCAAAACACTTTTACTTTTGGTGACCTTATAAGCTGCTTATGGATTTGCGTACGTAGACTGCATCACACCTTCAGCAGATCCCAAAACCCAACATCTTTGACTGAATTGCATCTACGACGAAATTACTGCTATGGCAGCTTTGATGTTACCCTTCTAAGAATTGAAGCAGATATCATGATCATTCTGCCCGTTCCATCTGTCCTCAAGTCTTGCCTTTGAATCTCCAGACCATCTGGAGAAGTGCATGGAAGGATCTTGCAAGATAGGTGTTCAGAAGAAGTGAGATATCTTATGTGTATATAAAGAAGAATAATCATAAGAAAGCTCGAGCGAGACAATGTAGCATGGAATGCTGTGGTATCCTGCTACACGAAGAAACATCATTCCTCTCATGCTCAGAATTGGTCTATATGTTTGATGAGTACAAGGCAAGTATGGTTTATGGATTGCATGAGTTCTGCTGAAAATGTTCATTTATATTCTAAGCTTCACCTATGTTTTCCTCCGATCAATGAAGCAAACTTCGTGATACTTTATCGAGGTTTTACATTGCACAGATATGCTTGAATATTTGAAAGATATCAACAAATGTAAATCCTGAGATCAGTACTTTTTGCATGAAGAAAGAAGGTGTCATTGACCTGTCTTGATACAATCTACTGTTTTACTTGGCAACCTTTTTATTAACATATTTTGCAAAATTCCGATAGAGTTTTCCTGAAATAGATGTTGAAGGCAGCAGAAATAGAGCAACAATGATGATAATGATATTTTTCATTTTCGCACTTATTGATGCTCTGATAGTGTTTTGTGGTTGGACTTGCCTTAAAAGGTATTCTTTGCATGGGTTAGTTGTTGGAAGTTCTACATTTTCATATCTTTTCCAATTCCAGAACCCATACAAAATCTTGTTGGATGATACTGAATGGGATGCTATGGATTATGTCAATAAGAAAAATACTAAGATTGTTTGATATGTCGTTGCCAATTGGTATGGTTGGTACAGCGTTATACCAGTATGCTATGATCTGTATACCATTGTCCTTTAAAACCATATGCATACTAAGCCGTGTGCACACTTTGCATTTTTCCCTAATGGAGATTACAATTTAGTCGATAGGCATGGCTACAGACTCCTCAAAATTTTGATTGTTCCATAAACCTTGTATAGATTTTATTATATATACACATTAACCAAAAACTTATACATGTATCACCAACTGACCACCTAACTTTTCATTAGGCAACATATCAAGTCATGTCACTGGGAACTTTTACAAGAACTAACTGGACACCTCAAGCAGCAACCAGTTCTGTAGCAGCTCTTGTCTCATCTCTTTGTTGTGTAATATCGATGAACTCGGATAAAATTGCTCTGAACTCATCACCTGTGAGAGTCTCTTTTTCTAGCAGCACGTCAACCAAGTGGTCCATGGCCACTCGATTGTTCGTAATGTGATTCTTTGCTATTTCATAGGCTTTGTCAATGATATCTTTTACTGACTTGTCAATGTCTTCTGCAAGCTTTTCAGACATGGAATTCCTAGCTAGCATTCTCAGAACCACATCACCACTTTGCACTGCTGGATCCACCAATGCCCATGGCCCAATCTCAGACATTCCAAACATGGTGACCATCTGATTAGAATCAAAAGGATCAAAAGGTAGCAATGATAATTGTATGTCAGATCTGAATTTATTTTAGCTTGAAAATATGAAATGAATAGGTTTTCTCTTACAAGTCTATGTTAAATAAAAGAGTATACCTGTTTTGCTATCTGTGTTATCTGCTGCAAGTCTCCAGCTGCACCGGTGGTTACCTCTGATTCACCAAATATTACCTCCTCTGCTGCTCTGCCACCTAAACCTCCAGCTATTCTAGCAAAGATCTGCTGCTTGGAAATAAGACTTGGGTCTTCTCCAGGGAGGAACCAAGTAAGGCCTTTAGCTTGACCTCGAGGAATAAGAGTTACCTTTTGCACTGGATCATGTCCAGGGGTGAGTGTCCTGCAATTTGGGATCCAGTTAATTAAGAGTGTTGAATTGATACAAACATAATAATTTGAGATTGATGGATATCAAAGAGAAATATGTTGATAAAAGAACACCTAAGAATTTGAGGCATAAGAATCATGCTTATGTCTTATAATGTACTGAAAATGTGAAGTATTGGGGGTGGACTTCATAAACATTCTTAAAATCATGAAAACATTCAATTGTTACATTGTTAACATTGTTCAATATTAGAATAGCATAGTTTAAGAGTTTGGCAAGTGTTTGACTCATGAACACGTGGGAATATATTTGACGGGACTTGCTGACATTGACATGCATGTCCATAGAATAAAAATAGCTAAATCTGATAGCTCATGCCCAGCCCATTATGTTATGATTCTTAACCTTGTGCTTTACATCTGACAGCTTAATGATGCCCTGGTACTTGATGCTTTGGATCATAATGTTTTCCTGTCTTACCATGTTCAAAGATGACTCAATGTTTCAGATGCTTGAGAAGTTCTCTGTCCAATGAAGCTCTTTTGTTAACCAATTGATCAGTATAATTTATGTAAGCTCATGTATGATGTCTCAAAACTCTTTTCCCTTCACCTTCAAAATGCATCATCACACAATTTGACTTCCAACTAGCTTGTAACTAACAGTTAACAAATATGTGAGATTTAGAACCATGTTCAAGATATATTCCTATATTATGAGAGCAAGAAAATAGAAAATTCTATTTAATTCTGATCAAATGCAAGATCTGAATATTCTAGTGATTGACAGTAATGCCTCTTAACTGTTATGTTCCTTTTTCAGTTTGTCAATGGTAAAAACTACATTATGGAAATATAAGAGAGCAAATGTACATTTTTCTACGTCTAGTTTCCTCTGCTTGAAGTCCTAGTAATTTGGTCCATGTATATGGATAACTTTTCTGGTATGATCTACATTTCGCTTTAATTCTTTCATGCTGTAACGACTTTGTCATGATTATTATATCAGTTATGTCCATGCAAAAACTAGAACAGTCATCTTAACAATCTGTTTCTTGCATTCACTGCAGTACCCAAGTTCACAGATGTTGATGCATATGGACATTGAAGATGAAACACTTTCTTGCTTGGTGGCAAACAAATTACAAGAATTGCAATTGTAAAGAGAGAAAAGTTATACTTGCGCGCAAATGGCATGTCCAACAATTATAAAGAGAGAAAAAGTTATACTTACGCACAAATGGCATGTCCAATCTCGTGGTAAGCCACCAATATCTTGCTTTTCCCATCTGTCATCTTGGTTCCTTCCAAGCCAGCCACAATGCGATCGATTGAATCATCGATCTCTTTTGCTGTTATTCTATTTTTTTCTCGCCTTCCAGCAAGAATTGCTGCTTCATTCATCAAGTTTGCCAGGTCTGCGCCACTGAATCCTGGTGTTCTCATTGCAATAACACTCAAGGAAACATCTTTGTCGAGCTTCTTGTTGCTGCTATGTACTTTTAGTATTTCTTCCCTTCCTCTGATGTCAGGCAATCCAACAGTTACCTGCAAAGCAAAGTAAGAGTAAATTGTCACTCTCTCGTAAGGTAGATTTCACAGTTTTGTTACACCTGCTGACACTGACAAACTATACTTGCTTTCATGCCTTGCATTTGACTGCAATCATATGTTTTGTTACACCTGCTGACACTGACAAACTATACTTGCTTTCATGCCTTGCATTTGACTGCAATCATATATAAACTGTTTTATGATAGCATTGCTAAATTTTTGTGACCTTGTCTAATAACAGTGTGAAAACAATTTTGTTACCTGTCGATCAAATCTTCCTGGTCTGAGCAAAGCTGAATCAAGAACTTCTGGTCTGTTAGTAGCAGCAATTACAATAACTCCACTATCACCACTAAAACCATCCATTTCAGTGAGTAGCTGATTCAGTGTCTGTTCTCTTTCATCATTTCCTCCTCCAATTCCTGTTCCCCTCTGCCTTCCTACTGCATCAATCTCATCAATAAACACCAGGCATGGAGAGTTCATCTTTGCCTTGTTAAACAGATCCCGCACTCTTGAAGCCCCGACTCCGACAAACATCTCAATGAATTCTGAACCTGACAGAGAAAAGAAAGGGACCCCTGCCTCTCCTGCTATTGCTTTAGCCAGCAAGGTTTTACCAGTCCCTGGTGGACCAACAAGGAGCACACCCTTTGGAATTCTTGCACCGACAGCAGCAAACTTCTCTGGGGATTTCAGGAATTCAACAATCTCCTTGAAATCCTGCTTTGCTTCATCGACTCCAGCTACATCATCAAAGGTGATTCCCGTGTTGGGTTCCATCTGAAACTCGGCTTTTGACCTGCACAGAGTTCATAAGCATCAATGCTTTTGTGTGCTAACCTTCTTCTGAACCAGTAAGCCCCAGTGTCCTACGTTGCTATCAAAGATTTTACTTTGAGCTCAACAAGAATTATATTTTTTTTGTGTTGAATTATTTCTCTACGTTAACTGATTACCTTCCCAGTCCAAAAGGCAAGTTAGATTTCCCAACAAGTCGAGGATTGCAAGTCCTACATTGGGTTCCACAGGATGCGCTGCAAAATCTACATCCTTCTCTTTGAGTTTCCTGAGAAGCTCCGGAGGCAATCCAGGCAGCTGCACTTTGACTCTCTGGATCTTTGTCAAGGCCGGGTTAGATATCTCAGCAATGGCGACCGTCCCATTCTCGAATAGATCCACCTTCTTCACTGCTCCTTCGTTCAGGTACTCCAAGAATCTCGAGTAAGACAACCTGCTGGATGCAGACTCTTGAGGACTCTCCGGCTGAGCCGTTGCCGGCTTAGCTACTACAGATAACCCTGCTCCAACGAGGCCCAGCCCCACAGATTGGAGCAGCTTTCTTCTTCCAAGATCGACATCTGAAAGCCTTCTCTGGTTCAGGTGCTCTCTCCTCACAGATGATTTGATGTGGCACTTTCTGGTAGCATCCAGGGAGTTGCAGATGGGAAGGTGGGTGGCAGTGAGAGACATAGCAGCAGGTGACAACTCTTCTTCCTTATCGAACAGGAAAGTTCTTCTTCTGGTTCTAACTATGCTCAGCAAACGAGATGTCAAGGGATCACTTCTCACCAATGCAGATGGAATATGGCAGTTGCTGGTGGTATAAATAGCATGGGCAATGCAATGGAATTCTGAGTTGCAGAAACACTGTTCATTCTTCCGGATGCTTCATCAGTAGTATCTGCTGAAAGAAGAGAAACATCATATGAACAGTTCAAGGGAGCTTCTATCGATTAAGTGGAAGCATCCAGGTAGCTTCAGTAGCTCCATTGTCGTTATCATCTGCTTGTCTTGAATGATCACGATATGTTGAAGAGATTGGTAAGCTGTGTGGTGGAAGTTTGCAGGCTGCTGTTTCCTACTGAGTTGTGACATCCACTATCAACTGGAGACTTCTTCTCACTGGTTCTGGAGATTACTGGATCCAAATTCCAGTAGATCCATCGAAGGTGGTGTTACGTTGTCAATTTTGTGGATGATATCTTTAGAAGGTTGTCAGCATGTCAAAATGAAGCAAAAATATATGGTTGATAGAGAACCGGAAAGTATTTTTTGGTACATCCAATTAATAATGATGGAGAGCATAAAGAACAGGTGATCAATCACATGAAGGTCTTTAAAGTTGTGAAGTCTTTGTCCGTATGATAAGTATTAAAAAAAGAAAACATCAGATTCACGGTGGCAAGAAGGAGAGGATATGATCCACTTTTGCCTTCATAATTAATGTGTGCTTCCCTTTCCTTAATTTATTAATTATATTCAGATAAATAAAAGAATATTTTCGTATAGCCAATAATTAAAGAAGAGTCAAACTATTTATATACTAGATTTGACCCAAAAACTAAAAGTTTAAGTTTTTGGATTGATTTAATATTTGATTTGAGATGTTGTTATATTAATCCTCACTAGTATAACTCAGACTTATTAATCGTTGCTAAATTTCTAACATGATATTAAGGTGAGATGAAAATTAATAAAAGGAGAATAGCATCAGAAAAGATATATATAAGATTAAGAGAGTCAAATTACATATAATAGGTTTTATCGTAACTTAAAAGTTTAAGCTTTTGGATTAAATTGATGTCTAATCTCATATATATTAATTAATCATCATCAATTTAATTGAGACTCATTATTGCTAGATTTTTGACAAAAATGATTTATACATTTCACTAAAGGCCTACGTTCCCAACAAGTGACACTCATAATTTCTAAATTTATGTTAAAAATGATTTGTATATCTCACTAAAAATCTTTTTTTTTTGTTTATATATATATATATATATATATGTATATATAAAAGGCATGTTTTTTTAATATCGACTTTGGCGCCTTTCCCAAAAGTGAGACTCTTTGATTGTTAGATTTCTGATAAAAATGATTTGTTTGTCTCACTAAAGGCCTCCTTTTTAATGTCGACTTTGGTCCGCTAGCCTTTGGCACTTTTCCAAAAGGAAGGAGATGGATAGAAGGGGGAATGCCACAAAAAAAAAAAAAAAAAAGGAAGAAATAGTAAGCTTGAATTGATGGAGTTTTTATAGCTTGTCTGACCAATTGAATGCACGCACATAGATAGGTGCTTCCTCCAAATATCTATAGCTTTATTTCTATATTTATTATCAAGATTAAGACGTTGGTCTCGTACATCACAATCTTAACATTTTAATAAGTTTCATCCATCCTTCTTTTGATGATTGCATAAAAAAACTAACCATATATTACAAAAAAGGGTGCGCACGTAATAAGTTTCCTTCTCTTTTTAACGATTAAATCAAATACCGAATAAAAATTAGGGTTTAGAAAAAGACGTACGAGAGGAACTAAAATCTTTTTATTAGATATTAGTATCGAACCATTCAGAATTATATGACATTTTTTTTTTATATTGATGTTTCAAAAGTTTTTTTTTCTTCCATCTCTGATCTATCTTTCCTCCATCGATGAATACATTATTTGATTCATGGCATTTAGTCTCCGGTGGCCCAACCAGCTTGCTTGGCCATCATCGAGCAGGTGAAGGCGTTGTTGATAAGGTTGCAAGGCTTCCAGAAACAAAGAAAAAAAATAATAATAAGCTTTGCATCTATCATTTTTTTTCCCCCAATTCTCAATTCCACGCAGGTGGAATTGATGCTCCGCTAGAAGCCTCCATGAGCTCGCTATATATATATATATATATATATATATATATATATATATATATATATATATATATATATATATATATATATATATATATATATATATATATATAACGAGTTATTTGCTATATATATAAATATATAAATAAAATTCTATATTATAAATCAATTTTTGTATTGGATAATAGTCGCCATGTTGGACTTGGGACTTTCTTTTGGACTTTTAAGACTTGGAAGGCTCATCAGAGTCGTTCCGTCGGTGGCCCCAACGCCGTAGCGACAACGTGGAACGCGTCGATTGGATCTTAACGATGCTTTGCGTCTCTCCGCACGGGACGTTTCGTGGGGTCGCGTAACGGATCGATCATCGACGTGTCAGGTAAAGAAAGGTCGCCTGTTTTTGCGAGGACAGGAAGCACACTTGTCGGTCTCGATATCCGGCTACGTCTCCAACTACAAAGACATGGGGCCCGCTTCTGTGGGAAACGGTACTCATCTGTTCCCTGGCTGGGCCGGAACAGGCGATTAATTACGGGAGTGTGTAAATTTTTTTTAATATTTTAGACTCGGATCCCATAAATGCATACGTGGCCGATTAATTAATTTAGACCGGAATGGATGTTTCTTCCACGACGCGGTCAACGTTGGCTTCACCCCCAAGCAAGTTTCCGAACAGCTTTTCTCCTCCTTCCTCCATTTAAAAGCTCTCCGCTGTCGGCCTCTTCTTCTTGTTGGCTGCTAAAGATTGGCGCCGAGAAAGAATCGATCGGTGTTGTAGAGGGATCGATCGAGAAGGATAAGAGTGATCGAGGGAGAGATGGGGAAGGGGGGTTTATTTGATTTGGAGCGGCACTTCGCCTTCTACGGCGCGTACCACAGCAACCCCGTCAACGTCCTCATCCACATGCTCTTCGTCTGGCCCATCTTCTACACCTCCCTCCTCATCTTCCAATTCACCCCGCCCTTCTTCCATCTCCATCTTCATCTTCCTCTACCGGGAGGAGGCGACGCCCTCACGCTGCCCTTCAACTTCGCCTTCGTCGGTGCTCTCGTCTATGCCCTCTTCTACCTGTTCATGGACAAGAAGGCCGGCTCCCTCGCCGCCATCCTCTGCTTTCTCTGCTGGTTCGGCAGCTACGCCCTCGCCGCCCGCCTCGGCTTCTCCCTCGCATGGAAGGTCGGCCCCTTTTTACTTTTCTGCCTTGAGATATTCCTTTCCTAAGTATCTTCTCTTAATTTATTTATAGGATTGGTGTGTTTATACCTTCCATTTTTCTCAGTCTGATTCGAATTCATTCGGTTTATGTTGCTATTTTCTTTCCTTTTTCTCATCCCCGAACAGCAATTGATGAACTGTCGAACATGTCTTTACTGTACATCCCGTCGACTATTCATCGTTCATCATGTGCTTTGCAAACTTAGTTTTTTATTATTTTTTTCGTGGTGGGTTCGGGTTGTGCTACTTGGTACTTCTTTAGCATTGTTGATGACATCAGGTCACTATTGATTTGTTTTTTTCTGCCTTCTTTGACCTTGTCAAGAAGTGATTTGCCCCTGGTATCACTTCTTTGGCACCGCCTGATCCATGTTTGTTGTGCCACTCTCATTCCTTGGACTCTTGGCCTTTCATCAGTGAATGATTATTGTTCCTTCTGGAGAAATGATTTGTTGTGGATATAAATCTTGGTTGCTTGTTAGCTAAGCCCATGTGAAATTCTCTAAGGTACATGGACTGGTTTTAATTGCTGCTAGTTCATAAGTCCCTTGATCGACCTGCTGTGTGTCTGCTAATCCTGGTTATGGCCAATGGTGACACATTCCTGATAGAAAGCTCATGTCCTTTTTCATTCTTTATTCCAGTCAATTAACTTGAGGCTTGGGTCTGATTAACAGAGCTGAAGACCAGTGATTATTTCATACTAATTAAGTTATGAATATGTAAAAAGTCTAGGAAAAGCTAATGATCAGAGTGAACAATTTGAAGTTCCCTAGATGAAAGCACTAAATTTGATATTTGCAGGAAAAAAATTGTGGTTTTTTATTATTGATTCTGTACAACCAAAGGAATACTGATTTAAGATGCTCAAAAGGGAAATGTCTGATGATTGTTCACATAACATACACTTATTTCTGTGAGAAATACAAATTCCAGTATATAAAATCTCCATATTGTGATATTGTGCATTAACTAACAAGTCATAAATGGCATAAATAGATTCTCAGGGCGTGTCAAGCTGACTTCCCTGAATGTGCAATTGGAAATCCTTTAAGAGAGATATAAACACAGCAAGGAGAACTATCTGCATTATAGAATGAGTGGTTGTGTGTACTCACTGATCACTTGTTATAGGTTGCTGCTAGCTAAAAATATATATTCATAATGAAATTATTAAAAAAATATATTTTTATCATGTATTCTGGAGCTGTGCTTTGCATATACCCATCCTTCCCCAAATTGCTCAATTTTACAAGTGCCATATCTTTCGATCCCTATATCTCATATTTGTATTCCTGATCCATATGTGTCTGATAGTTAATCTCAATTATCTTTTGCAACCATGAGCTTCTGAATCAAAGAAAATTTCCTTTTCTCCAGGATGCAACAACTTTCATCCTTATTTTAGGGTGATTTACATAGTAACCTGGAGACTAGTCTGTCATCTTTCTCTCCACTTGTAACCTTCTTCTATTTCATCCATTATATACTGGTGAGGTGACAAAAAATTTTGTCCTAGCTTGACATGCTTTTAATGCTAAAGATACTTGAGATTTCATCCATTATATATTAGTGAGGTGACAAAAATTTCATCCATTATATATTGGTGAGGTGACAAAAAAATTTGAACTGGTGATTATATCTTCACCATCTATTTAGAACCCTCTGCACTTTCATGTCCTCCAGAAATTTAGTCTCTATTCTCCACTTGCCGCAGGGAAGTCCTAAGAGAATCAACCAACTACACGTACTCTAGTGTGTTTGTCCTGCTTGGAGGGAGAAAACTGCAGCTGTCAATCAAAAGCAAAATAATATTTGCCTTTAAAATCTTGTGTCATATGGATACATGCAATACTTACAGAAACATGTTTCAGGGATCATCTGCCTGCCTGCTTTAGGATAGGTTAGATTAACTAAAGGGGTTTTTTTTCACACTTTTAGGCACAATATGCAATTGTTTATTTTTTTTGGGAAAGATACAATTGTTACTACTTGTGGTTATACTCTGTAATATTTTTATTTTTATTTATTGTGATTGACAAATATGTTTAGTCTTCATCCTTTTGAAATAGCAAAATTGTGTTACTGTTGCTGGATTTGCTTCTTAAATTAAAGAAATTATTTTATTATGCCATGATCAACAGTACCATAAAGAGATGTTAAACTGTATCAGATGCATTCTTTTGTAGAGTGGGGTGCATGGCTTGGAGCACATTTAAATAGTTAGCTTTTGCAATAAATCCTTGATCAGATGAGAACTTGTTGGGAAAAAGTTGCTTTATGATCCCCAGCTGCAAGCCTGCTAAGGCTATTGATATCATAGCAAGAAAGAGAACTGCTGAGTGAAATAAAGAATTTCTAATGCATTACAGCCCAATTTCTGTACAAAAATATGCATCATTTCTTTTTAGTTCTTATGGGAGTTGTCAACATGTGATAGGCAGAAACAATAAGTCATGTTTGGTTTTAGTGCTTGTCCTTTCCCCTCACTCGGTATAGATGGTTAAATTGAGTGCAAGCATCTACATCTCTGTCTCATCAAGATTTTCCCTCCTATGTTCAGTTTTTTCTTTTTTGCAATATATAATCTTTTACCTTTCTTTGACATTTAACCAAAAGAATACCTTTTTTTATAGCTACAATAATTATTAAGATCTGTATTTACCGTAATGCACGAAGGTTGAACTTTGCATAGAATTAGTTTTTTCTTTTCTTGGGAAACTTTAGTTGAACTTCATAGTTATTTTAGTTTTTATTCTAAGATTCCTTCAGTACTTCAGAAAGAGGTTGATAGATATTGATTTAGTCTATGACTATTTGGAATCGAGGTAGGGATGAGTCTACTGTTTAACTGATCTGATGACAGAATAAATGTATCATGTTCTCTCAGCTAGGGCTAAGTGGCTTTTTCTTAAAGAGTGAATTTATTTCTGTTGTTCGTGTCAATTACTCTGGCTTGACCTTCCATTCCTAGTTGGCTAGATCAACTTGATTTTGCATTATCAATTACTCTGGCTTCGCTTACATAGTTAAAAATTTAAATCTTGGTCTGACACCAGCTTTGACAAACGATCAGACTTGGTCTGGGTACCTTATATATTGGATGGTATACTAACTTGGACCATCCAATATTACTAAGAAAACAGAATAAAAAATTAGATACACATACCAACCTTTGTTGTCTGGTATTAACAGGAGGAAAAAAAAAAAAATCAAATACCAACCAGTAATGTATGGTTTCACACCCAGCCTTGACTGAACCTGTAAATACAGTGTTCATTTTACCACTCTGCAATTTTCTTTTGTTTTGTTAAACTTAAGAAACTATAGACTAGCAGCCTTTTTTCTCATGTTTTGTTTAACTTAAGAAACTATAGATTTAGCTGTGTTTTTCTCATGTTCGTTTCATCCAAGAAACTAGAAAAGTCTTTAGTTTGATTAATTTTTTTGGTTTAAGTTTCACATTTAAAAGGAGTTGTTCGTTTTGTCTAGTAGTTTCTTTCTTTTTTTTGCCTCATTTCTTCATTCTGTTGTATATCCTGCTGCATTTTGTTTAGCTTAGAGCTTGTTGTTACTGCCTCCTATTACCTGTATTCCTAGCGTGCAAATGAGTTGTACCAGATTCAGGGTAATACAAGAAATTTTGTGAAATACCTCATATTTATATATAAAGAAGATGCCAGAATAGCATGCCCTGTGTTTCAATTTACTCCATGATATGTTTTGGTACCACCTGTGTACATGTTTTTTTAGATATTCATCTTAATTCTAATCTTCACATTGTTTCATTAGAAATTTTGAGCTGGTTGCCATTCAAATTTACCAAAAGAATTTTAGCACAGTTTGTGCAGTCCTTAATTGTTGAACCTGCAGACAAACTGATATTACTGGTCTCAAGTTTATTCTGCTGAAATCGTCTTTCTAACGTATTGTACACAGGTGGTTCTGGCAGCTCAGTTGTTTTGCTGGAGTTTCCAATTTATAGGTCACGGAATGTTTGAGGTACGCCTGCGACAGTGGTGTAAACTAAATAATTGTTGATTGATTGGCAAGACCACCATTGTTTCTTCTTCTTGAGATGCTACAACTCAGTTGCTTTTGTACCCCCTTGCAGAAACGAGCACCAGCTCTTCTTGATAATCTTTCTCAAGCATTCCTGATGGCTCCATTTTTTGTTCTGCTCGAGGTAACAATTTTTCCAAATCTTTACACAAAGAATGATTTAGTGTGTATATATCTATATAGTGACTAACATTTTCTAATTCAGGCACTTGGTTTGTTCGGATACGAGCCATATCCTGGCTTCCATGACAGTGTCCGCTCAAGGATCGACGCCGATCGCAAGGCATGGCAAGCCAGCAAGCAGAAGAAGGCTTCTTGAGTTGCAGGTTCCTATCGATCGGTTGCTTGTGGTTGGGGTCGGATGTCATCAGATGCCGGTATGCTCATCTGCAATATATCTCTACACTACACTGTCTAGTTGAAACATAGTAAGACGATGGCTTTTAGCATAAAAAGGGTGAAATAAGGTTATAATGAATGATGCATCATTTAATTCCGTTTGTGGTCCAAAAGATGATATTGTGACTATTTGAAATGTGTCTTTTCTTCACTGTTTTGCAGAAATTAATGGTGATAACGTTAGGCAGAAGTTAACGATCATAAGCTTCTGTTTGTGACATGAGTAGGCATGATGACTATGGCTTGGGATCCAATAAAACATCCATCTCCGGGTGGTTCGGTTAAGGTTTCAATTGCATAAAATCTAAATAAAAATTGGAATCAGTGATTTTGTTGGGAACCGATCAAATAATAAAAGAACAAAATGTTATTACATTTGAGGATTTTTTTTTTATGGTAGTACGTGTAATATAAATTATTAGTTTTGAAATAAAATTATTAATTTTTATCTGTTTTGAAATAATTTAGAGAGAGGAAAAAAAAAAAAACTGAACTGGTTAAATTGCACTCCTCAAAAACTTGGTACTGCTTGTGCGATTATAAAGGAGCATTGGATGACAGACTAACTGTGCCAAGGGTGCTCGACTCCAAGAAGAAGATAGTAATCCAGATAAAAAATATTCTTCTTCTTCTGATTGATAGATCATATTATAGTTTTTTTTTATAAAAAAAAATTTAAAGAATAAAAATAATCATAGATTCAACTCTATGGTGCACTCATCATTAATTCTTCTTTAGAAATCGATCCGTTTCTAAGACCAGTTCTTCTGCATCAACTTAATTCTGTTTTGTCATTATGCTATTTGTCTTAAACGTGCTGGATGTTGTGTTATTTTGGATGGTCTTCACTTGGCAAATCAACTTCTAGTCTTTTTTCAACTTTTTGATGAAAGAAATCTTACCGCATGGCTGCCACTCATTAATGTACGTACTCAAATGTTTTCTTCTCCTCCATCGTTTAAAAATCTTTCTAGTGATATGCTCGCTCTCTCTGACAAAGTTGGTCGATGTAATTGGTCAGACTCACAATTTTGTTAATGCTGCAAGATCTCGTATTCGTTGGTGATTTTTTTCTTTTTAATAAAGTTTTCTTTTCAAACAAAGTTTAAAAAGAAGATTGTGATACGTGATCATTGTTAGTTAATTCAAATTTTAGATCATCAGTTTATGATGACTCAATTGATCCAGCAACAAATCTTATAATTATCCAAATATAATATAAATAAAAAATATATTTATATAATAATAATAATAATAATAATAAAAGAATGAATTGAGTAATAATTAGGGAAGAAGAGAAAATGATAGAAGATATAGAGATGACAACGAGGATGATAAAAGAATAAGAAGATCAAAAAATATAACATCAGGCACTATCATCGATTGGGACTATTTTTGTGTCGTTATCATCTAAAATCGATCGATAACAGTCGATATCGATTGTCATCGGTCATTGTTGATTTTAGGTGGTATCAACCGAGGTTACGAGAAGAAGAAGAGGAAAAAGAAAACTTGGAGTCCGTAAATCCATCGCGAGCACATGGAGAAGGAACGAGACGACGTCGTCCTTTTTTATTTTTTTTAATTTATATTTTATTATTATATATTGAGTGGTACATGTATCTCCGTGACAATCGCTTGGTACCGGTGAAACATATTATACCGAGTTGAGCTCCGTACGTCGGTATGGATTGGTACGATGAACCTAGAATAAGATATTAAAAAAAATATAGAGATGTTAAATAGAGTTTTTTTTTTATTGTTGTAGTAAAAGAATCTAAATATGATATGAAAAGTCAATTTTGACCAGATGGATTATGGATTTGATTTTTAATTACGAAATTCCAATTAACCGATACGATCTTGTCTTATGATTGTGTATATGGTAGAAAGCCTTTCAATGCTTTCTTTTCCTCCTCAATCACTCTTTATATATATATATATATACTTTCGGCCGAAGCACACTGTGTTCTTCTGCCACTCATAATGGTGTGGGGGGGGGCAGAGACAGTGTGATCCAATTTGGCATGCAGTGTCTACAAGCAAGCATTAGATGAGCGGATGTCACCTTTGCAAAGAGGGCTTAAAAATGACCACATAGAATAATAGTTAGAAGAACAGTGTCGCGTACACTACGAGCAGTGCTTTCAGATTCCGACAAGTAAACAACCATTGTTCACCTACTGCTGCACATCCCGATGAATCTTTGTAAACACAGCACACTACTACATTTGAGGTTGGGATCCAACTGAGATGGGTCGATCTCCATGCTGTGACAAGGTGAACTTGAAGAAGGGACCTTGGACTCTCGAGGAAGACCAGAAGCTGCTCGCTTATGTTGAGAACCACGGCCACGGGAGCTGGAGAGCGTTGCCCGCCAAAGCCGGTGAGCCGCCTGAACTGTCGTCGCCGCCACTGCGTAAGAGGAGAGGAGTTGTGAGTGATGCTTTCCTGTAATTGCAGGACTGCAGAGGTGCGGGAAGAGCTGCCGGTTGAGATGGACCAACTACCTTAGACCGGACATCAAACGAGGGGAGTTTAGCCCGCAGGAGGAGAAGACCATCATCCAACTCCATGCCCTTCTTGGGAACAGGTGACGACGACGGCTGCTGCTCCTCCATGAATCTTGATCGCGTTTGCAGTCAGTCATTCACGTCACACCACCGCCTGCAAGTGTTCTTTCCTCTGCTTTTTATGACGGTAGATGAGAGGCTCGTCTCCTTTCTTTCAGATGGTCCGCAATCGCCAGCCATCTGCCCAAGAGAACCGACAACGAGATCAAGAACTACTGGAACACCCACCTGAAGAAGCGGCTCGCCAAGGTGGGCATCGATC
This sequence comes from Ensete ventricosum, assembly GCA_029747655.1. Classification (NCBI taxonomy): domain Eukaryota; kingdom Viridiplantae; phylum Streptophyta; class Magnoliopsida; order Zingiberales; family Musaceae; genus Ensete; species Ensete ventricosum. Next base: position 55,689,795 of record JAQQAF010000006.1, on the reverse strand, counting down.
CTTGCACCCTCAAGGCCACCGGCAACACCGCCGACGGCCGACCCGGGACCGCTGCCAACCTCAGCCACATGGCTCAGTGGGAGAGCGCACGCCTTGAAGCCGAGGCCCGCCTGGCGAGGGAGTCAAAGCTGCGTGCAGCTTCCAGTTCCATGATCCTACAGCAGCAGCAGCAGCAGCAGCAGCAGATGAGATCCTCGTCGTGCCTCGAGGTGCTCAGAGCACGGGAGAATACTCCAGGCGACACCATCGACCTGGAGTCGCCCACCTCCACGTTCAGCTTCCCGGAGAACCGTCCTCCGACGACGGAGTCCGGCACCGGGCTCGTGGACGACAGCGATGCCGCCGCCGCACCGGCGAGCCATCAAGGAAGCGATAACTCGGAGCCAGAAGGCGCGGAGTGGATTTTCTCGGGAAGAGATAGAACGGACTGCCGCCTCACAGGCTTTTCTGTCGAGGCCTTCAATGGGGAGGCGCCATGGCTATCGGAACCGTACGCTTCGCAGGCAAGGGGGCAATTCGGAGCAGGATTCGCCGGAATGCTGCTGGGTGACTTGGGGGAGCAGAAAACATGGGACCACTGCCGAGATTCCCATACGAATGGGCACGAGACCTTCGCCGACGGGGAAGAAGATGAGGGGGAGGAGAGCAGTAACGACTGGAACGGCATTCTTAACTGGGTGAACTCTCCCTTCTCCACCTCCTCCCCGGTGTTCTTCGACCAAGACTAAGGCACTTCCCTCGCGTCTTTTACGTACATCTTCCACGCCATGAACCACCTCACCCTGAGATTGAACCTGTTTCAATGTTATTGGAACTACACCGAGATTAGGAACAACAATAAGAAAGAGTACAAAATGGTTGACGGGCTGAGAGATCGTTCATTCTCTCTCTCTCTCTCCTTTTAATTTTATTAGTGTTGATTTGCTATATATCCTGCAAGATTGCTTGCAAATCTTAACACTAAAAATACTAATCACAACCAAATTTATCAACACAATCTCTACAAGACAAGTTCTGCTCGTCGTCAAAGTGTTCTCCATCGGTTTCTTCTTCACAGAAGTCATTGCAGAAGATAATTCCCAGGAGATTCGAACTGGACGTCTCATATTCTTCATCTACGGAGTAATGGAAGAGTTCCACATGTCTCTCACCATGGGAGATGATGGCTTCATCATCTGTTCTTGCCGTCTCACAAACGCCTGCTGCCTTCCATATTCCATTACGGTGGCGGCATATACCACCTTTGACCACCAAGTCTGTGTGGTTGGAGATGGAACGCTCGCTCCTCGCAGATGTAGGGTGCGATCGATTACTGGCATGAACAGGCACAACCCACATGCGATCATAACTCCACCATTTGCACTCCTTCATTTACAGGTTTCCCACCATGAATCACGTAAATTGCAGTCATAAAGAGGTGGTCCATGGAGTTGTCGGTAAAGCATAAAAGAGACAGATCTGCTTCCCTCTCCTTCTCTAAGATTAAAATGTGCAAACCAAAGCTATGAAAGCGCACCCTAATCTTTCTGCACTAAGGAAAGGAGGAGGATGTGGTCATCGTTAGACGTCGCCGTCGCCTCATTTGAGGAGGAGGAGGAGGATGTGGTCATCGTTAGACGTCGCCGTCGCCTCATTTAAGGCGGTGTGGCTGTTGCTTCCCCCCTTCCCCATGGCTTCTTCTTTGCACCAACCGGGAAAACTAATCTGCACCTGAAGCTGTGCTTAACTCTCCGTCCTTTCTGTGCCGGAGCTAATCACAATCGACTTCAGAAACATCTTACGATTTGTGATGATCTAATCATTTTTTTTTTAATCACCAAATCAGTTGACCAACAAAAGAATTTTTACGCAGAGAAAGTTTTCAGAAAGAAAAAAAAAAAAAAGAGAAGTTCATTACAGGATTTGGAGGATTTAAAGAAACTGCAAGAAATATATAAAAACTGCACCTCTTGCAGTTCTCCTCCAGGAAATCGAGATTGTTAACACTCCAAGAACAATTAACAGTGCAACCACCATAAGCAGAAATCTATGTTACTGGTAGATGACATCAATATGGATCAAGCTGCAGTGATTCCACAAGAGCCCCAACTTGACCACGTCAAATACAAATGCAATGTGATAGATGCTTAAAGCTGGAGGTGTCGAACAGCTCGATCAATCTCTGATCCGAAACCCTTGCTTTAGCAGCAGCAAATTGCTGGTATTCATCAAACACAGAAGACAAGCACCATCTTTGCAGCTTTCTCAAGCATCCAACCACACAACCTGTTCGATGCTGGACAACACACAAACACATAGCAGCAATCAAGACAATACAATCTGAAGCTTTGCTATTTGAGCTATGAAACAAACGTACAACAAAGACTAAGCATCTTCTTACCTTTCCTCTGTTGCAGTGGATAAGCAATGGGTGATTCCGGGCATCTGAAGGGAACAAACAATCATGAAATAGAACACTGCAACTTTTTTTTATCTTGCAGAAAAAAATTTACAAAGTTACTACCAAGCACAACTTTGAGAGCCTCTCGAATTTTGTCCTCCGGAATGTTGTCAAAAGGTTCCTGCAAGGCTTCCTTTTTCCTTGTTATTTTGGACATGTAAATGTTTTAAATAAGAGAGACAGAAAGAAAAAAAAAATACTCATCATCATGTTAAATATTTAGCAATGACAACTGCCTGCATCATCAACACTCAAAAAAAAGTAAAAAAGAGTTTTTAGAGCACTAGAATTTATTCATATAAATACATTTTGAGTCTCAATATTTTGATATGAGACAGAGACAAGATACTTTGGGTAAAGTACTCTTAAGAATTTATCTATGATAGATTTAGAGACGGTATACAATGAAATCATATTGAACAAAGAGTCTTGTAATTGATCTCATATATCAGGAAATTTGATTTTTTTTTTTTTTTCTGTGCACATAGAATAGATTGGTTTCATATTTTACATCAACTTTCTGATATATATTTTTTATTTAATCTCTAATTTTTTTATTTTTAAAATGTTCTATCCCTACCCAAAAGATATAAACCACCATGATGACAGCATCGGTATTTTCATATGGTCATATAGTTAATAAGCCTAAATATTTTTTATATTTTCAGATATTGATAGAGCTTATATTTTTAAGATATTTGAAATTATTTTCTATGTCTTTTTTAATATTCTATAGGTTGTGAAGCATCTTCTCAGTCCAATCCAAGACAAGAAAGAAACTATTTAGTTTTGGCAAATTTTATTGTAGAGATATGGTCTCCAGGCTGGTCCTTGTTCTTTTTTTTTTTTTTTTTTTTTTTTTTTTTTTTTTTTTTTTTTTTTTTTTTTTTTTTTTGCTCAAAGAAAACTAGCTATACACTAAAGACACTGTTTTTTGTGGTCTTCTATCCTTGGATATCTTTTTCAACGAAACAATTAATTACCTCCTTCCAACTATCTTCCATGCCACAAACCTAGAAATTTGAAACCCTAACTGTAGCTGCCCAATTAAAGCTCTTTATTCCTTGCGTCTATTCCATGGGTCTTCACATGCACCACATCTTGGGAGTTGAGGAAACAGAAGCAAAAGCCAAAGCAGATCATTGTAGCATAGCAGCTTCTCAGTGACGGAGGAGCCGAGATCGGAGCACGTACCTTTGAACCTTCCATGCCGAAGTGGAAGAGCCGTATCCGATTGGACTCGAGAAACACCTTGTTTGCCTCTGGATACGGCTCCGGACACAGGTATCTGAATCGAGAGCAAGATAAGAAAGAGACGACGACGACGACGACGATGACAGGGAAAGAAGGAAATGGTGACGACGGAGAATAATAATAATTCTAGTCTCACACGACCGAGCGCAGTTGCAGCGTATCCAGGAAGCTGAAGTTGGCAGCGTCGGGGAAGCCGGACCGGAAGACGCCGCGGTCGACGGTGGCGAAGTTGAAGGGTGGAATGAACTGTCCCAGTCGACCTTCCCTTGCTATTCTCCTGCTCTCATCATCCTCTTCTGATCTCGGTTTCAGTTCCACCTCGACGGCGGCACTTCTCTGATTCCCCATCTCCGGCGACGTATCTTCCACGGTGAATCCTGGACAAAGAGGGAGGCAGTTGGTTATTTATAGTTTTAATAGCACATCATCATCAAGTGGGAGGAGGAGGAGGAAAAGGTTGGGGGGATCGGAAGCCAAGAAGATCCCAGTTGGAAAACTTGGAGCTTCATTATTGACTCTTGGAGCAGGCGAGCCCTACTACTCGTCAAGGCTGACGAGGACTTGCGTGGGTCTCTTTGACCTGTGCAAGCGACAGCGAGCCAACCATCACAGAGGCAGATGTTTCTTGCTTGCTCTCCACTGCATCTACTTTTCTTCCTTTCTTCTGTAACAGCTGCTCCGGAGATAACTATTCCCACAGTGGTTTCATCTTTTATTTCCCAGTTCTGAATTCAAAGATACATATCTCTACTGGAAGAGAAGAGACAGCTCCCAAGGATGATATCTTCATCACAGAAACCCAGTCTTTTTATTTTGTCAAACTCAGGATAAATGTAATGTACTCTTTCTATCAGCTCTGGAGTCAGTCAATCATTATTACTTCCATGAGTTGATGAACTCGATGCTCCATGAATTATAATAAACTATTTGCACCAATGATTTCTTTGTTGTCAATGCAGCTCATGTTAGGTGAAGAAAAAAAAAAAAAAAATGCACTTTAGCTTTAGTTAGTAAAAGACTTTGATATGACCTGAGTGTGTTAACCATATATATTCGCATCTACTTCACAAACATCAACATAATAAGATGATGGTTTGAGGAGGATTCCATGACAACAAATCCAACATGCGTAGGGCCTCTAATTGTTAACCATTATCCCATTAGGTTATGTTTGATGATTGATGGCAAGGATTAGCATTCTCGAGGGCATAACCAACATTGATAAAGGAAGGTTGCATAACCTTAATTAGTGTGCAAAGTGCACCTCAAAGTGGGTTCTCCAATTCCCAGTAAACAAGCAAGCAGAATGAAGGGCTGTCTTCTACGCAAGTCATGTTAGGTAAAACATATTATTAAAACATCAAAGACCGGTGGAAGAAGCTAATTGTTATTGTTGTCTCTCTCTCTCTCTCTCTCTCTTTTTTTTTTAAAAAAGATAATTAATATGCCTCCTATGTATATACAACATTAAATTATTTGTCCGATAAGTGAGGAACAGCATTAGGTATTTATTATTCCTTTATCCGTCTCATCTAGCCGTGCACATAATATTTTCTTGTTGAAGTAATTTTAATAGTTCTTTAGTTTCTGAGTGTGAATTAGATTGAGATAAGAAAAAGTCACATATTTAAATAGTTAGTTTGATCATAACCTACCTCATGTCATTTTGAGGTTTTTTTTTTTTTTTTTTGCCATAGAACTTTTGAGACAAACCTAATCTGCTTTTGATATACGATTTAATTTAAATAGAAAAGTAGAACAGAGTCCACCCAATGCTAGTAGTGGATTCAGAGAGTGGATGATACCACTATATCTATGCCAAAATAATTTAGTCTTCGCCGAGCAATTCCATACTGCAAACTCGTTTGATGTCTTTAAATGACAGCATCAGTGAATAATGTATACATTATTTAGAGCGCCAATCATGTCCGGTAGTTTTAATTTGGATTGAGTTGCTGTGGACATGCCACGATACTACTATCTTTTTATGACGTTTAGAAATCACTACTATTTATTAGTCTTTTTTTATCGTCGAACTTTACGTACTAGCCGAGGTGTCAACATGGCTGGGTCCCTCTCGTGTATATAAAATCATTTACCTTAGCAAGTGTTAGGATCAGAACTCGGGTCCCTCCCTCTCGGGGTTTGGCATCTCGAGTTGCCCGATCATGAATTCCTCCTCGGTCAACTTGCACAAAGATCTCATCGAGATTGAGACTTTCGAGATGGTCTCTTCAACGATCAAGTCAGTGTCTCAACCTAGAATGTTATCGAAATATGGATAACTGATTCAAAGCTTCAGAGAGAGTCCCCATATATTTTTTGTTCCCAAGAGGGGTTTTTTTATACCCGTTGATCGGTGATCGTCTATACTTTCACCCTTATTGTTGTTAGCGTCCTGGATCGAGGTGGATGTACGACATCACCGAGTACCGAGGTGTCATACGCCAAGTTGGTGATTGGTGGTAGCGTACACAGCAACATCCATTTATGGGCGCTCTAGCTCGGTCGTTGGCGTGGCATCTTGAAAAAAATCAATACTATGTCACCTCGGTCAATCACTGTGCCAGTTCGATCCATCATGTCGCCCAATTGACCGGTGGCGTGTCTCATGTTGCTCTCGTGGTCTAGTGAGCTGAATGGAACGACAAACCCTATCAAGTCTCATATCTTATCCATTGGAATCAGTTACTCCTTGCTAATAAATATGATCTTTTTAATCCATTAAGTCATTAACTCAATTTATTTTTTTTCATATTTCTAAGTACCATATATGAAAAAAGAAATATAAGACGGCTATATTAGACACTACAGCAGGAGGATAACGAAGAAACACCAATAATTAGACACTACAGCTTATTGTTACGGTGAGTACTAAATATCTCTTTAATTTGCTTTAGTAATTTTATATTTGAAGCACTAAATGTTTCTGCCATAATCTATTTATATATATATATATATTAACAATATTAGGCCTTCTAAAAGCTGTACGTTTAGACGACATAGTATTCTTAAAAGGAGATCAACGTCGGAGCTAAAAAAAGAAATATTTTATTTATCTGCAACCATCCTCGCTCTTTTTGTTCATCGAAATAACTCACCACCCAATCATCTTCAGTAGGTTTTCTTTTTTAGTTGGCCTTAAATAGTTGGAACATAATTTATGGTGTATATTAATATTCATTTTAGCGCTATAGGTTGCTTTCTTCTTCTAGATAGTGTAAGTATAAAATTTTTAATCATATATTTATAATATATAATATAAAAAATTAATATCAAAATTAAAATTAAATAATAATAAATCCTTTTTGATGTCATTCCGAATATCTTTATATGATTATACTATTGTAAGATCCAAAAGCTATAATAATATAGATTAAAAATATTAGTAGAGTACTTATCATTCTAATTGAGTCGACTACACCTAATCATCATATAAAATTATATAACCATTATTCTAACAAATAGGACATAAAAACAAAGGAGCATAGAAAAATCTTATAAATATACCAATTTTAATGACTTTTTATTATTTTATATTAATTTTTTTATTTTTTTAATAAATTTTATTTTTATTATTTTAAGGCTAATTATATATTATCCCCTGAGTTAGACTTCCTTAGTATCTTTTTGTTTAGACTTAAAAAATTTATATTGAAATCCTTATAGTTATGAAAGTGAAATATTTAGTTCCATTTACTCAAGCATCATCGATTTTACCGACGGAAGTACAAAAATAATAGATAAAAAGGTAATTTTAATATTTCAATTGATGATGGTGGCGAACGATGGCACCGCTGGGGGTCATGGGTGTTTGTTGCAGAAGAGGAGAGTAGTGATGAGAGGTGAGGAAATCATTTTATCTACGTCGATGTCAACATAGATACATAGTGACGAAAGGATCGCTTGGCAACTATAATATCTCTTTCTTATGATCGTTTCAAAATCCGCTATGATCTCATCCCTAGAGAGAGAGAGAGAGCTGAAACCTCAACATCTTCCTCCTCTTGTCACTCGCTCCTCCTAAGCTTGTCCTTTAGACCGTTGGCACCTTATGTCATTGGCGTGGCTCGTCGAAGCAATGGGAGTTGTTGCCTTCGACCGTGTTGTCATCATGATCTTTTTTGCCCATGGGTCCACTTTCAATATCCTTGGCCCCGCTATAGTCTCATGCGACATCGTCGTGACCATTGTAACAAGAGCCTCAACTTTGGGCATTGTGCTAATATCGTCGTTCATTACTTTACTTGATTGCGCAAGAGGATGGAAGGCAACGAAGGAGCAACAAATGGAAGCACCACCCATGGAGGAGGAAGGGCATGGAGGGCACTTGATTAATGGAGTGATTGAGAGTACGATGCTCGCTTCCTTGATTCCTTTATGCTGCTTTAAAGGAGATCATGTAGATGTTGAGCGATCCTTTCACCGCTCTACATCTATGTGAACACCATATAGTTGTCGAGCGATGCCGCTCTGCATTTGCATCGACATCAATGTAGATGTCGAGGAGTCCTTTCGTCATTTAGCAACTGTGTCGATGCCGATATATATACAAAGTAGTGAAAGTGTTGCTCGTCAATTGCATTAATGTTGACGTAGATCCAGAGTAGCCTTCATCTCTTGTCGTTACTCTCCTAATCCACAATAGGCACCCGCGACCCCCAACGACACTATCGTCCACCACCGCTGATATCGTTTACTATCATCAATTGAAATATTAAAATTAATTTTTTACCCGTTATTTTGGTAATTCTATTGATAAAACTGACGATGTTCATATAAATAGAGCTAGAAATTTTATTTTTAAAATTATAAAGATTATAAAATAATGTTTTTTAAGTCTAGGAACATGTAAAGATTCTAAGGATATATAACTAGATGAGATAACATGTAATTATTCCTCCATGTTACTCCTTTTAGTTGCACTAATTTTATAAAGATATTTAAATAAAATCACAAAATCTTTAACAAGCACCTTCTATATAAGTTTATTAGATAGAAGGCTTTGCGTATGAATACTACAAAGGCTTCTTTAGAAAACACTTTTATTATCTCAACCGTCAATCTATTTTTAACAAAAAGAAAAAAGAAAAAAGAAATAGATCTGATCAAAATAGATAAACGGCTGAGATGTGAACTGGAAACGTGATGGGCGGTCTCGGAGAGCCCTCCATGACTCCTTAGTTTACTTGAACGCCTTCCTTCCGTAGAATTTACTTTAACCGGTCGTGCCTTTCTCGGTTCTATCGGCAGCTTCATCGTTGCCTACAGAGGAGTCGAGTCGAAGAAGAACCGCGGAAACCCTAATCCTTGATCTCTTTGACCAACCATGTCCGCTTCGCCTCCTCAGCCAACAACCACAGATCCGACGGTCCCCGCACCGACTTCTCCTCCCCAGCCCGATCAAGAATCCCTCCCCGTCGCCGCCGCCGTCGCTCCAGTGCCGGACCAGAAGGTTGCGGATGACGCGGAGGAGGCGAAGAAGGAGGAAGATAATGGAGGAGTGGAAGCAGAGGAAGAGGAGGAGGCGGAGTGCGGTTTCTGCCTCTTCATGAAGGGGGGCGGCTGCAAGGACGCTTTCATTGCGTGGGAGAAGTGCGTGGACGATGCCGAGAAGAGCCAAGAGGACATCGTTGACCGATGCTCCGAGGTCACGGGCCTCCTCAGGAAGTGCATGGATGCCCATGCCGACTATTACGAGCCCATTCTCCGGGCCGAGCAAGCTTTGGTCGACGCCGCTGCTGATGCTGCCGCGTCTTCTGATGATCCTGACCCGCAGGAGGAAAAGACAGGGAAGGATTCTTGAATTCCTTTGTCCGTTCCTATTTCTTTTGGTGGCTTTTAGTTTCTCCGTGTCATACTGCTTGACGTTGGATTCATTGATGGATCACCGAGTTCTTTTAACCCGAGCTACTTTTTTAAATTTAAAATTGTGGGAATAATCTACAGTGGAGATATTCCTGCTTGAGCAACCTCAACGAGATGTCTTCCTTTGTAGAACTAAAAGAATTTTGAAATCATACACACTTTTTTTTTTTCTTGTTAAGCTACTTCTAGTCTGTTCTATGGTTTTTGTAACCGTGAATACACTAACTTGTAGTGGTTCATAATATCTGCAATTATATAACTGGTACTGGTTTCTTTTCTTTGAAATATACTCATAATATGATCAGTTACATTGTTCTATCATCCGTATGATTTAATACCACAAAAAAGATTGGAAAGAAACAAATGCCTAGAACTAACATTTTAATGTTAGTTTTTATCAACAAATAAGTTCAGTCATATTCATGCTTTTTAATGATAACTAGTCTACCTTGGAATTCAAGAAATATCCTAGTATTGCAATTTGCCAATCTTTTTTTTTAATTGTGTGTTTTGTCCCTAATTCGACTAAATTCGATGAGAATTGTTGATGGTGAGATTAGTCAGAGGTGTTTTTGTGAACATACTAAATGTTGTTCTCTGTGATTGTGTACGACACTGTATTGGACTTGTCTTTCATATTATTCATTGATTAGGTATTATGACTTGAATTTCAGCAAAAGAGGGCTTTAAAGATACTTGACCATCTTAATTGGGTACAAAATAATTTTATATGATCATCTTAAACTCCACATTATTGATTTGACTGAAGATTTTGGTATCCTGTTAGGTCCTAAAATCTTTCTAGTTTGAACAGTCATGGAACATTTCAAGAATCAGGTATTCATGTTCTTTAAAATTCAAATTCAGACAGATTTTTCACCAAGAATCATTGGATATTTCCATAGCTGGGTAAGAGAGCAACTATTTAAAATCATGAGGACATCGAAGTTTTCTGCACTGGGAATTAGAATCCTACATCACAGATGAGGTTCCTAAAGTTTTAACCAATTTAAATGCAACCAAATACATCAACTATTTGTCCATTTATTATCTATTGTTAGCAAATTCAAGGATGAATGACCATAGTATTGGTTCTAAATATAGAACAATCTGACTTTAGTTGACACAATATGATAGTGAGCAAGAAATAGAAATACAGCATTACCATGATGAATAAAAGTTGGGAAAATGAAAGTTTCAACAATCTTTAGCTTCTCATTCACCGATATTTCTAGTTGAAATGGAGCTGTTCGTCAGGAATGTAAATTAAATCCTAGATTCTATATATCCAGGAGTGACAACGTAGTGATAGAACAAGGTATATATGACTACAGGAGTGCTGCAGCTGTCATGGAAGATCTTTCTTATCTTGCTTTTGGTATGTAGATGATTAGAGATACATTATAAGCAAACACTGCATGTTTGGAATCTCAATGAGACAAGTATGCTAGTTCTTTTCCTTTTGGACTTAAGACAATTAATCATTAAGACAGAAATGCTTTATTATTGAAAGGGTTACTGAGATGGCTTGTTCAGACTGGTTTTTGGCATACAATATATGGCATGCAATCTTAAAGGTCATTAAGGTATCTTCATATCTCATGATTGTGGCTTGAAGGTTTCTGGTTGACAGTTTTATAAAATAGGCAACACCCAGTAAATCAGCATTTTACATGAGATACCTATTGGACAAGTTAAAGATCTTTTAAATTGCATATTCTTTAAATCCTTTTTTTTTTTTTTTGACTAAGGTGGACATCATTCAAGACTAAAGCACTTGGTCAAGAGATAGACCCTAACTATTCATTCTTGTCTCGGGAGATGAAAGAAAGCCATAGGAACCAGTGAAGAAGTTTCTTTTATTTGATGTGATCACAACCTTATGAACTTTTAAACGAGAACTGATCCGTTGCATTTTATGGATGTAGATTCTTGGATTTAAATAAATATTTTTCTTCACACAGTCTATGCCAATGCAGTTCTAGGCTTCTAAGATCTAGTGTGACCATAAGCCTCTGGGTCTGATTCCTGATTCCTGGAGAAATTAGGCTTTTCTTCTTTTAATATTGACTCATTGATATTTATCATGCTCCATTTTTTTTCCTGTCAAATTGGGATTGGCTTTAGGATAGAACTTTGTATGAAAAGGTTCCATGGAATTGAATTTTATTACCAGTTGTTGACTTAATATAACCATCTAAAGCTGGTATCTAATTAATTGTCATGACAATTCGAAGCCTGAAAGGATTGGCTGTAGAATATAATCTGAAGTTAACTCCTCAAAAGAGTCGAGGAAAATTTATGGCCAACAAAGTTAGGTACGAAGGAACATGCCTTGTATCCCAAAAGGCTAATTGGCAAAAAGAAAAGAAAGTTCTTCTTGATTGCAGTTTATGCACATATAGCCAAGTAATAATTCTTTGAAATCTCCTAGGCTGCATATGGTCTTGAAGAAAGGCACAGGTTTTGTTATATGATTTGTTTCGTGGACATGATTAAGCCGAAGAGCCAGTGGAACACAATCCCAGTTATGGTAATATTATGCCAATGACTTTCTTTGTGAATAAAATCTTGTTTTTCTATTTTGTAATTAATTGCAGCCACTGCAAACTGCCAATCTCTTTCTTATTGGTGTTTCTTGTTCTGATGCACCTGAAATCATCCTTTTATGACCATTACCTCTTGGTCATTTTTACATGATAACAGTTTGTTGGTTCTCATCCAATTTATTGTTTGCTTCGCACAAAATTTTCTTTCGTTGAAAATTTAATTTTGGTTACACTTATAAATACTCCAGAGTGCATGCTGTAGTCCTACTGAGTATGTGGCTAGTATTAGTTTTTATCTGATTCTTCTCATATTTGTATCAAACTTTTAAGTAATTATTAATTGCTGAGTACTCTTTGCATGCTTCGGAAACTCTCTGTAGATATTTCTTGCAGACTTAGTTTTCTTGGATGTAATATTTTTATGATGAACAAGATGCATGAAATCGTTTTTATTGAGCCCATGTAGATATTCATCACTCATTAGTTTCTTGATCAAATATTTCATGATTTATAGCCTACAAGTTTTAACCTTCCAATTAACTGGATATGGTTTTACACAATACTAAATATTGAAATCAGCTCTATCACCTATGTGGGTCATTAATCTTTCCATGATTAGATGTATTTATGTAGATATACACATGGTATTGTTATGGATTGGTGTTTCACAATATTTACCTGGTTGTCGTTGGTGAATTTTATTTTGATCAAATTTTGGTACTTCTATTCTGTGAATGTCTCCAAATCAAAGTTGGACTTTCATATTGATGTGGAACTCTTAGTTATTTTTCCTAAACTTTCGATATATAGCTATAGTTCAGAATGCCAAACTAAGTTTTGGAATAACATCTTCCATCTGTCAGCAAAAACCTTTTTAATTCCATTAGTGTTCTCTTAGAACTGGCACATAAATACATCATTAAGAACTTTGGCTTAGTATCACTCATATATACATACTGGAGAGCTGCATTTTTTAACATATAGTTGTGGTCACAATGTTAAATGCAGAGTCATTTCATTAATGGCAAAAAAAGCATATTTCTTTGTTCTTATAGATGACAAGGAGAAAAAGTTGTTATTGCAGTTGATAATTAGGTTCTTAGAACTTAGCCTTTTGTCGTCTAAGTATGCCTTACTGGTTTTGGGAGCTGATTAAATTGGTGTGTATGCCTGTGAGAGTACAGATATGAAGGCCTTACAAAACTTGATACATTGAGTATTTGCTTCTTGTAATTAATTACCAGGCTGCAAGCCATTTTGTGACCTTAACACCTCCACATCCTATTTATTTCCACCATGAACCTATGGAACTCGCATATATGAGAAGAACATTGCATGCATATCTAACCAAGTGAATCTGATTTGGTTGAAATTTTTTTCCTTAAAAAAGCAGTCTTATGTGATACATGTAGTTCTTTGTTTTAGTGAAATAGAAGCTTAAACATGGGAAGATTGGACTGGTGCATAGTACCAACCAGTATTTACTAGTCTCACCAAGCATCAATCCGGATCATACAGGTCAGTGATTTAATACTGGTATTGGTAAGCAGCATCGGTTTGGCATTTAAAACATTGGGATTTCATGTTTTTGGTGCTAAATTTTGCTAATGAGTGCAAAATATGCCTGAAAGTATTGGCGAATGCTGCAGGTTACAATTTGCAAAACTTCATATAATTCACTTGCCTTATGCAGGTATGAGCCAATATTAGTTCTAGACATGTTTTGTTAATTACAGCTTGGATTTTGTTTTCTTTTATGTGCTGGCCAGGTTATCCGGTATAAGCTTCGCTTGAACTTCATGCTTTGTTTTCTATCAAATATTATTTGGAATTAGAAGCAAGAGGAGGAAATGGGAGGTGGGGGGCTTTGTAGTTGGTTATCTTTAGCGTTTCAATCTTTACATTTTAAAAAATTATATCGACATTTCTATAGTTACGGAAGTGGAATATCTAAGTTCATTTACCCTAACAACGTTAGTTTTACCGACGAAAATACAAAAATAAAAGATAAAAAGGTAATTTTTAATGTTTGATGGAAGACGATGGTGTCGTTGGCATCGACATCGATGTAGTTGCATGATCGCCTTGAACAACAATAAGGTTCGTCTTCATTGCAAGACCACTCACCTTCATGAGGAGCGTTGTCATCGACCTCATCGTCGCTCGCTTTGTGTTGCTTTGCATTTGTGTCGACGTTGACACAGTTGTCGAGTGGTAACTATGTTGACGTGATGCAGATAGTGGTGGCCGTCACAACATTTATGTTGAAGCTAGAGTCGTCGAAGTTTTTGTAGCTCGCCCTGTTGTCACATCAATTCCAACATAGCCTCTCATCGATTGATCATTTCGTCGCTTTGCATCTGGATCAATGTCGGGGCAGATGCAGTTGTCCAAATGTCGACGCATTAGCGGGCGATGATGAGTCGATGGCGCTCTCCTCATGGAGGCGAGTGATGTTGCACTAAGAGCGAGATCTTATCATCGTCATCGGAGTTGACCAGGGAATTGCATCGGTGTTAACGCCAATGGCATTGTCGTCAACCATCGAATGTTAAAATTATTTTTTCATCTTATGTTTTCGTGTTTTCATTGATAAAATAGACATCGTTAAGATAAATAGATATAGACATTTCAATATCCTAAAATATAGATATACAGGGACAGGAACCTTAAAGGTAACTAACTAACTAACGTGTAATTATAGCCTGAAAATGGGTCATAGAGTGAGACTCTAAATAGAAACCTTGTGTATTGGGAACAAAATTTTAGACAAGGGTGTCAACCACCGTTAAGTTTTGTTTATTATGTTTGTTTGTGCCCGATGGTTTATATTTCCTAATGTTGGCGTATTTTTTTAAATGATCAGGAGCAGTTTTTGACTTTTTTTGTTTTAAAGTTCTAAATATGTGGAGGTGTCATTAATGTGGTTTTCTAATTAGTTTTTTATTATTATTATTTTCAATCTTTATGCAGATCTGAGATAGAGACCGTTGGGTGGGGATAGTTTTAATATTTTCAAAGAAGGGTTAGAAATTGAGTTTTCATGATTAACTACCAAAACTTTGATCATACCAACAGAAAAAAAAAAAAAAAAAGTAGCCACCATGTCGATAATTTGGCAGCAGCCTAAAGTTAAGATTTAAATATTTGATAAAAAAAAATCGAATTCAAAGAAGTAACCATAGAGTAGAGGCTGGCTAGATTTCCAAACATCACATGAAGTAGAAATTTGCTGTCTTTCATTCATTCACCGACGCCTTTTGGCTTTCTTTCTCGAAGAGAGAGAGAGAGGGGTTGTGTTGGGCGTAAGGAAGGCTGTGCCTGGAAATATATCACGAGAGAGAGAGAGAGGGAGGGAGGCGGGAAAAGAAACGGGTCGGAGGTGCTGCTGCAAACTTGGGAGGGAGAGAGAGAGAGACTCCTCTTGGGTTCTTTAATTAGTTGTGTATAATTAAGTAATTAGGTGTGTGTGTTTCTGTGGATTTGGTGCTCGAGTTTGTGATCGACGGCAGAACCACCAAATTTGGATCGTACGATTTCTGCCTATAATCCAATAGGATCCCATCTGACAACACACCGCCTTTCGTCGCAAATTCGTGTGTCAGCAGTCACTTATTTATCTATCCGAAGGTCACGATAATTGAAGAAACAAACATAGGGAAAGGAAGTTGATCGAAAGCAAACGACAAAATACCATTCTGGAACAGTAGGCGTATGTATCTAACTAAAGATAAACCACGGGATTAGATTGGTAAGAGGATCTCCCTCGTCCCCACCCACCCACTCTGTTGCTGTGCTTACTTGGAGGAGGTGGTGGGTACCCTGCTGAACGAACCTGCCCTGATCTTGACCCTCGCCGTCTTGATGTATTCTGCTGCCCTTTCATTTATATTTTTCTTCTTCTTCTTCTTCTGCACCTCCTCCGTGGCCGCCGCCGCCGTCTCTGAAGTTTCTTCTTTCACAGCCTTCGCCGGTGGGGGTTTACTGGTGGCAGAGTCCCCACGGGATTTGAAGTGGAGGGCGGTGAACAGCTTCTCGCACACGCCCATTGGCTCCGAGAGGCTGCCGCTTCTTTTGTTCTACTTACAGACTGAGGCACAATACCAGCGAAAGGGGGTTTTAATAGCATCGAAACCAATCAGTGCGATATATGCTTTGCTGAGATGCCAAGTAATTATTTTCTTCTCATGGCATCGGATTCCTCTTCTGCTTTTGACTTAAGAGACACGGATGCTTTTGTTTACGTGATTCCTTCCATCCATATCTACTGAAATGGGTTCCCACCGTTAAGCTCAAACCAAAGCAAACGGGAATAGATCTTAACAGCAGCAGGTGATTTATGTATGTGGAACACCGACCACTACCACGATGGATGACTACGACCTGTTGTTATCTTTCTACCAAAATTTACTGCACTCACCAAAAAGAAGAAGAAGAAAAAAAACTATACCCTTTAAAAATTAATATGAAAACCCCTATAGGAAGAACAACACACAAAAATAAATGAAATCTTTTTTCCGTGAACCCACTCGAGTGCATCGTGCAAGCAAATCGGGAGTCGACTACGATCCAACTATTAGCAACTCTTGTGCATTAAAAATAAATAAATATATATATATATAAAGAACAACCTGGCCACTTCTTTAAGATTTGCATGCAATTAATTTACCTGATTGTTGATGTTCTTTGGGGAGGTACACACATAAAATGGGGTGTCATCGAATCCGGATTTTTCCAACATATCATCTTCAACTGCCTGTTTTCATTCAGAGAAGCATCAACTTTAAAGCTATTATTATGAGCAAACAATACGCGTACATTTTGAAGCCATGATTCAAGATAATTATGAATTACCATAAGTTTGGGCATAGCATAATCTTATTTCCAAAATACCAAATATTCTCAAAAAGTAATGCTCAATTACAAAGTCTAGATGAGATGATTGTGTATGTATCTACTACCTCACCTGTGGCAGTCAATGCGATACCGGTAGGAAGAATTCTTCTTTCAGTCGGTTTAACTCCGAGCATCTACACAACAAAACACGAATGTTATATAGAGAGAGAAGAACCATACTATGACATTTTTTCTTTTTCTTTTTATTTCTTTCTGAAATTTGGTATTGCAGTCCTTCTTACGACCTTGTAGATTGCCATGGCTCTTCAAAAGCTTCACTTCAAAAGTTAACACCGAGCCTGTAGCACACGGAGCCCCAGCAACATAGACTCGTCCAGTTCCATCATCCTTGTAATAGCAAAATTAACTTAGTTCAGTATACTATCTTAAACATCAGTAACAACCTGATATATATATACCCAACCAGGAGTGGTCACACCAACTGAAATTTCTCTCTCCAATGCATTTTATAAAAAAAAAAAATTAAGAGAAATTATCAGTGTCATCAAAGTGCACTAAAATGCCATGTCTCATGCTATTATTGCTCACCCCCATTCAAACACACGTAAATTTATCATGATCCTTCTTGAATAAATCCATTATAAACTCTGACATGATCATATATACATATATATATATGTATAAACACCGAAAAGAAAGAAACACTCATCAAATGTCCTACAACGAGGCATAAAAACCTTGTTACCGGTCTGAAGTCATCGTCAAAAGCAAGTTAGCAACCTCTATCTAGCACATAAAATATATCAATATCTAATTCAGATGTATCTGAACATACAAGGTGTATGAAAAACATCATGCTTACGAGTTCATCAAGCATACTACCAGTATGAAATGGTCAATGGCATATCACTCACAGATAACTTCTTTAAGCAAAAAAAAAAGTTCCCACCAAATCTCATGGGACAATTGGAAGAGCTACAAAATGCAAACTTAAAACGCGTGCTAGTTATTTAAGGATTAATTTTAGCAATTACCATTAATAAATAATGATACAAACAAAAACATGGGTGTCTGGAAAAGAAGAATCGAAACCACCACCACTTTCAAGTACCAGGGGGGGGGGGGGGGCATCTTTGCTCGTGGCAAGCGCCTTGTATCAAGCATCCAGCATCATTGTGTTTTAAGGAGATTTGTTCTACCTGAAAACGTATCAGATGAAGATATCACATCAGATAGAACATACAGAATCGTCGACTTGGAAATATTGAAACCTTTAGAGCAGCCAAGATACTTGTGAATAAAGAATATGTACCGTTTATTTAATTATAACACCTCTCAGACCACTTTCCTCACATTTGATTGGTGTTTCCGAGCCAACTCGTCCAGTTACAGTAACAACAAGAGGATGGACCTTGCAGACAGAATCTAGATGATTGACTGAACAAGACAGCACAATACAAAAGATAAAGAAATTTATTCCCACGGCTGCAAAACTACTGCTGACACATGAATTAAATCAACAGGTAAATAGAAAAGATCTAGAACATGGTAATAATTAATTCCACAATTGCTCCGTCTTCAAAATGCAAATTTGCATCTAGAACAAAAGGAAAATGAAAGGTGCTTTTCACTCAAAAATTGCTACTTCAAATAAAAAAAAAAATGTAGCACTCTAAAATAAATAAAATACAGCTTCGATACATCAAGGATTACCCCCAAGTACAGAAACAGTAATTGGTATGAAATGTTAAAACAAACAAAGTCGGGCAAGATTTTCCTTTAAAAAAAAAAAAATGCAATATAGACTTTCATGTCATCCTTCAAAATCTAGCAGACATGAATCACCAACAATGCAAAACTTTTAACATTTTAATACATCGACATAACCTGCATGCATGTATAATTGACTTGGTACAGATTAACCAAAATCCGATAGCTAAAATTACCAGACAGAAGAAGACAAAAAAGATCAAACAAAGGAAAGAAAGATACCTTTTTCTATCTAGGAAAATGACTCTCGGGAGCGTCGTGTAGGGACTCAATCTGCTGCACAGTAACAAAGTACCAGTATTAGAGGGGACATGAAGATCAACTTTGTATAAAATAATGGACAGATGACATCATAGATAGACATACAAATGCAATACACTGAACTTAATGGAGAACAAATAATTTAAAGTAACTGCAAAAACAACACAAATAATAGTGTCATGTATTATTATTATTATTATTATCACATTTGCAAATTAATTTGATTGTAATTTCTGAACTCCAAAGTAGCAACAAAGACAGGTTCTCACACATACCTGTAGAACGGTAACCTAAAGATAGGCTCGAGGTTCCTAGACACCATTTGTATATGCTTATATTCACAACATCTCATTCTATTTGGAAAAAATCAAGGATTCCTCCAATAATTATGACACGACCAATATCTTCCACAACGAGCTAATGCTCCCTGTTCCAAGTTCTGGAACTCATGCTTAAAGATCGGGGCATCGGGAGTAGTGGTAAAGACGATGGCCCAACAGTGTTCATGAACAACGCTCCACTAGAAATGGAGTCATATTGTTTCCTGCAACCGGGGCAACGCCCATCGGCCTCAAGGATCCTCTTGTGGCAGAAGAGGCAGAGACGGTAGCCGCACGAACAGGGGAAGAAGCTCGAGTCCGTGGGATCCAAGTCCTCACAACAGATAGGGCAAGGACAAGGCGTCGTAAGCACCCCCTTCGGTGTGGAAGCCCAACAGTGCCGGTCTTTGTTTGGCGGACTGCTCCACTGCTTAGAGATACTGGGAAGGCTCCGTGGCCGAAAGGCATCGTCCGGCCTCCAGGCTCTGGGCGCGCTCCGAACGGGCTCCGGCTTTGTGGTGCTCCCGCCACGAGGAGGCTCGCAAGGCGTTCCGGCGGAAACAGCAGGCACAACCGGATCAGGGCCAAGGCCGTCGCGATCATTGGCTTCAGATAAGGCGTCGGCAACCGCCTCCCAGTCATCAAAGACCCGGTTACCGCCCCTTTTTACATCATCGATCCCCTCGTCTTCGGCGTCGCTGACACTAGGAGAGCTGGACCCGATGCTGCTTCCGCTGCTTAAAATTCTTCTATTACCACGGCGAAGGTAGGGCACTGGGTGATCCGAATCGTTGTCACCATGCGACATCGTACCTTGCTCCCTCGTCCTCGAATCCGTTTCGTCCGCACGGGGCCGTGGCGGATGGGGGAAAGGAGGAGAACAATCATCTCTACTGTTGGCTGATCCAAAGTACGGGGCAAAGAAAAGAAAAAGGAAGAGAAAAAAAAAAAAATCAAAGGAGTGATCTAAAAGTACAATAAAAGTCGATGCACGTGGGAATCGAACCTCGAGACAGCCATTGCTCGCGGCGTACATCAAGTTTGCACTGCTTCAATTTCGCCAAGCGATTCGTCTGACACGCAAACAAATAGATGGCGATGAGAACGATTTCGATCTATTATCCACGAGATGTGATCCTTTTTCTTCTTGATAGCCGACTTGAATCTCCTCCTCACCCTCTTTTTCTTGGCGGCGTCCCGTGAGATCAGCGCAGGAACCGAAGCGCCGTTGGCCATCGCATCGGAACCCATAGGATCGTCCACCCTCCCTTCCTCGACGAGAACAAAAAAAAAACCCTAACAGAGAGGAAATGGGGAAGACGAAAAAGAACTCGAGGGGTTTGGTTTGCTGGATGCGGTGATGCGATTATAAATGATGAAGTGGACATTGTTGTCATCGAAAGTGATGACATGTGTGTAAGATGGGATCATAAATGATGAAGTGGACATTGTTGTCATCGAAAGTGATGACACGTACGCCTCCCGAGCGTGTCACTCTTAGCGGTGACATCATCTTTCATGAATCATCATCACATGGGTGGATGGATAAAGCCGAAGAGAAATGACATCACCTCGTCTGCACAGCTGGCGACTATTCTCTCCTGTAGATAGTATTAGTTGCATCCAGACAGATCCAGCCTGTACCACTGACGTGTCGGACAACGAAGACCATCATTAATTGGACCCCACCCTCCCACCAACCGTAATATTCGATGGTGATAAAATAGTAGACAAAGATCACTCAGAAAAAAAAAAAAAACAAAGGAATACATTTGTTTATACATGAATTGAATGAATCGGACGACATAAATATAGCAAGAGATTTCAAATTAATCTTTCAGCCCCTCTTCTCTGTGTGTGTGTGTGTTCTGTTGTGATCTGTACATTGTTATGCCGGCGGTGGCGAGCTGCCTTCGCGGCCCCTAAACAAAAGGAAACAAAGGAATAAAGAATGGGAAGGAGTAACACGCCAAGGACTACCGAGACCAAGAAAGGATGAAGAAGGCGACGACGTCGAGCCCGGAGGATGGCCGGATAAAGAGGTCGTAGGGCTGCCAGAAATGGTCGACGGGGCAGGGGGTGCCGGCGTCCAGGCGGTCCCATGGCTTCCCCTTCCCGCTCCAGTGCATCAGGCTGACGGGACCGGGGTGGAGCCTGCGGCATTCTCCGGTGAGGTTGTCGCCGCCGAGGCCGTGCTGATTCCACCGGTGATCCAGACTCTCCACCTCCCCGGCGAACACCAGCAGGAAGGGCGGCAGCGAGCCCAGCTCGTAGATTCGCCGATCCCGCTGCACCTCCATCCACCGTTCGACCCGGCGACGGTACCCCCCGGCCCGCCATCTGCGGAGGTCCATCACCATCACCCCGGTGTTGAAGTAGCAGGGCCGGCGGCGCCGCCCGGCGAAGACCCGCGCGCCGCCTTCCGCCCAGAAGGCGGACGTGAAGTAGCGGGTGAAGTTGGCGTGGCAGTACTCGGGGGCGGCGACGACGGCCGCGGCGGAGGCGAGGCGGGCGGCCGCGTCGTCCCAGAGGAGGCGGACGTCGTCGACGACGACCACATCGGAGTCGAGGTAGACGACGCGGTGGACGCAGGGGTCGAGCAGGTCGGCGAGGTAGACGCGGGCGTAGTTGAGGGGGTTTTCGAGGGCCTGGCGGACGGAGGAGGAAATGAGGCCGCTGACGAGCTCCTCCCGGAAAGTGTACACCTCGAACCGGAGGGAGGGGAACACGGAGCCGACGATGGAGCCAAGAAGGCCGGGAAGTTGATCATCGCCGCCGTCGTGGCTGCCGGCGGGGGCGATGAAGTGGAAGAACAGGGTATCGGGGCAGGAGGTGTGCTTGAGGATGGAGTAAACGGCGGCGATGGAGCCGCGGAGGTAGTGGGAGTCCAGTGTCATGGCGATGTGGACGTTGGAGGCGTCGCAGGCGGTTGCTTGGCCAACCCCGGCGGAGGTAGACGGGCAGATGTCGTCGCTGTGGAACTGGGCGGCCTCCTCGAAGCGAAGGAGGGCAGCGGCGGCTGTAGCCGGTGCAACGGCAAAGAAGAAGGCGGCGCCGGTGGGGGATGCGAAGAAGAGGAGGAGGTGGAGAAAGAAGAGAGAGGAAGGCATGGCGTTTCTCTCTTGGACAGGTGGTGGTGGAGGAGGAGAAGGAGAATTAGTCTTCTTTCTTTCGTCAGGCCATAGCGTGTTCTAGGAATCTTTAATTGGCCACACAGAGAACAAGCGGAGAAAAAAAGGAAGAAGACCGGAGAAGGTGGTGTGGGTGCTCAGGCGATGGGAAGCGACGCTGCTGCCGCTGGTAATTGCTCTTTGTTTGTGGTGGCCAAACTCTCCTCAGCTTTAATGCTTTGGGGTTCAAAGGAATGGTGGTTTGAAGAAACCGGGGACGAGCGCCGCCACGTGCAGTGTCATGAGCTCAAGTGGGGGAGAAGGATGTCGATGATTGAGTTCACGCAAATATTTTGCCCGTAAACCTACAAAAGCTGCTTTTAGATCGTAACCACCCCCGTGATAGCTTATCGTATCTCCATATTCAAATTATTTTTTGTTAATCCGCTTGTCCTATATCTCAAAATTAAAATGATAATATCTCGTACTATATCTCAAAATAAAAGTGATCACTCGTATTATAATTTTACATCAAATTGACAGAAATAAGATTATCTCATTAGGTAAAATAATTTTTTTCATAATTTTTATATCACTTAATATCATTATATTAATATTAAAGATATAAATTTGATGAATAATGATATTATAGGGAGTGTATTTGATTAATATATTATAATATAAGGTGTTTTTGATTTTTTTTAAATTATTCTCGTATAGTTTGATTATATTAAAAATCAAATAGACCTCTTTAATTTTAAAAATAAGCGTAGTTATTATTTTTATTAACAGAATGGGTTGGTTTAACGTCTACATAATAGTACGAGGGATCATTTTGATGTAAAATCATACTACATAAGGTCATTTATAAGAGTATTAAAATACGAGATATAACTTTAATTTTGAGGTATAGTAGAGTTCAATAAAAAATTTAGTCAATAAAATTGAAGGTTCAAACTATAGGAAATTGTATTGACATGTGAATAACGATGATCATTAATTTACTGATTATGAACAATTGTATAATGACTGATTTTTCTATTAAAAATAAATAAATAATTTGAAAATGTTTTCACAATCCAATAAATGAGATGTAGACGAAAAGAAACTTATTTGGACTCTCTATCAGCTTTACATTTCACAGTCCAAATAGACCAAAGTAGGCTAAATAAGATTGGTGGTGATAAATTTTCTTTTTTTTTATTTTTAAATAAAGAAAAGTTGTGGCATCAAAGTATGAGTTGTTAGTTTCACTTAAAATTCATTTGTATATATATATATATATATATATATATATATAGACCCGAATGAAGGGGACACGTGGCCGACTGCTACCCAGTAGATTCACCTCCGAGACGCTTTTTGTCATGTGGTGTAAAAGAGTCCAAATGACATACGACTGTGATCGGACTTTGGAGAGAGGTTATGATTCGAGTGGGTGACACACGTAATCGCCATGTTGCTGAACCACGTGGTATGCATGCTTCTCACGCATGGCATCTCGGAAAGCCCATTCCATGCATTGTGTCAACCTCCTCACGGCTTCTCTCTCATTCCATTACCAAAGCGCTCGCTACTTATGATATTAGACCATAGTTAGTAGTTTAACATTTGAAATCCATATATTTATTTTAAAAATATATTCATATCTTTATAATTATAAAAATAAAATATTTATATTAATTTATCCTAACACCATCGATTTTATAAATAAAAACATAAAAGATAAAAATACAATCTTAACATTTCAGTTAATGATGATATACGAGGATATTGTTGACGATCATGCGTGACTATTATGGATGAGGAGAGTAGTGACGAGAGGTGAGAGTTATTAGATAACTATATCGATGACGAGTACAATAATGTACTCAGCATCAAATTTCAAGACCCATATTTTAGTTGGATACGTCCGTCGTCCGTCGAAAGCTTAACAATCTCAGCATCAAAATTTCCTGATCGACGACAATCATGATGAATAGAACTCCTCCTCTGAAAAGTCGCTATCTCTCATTTTCCATGCCTTATGTCAATAAGCTTTGGCAACCCCAACTTCGAGTCGAACAATCCATCCAACGGACCAACGATGAGGCAACCATCGTCTTTATCGTAGACACCGCAACGCCGACGTAATTATCAAACAACAAAAGTGCCACTTATGCAGATGCTAAGCAATCATTCCGTCGTTCGACAACTATGTCGATGTCGACGTAGATACAAAGCAACTATCAACTCTCGTCGTCATTCTCCTCGTCCACAACCCATGACCACCAATGTCGTATGTTTCCATTAACTAAAACATTAAAATTTTCTTTTTATTTTTATATTTTCGTTGATAAAATTATTTTATAATTATAAAAAATTTAATATAATTTTTTAAAATATAAAATAGAAATACTAAAAATAACTAACTATAAAAAATAATCTGTAATTAGCCGTATTAGCATCTCTCGCTTTCTCACTCTCATCTACTCTTTTTTTTTCTTTTCTTTTGTGTGTCAAAATTCTCGCTTGTTGCAAACACGTGTGTATTAGAGTTCTTTACCACGTGAACTTTTGTGTCGGTGGAACTTGCAAACGAAGTCTTTTTCTGGAAAAACCATTCATAAAACTCAAGAAACTTGAATAAGTTTTATTGCCACTTAAAATTTTAAATAAAAAATCAAATATTACCTGCTTGACGGAGACAAAAAAATTGATATAGTCAACTCCAAATGGTCAAGACAAAGATTTATTACTGTAGAAGAAGAAACAAATATTACAATTTAGACAGATTCATAAGTTGTGGAGAAACACCGAGTAGGTAAAAAACGGCTGTTTACCGTTATATGCCAACTGCAGCCGCCACGCCACACCTTCCTCTTATTTCCAAACACTAACTGAAAGGATTTGCTGTGCTCATTGCAATCTGATTCAGGGAAGAACAGATCTCACCTCCTTCCTGTCTGGACCAAACGTCTGCAAGGGGAGGGGAGGGAGGGAAAAAAGCAATAAAAATTTCTATTGAGAAATGGTGCAGATACAATCTGTGATTACAGCATCAGCACACAATAAAAAAGAAAAAAGATGATCCATCCACAAAAGAAGATGACTTGGTTTACCATGCAAAATTTTCCTTTCACGAAAAGAAAAGCAGTCAAACAGAGTAATAATAGCTGAAACAAATTGTCAGGTTAAGGTTGATGAGTACCCAATTTCTTCATCATCGATCTTTAAGTGAATCAGCGATGGGCACTTAAAAAACTTGATCTTGCAGTATAATTCATTTAAAAGGGGCAATAATGGCCTTCCAGGCTACTATAATCTTATTCTACAATGCTTAACGTTCTTGCAACATCTGAACTCGACTTTCCCGAGTAATCTATCACCAACCACGTTTCTCCTTCATGTCGTCAGAATTAATAACATGTCTCTGCCAAATTAGTCACTAATTTACTAATTCTCGTATCAGCGTAACACCCAACTCCAGCTGCACGTTGCATACTTGATTCTTCCTCCACTTTGATTCGATATATGACCATGTCTGTAGGTTTACTATGACAACATCGTAACCATAGGGTCAGTCAAAGGTCCTCCACAAACACACACAGGACAACTCCCATTCAATGGCATTAACCTTGGCCATCGACTAAGAATCAACAGGTCTTTTATTCTCAATACCCACAGCTCATCCTTGTCCTCTAACATGATGGCAGGTGATATTTCACCGATAGAACATAAATCCTCCAAAATGAATCATCCTCAAAATGAATCGTGCAAGAACAAATAGTGTACAGCAACTGATAGAAAAATCAAAGCTAAAAAATCGTAAGGCAATGGTCTATGTTCCTTTTTGATGGCTAAGAGTTTAGCATCCTCACTAGTAATTTTGGAAAAAAAAAGGAATAAGATGCAAAGCAAGCCAATATTAAACTGACATAACTATAGAGTATATATATATATCATGTGCACAATGCTTGACCCATCACTGACGAAATAAAAAATGTAAGGAGATGGTTTAAGCAAAAGCCATACTTGATTGAAATTTCTGTAACTGTACTCGTAGTTAATTGTTCCTTCTCTTTGTCTTTCTGGTTATATCAGCCAAATAAATTCCTCTGTGAAGAAGTTCCATAGTTGCCCACTTTAGACAATAACTGTTGCTTTGTTCACTGTACCGTCAGGATGTTTAATAACAAACCCACATCAGAAGTTCTATAATAAAACGTACACAGCAACCTTTCCACTGTATTGAGTAGGCTCAGATTGGCATATCCAGATCTTTTCTTCACTAGTCTTTCCAGGGAGAAGTATAAACTTGGGATCAGTTGAGAACAACTACTTGTGAAAACTATGCTTGACAATCACCAGATCAAGATTGGTCAAGTAGGGTTGAAAGGGTTATTTCATCTTGGTTTGGTTGCGCAAATGGGTTTGCCTAACCATAACCACTGTTAAAAGCAAGGCAAGATGTCTTCTTTGATCAAAAAGGTCAACGTAGGTAGTCGCTCTGCTATTTATCGTTCGCTTTCATACATCTCGCAATTTCGTAATCCACGTGACACTGTAATTCCTTTAGTAGACACTTGGGGCCTATGACAAATATGGATGTATGATAACACTGTTGTAACTCCTTTGCTAGACCCTTGGGGCTTATGAGAAACATGGACTTGTATGACAATTGTGTCTCCAATATGTTACATATGATTCTTTGAATTGCCTTACTAATACTGGAAACAGCAAGAATGAGAATGCCAGATCCTGAAATTTTTTTTTTTTCATGTTACTTGAGATAATCAATAGGCATTGTCAACTTTCTTCATTAATGATAATCTAAAATTCAAAAAGATAGATTTTATAAAAATAAAGCAAAGATTTAAGAAAATCATATACCTCAGCACCATAACCTTTGACATACACATTGTTAAAGAGCTCAGATGGATCAGGCATAGGGCATTCCTGAAGTTTGGAAATAAAAAAGACAAGGTGAAAACAGGACCATGAAACATATCAAAGAGCATGGCATAGTAAAACTTATGAGGAGTTCAGATTCACTTCTGACCTTTGCTTGAGCAACTGCTTCATCTACTTCCTTTCTAACTTCTTTCTCAATATCCTGACAAATCATGAAGCATAGGTTGATCAAAAGGCAAAAAAGTTCAAATGCAGATTGATACAACTGCAGACTCTCAATACTTTCATATGGTTTTTTAATTTCTGGAAATACAAGCAGCTCATTCTAGAACATAATTGAATAACACCTTCAGATCAGAGGCAGAAGCTAGTTCGTGAGACAATATCAACTTTCGAACCCTCTCAATGGGATCTCGTTCCTGTGTACAATATAAAACAGCTTTCTTAAAACGAGAAATCAAAAAATCAATTAGTATTAAGTGAACCGGGTATGATCAGCTGACCTGTCTTACACCACTGATCTCGTCACGTGTGCGGTATGTGCTTCCAGGATCTGACATGGAGTGCCCATGGTACCTGTAAGTATCCATTTCAAGGATCTGGATACCAGTATATGAAGAAAAATTATGAGTTCTTCATCCATTGTCTAATTCATATCAACACAAGCTTATAACCATATATACAGCTGATTGTATGATAAAATCCACACACAAATTTATGTATCATGTACACATACAAAGGGTATGGAACAAGAATCGAGCCATGTACACATACAATGTTAAACAAACCATGTAGACATACAATGAGAATCAATTGACAGTTAGGACCAATATTTAAGAAATATGAGGGAAGATGAAGTGTAACCAGCAAACTATACATCCCACAAGTTAGAACAACATTTTAATCCCAAAAATTGTGAAATCTTCAACAACGCCAATTAACCAGGCTTTCTAGGTTGATTCCATATTCAGCAAAAAAATTAAGATTTGATGTCCTGATTTTTCTTAAAGCAGCTAGGACACTAAAGACAAAACAACTCTATGAAACAGAGAATGATCAACAGCATCAACTTCGAGGGGAAAAAATATTATGAATGAGATTTTATGAAAATAAAGAAGAAATCTTGAAGAATGAAATTTTACTAATCATCCGAAAAGATAGAAAAGCAAACCACTTGGCAGAAGTTGTTAACTAGGGACAAAGCTAGAAACTTCATTCCAAGGGAAGACTAGAAATTATTTAAAATATTAAACTAATAGTACAAAATATATTAAACAAGACCATTCCCAGAAATTTAAGTGCAGATTAGGAAAAAACAATACTCACTGCTTGCTAACAGTATAACAAAACAACTAGTTTTTCATATCAAATCAATTGTCCAACAATGGTTCAAAGCAGTGCACCATTTTTCATTAAGTTACCAAGTACATCTATTATGGTCCCAGTGTTTGCAATGCTTTTTGAAATTGATAAATGTTTAATAAAAATCATGAAAATGACATGTTTTAACAGAATGGAAGAAGAATCATACCAGCAATATAAAGATTGCAGAACATGCATATTACAAACAGTCAGAGATGCAAGAGGCCCCAGATCATGCAGAAACAGAATAACTGACCTTTTATTTAAATGATATAATTTTGGGAGTCCTTTATGTCAGAGGATATGATAGAGGATTCCAGAGTTATTTAATTTAAAAAATCTCTCTTCCATCATTCATTGCAAGTATGGTCTTCAAACTGATTTGTTGAGTTCATCAATAATGAAAATGTATGATCTACAATGGTGATTTCTTCAGACTGTGACTTGCAGACGGATGCCAAAACTTCCAACTTCCTTTTCCTTAAAATAATGAGGGTATCACTCCTAGAAGCAGATGAAGCTCTGCCGCAAATTCATAGCCAATCTACTCTGACAATCTGACTCAAATTGGTATTCTTTATATTTCAAAGTGGAGTTTTCAATTAGGGCCCACACATTACAGCCTCTTTTTCAGCTCAGAGTACCAGTGACATGATTCATAGATTTAAAAATCGATGACCAGGCCACACATGTACACCAGAGATGCATGCATAAGCTGCAATCTGTCCAGAGAGGACCAGGACATGCAATCCACAGTAGAGAATTTTCAGCTAAGCCCGGATCAGGGTGGCCATGGACCACCCTGATCCGGCAAGGGGCTTCACACATCTAATTGACAAACTATAGAAGCCATAATGTGTTTCCTACAACATCAGAAATTCAGAACTTTGACTAAAATGCAGCATAGAGGATTTGACAGAACAAAATGTGGCTATTATATACAGGAGACATAAGATATCACCATATACAGGCTCGGATAAATACATTAATAGTAGAATAAAGAATAAAGATATTTTAATGTAAAGGATAAATACTTCCTGATACAAGTTTGCACAAATTGGTAATAGAGCACATTTTTTGGGCATGCATGATATTGTGACCAAACATTATTCAGTTATTTTGTTTGAAGTCCAAATTTTACATCTATTTGTGATTACATATTCATTAAAGGCGAAGCTTGTCATGCTCCATGGATCTTCATTAATTTAAATTAATCTGTACTAAACTATTATATCTGACATGATAATAGTTAGCCAACATCAAGTATTCTATAATCTCCCATACACACAAACCATAAGATAGTTTGTACCAAGGCCACATCAAAAAATTCTCTAATAAAACATGACAAATAAAATGGTTGATTATATACTCACAATGGGTCCATTAGCTAAAGCATATTCTTTAGCAAAAATGCATGCTTGTTTCACAGCAAGAACATCCATTCCATCAACCTGTTATGAAATAAAAGCAATATACTGACAAGGAATTTTATATAGTCAACAAAACCTAATATCTAAAGGATATAATTTATATGACCTTGCAGGCATAGGCAATGAAGTTGCTAATACAAATAGAGTGAATAATGATAGTCTAGAAGAAAATCAAAATTCACAACCAGCAAATTGCACAAAGCAAATCTTGCAATGATGAACCAGAATTTGCAATCAAAATATTAAGATCCTAACATGTGCATATAACATATCATATAGCTAGGCATCCACATATACATCTGCAATATGAAAAAGTACAACATGTCCATATATGCATACTTTAGTAGCATCATTTTTTATAATATATAAGATGAACATTACAAGTTGATTAGAAGAATATATTAACAGCCATTTATTAGCTTATTTGTCTACAATCACTTTTTATGAATAGTCCAATTCATAAAAAGGGGGGTCAATGACTCAAGTCCAATTCAATCTAATCTGAGACCTGGTCCACTTATAACTAGAAAAGTTTTGACCAGTAACCTGGATGGTAATGACCCAATCCAAAAATGATCAGACCTCAGCAACATTTATAATATGTATAATGTAATAAATATAGACTATCTGTCATGGATCTGATCCAGTGGTAAATCTCAATATCAACTCAAACATGAAAAAGGTGTAAACCATGTATTTCCCGTCCTCCAGAATCACAAAGACAACCCCTCTGTTTCCAGTTGACAGTTGAATTCTACATTAAACGGCAATGACTATGTTAGAGCTCAATCTTTCATCGTGTCAAAGATCCATATAGTTGACCCCATATAAGATTGGGATGACTTTAAATTGCAATCAATTAGGAGAACAAACATTTAGGTCGAATAATTGAAAGACACATTTATGTCTTTGAGCCGAAAGAAGCACAAATACTGGGACATGACTAGGTCATCACTTGAAATAGTTCAGTTCTTTCATAGTAAGCAAAGTGGACACCTAGCCAAGTGAACATTTTTAACTGACAATCGCTACTTCCTTCTCCAATACAAGTTCTAAATTTACCAATAAATGCTCAGTAACTTGTATTAATTTATACTATTACAGTTGCTTGGATGCATTTGAAAGCCTCAAGGTTAATCTTTCAGTGGTCTCTAGCACCCCAGAAAAAAAATCAAGCATGTTGAGTCGTCAAACTGATTGTCATTCAAGCAGACACAGAAGTAAACTCCATAAAAAGTCATGTGGCAGAGGAGCACAAGGATTAGTGATGGTGCATGGGACCAACACAGAATTTTCTTACTGTTCCAGCCACGTTACTGAATCAATCATAATTTCTACTTTGGGGTCACTTATATTATACATAGGTTTTCTCAACTGTGGTCCTCTCTTGAAGAAAAGATTCACATCCATGTAGACATAGTTCCAGATAATAGAAATAATGTTTAGCTTTTTGTATCAAAAAACGAACTCCTGAAAAGGCTGGATTCATACTGATAATTTCTCTAGGATTAGAAGAACAAACTAAGTTAAAGTACATTTCAGAAAGATATTGAGTAGAAAATTTGAAGACAAAAAGGATACAAAGAGTGCACTGTTAGACACACTCTCATATCTAGCTGGATCCAAGTCGGTCTGAAATTAGTGATCAGGAAATGATCCTTCAAAACAAACTATGCAATCAAGACTATACTAGAGTAAGTCTTACCAACCTACCCTTGCAACTCAATTTTCAAATGTTAATTTCAACTTGAACTAATCATCAAGTTTGAAATAAATGTCCTACAAAGTATGCAAAATCAAATTTCCAGTGTTGTTTTCATAATTGTCAAGTTTGAAATAAATGTCTCAGAGAATGACTCCTCTATCATGTAAACAAAAGTCCTGAACAATCAGTTCACAATTTGTCAACCTTTTTCCCTTACCTTTTTTTATTACTTTCCACCAAAAAAAGCAAGAGATAAGAAAGATCAATAAGTGCTGAGGCATTTCACATCTGAATGAGCAACTTAATCTGACCCAAAAAAAGATTAGAAGTAATTGAAAGTTGAAACTGTATTAACATCATGACCGCTGCTATTCCACCCTCTGCCACAGATTGTTGAATAGTATCTAGAACCCTAATTTAACAAGAGAAGACTCCAAGAAGACTACGAACAGAGAAAGAACTCATATTTAGCAATATGATTCAAGACATGATCCAAGGAGGAAGAGCATCTCAAATGCCACACGGTTTGAGTAATGGGAATAGTTTCCCTGCTTGAAGTTGCAGGGCAAAGCTGAATTTGATGACAACCCCAACACCTTGCATTGGCGAACAGATCTTTAGCACTGAGCCACCATTTTTTTTTAAGCACAACATCCCGAATGCCATGAATTCTATGGTGCTAAAAGCAAAATGTTAGCAAGATCTTATATAAAAAGGAAATACTATTGAATAGGCCTCTACTGTTAATTCTAGAATACCTAGAATTCAGATCGTGACCGATGCATCAAGAAGATTAGAAAGTTAGAAAGGGACTTCTCGTTTCCTGACCTTAAGACCAGGAACATAGTCGCCACGCTTGTAATAGGCTGGGCTTTTCGCGGCCCTCCACTCGGCTGTGCCCATTCCATCTGGGAAACAAGGGAGGTAGGTGAAACTTCCATTCAGTCACCGTCTACGTCCTTCTCCCTACCCACACATATAGAAGGGCACGATAGAAACACTCACAGTGATTGTTCTCGCAAACCAAGATGACCGGCAGATCTAACAAGGCGGCCATGTTAAGCGCCTCAAAAACCTGCCCCTGGTTGGCAGCCCCATCGCCGTACAAGGCGAAGGTCACCGAGGCATCCTTAGAATATTTCTGCGCGAAGGCCACGCCGCAGCCCAGAGGGATCTGGGCTCCGACGATCCCGTGGCCGCCGTAGTAGGAGGCTTCCTTTCTGTAGAAGTGCATGGAGCCGCCCTTGCCCTTGGCGCAGCCATCGCGGCGGCCCATGAGCTCGGCGAAGGCCTCGAGGAGGGTACCGCCACGGCCGAGGAAAGTGCAGTGATCGCGGTAGGAGGTGATAATCCCATCGCGCTTGGTTATGGCGGCCTCCATGCCGACGGCGACGGCCTCCTGGCCGTCGTAGAGATGGCAGAAGCCACGGATGAGCTTGGCCTTGTACAGCGAGTCGGCGGCGATCTCCATGCGACGCATCATCGCCATGTCGCGGAAGAAGGAGAGGATCTCGCCCGGGGTCGTGTCGACGGCGCGGGAGGGGGGCTCGATCCGGTGGCCGGTGAAGGGGACGCTCGTCTCGATGGTGAGGACGCGCTGGTCATCGGCGCCGCAGGAAGAAAAGGGGCGTAATGACGAGAAGGAATGTGGACGGAGGAGCTTTGAGAGAGAGGATGGCGACGAGGAGCGGGCGAGAACGGCCATTGTTGCCTATGTGGTATTCACGAGGGTTCACAGTCGAGGCAGTGAAGAATGTGAATATATATATATATATATATATAGATTGTTGCTAAAAAAAATGATATTTGAATAACAATGTTGGAATATTAATTGAAATGTTAATATACTTTAGATATTTATATAATTTGAAGGAGTATTTATTGTATTCAAACTATAATTACATTTTGTTGTTGTTTGGATATGATATGTTAATTAGAAACTTCCGAAAGAATAGATACGTACATTAGTTAGGCACGTAGAATGAGAGGCAGGTGTCGGTATGAAACGGCTCTATGAGTTAAGGATCTCACACGTCTCTTCTTTGTCACTCTATCAAACATACGCATTCCTCCTCGATCCAATGAACGCGAAGACTTCATAGAGGAAGCATGGCATGTCTTTTAACTCACCATGGCAGCCACTGTCTTCAATCAATCATATGTTGCTTTGTTTCTCTTCTTATGTCAAGGAAACATTTGGATTCGGTGTCCTGTGACAAATGAGAGGAACAGACCAAAAAGATTTGCTACTACTTTTTTAATATTTAAATAGAACCTTTTCAAATGTAATATTAAAAAGGACCAGAGTTGACAAGAATCAACCCATGAACAGTATTTTTTTTTCCTTTCATCTATAGATAGCCTTGTGGGTTCTTGTACGGAGAGAATACATAGAACCCGAAGCAGTCTCGGGCCAGTTCATATTACCACGAACGAAGAAATTGTTGCGCAGGTTAACTGGTCAAAGTAAGCAGATAGATCATATCAATTTTGCTACAATAGATCGCTCGTGACCAGCTTACTCAAATGTTGTTGCAGGTTCCTGCTTCCTTTAGTGGCCTCCACATACCATGTTTTCCATGCCTCCACGTAATGTGCAAAAAGTTCACTCAAAGCTACAAGAAAAAGGTTGTTGTGTGTTAGGCTAATGTCATGCCAAGATTCAAAGAATGTTATGGTAGTAGATGTGCGTCGATCCACATTCAGAGTAAAAAACTAGATCTATGAACATTTTATTCTGAAACATTATTAGCATGTAACTATTCCTCTTTCCAAACAATTAAGATTCATTTTTGGTTGTTATCTCCATAAAAAAAAATCCATTTCCAGTAGTCAAAACTTTAGGAAAGTAAACTGTGATCAATAGAATAAACATTGAGATGATAACTACAGCCAAACAAAGAACTTTGTCGAATGTGTAATCTCAATAAAGGACTGACTGTCTGTCTTCATGTGGAACGAGAATGGGTCAAGAATAATTGAAGCTTTTCAAAATAAAGATTCATCCCAACTTACTAAATGAATTTAAACAATAAATGTATGAGAAAACAAAATATGTCCCTCCTTTTTTTTTATATATAGATCTTCTGCAAAGGGATTATTTTGATTTGATGAACACAAACTTCAGAAATTTAAGTTATATTAGAAAAGGGGTTCAAAGATATACCTTATCATCCTCCTCTAAGAGCAAGTCTTTGTAATGAGACCCAAAAGGTTAAACTATTCAAAAATAACTCAATATGTATTTTATATTCGATCAAGCGCTGACTTTTTTCTTCAAGAACATAGATCATAATGATATAAAGCCATCAAATTGCAAGTAAATAGAAGAAATTTGGCAGATGAAATATATAAAGATACTGATCGGACCTTGGTTGTGATACTGGGGACGGAAGGAAGCAGCCAAGCTGTCCCAGTCTCGAACTCCTTTCCCGCACTTCACCTCAACATCAGCACCCCGTTTCATCACTCCATTCGGATGGAAAGGGCCGAAGGCGTACCCACTCTTGGATCCCAGCTGCTTCATGGCCACCCGATTGCACTCGTTCAGATCCTCACTTTTCATTTGAACTTTCATCGGCTTCTTATCCGCTGGTAAATTTGGCCTGCTCTTCTTCGAGTTCACGTTGGTGATCTCAGTTCCAAATGCTCTCTTCGTCAGCTTCTTTGGACCTGGTGCAACCACTTTAACATTATTATCTGCTTTCACCTTACCATCCTTCAATCCCAGCCAGCGAAAGGCTGGCTTCCGTGCTTCGACCTGCGTCTGCAACGCCCAGATCACAACCAAAAAAATTAAGAAACATAATGCATTCTCCTCTTTCTCATTTTCCATGGTGAACTGGTAGAAGTTTACCTTCTCGATGAGATTTATAGATGACAGGACATTCGCTATGTCGTAGAGACGCCGGATCTTGGCTGCGTTATTATCTTAAAGAATGAAAAGATGAATGAAAAAGAACCGACATTGCCAATGAAGAACATGAGATTTGAGGAAAGGTTTTAAGTACTTCTCATATAAGATGCGTCATGGATGGCACCAAGCAGCAGCCTCGCAGCGTCATCAAGCGAAATCGTGTCCCCCTGATTGAAAACTAGTTAAATTAGCTAAAATGGTAAGAAAACAAAGAGAAAGGACTAATGAAACTTCAATGTGACAAAGGGATCGATGGGGGCTTACATCTGAGGTCAGAAACAGCTTGATAAAATTCTCGGTGAGCGTGCCTAAGGATTTCTCCCTTCTGTTGGCTGTCGCTACAATTAAAACAAACAAAGTCATAAATATGGTGAATTCAAAAGTATTAATTTTTTTTTATCCTAGCAAAAACAGCTAAAAGTGTAATATATACACACACACACACACACCAGATCTGGCTTTGCAACAGGCACCACTCGATAAAGAAGAAGAATTAATGATTTGACTCGGTTTCTCATCTCCTTCGTCTGCATACTGTTCTGGACTTTCGTCTAGTTCGTCCTCCAAATCCTCCTATTACAACAACCAAAGGAACGTGATTGCTAGCATGAACATTGTTTCCGCACTGCTGATACGAGGAAATGGAACTGGAAGGATAGCTCAAAGCATACCTTGAAACCAGCGCATTCACTGTGAGTAATTCCCCTTCGTGCCTCCTCCTAATCCAGATCAAGATGCTGGATTGTCAAATATGTTGTGCTACAAACGAAATCAAAAGAGGGAAAGATAGATCTGACGAGCTCAGACCTCTAATCTATCCAATGCCTTTGGGATCCCCGAAAACCCGATCCAGGAGTACGCATTCTTGGCCTTCCTCGCAAGAACCTGCCAGATCCCCAAAACAATAAATAAATAAATAAATAAATAAATAAAACCATCCTCTTTTCACGAAACAAAACTCCAGATGGAGATTAAAAAGATGCATCTTTCTTTCACTTGTTTTTTTTTTCAAATGAAACGATCATCAGAAGCAATCCAGCTCTCACCCCGACGCTCTCCATGATGTTTACGATATCATAGATCCGCCGCCTCTCGACGCCGAGCCGCCGAGCCGCATCATCCAGGCCGATCGAGTCGATGCCGTCCCGATTATACAAGCTCACAAAACTTTTAGAAACCAGCAGACCACGGCACGTCAAACAGCAAGCCCGAGGATAGCGTCATCAAAAGGAAAGGAGGAGGGGAAGAGAGGTTTACTTGGCGCACAAGAGGCCGAGCGATTTCTGCTTCCTGCTGTAGGCGTGGTGCCTCATTCCAGCGTCCAGCGGGTGCGAAGAAGAGGAGGACATCCTTCCTCGGAGTCCACAGCAAAGAACGGAGGCTTTGAATCGAGATCAGCGGAGGAGGGTGTGGGTGGGGGGAATGGCGATCGTTAAAAGGTCGATCCGAGGACGAGAGGAGGGGGGGGAGGAGTTGGGTTTGGCGCGGGGGGCAGCGAATTGGAATTTTTTCGAAAACAGATCGGGTATCAGAGTCCGCTCCGAGGGATTGGCTCGTCGCTCGTTGCTGCGCCCGCGGCGCGGGGGTGGGGGGCGAGGAATTCAAAAAATATTTTGCCGCGCGGCGCGCCCTAACCGGAACGCGTTTGTGATGACGAGAATGCCCTCGCACGGAGCGGGAACCGCGGGGGTGTTTTGGTCAATTGACTCGGGCATTGTGCCGCGTCACGAGTTACGAGGGAATCCGGGGGCGGCGGCACGTGGTTTGTTTCCACCGTGGCCACACCTCGGGGATGGCGCGTGGTTGCCTCGTAGCCGTTGGTTCACTGTCGTTTTGACTCCAACGAGCCAAAACCCACATCGACTCGCACGTGACCATATAAATTATTTTTATTGTCTTCGGATCCTAACCTTAACGGAGCCGTGCAAACGGTCGCGTCATACGTCGACGTCGTCGATAGCTAAAATGTGAAATAAGGACGGATGAGGGAAGACGAGCACAACAAGTCAACTGTCTTCATCATCAATTAAGGGTGACAATTAAATGACTTATCACCGACTTGATCAAGTCGATTTGAAATAAAATATTAATTTTTTGTTTGAGACTTTTTACCAAGTCTTTTTTAGATTCACAAATGCCATGTTTTTATCGTATCACACCCTCGTATTTGAATTTTACAGAATAATATTTTTTTCTTAAATATTAAAAATATCTTTAAACTTGAATCAATCATTAACTATGTGACCTGACTCAATTTTAATGAATCCAAGGGTTGATTTGATCTAGTCAAGATCTCTGGTCGAGTCCAATAAATTTGAATTGGATCTTGTGAAGTAGATCGGATCAAGTCAAGTCAGGTCGAGTTAGGTTTGATATAAATAACGAGATGGGTTATACCAAACAAGTGTAACTCCTCTTTGATGTTAAGAGAGTGGCCAACTCCTTTATTTCCTTTCTCTAGATCAAAATCAATTAACATTAAATTTATATAACTTTCGATATCATGATAAAATATTTTTGTTTGATCTAATAACGCATCATAATCTATAGGAAGCAACGGCAACCTCTATCACAATATTGATGGAGTCAAGACTAATAGAAGAGAGATAAAAATAGATTTATGATTATATATATATATAATTAGAACGTGGAATCTTAGATTTTATTGATGAAATCAATTGATAGGTTTCATGATCTAACTTGTGTGTTAAATAAAGTGATGCATGATTAATTATGATAGTGAAGATATAATATAATTTTATATTAGGTCGAAGTCAATTTTTGGGCATTAGGCAAGGGTTCGGACAATGCAGCAGGAGTTCGTTGAAGGTGATCAGGAGTACACCGAGAGTCGTTTAAAGATGATCAATAGACTCACCAGGAAATTCACCGGGAGTTTAGAAGGTCAATTGACATGCTGAATAAGAATGATTGTAATTGTATAGTGTGTCGTAGTTAGCATCGTAATTAAGTTAAATTTAAAAAATTCTAAATTAACTCAATATAAGGCAATTGGATCTACTTTGGGTTAGACTTCAACTTACGATTGAGCTCATTTCGTTGACCTGAAAATAAGTTAACAAGAGGTATACATCGGGTATGAAATAGTATGGGAGAGTATTATTTTCTGGATTGCCCGATGGTAATACCGTTGGTGGGCGTCGACGGTATCGTCCCAGGCAACGATAGTACCGTGCCATCTAGATTTTCAGATAGTAGTATCATCGGGTACGATTATCGGTGATAGTACTGTTCATATCTAAGTTTTTTTTTTTTTTTTTTGACAATTTGAAGTGATATGAAGTGCAAAGTGGGTTTAGGGAAGAATTTTTTTTTTTTGTAAAAGTTAATCGATTTGTGAAAACGAAAAAAATGTACGGATGTAAACGATGGCTCTATTAGAGAGAGAGAGAGAGAGAGAGAGAGAGAGAGAGAGAGAGAGAGGTAAATGTGTTGTATAAGGTCAAAATGTGTTTCTGACCAGTACATGTTTGTTTCACCACAAAGTCAACCATTGTGACAATTCTGTGGTGTTGTGGAAGGGAATACTGATGCCCGGAGGAATACATAAAACTAATAACTTATAATGGTTTTTCTACTGTAATTTATGTGCTACTACATATTTCCACCCTGAAATTTAAATTAAATACTTAAGCAAAGATGTTGATTTTGAAAAGTAAAAAAAATAAAAAGAGGAACATCAATCATAATTAAAGTAAAAATTAAGGGATTACCTTGTCGGTCAAGACAACAATGGTATTTAGGGTCAAAAAGTTCCAATTTAGGGTCACATCAAACTTGATTTGGGATTAAACCTGTATAAAATAATCCAACTTTTGATGGATACCAAGAATAAATTTATTCATTTAAATGTTAATTTACATTCATGTTATTTCTATTCTCGATATATATCCACTTCTCTAATTTCCCTTATCACCTCAAAATGACAAGATAATGTTCCTTTATGGTTTCATTAATTGAGGACAAACCACCTTATCAAAGCCACTAGATAGATAATGTTCCTTCTCGGTTTCATTAATGGTGGGACCTATAAATAGTCTTTTGAGGCACCCATTACACCCTCCTTTCTAATTCATTAATGGTGGGACCTATAAATAATTAATTTAACCAATCCACACTGTCTTCCATTGTCCATATTTATTATTTTTTGATGGGATTCTCCTTTATCATCTATCCAATCTTTATACGAGTACACATAAATGAAGGACATCTACGACCAATTAGGGAGAGTCAACGTGGATAGTTGCAACGACGGTGACGTGTGATGGAAGGACGATTTCGTAATTGTCTCGTGATTGACTTCGATTATTTAATTGACCGAGCCAATGGTCAATTTAGTTGACTACCTATTATTTAGCCTGCAAAATACCGCATGCGAAAAATTACTTCTTTAGTGGCCCAATCCATAACCTAAGCCCATCGGGGATCAGATTAATGAGGTAATTAATAATTAATTAATTGGCTCACTGTACATTTGGGATATGAATTAGACTGCTAACGGATACTATTTAAAGGGCATCGGCGGTCTCCATCTCGACGCTGCCCTCCCCTCCTGTGCTGGAGACGCGGCAACTCGATCGGTCTGGGGATGCCTATAGCCAGGGGGAGGAGGGGCGGGACCGGCCGGCCCGGGCTTGTCCACTGGACGGCCACTCGCCGCTCGACCTCAGGGGCGGCGGCCCGGCGGGGGATGTGCCCGAAAGCGAAGTCCGGCGACGAGGATTCTTGTAGCTCGTCATCTATCGGGCAGGACAGCGACATTGTGGCCGGCGGATCTGCGTCGGAGGGCGAGGAATCGAGGGAGACGGAGACGGAGAGCGGGTCCAAGGGGCCGCTGGACACATCGGAAGCGCTCGACGAGTCGCCGCCGATGAGGTATTCGCTCTTGATCTCCATGGATTCCGCGTCCTTCTTCTTTCTTTACCTTTCTTTGTCTGAGGAGTTCTTGAATCCAGCCGGCGCCATCGTCATGGCTAGTAGCTTTATTCGAATTAAAGAATGCCGCCATAAGATAAAATTTTCTTTTCTTTTTCTTGGTTGGAAAAAGAAAATTACTTCAACCACTCGGTCCTGTCTTTTTGATTCAATTTATCATGTCTTTTTTCAACTTTTTGTTGGTAATATGTATTCGAAATAATCTTGAATTAATTTTAGGATTAGAAATTTCTTTCAGGTATACAAGAAAATGAGTTTTCCTTTGCCATGTAGTAAGTAGTAAATAAGAGCACTACAAATGACAAATAAAATAGTTGTATTTATTTTCTTTTCCAATCTTTATACAAAAATATATATACTCAATTTCTCGAGAACTTTTTTGCTGGTGATAAATATATACTCAAAATAATCTTGGATGAGTTTTAAGATCAAAAGTTTCTTTTAGTTGTTATATAAGAGAATGATTTTACTCGTATAAAAAAAAATTAGAGTCATTCGATTAAAATATATATCATACAAATAATAAATAAAATATCACATGTCATAAAACAATAACAATTGAATGATGAAAAAAAAAGTATAAAAAAACCACAAATTTCTGAATTATGTTATTAACAATATATTTTTTAAGCATTTTTTTTTATTTTACGCTATTTTTATAATATCTGCCATTTACGTGACTTATTGGCATGTTTATGGTGATAACATTTTTTTTATTTACTATATTTATATTATTCGCATATGCTTCTTGTACTTTATATTATTTAATTTTTTTTCTCTTCTTTAAAACTGTATTTTTTTTTTTTTTGTCTCTGTAAGTATTTTAAATTATATTATTTAATCTAAGATGAGTTGTCGAGGTAGAATTATTAGTAAATTGAATCCAAAAGGATCTACTTTTCTTTTGCAAATCCAATGATAAATCTGAGATGGTAATGTATGTTGGATAATATTTTGGTTGCAGGCGTGGGG
This sequence comes from Ensete ventricosum, assembly GCA_029747655.1. NCBI lineage: Eukaryota > Viridiplantae > Streptophyta > Magnoliopsida > Zingiberales > Musaceae > Ensete > Ensete ventricosum. Next base: position 55,648,132 of record JAQQAF010000006.1, on the reverse strand, counting down.
GTCTCTCAGGATTCTACACCGGGAGATCCAAATCTTTTCATAGCCTTTCAGATGCCGAGGCTTGTTCTTCCGCCGGGGAAATCGGCAAGCCGGAAAACGCCTACAGTCGCAAGCGCCGGAATCAACTCGCCGCCAGTATCAGGCGGAGCAACTCACAACACAACGAGACGGGGGGAAGCAACGAAGGCCTCAGCTCAAAGACGCATTCTGCTGCCGGCGGGAGCACGGTGACGGCGAACACCATCACCCCCAGCAGCGGCTCTGCTAGCTACGGTGCTACCACCACCATCGAAGAAGCGCGAGATCCGACTCCTCCCGGTCTACTGCAGGAGGAAGCTGGTGACTCGAGCGCTGCCGCCACCGCCGAAGAAGAGCAAGATCCTCCCGGTCGACCGCAGGAAGAGTCTGGGAACACAAGCACTGCTGCCTCCACCGATGAAGAAGAAGGAGATCCAGCTTAGGCTCCCCCATCCCCGTCGACCCGTAGCCGCTGCTGCCATTCCCCGTCTGGTTCTACCGGCAGTAGGAATTCTCTTCCCCGGCGAAGTCATGAACTGATGTGATGCTGTCCCTTTTTTGGTATGATAGGTAGGAATCATGGATGTGCATGCAGTATCATAGTGTGTGTTTTTTTTTTTTTCATCGAGTTAGATATGATCTCAAGTAAATAAATAGCTTTGCTGGTTTAGAACTAAGAATGACAAATATGAAGACTTCTATATCGGCTGCAATGTTTTTTGTATTGACTACTTGTATTTTTGGCACCTCTACTAAAACACCGGTAGTATATTGGGGGGGGGGGGGGGGGAAAAAAAAAAACATTGTAATTGAAGTAAATGAACATAAAAAAAACCTAACGAAGCCTCTGACTCATATATAAAACAGGATTTCAAGTAGATATTCTTATTAATTTAGGAGAATTTTAATTATAGATGCTTTTAATTGTTTTTATCAAAAGCTAATTTTAGGAAATACAATAAAGAGGGGTGCTTTTTAGAACAAGCTTACTATTCGAGATCTTTTTTAATATTGACAATCTCTTAATTCATCCTCGCTATCGCTTTTTAAATATTGGCAATAGAGGCGACGGAAGAAGAATAAAAATACTTAATATTCATTTATAAGGAGACAGTTTGAAAAAAATTAAAATATAATTATAAATGATAAATTGAGGGCTAGGAATAGTAAGATCCTTTTAGGATATATATATATATATATATATAATCTTTCAAAAAATTACCCAAAAAAAATATAGTTTTTCCCCAAAATTTGGCCACTATTTATCTAATTCACATTAGTATTAATGGGTTTGATAGAGCGAGCTTGTCTTATTATAAGAGTCAAATGCATACGATAACTCAACATGGCACCTTAGTGATTGATTATTCTTTGTTTTTTTTTTTTTCGATAACTCATTCATCTTTCTTTCTCGTCCGTGTTTATCGATTTTTTTTTTTCCCTTAGGATTTAATTAATATATTATTTTTCTTAAAAAAAGACAACAAAAAGGAGATATAATACAAACAGCATGTGAGAAAAAAAAAGAGAGGATAATAATAAAAGAATAATAATGAGAGAATAAAAATATAAATTGATAAATAAAAGATTAGAGAGATCGGATATATTTTTATTTTTAAAAATTCCAAAAAGAATCACATAATAACATAATTACAATTTTTATGTTGATATTGTAACTAAATCATGATAATTAAAAGGAGGTGCAACCATGCAAAGAAGCAGCCAAGAAGAAGCTTGTAAGGAAATGATCAACCATTAATTCTCGCGATGTTTTGTACTGTTTAAATGAGAGGCAAAAGGAATAAGATACATCATCCTTGATGGATCGCTTACAAGCCAAAACCATAAGCAACAGCAATCCAAGCTGCAGCCACCACCGTAGTCCATAGAGCACTGCTGAGGCTGCTGGCGCCGCTGCAGTCATCATCGTTGCCGCTGAAACATCCAGGCCGGACTGTCTTCACAACTCCTCCCTTTAGCACGAAGCTGCTGTTCCTTGTCCCGTTGCTAAACAGAACACACCAGAAGTAGGGAGCTCCACCATCGGTGCCACTGACAGCAGCGCCTACCTCTGTGTGGTTCTTGTCGTGCAGAATCTGCAGGCTCCTAGCATTTTCAATCAAGATATTGAAGGCCGCTTCAGGAGAGACGTAGGTGCTCTGGCAGGCAAGTAGCCGGCCGGTGATGGGAGCAAGTGTTGGAGCTTCGACACCACAACTGGGAGCGAATGTATCGACAAAACTACTATCAGGTGGCTTCTTGCTGTCCCCAACCTCACCACACTGACCCTGGTAGGCTTTGATGTATTGCAGGGCAATGCAGCCAAGGCCTGCATTGTCAAAGAGTGCGGCGGATTTGTGGGATGTTCTGTTGCTGTTGATCACTGTCACAAGCTCATCTGCAGGATTGTCTGTAAAGAAAGCAAATTGAGAGAAGGCAGGAAAGACAATAAGAGAAACCAGATGTTAATAATCTTAAAAGATTGGTAATCTAGCGGGATGGGTTTTGCCTATTATTGAACACTATATTATTCTGGAGATAAAGTAGCTTACAAGATAGAATTATGGGAGAGAGAGAGACATAGTCTCGATATAAGAGAAACTTTTCATTTATAAAAATATTTCTTCCTGCAATTAGATCATATGTAATCTTGTCTAACTCTGCAGAAGTTGCTGTTTAATATAACTGCAAACAAAATTATCGCCTTAACTTACACCATTTTCTGCAGTTGTTCCTCACCCTAGTAGTTATTTTAGTAGTTGGCTATCATAGAATACACATCCCAGTATAAAAAAGGGAAAAATGAAGCATATACTTTATATAAAGATGCATCTTCCCCAGATAAAAATTTTGAGCTGGTCTAAAGCCTTGTATTTCTACATGGATAGTGATTAGTTCAATTTTTTGTCATCCATTTGGAAGGAAAGGGATGGAGCCAGCTGGATCCTTTCACTTGAATTCGTCATGTTGACCAACGAACATTTTGTTGGTCTTGTATTTCAAAGAAAACAATGAAGAATTAAGACATGGTATTAGCACATAATCTAATAGCTTAAGTTTTTCGTGATAGGTAGCGACATCCAATTGTTATATCAATGTGTTGGCCTGGACTAACATCTCCCCAATTGATGTGTTAGCCTCATAGCCAATGGTGTAGCTTGAGCAATAAGGTGTAATGGACCAGTCAGAGTTACCTTCTTCATGACTATGACTACCCAATAGAAAGGTAAGTGGTTAAGTCAGTATGTAAGTGCTTTAATTCTGTGATACAACTGCAGATGGCAAATTTAATTTGATACTAGGGATGTTAACAATCAATGGGGACTCTCACATGAGCGTAAGATTGCCGGAGAGGAGACATGTGAGGATAGTTAGTCCTATATCACAAGAAAATAATAAAATGAGAACTAAATCTATACAAATTAGTATATATACCCAACAGCTTAAGCTCTTCGACCATTGTGATAGAATTATATAAATTGGACTATTTGATGTACTCCCCCTCCCGAAACAATATCTCCCAACAGATCAAGCATGACAGGCATTATGAAGTTTTACTAGTCTAAAGATGTTCTTATTGGGGTAGCATATTTGACCTTCTACAATATGCAATGTATGATTCAGTCACCTAATATCTCAATATCTCTAGCTTGAATAGTCCAAAAGTAATCTAGCTGAGTTCTATGGCATAACACAATCATCACGCTAAAAATATGATAGAAATCTCCTTTTGGCTAAACCTCAATTTGTGACAGAATTCTTCCAGTGTGCTCTCTTTCAGGTCAGATCTTACAGCAATCTTAGAGTTACCAACATATTTAGTAACATAGATAGAGTTTACACTATGAACATTGCTTGTCATCATAATTCCAATTGCATAGTATCTATCATCTCAAATTGATACCAAAACCCCAAAGATTATTTTGACGGATTTTGAATTGTATCCAACCATTTCAAAGCCTGTGTCAGCCAGCGAGAGTAGTTTCAGGCAAATTATGACTAACCATTGCGACTCTAGCCAAATTCTAGCAAATCATAGTCAATGTTAGTCAACTTTCAACAAATTGCAAGCTGATGGCAACTGACCCTGTTTTTGGTTCCAAATATTTTAATCAAACAATTTAGCTCGATCTACAATCTCTAAGGTCTAGATATATTTCATCTACCATGTGACATAACCACTCACAATTGATCAGCATCATGCTCATAGCTAACATTCTTAAAGGTGAATGCGTGTACGAAGAGATCATCATATCCAGTACCAGTAGGAATTCAGCCCAAAACATATGAAAGACATGTTTGCAATCCCATTCACCGATCATTTTAGTGTTTCTACTAGGCAGATTCTTCTCATATCGTCCAGTTTACCACCACAATGTGATAAACTTGTTAAATGCATTTGTGAATAGTTTTTCAGTAGCCAAATTTATCAATTTTTAAATTGTTTTCTTAATAAGTTCAAACATGTCTCAATCTTGCAAATAAACTACAGACATTTGACCATCACAAATGGCCATCAACCTCATTTGATCCTCTTTCTTGTTGAACAACATGATTGCATAAGACTCTTAAGTTTGTTGATCAACCGAAATATTGAGAATATTAAGCTACAATATTCAAAACAAGTTTCCTGTGATGTATTTGCTTCACTTATCGACTCCATTAATTGTCTTTGAACTAATATTTCTAAAGTTTACAAGCATTTTCCATTGTCATAAACTTGCAATTATGACTCCATAAGAGACAACTCGAATGAGTACTTAATTTAAGATTCTTGATCCTCAACAACAAGCTAAGGTTGTCGTCTTGTCCCATCATCATCTTTGACACACTCATTGAAGAACCAAACCAGACTCCACGTCTACAATGCCAATTGACTAACTAAGGTTTTAGTTGATGAAGAACAAGAGAGAAAGGGGAGGAGACGGGCAACCGAAGATAAATAAAATAGACCGACTTAGTTTAGTAATTGCTTGTAAGGTAAGAAATATAAAAGAGAATCCTACATCGGGTCGCGCAGAAGCAAAAATGATGCGTCGTCACCCAGAGGATCTAATAAATGGATTTCCCGTAGAAACAAAAAAAGATAAGCAACTGTGATTCGACAGGAACGCCATGAGAGAACACAAGATAAAAATCCTCTAAATCCACCAAGTTACTGTTAATCTACTCCTCGAAACGCTCCATATATTAATTAGTGAAACAGATCAATCGGTATGTATGAATGATACATAACTAATGCAGTTTCCATCAGCTAAACAGGAAAAGAGGGGGAAAACAAAAAGAGAAAGAAAAGGCAACATAGCAGAAAGAAATCCTTCATAAGAATCAACAATCACTAAATCATCGCGAGGGAATCAGATGAAAGATACTCAAATACGAGGAGTACAGACTCCGGGACCAACCTAATGTAGCCAATGCACCACCAGAGATCCACATGGAGGAACAGCCGGTTACCGACACTTGAAGAAGAGAGGAAAGTAAAAGAGAGGAAGGCGCTTACTTTTGCTGTCGGCGGCTGAGGCGAGAGAGGAGAGGAGGAGCAGGGAGGCCGCTAGAAAGCAGGCGGAGATCTCCATCATCGCCTGATCTCTGCAGCTGGCTCGTTCTACCTCTCCGGTTCTTTGTGTGTGTTGTGCTATAATATTTATCCACCGGAGATGACACCGCCAACAAGCTTTGGACAGTGGCGGTGTGGGAGAGAGGCCCACCACAGCTTACCAACTTTCTCGGTTGCTTTCCGTATTAATCCTTCAAATCTTTTAGAATTCACTATCCAGCCCCTCAATTCACCCTTTGGCTGCACGTGGAGCTTTGAGATCGAGAACGGGGGTCTGATGTAGTATTAATAACATTGAATAATAAAACTATCATCTTTCTTGTTTTCCAGCAAAAGAAAGAGGATTGATTACAAATATCCTCCTTAGCATCTGCGGCTATTTGTTATCCATCCTTCTTTAAAAAAAAAAAAAAAAAATTAAAGAAGAAATATTACTAAGCTGGCAAAGAAAGTTTTAGGGATGTTTGGCAACATCTCTTCCAGCTTGGATCACAGATATCTGACTGTTCTTTTTTTTTTTTTTTTTTTTTCTTCCATATCAGAGTGATTCCTTTGTAATCATGACTCACTTTTACTGTGCTTGTCTTGTTCAGAACATAATAGACTTTGCAAGCAATAAAAAAAAACAAAAAAAAAAACCCATCTGAACATAGATTAGATTATTGATGGATGGATGTAGTAGTAGTAGTAGTAGTAGTAGTAGTTCATAGTTGGTGAAGTGTTGAGGCCTACAACATTTTGTAGAACAGATTTGGGGAGGAAGACCAAATCAGATCGAGAGAGAAGAACATGAATGATTAATTTAATCAACCAAAGAACACAGTGATAAAACAAAGATGTAGTTGATCTGCTCACAGTCTTTGCTTTCTTTCCTTCCACAAACAAATTGCAGGAGTTTTTTTTTTTCTTCCATGCATTACGAAGATTTCCTTATAAATTGAAAGCTACGCTTCTCCTTGCGTGATTTTGAGGTCCCAACCAACCGTCCTTCCTTCCACCGACTCTGCTGAGGTCCCAACCAACGCCCATTGCCAGTCCAAAAGTAGTTCTTCAAACCTATCCCTCATGCACTGCTAATAATTGTCGTTGAACTTAATGGATTTATTTTTCTAGTGTGCGTATGATTGTTCGTGTCGATCGTAAATAAGTTGAGCAGCTCGAGAGAGGTCAATCGGGCTTACTCGGGAACACATCTCGAGCTCTTCCTTCTCGAAGTTCGTCGTGAGATCCTACACGAATACCTCATCGGGATGGAAGACATCCCAATGTGACCCCTTCGATAATCAAGTCAATATCTCGATCGAGATGATATTTAAGAATTCACTAAAGATAAAAGAGAGAGAGAGAGAGAGAGAGAGAGAGAGAGAGAGAGAGAGAGAGAGAGAGCCTAAGTCATGTTCATAGGAGAGGTTTTTATATTCTCCATACGTATGATCATCCGTTAAGATATACATACGACCTTACCGAATGCCGACATCATCGTATGTCCGATTGACGTGTACATCAATCTTCATTTATGGCATATGAAGATATGACAAATGATCATCCGTTAAGTCATGTTCACAAGAGAGGTTTTTATATTCTCCAGACGTATGATCATCCGTTAAGATATACATACGACCTTACCGTTAATGATATGACAAATGCTGACTTGGTCGCCACGTCATCATACCTTCGGACAGCTGACCCGTCGACGTGGCCGACCCGACACGGGCAACCGGCCGGATGCAAGTATGGGGGGCGCCAGTGGTCGTACAGCCGACCTGACACAGGTAGGGTCGACCCCCCTACCTGCAAACGCACATCTCACCACATGGACGGCAAGTGTGGTGGAGAGGTACGACGGCATGATAGGCCATAAAAGCAGTAAGGCTACCAGGTACAAATGATCTACAACACTCACTATAAAAGCTCATGCACCTTTACGGGGCAGGAGGAGGAAAAAAAGGGACCACTAAATTAACTCGACCGTCTGAGGGGTCACGTCGGGAACCTACCCGACCCGACCTTCGTGCAGGAATCGGCAGCCGACCCGAGCTGGGGGATTTCTTCCCGACCGGGGCTCCACCACTCCAGTAGCCGACCTCCCAAGCCGAGTCCTGGATCATCACCCATCCGGCCAAGCTCCAACTCCGTACCGAGAGGACCGCGGGCGAGCTAGCGCACACGGGCCTGAACCAGCAGTGCTTGCTCCACGAGTCGCGGAGGCGGAGCGTGTCTACTAAGCAAGCACCAAATACTCCCTTAACAGACGTGTACATCAATCTTCATTTATGGGCGTTCCAGCTTGATCGTGACCATGACGGTTCGATTAGTGCTATATCATCTCGATCGAATATTGTGTCAATTGGATCGATGTCAGACCTCGTGGCTTGTTGAGTTTGGCTACCCATAACTAACTAACCCTATCAATAATAATAATTAATAACTCTAACTTTTGATAATGGATGTAAAAAAAAAAAGAGAAATCAACATTTTATTCCTACCGATCGTCGTCCTCTGCCTTGCTCTTTGATATGACAAATGCCAACCTGGCTGCCAAGTCATCACACCCTCGGACAGCTGGCCCGTCGACGTGGCCGACCCGACGCAGGTAACCGGCCGAGTATACGGGGGGCGCCAGTAATCGTACAGCCGACCTGACACAGGTAAGGTCGGCACCCCCTACCTGCAAACGCATGCCTCATTGCAAGGACGGCAAGCATGATGGGGGGCACGACGACATGGTGGAGGGTACGGTGGCATGGTAAGTTATAAATGCGGTAAGGTCATCAGGTACGAATGATCTATAGCACCCACTATAAAAGCTCCTGCACCTCTACGACGCAGGGGGGGAAAAGACGAATCCACGAACTAACTTGATCTTCGGAGGGGTCACGTCGAGGGCCTACCCGACCCGACCTTCTTGCAGGAGTCGGCGACCGACCCGAACTGGAGTACCCTCTCTTCACCTGGACTCCACCACTCCAACAGCCGACCTCCCAAGCCGAGCTCTGAATCACTACACATCCGGGCGGGCTCCCACTTCGTACCGAGGAGATCACGGGCGAGCTAGCGCACACGGGCCTGAACCAGCGAGTGCTTGCTCAGCAGACTCGAAGATCAAACGCATCTACTAGGCAAACATCAGATTCTCCACTAACACTCTTGAATGCATTAATTATTATTGACGAAGATATAATAAGTGAAAATATGATTCGTAAAATTAAAATATTAAAGATATGTATTTATGACATCGTCGTCTATGGTAGGTTGGCATATTTCAAATTATTTCGGTTTGATAAATTATAACATTAAGCTGATTGAAAAAAAAAAAAAATTAACATCTTCAAATTGGGAAGTTCTTCAGCTTTAGAAACTTCTATCTCTCTCAAAACTCTTACAATATCAAATAAATATTCAGTTTAGACATCCTCTCTTTCGAATTTTCTAAAAATTGTTAGCAACTCACATTTAAAATTTTAGACATCTCATTCTCGTAATCAAATTTTCTTCTTCCCAATTTTGGCCTTTTCGCTTATGGCTTCATTAACAAAAATCCTTAATTAATTTCTTTTCTTTCTTTAAGGATTCACAACCCGTTATGCTTCTCTTCGTCATCATCATAGCCATATCACAATAGCTTCTTCTCTTCTTCTTCCTCCTCCTCCTATGACTCTCACATTATTTCATACTGAAGGTATTCAACCTCCGTGGGCATCATCAATTCATTAATTAGTTATCTAAATTTTAAATAATAAATTATGTGAGATAAATACATCAGTAGGTGATCTCTAGCGTAACTCAAAAACTTAACTGTGTGAAAATTTAGCCAATGCCTCATATGACAAATATATATATATATATATATATATATATGAAAAAAAAAAGAGCATGCCTTTGCTTATATATAGTTCATAGCAACAACCCTTCAAAAGAATTTTTCCTTCCCTCTTCTCATTGTGCAACTTTTATCAGATCATCACTCGGTTGCTTTGAAGATATCCAAATCAAACAGCATTTGCATACCTAAAACTTACTTGCAACATGATATTTTTTTGGGTTAAAATTTATCTTAGCACTTATAATTCTTATATTTTTACTAAGTTAATCCATGTTACAGTCTACTTACAATGACATGTGTAATTCAAGTTTTTTATAAAAAATATTTTAGTATCTTTCATTTTTATCATAGATCATTTAAACATTATGGTTTTGCTCGTAGCTAAAATTAATCCTATATTTTCAAAAATATAATATATAAGCTCATCCTGTAAAGGCTTAGTTAAGAGATGTTAGAGTCTCATTACGTAGAATGTTTGCTCACAATAAAATATTTTAATATAATAATAATATATAATTTAAATTAAAAAAATAAAACCATCATCAATTGTTGGAGGTGGTATCGTCGTGGAAGTAACCACCAACAACAATATCGAGTTGTTGTTGCCTAGCAAAATGACATATGCACGTAGTCTCTCTCGCATTGACGACAAGCTCAAGAGCTTCTAATCTTATCTCAGTTAGATGTGCGTCAACCAATCTAATGCTAGCATATAATGCTCATTTGATCCCTTTTTCTCCTCATAGGCATCGTCATCCCTATTGCCTCCCAATTCATCCTCTCTTGTGCCTCCACCCATCACATGTATGATGTGATGGCCTAACTCTCCCTCATCTCTACCTTATGTCTCTTCACTTTTGTCTATCGCTACGACCTTCGTCATTCTCTCTTCCTCGATAAAATAAATATTTATTTTAAACTTAAATCACATGTATCATTATACTAATAGTTTATTATGAATTAACATACAATATAAGTAGATTGTAGTGTAAACATCTTTGTTGCTAAAATGTGGTTTATTGTGAATTAACACGTGTCATTATATTAATAATTTAAGTACTCCAATTCAACATAAGGAACTTATATATTATGTTTTAAAAAATATAAGAATTATTTTAGACAATCAAAACACTTAAGTGATTCATGATTAAGATCATGTGTTAAAATAAATATTTTTTTTTAAAAAATTATACATATCACTGAAGTTAATAATTTATTATGAATCAACATACCACCTAAATACCACCTAAACACTCTCTAGCATAAATTTAAGTGATTCATTACCAAAATTACTAAATTATTCATAGATCTAACAGAAGCCAGTGAAATGAAAGAACAATATTTCCTTATATTATTTACCGACCAATTGCTCGTCCTATAGCAGATTAAATGCAACATTTTATTCTATTTTTTAATTAAGTACAACATAAAACTCTAATCTACATATACTATTAGAAGCAAAGCTTTATTAATATTTTAACTCACACTACAATGAAACTTCCATTTAATTAAATAAATCAATATAGTAACCACAGTCAAGCGGATGTCTCGTTAGAGACAATATTTGACCAATTATTCTTCTTGTCACATTAAACCCATTAAATACTATCAGAGTTGTCGTTCGTTGCATGTCGATTTATGATTGGTAGACCATGCAAACTTAGGTTTCCTTTACTCTTCTTTTTAACTACTTCAGGCTCACAAATTATTCTTTTATTTGACCTCGGCGACTCGAAAAGTCGTCAAACGTAAGAGAAAAAAATTATGTTTTTAGATATATATATATATACAGTGGAAAAAAATTTAGTCCAAATTAAAGACTTCATCGATACATGTTTTGGACTCTTTTGGTATTTAGCTACTATATATATATATTGCGTTAATTATATTTCTGGATGAAAAAAAAAACAACAACATGCAATTAAAATTGAATCGGACGACGGAAAAGGGCTTCTACTATTTGATTTTGGCAATCATTGTCTGATTACAGAACAAAAGGCATCGAATTTACACCAATCTTAAGGCACGAAGAAGGAAAAGGACGTACCTGATCATCGAGCATCGGGCGATTGGAATTGGCTTCTTATCGATACAGTTTTCCCCAATTGCCCGATCAGAAAGGCTTCTTGTCCACGGAACGGTAACAACTCCAATTCCCAATTCGAAGCATCACAAAGAAGAAGCAGAGTAAAGTTTATCCGCCACCCGCCTTTCCCGTCGCTCCAACTTCCCCAGCTGCGATTTCTTTAAGACCAGGAATGCCCCCAGCGCCACCTGCAGCGCCACAGCCACGGCCAGAAACGCCAACCCCACCTTCTCCCCGAGATTGAGCCGCTCGGGGTCCCCGGCCCGCGATGCGACCACCCCTCCCGGGTGCTCCCGGAGGCCGTCATCGTTCCCGGGACGCTGCGGCGGAGGGACAGCAGCCGTCGGCGACGGCAGCGCGCGGCGAGGGGACGGGAATGGCGACGGCGAGGGAGAACGGTGGGAGGAGGGATGAACGGCGGGGACGAGGAGTGGGGAGAGTAGGAGCAGGGCCATGGTTAGAGATCGCAGCTCCATGGAAAACGGGGAAGGAGATCAGAAGTTCCCGACCGAGGGCGGCCTTGCTCCGCCTCCTTCCGGCGGGTGTGGAACCACATAAATTTGGAGGGGACAGAGGGAGATGGGAACGGAAGTGCCTTCGTTTCTGGTACGTGCTCTCTCTCTTTTTGGTCGAAAAAAATGAAGAAAAGAACGGAATAACGCGTCCGTTGACTGTTACGCGTGTACGGTTAGAAGCATGTGGGGGCGTTCGATCTTATTCACGGCCGTTTCGGTCTAAGGATGGCACACGTGCCCTCGCCAACTAAAAATTAATCTGATTTGGATTAAAGTCCAGCTAATATTCTAAAGGAGAAAATAAATAACGATTCCTTTTTTTTACTATTACTAGTCAACACCTTTTGGAATCATAAATAATAATAATAATAATAATAATAATATATTGAATGTGACTCCGTTTTATAGGAACTATTATTTCACATTTTAACAGTTAAGAATCAAATATTAAATTATATGGGATGGTTTGCATATAATTTTATTCAACTTTAGAAAAGGCCTCATTAAGTGGCTTTTTAGAATCGCTATTTTTATCTAACTAATATAAGAGAATCGCTGTTTTTATTTTGGAGAAATTTTGATGTGAAGAGCACTGACCCTATGTGGCCACTTTTAGGGTGCAAATAGATGTCAATTATAATGATCTCATATGTGGAACTTTTTTTTAACTATTTATAACATCTTTAGGTGAGTTAAAAGAAAATTAGTTGATGTTCATTTTTCTAATAGTCCACGTACTAAGAATGTTATTGTTGGGAAACGAAAAAAGTGTGACTAAAAAATAAAATAAAATTAGTTTTTGATATTTATCATATCGTCCTACTACGATTAGTGTATGAAATATTATAATAATCAAAAAATTTTTGTTGGGTAACATTTATTACAGAGCGAGATCATATATTTCTAAAATTTTAAAATCCTAGGAAAGAGTATTAAGGAGGTCAGATACATTCTCTATAATTAATACGATATAGTAACATTGATTTTTAGTTAGATATTTAAGAAAATAGATAAATATGTATGTTATTTTTTGAAAAAAATAATTCCATTAGATGCAAATAATAATTGTTGAGAAACTACGGAGGCATCCCCATACGTAGCTATTAGTTAGCTTAGGTTTAGATGATACCAGTCATAGGTTATACAAGTTTTTAATAGGATTAATATATTTTGATAAAACATAAAATCTTTGCCGAGAAAAGAATTATTTTTAGAAACAAAGTTACATACGATTATTCTTCTTAATTCGTCTATGATTGCCTTTTTCTTTTCTTAATAGTCGTATTAATTTGCACTCAAATTCTCAAAAAATAAAAATAAAAATCCTATATGAATCGAAATCGAACCAAATCATCACGCGTGATTTATGATGCATACATAATATCTACGGCTACGATCATCTCAACTCCAATCGTCCATTTGATCCCTCTCTATTCATCATCAATCTTTTCTAACCGTCCGATCCTTACAATAAAGCACTATTTAAGATCCCCCCCCAAGCTGAGCTTATTTGCTTCCTCTAGGGTTTTCACAGAGAACCAACACCGCTACACCCATACGAGAGCGGCGGCGAGTTGGTTCCCCTCGAATAACCTCGGAGATGGCAACCCAGATGAGTAAGAAGAGAAAGGTCTCGAATCTGCCCATTCAAATGCCTTCCTTCCCGAGCTTGCGATTTTATTTTGATTTTGGCCTTTTGATTTCTTCCCGTTTCTCGCAGTTTGTGGCGGATGGGGTGTTCTTCGCGGAGTTGAACGAGGTGCTAACGAGAGAGTTGGCGGAGGATGGCTATTCGGGTGTGGAGGTTAGGGTTACGCCCATGCGGACCGAGATCATTATTCGGGCGACGCGCACACAGAACGTCCTTGGTGATCACGTCTTTATTTTTTTTCCTGATTTTTATCCAATTATTTGGGCTTCGAAAGGTGTTATTTAGTGTCTGATGCTTTTCTGGTTGGGGTTTAGGTGAGAAGGGAAGGAGGATCAGGGAATTGACATCGGTGGTGCAGAAAAGATTCAACTTTCCAGAGAATGGCGTTGAGCTCTACGCCGAGAAGGTGAACAATAGGGGGCTCTGTGCCATTGCTCAGGCTGAATCGCTCCGTTACAAGCTTCTTGGCGGCCTTGCTGTTAGGAGGTTGGTATCTAATTTACCCTTCATTAAGTTTGTTGGAAATAGCCATCTTCATTGGCTTAATATTAAAACTATATAATATGCATATATTATCCCTTCAAATTCGTCTTTTATAATTTTTATTAGTTATGATGATTATGTTATAACTTTTCCAAATATTGAGGATGTCTTAATATGATATACCATTAGATGATTTTGATAACTGATTTGTTTTACAACTCGTCACTGCTTGTTGCTAGAGTTTAGTCTAATTGGTAAATCGCATTTAAAAGTATAACTTGGTGTTACACCAGGACATGGTAATGTAGGATTTCAAGCGTGTGTCATCTACAAAGCAAATAGGTTATTCAGTACCAACTTTGTGTCGGAAGGTGACAATAACCAGATTGCCATGGATGCAGTTAGGTTCATGACACTTCTTAGTTTCATGGCAGAAAGCTCCTGGCTACATGTTTCATATTTATTCAATCATTGAAGCCACTTCTTAAGCTTATTATATTTCAGTACTCATCTTGTTCAATGAGTATTGTAGGCATTTAGTTTTACCATGCACTGTCATGAACATGCTGAGGGATTATGATTTTACCATGTGCTGATATGAATATATGTTACATTCATATATGCTACCCTCAGTTGCTATATCTTATACATTATGTGTTTTGTCAGCTGTTTCTTTTCAAATTTTAAGTGTCCATGTTAAGGTTAATTAATGTTTAAACCTATTATTTACTTTTTGGCACTGTGTTTCCTCCTAAATGGGTGACAAAGGTTCGAGTCTCAGAAAGTAATTTTCAAGGGGGTAAGGCTGTGCACATGGATCTTCCCCAATCTTGGTGTTGGCGGGAGCCTTGCCACCAAGCCTGTTTTTATTGTTTTTGATTATTGTCATCTATAAAGCAAATAGGTTACTCATTACCAACTTTGTGTCGGAAGGTGACAAAATCAAGATTGCCGTGAATGCAGTTAAGTTCATGATAATTTTTTTGATCTCATGGCATATGCTCTTGGCAATATGTTTGCAAAATTTGTTTTGATCATTTCTGGACCTTTTTTTTAATTTGCTCTTGTGGGTTTAATTCTGAAACCTTTCAGTACTATTTTTCATGCTAATATTTGAATTTAATTTTATCAAATAAAAGAAAAGCTAGTTGGATCATTATACAATATGTTTCAACTTTGTTGGCTATATAAAGCGATCATATATTTTTCAGTATTAGCATTTTATCTGTGTTTGTTTGATACAGCCTAAATGTGTGTGTGTGTGTGTGTGTGTGATTGCGTAGCTTTATTTTTTTATTTTGTACTTTTATTTTGCTTTATGTTTCTGAATGTGATTATTGTTTGTTGTTTTGATTTCTGCTGCTGTATATTTTTTCATCCTATTTATTGTTTTGTGGCTAATTGAGCATTTGTTATTTTTCAATCTGCTGCTGGGCTGTGTATGCTCTGATGGCTTGTCTTTATGCTCATAGAATGAGTTATGGAGTTTGTCAGGCTTCTTGTATTTGTATGCTTGGAGTTTGGAATACACTCCAACATATGTTTGCTATATTGGTATTAAAGTGGCTAATCGATAAATTTTGAAATGTATTTAGACTGACTGATGTTAGTTGCGATATCTGCCATTCTTGTTTTTGGGGTTAATATGATTGGTTGTATTATGTATCTGGTGATAACTGCCTTTGGTTTTCTTTTCTGTCTCATAGTTCTGCTTTACTGGTTTCTTTTTTTTGTTTTAACTAAGTGTCCTCCTTCAACCTATGATCAATGATAAAGAAGAAGAGAAATCTAATTGTTTATTACTATTAGTTTCTGTATCACTTGAGATTTCGTGCCCTTTATTTTTTTTTTAACGAAATTGCCGTATATTTTTTAATCTGCTTTCTGACCTGTATTATCTGTGACATGATTTTCTGTTTTTATTATAGTGCCTGGTATTATGGTTTAGTCATGATCTTGAATCAGATGTGTAATATTCATTTGTAATTGTGAACTTCAAAGGTTATGATTGTCCGCTCCTTGGAGTGTGTAATTTATGAAAAAGGCTTTTGGAATTAAAGTTGTCTGATATTTTTTAATGTATCGATATAGGGCCTGTTATGGTGTCCTGAGGTTTGTCATGGAGAGTGGTGCAAAGGGGTGTGAGGTATGTTTTCGAACTAAAGCGTCAGTGACATTTCCTGTGGGGCATTGGAGATTTATTCCACGATATGTTGTAGGTAATTGTAAGCGGAAAGCTCAGGGCCCAGCGTGCCAAGTCCATGAAGTTCAAGGATGGGTATATGATTTCTTCTGGTCAGCCGGTCAATGAATATATTGACTCCGCAGTGAGGCATGTTCTCCTAAGACAGGTGAGCTTCTAAGATTTTTAACGATTGCAATCTTTCACTTTGCACAATCAAGAAGCTGTTCATCCTTCTTCTTCTTCTTCTTTAACGATTCTTCTTCTTCTTTGTCAATTCTATGTTATCTACTACTATGGTAATATTTTACTACACTAAATATTAGTTGTTGACTCAAATGTTTCTGTTATATGTTCTGTTTTAACAAGAGCGTAATGTAAAAATATAGCTGATGTAATGCTGTGTTGCGTCTTCTTGCATAGGGTGTTCTTGGAATCAAGGTCAAAATTATGTTGGATTGGGATCCAAAGGGAAAGCAAGGCCCCACTACGCCTCTGCCAGATCTCGTCACCATTCATCCACCAAAGGACGAAGATGAATATGTGAAGCCAACACCAACTTTGGCTCCAGAGGTAGCTGCTATTGTCTGATGGATGTTCTACATTTTTTTTTTTTTAAATCTTTGTCTATTTTGCTGTCTGAAACGTGTTTTATGATGGTTTCTTCCTAACCAATGTTAGTTTGACGGTTGAATTGCATTCTGTATTTTTTTTTTCTTCTTCTTTTCTTTGCTTGCAATGATGGGAGAGAAATTGACTTGGAATTTTAACATGTTTGTAGCTGTGACGGTTGGTTATATTTATCTTGATGCTATTGCTTGTTTGGCTGCCACAAATGTAAGTAAACTAATCTTTACCTAAAGAAATCTTTATCTATCAGTTTTACCAAAAACCTTTCTGCAAATGATCAGTCCCCAGTCCCTAATGTTACTTTAAAAAAAAAAAAAAATCAAAATCTCTGCATCCATTACGAAGAGGAGAGAGAGAGCGTGCGAGCGAGCTATTTGTGAGAAATATGTATATATAAATAAAAGAGTAAACCCAAAAACTAGTTGTTTCGCACCATTATCAATTTGTTTGAGAAAAGCTTCCTTATAATGTGACTCTTATTCCATCCAATAGTCTAATTTACCACATTTTAGCAACAAAGATCTTTTACCCAAATAAAATTCTCATTGATAAGGAGTTAGCATAGGTTTATTTAGCTTCCACAATCTTTCTAACTCTCCGCAGACTTTTCATTAAGTATTTGGTTTAAGGATGCAGTCCACTAAGTATCAGTATCACATAAATTATGAGATCAATGGGCACAAATAATTGTGAGCTCCACAAATAAAAACATTTAAACGAAGGGCAATATGATTTTTCATGAATATGAATATAGTAGTAAGTAACCTTCACGAATCTAACTAAATAAAATATGATGGATGGTGTATGGTTCATTAAGACAAAAGAGCAATAGATGAGATTTTTTAACTCTATATTTCTGGTACACAGCTAAATACCAAGGAACAACTCTGTTTAATCCAAAAGATACAGCAGCATGCATGAAAGAAGGAAGGGATCCGAGAAACCAAACTATACGTTAAGTAATTAATTAGAATACTTATGCACAAATAAACAAAGGTAGTCTGAGATCAATCTGCAAACTGCCCTACCAATAAGTGTCTCCTGAGCTAGCAGAACCAAAGGACCAGTTCTGGTACAAATTTCCATCCAGAGTTAACAAGCATTAGTAATTTCTGCATTACCAGCAATGGTTGAGTAATGCTGCCATGCCGGCAGTAGTAGACTGCGACTTTCTCTACATAGCTTTACAATGCTGTCGTGGTTGCTAAGATGCCAACCAACGGAAAACGAGGAGCTTAACGTGTCTGGCTTTTGCCAATATAGCTGGTTTTTTACGAGGTCCGCATCCTCTTGTTGCTGCACCATGGACACTTGTAATTCTTGATGTGCTCGGCTTTTGCAGGGGTGACCTTCACGCACTTCCCATGGAACCACTTCTCACAAGTATCGCAGAAGATCCAGAAGTTATCTGGTACAGAGCTCTCGCCGCATGCTGCACAGAGATAATTGTCTTCGTCGTCCTCCTCCTCGTTTAAGCCTTCATCCTCTTCCTTGGCATGCTTTGCTTTTGTGTTCTTGGCCTGATATTCTGATGCCTTCTGCAAGATCCCAACAGGACAAGTGGCGGCTAACTCTTACTATATATTGCGAAACCTTAAATGGTACATTGTTTGCAAAATGTAGGTGGTGCCAAATTCCACTCTTTGTCAATTCAGCAGAGAAATGCAAAAAATGCCAAAATCTCTAATCCTAAGAAACAGGAAGTGATATTTGTATTAAGGTCATCACAAGTTTGCTTTTCATGTAAAGCGAATCTAATAAACTCCAGTTCTCCTTCAGCGCTTCACTGGGGAGTTTTGTTACGACTTAATGTAATGCAAGTATTGTGAGAAATGCACCTAAGCCAATAACAAGGCAGGCTAGGAAAGTCATCATTTAGTGGCACGAGCAATCCTCGAAAAAAAAAAAGGTGTTTAAAGCAGCAATAAAGAAACTACTAGGTTTTAGTAATGCTTGAACAAGAGTTTCTTGCTTTTTTACATACAAACTGATTAAATCATCTTTGGATAACAAAACCATGCAAGATCTTGCACTACTCCAGCGAAAAGCAAACAGTATACATTATATCGAGGAATCAAATACCACACTCTTTATTATGTCTTATACCTGGCATATATGCTAGTCTACCATACAAGAAATATAATGTCATGATTGAGTGGAACAGAACTTCCCAATTAAAATCTCCTTTGCATGGTCAACAAGTAAAATGGAAGTTTTGAGTCTTAAAAAAAAAAAGAAAACATCTGAAATTTTCCTCACCAATTTGGTATTTGATTTAGACTTGTTACTGATGTTTTTAGAACCAGAGGACTTCTCTTGATTCTTTCCACTTACAATTTCGCACAAGGTAGGCAGATCAGTTATCATATCCAAAAGGCTTTTCCTGCATCACAGAAAACAAAGCAAATTTCTTTTATGGCTTCTAATAAAAAATAAATAAAAATCATCTAATTATAAATAAGGAGAAAGCAGCACCATTTTAAATGAAATGGTGACGAGAGAGAGAGAGAGAGAGAGAGAGAGAGAGAGAGAGAGAGTTACCACATATAAAAATGAAAGAAAAAGTAAGATTTGCACAATTTTGAGAAGTATTTTACTAGGCTATTAGAGACAATCGGAAAGTGTGTCATTAGGATTTAAGAAAACTATAATCTGTGCCTTCCTCTGAAGACAGATCTTACGAACTATATCTTTCCCATGCAATTTCAAAAACCCGACATGAAAATTTGCTTAAACTTCTGTAAACTCCTCAATGACGAATGAAACAATAAAACTGCCTTTCTTATATGATGAACAATCCTAGCACAAAATAGACATCCAGAGCAAGAACTCTAAGATGGATTAAGAGGGAAAGGCTCAGGGGATTCTCGGATTAATTAGAGAATTCTTAGATTTAAGCATAAATTCCACAAATCCATGCTGCAAACAGCAATGGTCAATGTAATGTTTTAGGCAGGAGGCACAATGAGCATCAACTATGACAGTAGGACATATGAAGCAAACTGATACCGGGAAGGGAGAAAGAGGAATGAAATTCAGAAAGAAAACGAGAGACCAAAAGTCGAGTTGTAGAACAAAAACAAACTCAGAACAGAACTTGCATAAAATGGATAAAAAGTTCACCACCAAGTTTAATGACGCAAGAGGATACAGAAAATTCAATACCTCAAGAAAATTAAACAAGGATACAGAACTAGATCAAAAGACTCACCACTCAAGGACGCATCCAAGAGATATAGAGTTTTAGAGACTCTAGAGAGCTTCAACCAATACAAATCAGTTATCAAAAAAGTTCTTTCTAGCCCTAGAATATCAAAATAAGTACTAGTGCATGAAACATCCCTTCATGCATAGGGAACTATGACATTAAGCACTTCACATCTACCAACTAACCCCTTTATGCATTCTTTGGTCATGAAGAAAGACATCTTGAAATAGCTTTAACTTTGTCTAAAGAATATGCTCATGAGTTGTCATTTTTTAGTGGGCTGGGTTAAAAACTCTGAAATGTTGTAGTGGACTTTGGGGAATACCATAGGATCAACAAGATGCATAAGTGTTGATTGTAGCAAATTAGACACTCCCGTGTCAATCTCCCCAGGTTAAAAAAGACTTGTCCTCAAGTCTTCATTTGTTTCATCACCATGATAAGGACTTAAATCAGCCATATTGAATGTTGATGATATCTCATAATCTTCAGGTAGATCAATCTTATAAACATTCTCTCCAATTCTTTTAAGCACTTTGAATGAACCATCAGCCTTTGGTTTCAACTTCCCAAATTTACCTGGTGGAAACCTCTCCTTCCTTAGATGAATCCAGACCAAATCACCCTCATTAAATCTCATATGTTTTCTGTGTTTGTTAGCTGCTCGCATGTACCTTTCATTTTTCTTCTCAATGGTTGCTTTAACATTGCCATGCAACTTCTTTATTTGTTTAGCCCTCTCGTCAGTATCTCCACTAAATTGCTTAGTTGTAGAACGAGAGACTAAGTCCAAAGGACCAGTAGGATTAGCACCATAAACAACTTCAAAAGGACTCTTACCAATGCTATTATGCATGGAACGATTATAAACAAACTCAATTTGTGGAAGAATGAGATCTCATTGCTTGATGTTCTTGTAAACATAACTTCTAAGCAAGTTCCCCAAGCTTCTGTTCGTTACCTTTGTTTGCCCATTGGTTTGTAGATGATGAGAGCTGCTAAAATTCAAAGACGTGCCCAGTTTCCTCCATAGAGTCCTCTAAAAATGGCTAAGAAATTTTGAATCTCGATTAGACACCATAGTTCTTGGAATGCCATGCAATCTAACGGTCTCCTTGAAGTACAAATCTGCAATATGAGATGCATCATTTGATTTATTGCAGGGAACAATGTGAGACATCTTTGAGAATCTGTCAACAACAACCATGATAGAATCTTTGTTCCTTTGAGTTCTTGGTAGTCCCAAGACAAAATCAAGACTCACATCCTCCCATGGAGCATTCGACACTGGCAATGGAGTGTACAATCCTAAATTTTGGCTTCTTGTCTTGGCCAAGTGACACATTCTACATTGCTTTACAAATCTCTCCATATCTCTGAACATCTTAGGCCAATAAAAATTTGATTGAATAAGAGTCAAGAGTTTTGTCCCTACCAAAATGTCCTCTCAAAGTACCCCCATGAGCTTCAGCTAAAATTACATATCTCAAAGAACAAGATGGTACACACAAGACATTAGCTCGAAAAAAAAATCCATCAAAGATAATAAATTGCTGAAAAAAACCTGATTTGCAATTCTGCCATATTGAGCTGAAATCCACATCATCCTGATAGAGATCTTTGAATGTCTCAAATCCAATCACTTTAACTTCCATGGCAAATAATAAATAATGTTTTCTGCTCAATGCATCAGCAACTACATTTTGAACACTAGATTTATGCTTGATTGTGAAGTTATAAGATTGCAGGAACTCCACCCAAGCTGCATGTCTCTTATTTAGCTTGTGTTGGTGATTAATAAACTTCAATGCCTCATGATCAGAATATAAGATAAACGGCTGGGCAAGAAGATATTGACTCTAATGAGATAAAGCTCGATAAATGGCATAGAACTCCTTGTCATAGGTAAAATATTTTCTCCTTGTATCATTCAGCTTCTCACTAAAAATGACAATGGGCTTTGATTCTTGACTCAAAACAGCATCAATTCCCACATTGGAGGCATCATATTCAACCTTAAACACTTTGTCAAAATTGGGTAGTACCAAAATAGGAGATTCAGTTACCTTTCTTTTTAATAACTGAAAAGCTTCATCAGCCTCATTAGTCCACTTGAATTTATCACCTTTCAGGCATTCGGTGATTGGAGCGACAATCGAGCTGAAACCCTTGATGAATCAATCTTCTGTAAAAGGAAGTTAAACCATGGAAACTCCTCACATCATGCAATGAAGTCGGTGTTGGCTAATTAAGAATAACTTCTACCTTACTTTGATCCATCATGATTCCATCTTTTGAAACAACATATCTAAGAAACACCACACTATGAGTAAAAAAGTCACACTTCTTCATATTAGCATAAAGCTTTTGCTGTCTCAAGATAAGAAAAATCTTCTTAAGATGATTCATATGTTCTTCCTCACTTATGTTGTACACCAATACGTCATCAAAATAAACCACAACAAAAGTTCCAATGCATGCCTTAAATATATGATTCATAAATCTCATGAAAGTATTAGGAGCATTAGATAACCCAAATGGCATAACCAACTATTCGTACAAGCCTTCTCTAGTTTTAAATGTTGTTTTCCACTCTTCTCTAGTCCTCATTCTTATTTGGTGATAGTCACTCCTCAAGTCGATTTTAAAGAAAATAAAAGCATCATATAATTGATCAAGTAAATCATCTAACCTTGGAATGAAAAAACGATAGTCAATAGTGATTTTGTTGATGGCACGACTGTCGACATACATTCTCTAAGAACTATCTTTTTTAGGCACCAACAAGATTGGAATAGCGCAAGGACTCGTACTCTCCCGAATCAACCCCTTTTTCACCAGCTCATCTACTTGCCTTTGAAGTTCTTCATGCCCTTGATACTCATTCTGTAAGCTGCCTTGTTAGGTGGAATAGCCCTCGGAATAAGGTCAATATGATGTTGGATGTCTCTTAATGGTGGAAGACTATGTGGAATCTCTTCTAATATAATGTCTTGAAACTCCTCTAGGATTGGTTTCATGTTTGTCGGTGGCTCCTTGTGATGTTCATTCTTTTCTACGACTACTAGAGCCAAGATATGACTACCCCTTTTCTGTTCACCCTTGCATTCACCATAGGACATGAAATCACTAACTTCCTTCTTTGATGTATTAATTTAAGAAGGCTGTAATGGAGCTAAAATAATCTTCTTTTCATTCACCTTAAAAAAATAAGTATGTTTATAGCCATCATACAATACCCTCCTATCATAATTCTAAGGTCTGCCCAACAATAAATGACAAGCATCCATAGGAGCAACATCACACCATACTTCATCTTTATAATACTTGCCAATAGAAAATGGAACTAAACATCTTTTAGTTGCCTTGATGTCGTTTTCTTTTTGTAGCCAGCATAATTGGTAAGGATGCAGATGAGGGATTGTGTCTAACTTTAGCTCCTGTACCATCTCGAAAGATATCATATTCTTAAAGTTGCCACTATCAATGATCACCAAGCACACCTTGCCATTAGAGGTACATTTAGTATGAAACATTTTTTCTCACCCAACTTTCATCGTCAGCCACATAAGATACTTGTAAGCTACGTTGTAACACAATAGATAAACCACGATCAACATAAGTAACCTCTTCCTCATCATCATCAGATTTTTGTTCGTCATTGGCTTCATTTCCTTCTTCGTCACTGTGTTCTTCAACTAATGTAATAATCCTCCTATTTGGACAGTCTGAAGCAATATGCCCAAAACTATGACACTTGAAGCATTTTCGGCCATTAGGTGTAGAAGAATTAGGTGGTAGTTTGCTGTTGGCTGATCCTTCACCCTTGTCTTGCCCCTTTGATACTATTTTGCTTTAGTGAGTAGGTTTATAATTTTCTCCTCTCGTATAGCCATCTTTTGCCCCATATCGAAAACTCTTTTCAAACTTCTGTTGTTTCTCCACTTTTAAAGTCAGTTTACTCACATCATTCAAAGACCAATATGGTTGGAGTTCAACCACTTTGGCAATCTAATATTTCAGACCACCTAAGTATCTTGCAATGGTCTGTTCTTCTGATTCTATAAGCTCTCCTTTTAACATACGATTGTCAAACTCTGCTGTGTACTCCTCCATACTAAGATTTTTTTGCTTAAAATCATGGATTTTCAAAAAGATTTTTTGCTTAGTTGTCAGGTAAGTATTTTCTTTTGAGCTCCCTTTTCAATTTCTCCCATATTATGATTTTACTCTTCCCCTCACGTTCTCTTTGCTTCTTCAAATTTTCCAACTAAAAAGATGTATTTATTCTAAGTTTTAGTGCCATAAGCTTTACCTTCTTTTGTTCTGGTGATTCATGAAAATCAAATATTCTTTCCACCATATTAAGCCAATCAATAAAGTCATCAACATTGATTTTCCCTTTAAACTCTAGAATATCCATTCTTGAGTTGTATTTGTTCTGCCATTCATCTTGGTCTCTACGCCTTAGCTGAAATCTTTGAAACCCCCTTGGGTAAGATGCCGTATTATCATAAGAACCATACATTTGGCCGACATTTTCATGTTGATTATTTTTGTTCTGAAGTTCTTCAATAAATTTATTTTTTTCTTGTAAACTATGTAACAAACTTTGTAGCTGTAACTTCAAGAATTCAATGTCATCTTCATGGCCACTACTTTCACCAATTATATCTTTTCCATTCCGCCTTGCCATGATCTTTAGCCTTCAGCTCTGATACCAAACTGATACCAGGAAGGGAGAAAGAGGAATGAAATTTGGAAAGAAAACGAGAGACCGAAAGTCGAGTTGTAGAACAGAAACAAACTCAGAATAGAACTTGCGTAAAATGGATAAAAAGTTCACCACCAAGTTTAATGACGCGAGAGGATACAAAAAATTCACTACCTCAAGGAAATTAAACAAGGATACAAAACTAGATCAAAAGACTCACCACTCAAGGACGCATCCAAGAGATACAGAGTTTTAGAGACTCCAGAGAACTTCAGGCAATACAAATCAGTTATCAAAAAAGTTCTTTCTAACCCTAGATTATCAAAATAAGTACTAGTGTATGAAATATCCCTTAATGTATAGGGAACAATGACATTAAGTACTTCACATCTGCCAACTAACCCCTTTATGCATTCCTTGGTCATGATGAAAGACATCTTGAAATAGCTTTAACTTTGTCTAAGGAATATGCTCATGAGTTGTCATTTTTTAATAGGCTGAGTTAAAAACTCTGAAATGTTGTAGTGGAATATGAGGAATACCATACGATCAATAAGATGCATAAGTGTTGATTGTAGCAAATTAGACACTCCCGTGCCACAAACAGATGGCCACAATCGATTAATTTCTTCAAATGTCTCTAGAAAGGAAATAACAATATTTCTTTAAACCTAAGAAGTTCCTTTAGGACAATTTGATTCATCTGAACCTACTGAACTTAAGTGAATATTCTAGATCATTTGGAATGAGTACAAAACAAGGGCATCATATGTTATCAAGCAATGGAGGATGCTTATATAACAGCATATATTCCAGTATGTAGTGAACATAGTTTATTAATGAAATAACATCATAAAACTTAGAGTCTAGTTAGTTACAGAAATTAATTCATCCAGGACTTCTTTCAAATGATCATATTCTTTACAACAAATTGGACATTAACATTAATAAAGAAAGATATACAGGACAACTCAAGTAGGTTAACACTACAAGAAGATACAAATTATTTATTACCAACATGACTCGAGCAAAACTGAAGTGAAAAAAAACCAAATCAGAATCAAATTTATGTTGTATAACAAAGTGATATCTCTGGGCACCAATGCAGGAAGACAAAGGTGTTTATAATTTTGTCCCATTTCGTGACCAGACTGTCAAATGCCATACAGTCCCTATGTATATAATATATATTCCAACCATGATGGCTCCTTCCATCCTCCCCCACATCCTAGACTGAGTGCCAAACACCTAAGCCTGTTGCGACCTTGGCAAACCAGTAAACTGAACTAAGTTACCTCTTATTATAAATAGTAAATGCATGTGGAGCAATATGTATGCTCCTTATAATAAAGGCTAGAAAGTACAAAAAGATTTAGGTGAGTGTGCTCGTAGAAAAACAATGGAGTCTAGGAGCATAATAACACCAAATTAGATAAAGATGATGAGCGTATGGAGAGTACATATCACTCCCAGAAATGATCTTTATTTAATCAGGTTATTAATGAGTATGGTAAGTGTTTACTTTTCTGTTTCAATGGTCCTGTACTGCAAAAGAATAAACATAGCAAAGAAAATCAGGATGTATGGAAAGAAAATCAGGATGGAGGCACTTTCAGAAGGTCCATATCTTCATCATAGCTCAACAAATTCTGGTATATTTTAAAGCTATAAATAATATGATGCTATATTTTCTTTTTATCTCACTTTATAGTTAAATAACCTCAGAAGCATGCACATTCTTAATGTGAAAGGCATAAAGCAGAACTGGTTGTCAAGTTTATTTATTGAAGACGGGCAAGTTTAATAATTGAAAGCAATTGTGCATATAAAGAAGCTCGGTATAGTCATCTTTACAAACTCATCAAATTGGGTAATTCTCATGTTCGAACCATTACACTTGTAGATACAGTTGGATTTGGGGAGAATCAATCTATTCAGTCTAGAGACTATTTTTGCAACTCAATCAAATGAAACTATTGTAGATTACTTGAATTTCTGAAAGAGAATGCACCTAAATTCCATAGGCAATCTATTAATCAGACCTTTTTATAATTGATAAAGAATTTTATTTAAAAGAGTAGCAATCTAGTAATAAGTTTCTATAGAACTTGCTTAAGAACTGGGGATGTCGGAAATTGTTATTCTTGAGGATCAATGTTCTAAATTCACCAAGAAAAAGTGTTCGCCGGTTCACCATCTGGTTCATAGAAACTACAACTCACCAAGAAGATGAACAATTGTCCATCTCACATTGACAAGAAGATGGATTTCATAGAAACTACAATCACCTCTAAACTACAACTCACCAAGAAGATCAACATTCTAAACTATGTTCTAAACTACAACTCACAGTGATAAGAATATAGATTTCATATTTCACAGAACTACAACTTAACAAATTTCTAAATTCTCAGACCAAATTCAGCTAAATTGAGAAGTAGATAACAAAAAAGTACTTGGAATTAATTTTGTTTTTTAATGAAAGAAGCAATCAAGAAATTGCATCTTTACTCACCTCTGCTTTTTATCAAACTGAAATCTACCACCAAAATAAGATGCTAAAGCAAGCAACCATGCATCACTGTGTAAAGCAACCAAGGACAACCAGGATTTCTTTTCCATTCCATCTCTAGCAAAATTAATACCCAAAACAGGTTCCGGAATCTCTGGAGGAACTTCATCTGAAGGCAGATCAACCTCCCACTGCTCAGTGGGAAAACCATAGAGACACAGATTTTCTTTTGCTGCAATAAAGTAATATTTGGTTAAAATCTACAGCCATGCAAAACATATCGAGTACAATCAGTGAACTCGTAGGCAAGTACAATACCGGGTGTATACTTGGTTTATACAAGATCCATATGTAGTACAATCACTTGAAGTTTAATTGCTTATAGTTAGAACATTGATGACCAACTGACCACATAAAATGGTCAGACCAAAGTCAAACAAAATAAAACCAAAGATTATGAAAGTCAACTAGCTTCCTAATTCTGAACATAACACTATATTGTATCCTTTGATCGTTTACATTTAAATTGTTGTTTAGAAGAAACTACTTACCAAAATGCTAAGAATAAAATATAAAGCCAGATAAAAGTAAATTGGTGTTGCAAATCAGTGTTGCTCCTATTTAGTGGACAATAATGTAGAAAAAAATATTGTTCAAGAATGATGCCAGAATATGTTCTTCAATGATGCTAGCTCTCCAGGGACTTCTGTTGTCATATCGGTAATCATGTCAACATATACAATAGTAGCAATGAGCCATATCTCCAGACTATAAAGTCGGCAACTTGGATCTTGTCAGAAAAGGTAATGTAGGGAGAAAGAAAGAGTATGAGGGGGGCGGGGGTATTGAGAAAGAAAATTAGAGAGAGAGAGAGACATAGAGCGTGAGAACAATAGAATGGAGACAAAAGAATAAAAATAAAAAAAGATAGCCTTCTTCTACAGATGTTAAAAACAGAGGTTTTAGATACCAAATGGAAATTTATCATCTGGTATAATGTGGTATCATGTTATTTACCATCCGATAAGTCCGATACAGTGAGCTTACTTGGTATATTCCATTTCCTAAATTGGGAAAAATCTTGTAGTCATCATCTCTCTTGGCTATTGAATTGGTAAGTAATGATCCTTGCTTGCCATGGTGCGGCCCCTCAATCGAGACAGAGCAACCCAAGATAATATGCATGACCAAAAAGGAAACCACCTTAGCTGGTCCTTGTTCAGGATGAACCAAACATATAGCCGATACAATTCCTACAAAGCCCAAAATAGTAAAATTTGATTGAAAATACTTTTATCCAATTCTGAGTCTTTGATGCATGAGTCCTAATATGATTATGGTCCAAAATAGATGGGTTGTTTAACTATTAGGAACGCATTTGGAGAAAATCTATAGGTCCCTTTTGGTGGGATTTTGAAGGAAGAAAAGAGGATGTAAACCTAAGGGGTCACATATGTTTCGATTATTTTTTTAGTCGAAAGATTTTTGAGGCATTTTCTCCTTGAATTAGAGAAATGTTTTGTTTTAGACATTCCCCAATATAATTCATCTTCCATATTATCCATGGAGATCTACGCAATGCTATTGCCATACCCTCTCAACCACAATCATTACCCCATGGATTTCCTTCATTTGTGTATACTTGATGAATATAATAAATACATCACGAAGGATCATCCTATACAACTTTGCATAAAAAACCAATGAATTTATAAAATTTGTTTAATGTTGTAGCAGACTATGTTGTACCTGTATTATGAATTTTCTTAATATCTGCATGCATTAACAAGCTTCCCAAGAGAAATCAACTAGTTTGAGATTTTTCAACAATGTCAAAAGACAATTTACCTTCCATACTACCTATGTTGTTCCCCCACATCCACCAACAGAAAATCCATCACAACAAATTCATCATCCCCAAAAATGGCCTCTATGAAGGTTGAGAAAGTCGATGACAATATCCTATGTTGGCCTATAAGCAACTAATTACCTTGCCAACAGGAATCACCTATGGAGCCCTTGCAACATGTCATGTCAAAGACAAAGGAACAAAGTTCAGGGTAAACTCAAAGTTGAGATTCAAGGAACAAATTTTATAATAATAATGACCTCAACTAATAACATCGACATTTTTGTCAATATTTCTATTATTGAATTGACCAGCATAAGGGGCCAACTCCTACCAAGATCAAGATTGAATGTTTGAACTTTAATTTTCATCGGAATAACATTAGATTGACTTTGGAGCTTACATGGCTATTTCCTAAACTGGAAGGGACTTTAATGCTGATGGAAGAAGAGGACAATAACTTCTGTTATTTATGAACAAAAATTTTGACCTATCTATATAATTCTATTTTGAGACTATTTGGTGTATAAGAGAGTCCTAATGCTGGAGGGACTTATTATATATTTTTTAATATCTGAACTAAATTTACGACTATTTAAAGAATTCTATCCTGAACCTATAAGGGGTTGTAAGTTGTAACCTGAGGGCTTTCATTTTTTATATTTTGAAAAATGATGTGATTATCATAAATGGAAAGCTTTCTTCTACAAAGAAATTTGTTCTTCCACAAGACCTCTGAGTTAGCTATGCAATATGAACAAGAGGATGTAAGCCCAAGGTTTCATGCTTAAAGTGTGGCCATAAGTGTTAGTTCTTGCATATTACTGTATAGCTTTAATAATTTCACAAAGAAAATTCACAGCATATTGCATATAATAATATCTAGTTATTGACAACTGGCATTATGAAATGTCCCCTCCTACTTCTTATCCCATGAGAATCATGAATGCTACCAAAAAACACAACTAAGTAAACAGTAGCAAATAGCCATAAGTAGGGCCTCTTCTATATAAAATACTTGTGCATGACAAATAGCCACAAAATAAAATATGAAAAGGGAACACATTGCTCTACATGGAAAAGATACTATTGATTATGGCATTTTGATGAACAAAACCCTATAAACTGCCAAAAATATCCATATGTAAAAGCTTGTCACAACACATGAAGTTATTCAACTTCTTTAGTATGGACATGAATAAGCACTTATAAGCATGGTTATATGACAACAATTAATGGCTCTATAACTTCATAAGCAACAAAAAAAAAAAAAAACAGACTGCTGTTTGGCTGAGATTCCAGAAACTAGATATTGTTTTCTTAATTGTAAAATTACTACAATCTTAAGAAACCATCATGATCTTAAAACAGTCATATGACCACCATCATAGTCACGTTGGTGATACCTTATTAGTTGATGACAATAAATTGAAGTTGAGCAAAGTGTCCGATAAGTACAAATTACATAGTGCCAATAGGCAAGTCTAAGATGCAACAATAACTATGATCGGAATATGCTTTGTTCTAATTTTTTCCTTCAATTTTGAGTCAATGATGTGAATCTCTTCCATTCAAACACCCGATGGAATGTAACATGTATAATGATATTATATTTGAAGTAGTCTACCAAAATAAAACAAAAGGTATTGATGGGTGGAGCATGTCTGTCACTCCCTCTCAGCTGAAGAAGGTCTCAAATGTAGGTCACATGCTCAGCTCATTTTGACAGTACCAACTCCCTTTTCATTCAACATTGCTCACAAGCTTCCCAACCATCTGATTCTAAGCACAAGCCCCATTGACCACGACTCTCATTTTGTATATGAACAAGCCCCTTCCTGACATGTTGTGTGGAACTATTTATCCAATCATTGAATTTATCAACCCTTAAGTTAGCATATGGATAACCAAAATGGACCCATTTGTATGTCCAAATTATGGTGTGTATTTATTATTCTGTAATGTGATCAGTTTTCTTCGGATTGACTTTCTATCTTAATCTAATTTGTACAATCAAAATGCCATGTCTTAACTGGATGCAAATGCAAGAGATCACGAAGTACGAACCACATAGGAATTGCATTCATTGTAATCTTTATTAATGACTCATAATACCTGAAACAAAAAAATCCTTCTCGAACATAATCATAACATAAGAGAGTAACCGCTAAGCTTCACTTCATTGAAATTTCTTACTCTCCACAGATAATTTATGATGACACATCACTTGTACATGTTTGGACAAGAATATAATTTTAACTCTTCATTGTTTTCACATGTAAATCATCAATTAATGATTATAAAAAGGTGATTATTGTTGAACTATCAAATACAACAAGCTTTTGCTTATAAAGTGGTTGTAGCCAGGTCAGTAGTTTTCCTTTTTCTGACAAAAACATAAAAACCGATCCACTAGTTTTCAAAGGAGTTAGTAGCAGTACATAAAGAATCAAGAACATTTGGGATGATGTGCCACCCCAAGTCACAGATGTAGATTAAGTAGCTACTTCGGCTAATAGATCCCCCAGTTGCTCCTAGGTAGACACCAACACAATCGACTAAAGCCTCACACTTACTGTTAAATTCATGGTATGCACGTAATCAATTCTTTAATACTGGTTCCGCGCGTACTATGTAGTTGAAATCGCTAACAACTACACCCCAAATCCCGGTAAGGCGCCCGGGTGATCGTGTCTTACGCATTCAAGTACCACTACCATACATGGAATAGCATTACGCTCATCCCACCCCCATAACTTCACAAAATACAACAACATTCAGTTTCCGAACCATAAATAAAACCTCCAAGAACCTAAATTACAGAAACACGAAAGAACTTGAGTTGCAGGTGGTAGTAGTGATAGAATAACTTGCCGGGATCGCATTGCTGGTAGAACTCCTCGAAATCTGCAGAGAAAAGCCACAAAAAAGATACACCAGCGTCAATAAAGATCCGCATCTTCGTGAGCGAAGAGAAAGGGGAAGAAGGCGGAAATACCGGTGGTGAGGGCCTTGAGGATGCCGGCTCGACGGCCCTTGATGTCGCGGAAGACCTCCGCCACGCGCGAATTCTGGGCGGCCGATCCACGGTCCATCTCCCGTTAGATCTCGTAGCTGAGAGGATTGGGCGAGAGAAGCGCCTGGGGGGGGGTTCGCGATAGGAGGGGCGAAGGCACAACGGTGAGAGGAGACGAGAAAATACAAAATATTTGTGCGAAAATTAATGAGAAGAAAGAGTGAAGGGAGGGTGAGAAGGGCGTCCGCCTTTAAAAGGGTTCAGTCATTTTGTCTTCTCCGCTCAGCTACCCCTTCTCTTATTGGGCAGAGTCCTTGGAGCCCGCTGGGTCCCGCCGTTGAGTAGGACGGAGAGTCACGTAAAGTAGAGTGTTCTCTTTTTTACTTTTTATCTTTTTGAAAATAGGGGATATATATATATATATATATATATATATATATAATTTGCAGCCTTCAGTCACGTGAGAGAGAGTGGGTGAAATCGGAATCAGCTGCCCAAAGTAAATAAAATACCTTCCAACTCTTTGTTTAAATGTTTCTTCAACGGTCAGACCTCCCTATTATGACGACAATGGTAAAAAAAAAAAAAAAGGTTTATATATATTGGAAATTATCTAACTTATTATTTCGTAAAACTTAAATCTAGGGTTCAAATGCAAAAAAATATTAATGTAAGAGGGAATCTTTATATGAAAAAAATCTTTCGATATTTGCAGTTGACATCCACAGAATGCGACATATCTTGACTCGGAAAGGAAAAAATAGGTATATTAGACTTATCTATAGCATCCAAATGAGTTCAGTATCTTATCTTTGTTAATCTTTCATCATCTATCCATGTCCTGTGGCCATTATATTTGTGAAAAAAATCTGTGATGACCAAGAAAAAGTGAAGACCATGAGATAACAATGATGGAGGAAGAGGAGGGAGCAACGAGGTGATGGAGATCAAAGATATATTAATGGGAAATCTATCAGCAATGACAATGGAGATGCTGGTTTGAGGAAGAAGAAGAAGATGAGGAATATAGTACAGTTTAGATTTCAGTGTGTTTGTTCTCCATTGATTTGAGATGTTCTTTAAGAAAGTTGTGAAGTTATTATGCTTCAGTTTTTTCAGCAGTCCAATACACATATCATACTTTGGTGATCACTAATCATCTTCCATTTTTTTAATCCAAGTTAGGTGGATAAGGTGGGGGTGCAAAAGGGACGACTCATGTTGGAGTCATCAAGGAGGAGAGAGCGACAGGTGTTGACTGGTTTGCAAGAAAGGTGCTTTCAAGTCAACCTTTCATTTCGTCGACTTGATGGGATTGGATTCTCTCGACTTTGACCGAGAAAGTTTCTGCTTTGCTGCATCGCAGACATAATTACTGTACGCTAAAAATTACATCATATGTATGACGAAGCCTTGCAGAGTGGGTTAGAAACACAAGAAGGAAGAAAGATGGCAGCAGAAGAAGGAAGAGAGGAAGAAGGAAGGCCAAACCAACCGGTCTCTTCGAAGGCAATCGGAAACATATGTCATTATAGTAGCTGGTCACAGAAACCCCACTCTTACTGTACAAATTTAGACCACACAGTAGCTCCTCCATTAGGAAGAACAAGCACCTAACACCAGAGGCCAGAAGAATTCCCTAAAACAATCCCAATAGTTACAATGAACATGAAGAAGAAAGAGGAGACCAAAGCTGTTGTTGCCCAAAGAATTCTTCTTCACCTCTCGAGTTCGATGGCCCTTAGGCCTTTCCCCATATGAAGGAAGCTGTCGGACTCCATCAGCTTCTTCTGTGACTCCAAGTCATGTTCCTCCAGCTCCTCTCGAGCTGCGTCCTTCACGAGGGGTAGGTACTGCGGCTCTTCGGGGAAGACCTTGGAAAGCCACAGGTAGAGCGCCATGGAGAAGACGGCCATGGCCGCCGTGTACCAGCTGAACTGGAGGTTGACGAGGGACTTGGCGCGGTGGAGGGCCTCGTCGCTGCGGCACCGGACGACCATGTGGCCCACCTCCAGGTTCATGAAGCAGCCCTTGGGGATGAGGCTGGGCGTCCACAGCACGAGGCCCATGACGACGAACCAGACGCCCTGGAAGGCGATGCTCACCGAGCGGACGAAGCTGACGAGGAAGCTCCGGGGGAGGGCGACGGCGAGGAGGGTGGTGGCGAGCGACACCACGATGACGGTCTGCAGCAGCCAATGGTACTGGCCCTCGACGCCCATGTGGTCGGCGGAGTGGAGGTGGAACATGAGCAGCTGCTGCGCGAAGGCGGCCGCGGCGAGGAGCATGGTCATCTCGTCCCGCAGCCTGGGGTTGACGCGGTCGAAGACGATGGCGAAGCAGGCGTAGATGAGGAGGGCGAGGGAGATGGAAGCGTGCTCGAAGTTGTGCAGGTGGTTGGAAGGGATGGTGCCGTCGTCGTCGAAGGGTTGGTGCTTCTCCGGGCCGATGACGAGCTCCATGGAGATGGAAGCCAGGCTGCCGAGGATGATGAGGTAGAGCTCCAGGCGCCTGAGCTTGGCGGTGGGGAACCATGGCCGGGAGGTGTAGGAGCCGGGGCGCAGGGAGTGCAGCTTGATGTGGTTAACGAGGTGCCACAGCCCAATCACCAAGAACCCAAAGCCTGGTGCCACATGACCGACCAAAGTCCCCATGCTGCCTCCTCCGACACTGCAAGATGGAGTGGAATACCAACAGGGTGGCTTAGGATACTCGTCTTGCTTGGGAGGAAAGATTAAGCTATGGTATCTTCCTTGTAGTTCGAAGTAAGAAAGCTACATAAAGTGCTGCGAGGAGACAGAGAGAGAGAGAGAGGTGCTGATGGGGGAAGAAGGCTCGAGGGGGATTTTAAAGTGGAAAAAAAGGGGGAAAAAATTGGTCTAGATGGTTCGAGTTGAAAGATTTGGAGGGAGTTGGCTTGGGGAAGAGAGGATCTAGATGATGAACTCTCCTCATGGTTTCTTGACCCACCATGGTTCTAGATGAACTATAGTTCCTTTTCCGCCACGCAGAAACGACGACAGCTTTCTTCTTTCCCACGCAATATGGCGACGGTGTGGTGACCTCGAGAGGTATTACGTCAACTCACCGCAGCTTTTCCTTTCTCGTGGTTTTGTCGACAGCCGCCTTCGCCAGGTGTTCGACGAAATGCCTCGATCCTTTGGGGTGGTGTGCCACGGCAATCTCCGGCTTGAGATTGACCAACAGCCGTTCCCCGATTCAAAATTCCATTAATATGGACAACACGTGTGAGACATTAATTATTATTTATTAGCAGCCAATTACAAATTTAGAAGTTTGGATCCATCTTGTGTTCCTATCCCATTAGAATTCTATTATAGAGCATTAAATAGAAGGAAAGAATTGACATCTTTAAGTTAATTATATATTATCTCACGTAAATATCTATACTTTCAAAAATTATATTAAATTTTTTATACTTATGAAATATAAAAATTATATGTGTTCAACGAGGAGAAACGAGATTAACTATTTCAATTTCATAAGTATAATAATCTTATTATAATTTTAAGAGTAAATATAACTAATTATAAAATATAATATATAATTAGCCTAAAAATATAAACCCACAAAGATTTGTAATAGGTTATGATGTAAGAACACAGCAAGATTTGGAACTACTGCTCCTTCAAATGACTCTAATCCTTTAGTGGCACTTAAAATCTAAGTTACAAGCTTAATGTACATGATTCTAATCTCAACAACTTGTCATTTTCATATACATTCGTGGATTCTACAATTTTGTTTCAACACATTTGACTAATAATTTAGGGGTTGAGACAAAAAAAAAAAAAAAAAAACAAAGGGTTTGAATGGGACAAGTATTTTGTGGAAGAGTGATATTTCATCAAATAAGCATTAGGTAGAAGCCAATAAATCCCAATTATTTTTACCAAAGGAATGAATGATTGGATTAAGATTAAAAAATCAGTATTATACTTGAGATGATGAAGATGATGTTACTTGTGATAATGACCTAATAATCATCATCAAGAATTCTTCGGTAACACATCTAACACATGACCTAAGCGATTAGACAAGTAGTGTATAAATATGTATATATAAAAAAAAGTTAAAATATATTTTGCTCTCTCTTAGATTTAAAATACCAAATCATAATCCAACAGGGAGTTAAACTAAATCTAAACCGGGAGTGAAATAAATGGATCACTTATGAAGATATGTAGTCATTGTTAAGCTCATATCAGTTTAAAATTGATTGTATTTAATTTCCTTAATTAATTTAATTTATTTGAAGAACAAAGTTAAACTTAAACACATATGAAACTTGTATGATGCAAGAACTCAGATCGATATGGAACTTCCAATCTTGATTACTCTTTCAAAATTTGAGATAATAATCCTATCTTTGGTGGTGCTTACCATTCTACGTGGCAAGCATAGTATTCAAATTCAAAGTTGATTTGATGGGTAATTAGGTTGAGTTTAACGTGTAAGAACGGTATATATAGGTTCGGGCAACTCCAAGTGTGCAAGATTAAATCTACGTTGTTGTTGGGGTAGAAATAAACTATGAATCATTGGTTGATGATGATTCAATTAATTTTAGTCGATCAAATGCTGCAACAGATCAAAGTTTCTAGTAATAATTAACTGTGGGATTTAACTTGCCAATTTAACGAATAAGGATAATTGCCTCTTAAGAGAAGCAAAAAAAAAAAAAAAGGTCAAATCTAGCTCTTGGTCTCTGAACATCATTTTTTTTTATCTGAACATATGAAATATAATGATTAATTATAAATTACTCGTACAAGTCCCTACATTTAAAAAATTTATATTAATATTTTTATAGTTACGAAAGTAAAATATTTAGGTGTATTTACCTTAATATCATTGATTTTATTAGCATAAATATAAAAAATAAAAGATAAAAAGATAATTTTAATATTACAATTAGTGGTGACTATTGTGGATAAAAAGAGGAATTATGAGAGGTCAGAACCAATCTGCATCTGCATCAATGCCAACACAATTGCCAAGCGATCCTTTTACTACATTGTATATATATCAACGTTGATATAATTACTAAGCGATCCTCATCTCTCATCATTAATCTCTTTATCTGCAACATTCATTATTAATACCCAACAACGTCGTTGTCTACTGGTATTAGTTGAAATGTTAGAATTATCTTTTTATATTTTTATTTTAATATTTTTATTAATAAAATCAATTGTTAGGATAAATAGATCTAAATATTTCAATTTCATAATTATAGGGATATCATTATTATTTTTTAAAGTATAAAAATTAAAATACTAAAGATATTTATAACGAGATAATCTATAATTAGCTTGAAATACAATATAGAGAATTTTTATTTTTATTTTTATTGTTATGGTTGAATGATGATTCACTCTCTCTAATTAAAATCCATCTACAATCTCAAACGTAAGAGCTCCTCAATCCCATATCTTCGATCCTTCTTATTATCTCGATCAAATTTCCAAATTTTCACCTAATCTTCTTCATTTACAATCTTTGTATTCTACATATATGTTTCTTTTACAATTTACTTTTCTTAAATCATCTGAGTTTATTAGTGTATTAATGTACAAGTCAAATATCCTAAGATTGGGTTCACATGTAAACATCATATATAGTATTTAATATAATAAAAATATTTTTATTTGTTTAAAAAATTATAAATTTTAACGTGACTGATATATTTGTATGGTTTAAATCACATAAATGCATTTTTGTTGTCACATAGGTTATGCTGTTTAACATGACACACCACAAGCTGGTCACTCAATATTAATTAAAATCTCTATATAAAACCTTACACGTCTATTACATGATTTCTATTCGAAATATGATCTAAATATTTTATTTTAAAAAATATTGAAATCTAAAGAGAAGAGTTGAAGTTACTCCAAAGTTATTGTCTTACATAAAAATTAATAGAGAGAATATTTATTTAGCCCAATCAAATAATTGAGACATTTATAACTTCAGTTATAATATGCATAAATAATTAATTGATACTCTCAATGACTTATAAAAAACCATTATTCGTCGCCTGAGAGATTCGAACTCTCGCGGGGAAACCCCATGTACTTAGCAGGCACACGCCTTAACCACTCGGCCAAAGCGACGCTGTTGACATTTGCGTATCTAAAGCATATATAAACTATCGATATAGCATATAAACACCTTCGAACATACATTTCTGTAGGTACGCTGTTTGTGCCAACAGAACATAACCAAATCCAAGTATTTTCTAAAAAAATAAAACTGGACAGGACCAACATATATATGTGCCCACATATACAAATTATACATGATTTGCAATGAAGAGATGGTGCATCAAATATGTTTTTGGATCATTTCTCGGACTTCATCGATGACTAGCCATGCTTTCTGGCCTCCAACCACCTCATCCTTCCATTCCTTGTCCTTCCACAGCTGCATGAACCACAACCTTTCCAATTATTTCTCAACATAAATGGGTTTAAAAGGCCAACCAATTCATCTTGTCACACACCTGAATAGTTGGCATTTTCTGGGGAAAGAAAAGAAAGATCCATGCACAAAAGAAGATGATGAAATATTAGTAATCAGCGAAATATTATAAGCTTTGCGCAGAGCGAATAGAGGATTCTTACAGTCATTGGTTACTAACCGTGATGTTTCCTCGCTTCACCAATTCTTGAGAAACTTTGTTGACATCCACCAAATAAAATCTGACTCTGGGTATATGCAAAATTCCAAATTTACACAGGGCTAGATCAACTAATAGTAAATGTAAATGCCCGTATCATTGTTTTCAACTTCGGCTATCTATAAGCTATACTGGACCTGACATGGACCGATATCAGTCCAAGTCATACCGACTCTTGGTACATTAGTAAGTATCAAGTTTTGAAGAACGTATAAAAAGATAAAAAAAATTATTGCTACCCAATATATAGCTTGTACCAGACGATAGAGGTCCCGATACGCGGCATACCGTATGACACAATCTACATATCAGGTGTATCACTTGGTTTATCTTCGTCTACATGTTGATGGGCCATTAGACCAATAAATAATATAGCAAACCTTCTTAATAGAAGGCGACAAGCTGGGGTTTTTGGCCTCTACATTATTCTTACACCAAATTTTAACTCAATGCAGATGAAATTGTTCTTGTATTGATAGTTTTGCTGGTAACTTTGATATCATGTGATGTCACATACAGAAATTTTCATCAAAGAACATACAATATAATTAATAATAATTTAAAAATTATAGGGATCCAAATATAACTTTTTTAAAAGCTCAAGATATGCTGCAGGGACAAAAAAAAAAAAAAAAAAAAAAAAAAAAAAAAAAAAAAAAAAGAAGCTAAAGGGGCAAAAGCAAAATGAGGGCAAAATGTTGAAGTAGCCCAGAGTACGAGGCCCTAACTCACCTTGGGTCGAACTCTGCAGCAAGCTTCTCAAGCTTGGGCTTCAAGTAGATGCATTTCCTGCACCAAGCCGCCATCCTGACAAAAAAAAAAAAAAAAAAAAACCATCAGATTTCACTGATGCAAGTGTTCTGTTTCAGAAATTAGCACAATTTTTTTTCCGCGACATAAGAAATTATCCAAGTCCTCTTTCTTGTGAGAGGTCAAGAGAAATATATTTCTTTTTTTCCTTTACTAACCAGTCGACGATAATGACCTGAGAGAGCTCCTTGGCTTGCTCGAGGATCTGATCCAGCTCTTCCACTATCGTAATGTCTTCCATCGGCACCGACATCGGTCTCGACGACATGTCCGGCCTGGAAGCTCCCAACTTTACCCCAACCCTCGACCTCTTCCTCCACGTCCTGCTATCCAGAGCCAAGACGACGGCTCCGGCATTAGCTGCCGCCGAAGCACACCGTCCGCTGAGTGGACGAACGCTTCGCTTCCTGCGGAAGAGCTCTCGGTGTAAAAGACAATAGTTTGGAGCCAAGACTGCCATTTTGGTGGCCGGGGATTGGAGCTGGGAGGAACAAAGGCGACGCTTTTATACGAATCGGTAGCCTGAAACCTCTGGTCGGAGCATGTTTCGATCGAAGAAAAGAAAAAGCTCCAGACTGCCTCTGTTCCTCGTCATGTTGGTGAGGGATATATCAAGAAGAATCGACGGCGGTCGACTGTTGCTTATCCACAAAGAAGGAATGGAGGGAGACGAGCAAGGATGAACAGCCGCTTGAAGTATCAAGGTATTCCATTGGACGGACGGCTACGATCGAGTTATCAATTCCCATTTTTCTGACGAGGGTCTTAAAAAAAAAAAAATCATCATAAAATGGAGATGATTTAAAAAAATAAACAAAACGATAAATGATAAAATATATAATGATTTATCTCTACATTTCTCTGTTATTGGGATTTCTTGACCGTCGTTGATCTGCTGCCACAGTTCTCCATACCTCACATCCGGTGCGTCTGATCGTAATCCTACGGCTGAAATCCTCACATCGCCCAGTGAATTATCCTATAAGACAGTCCTTCGGGCCCAAAAGTCCTCGTCACCGACCCCCATCACACGCGCATCGACGACGGTGGAGTAGTGGAAGGGAGGAGAAGCGATCAAGATATGAGTTCTTCTTCCAAGACGATACGGCGGTTGGAGGTGGTCTCGCCTGTGCCGGCAGACATTGACATCGCCAACTCCGTCGATCCCTTCCCCATCGCGGCCATCGCCGAGGACCTCAACCTCGGATCCAAGCACTACGATCTCTACGGCAAATACAAAGCCAAGGTCCCCCGAACGACTCCGGCCTTGTTGTCCGATTCGTCGTCTTCTTCTTTTGGGTTGGTGAGTTATGTGGGTCTTCTTCTTGAGTGTTCTTACTGTTCTCCTCAGGTGCTGTTGTCGGTGCTCGACGAGCTTCAGGGATCGGAGGATGGATACTACGTGGTGGTCGGTGGGATCAGTCCAACGCCGCTCGGAGAAGGGAAGTCGACCACCACTGTGGGGCTCTGCCAAGCTCTGGGAGCTTTCCTTGACAAAAAGGTGACGCCTTGGAGCTCTCCTGTAGTTGTGTAGTCTTTAATTGGCAAATTGGTTCCGCTTTTCTTGGATCTTGTTGCCGCTCCAGATGTTGAGGGTTGCTATATGAAACAAGCTGCTATTGAACAAATGCGTCATATGCGAGTGTATATAGTTAGTTATTGGGTTTGAATTGAATTGGATCGCTTCTTAATTCGCCGTCGATTTGGTCGAGGTGTGAAAGAAATGCAAAATATACAGAAGATCTAAGTACCTTTCTTATCTTATTGTGGATTCGAGGGACTGAGTTTGCTTGTTCTTATTGGTGTATTCGTAAGAGAGAGAAAATAGTCTTCTGTTACATCTGGATCTGAATAGCTGGACTTTTGCTTGCCAGCTATTCTTCTTTGTTTGATTTTCTTGACTATCTATTTCACACGAAAAGAAATATTTGCAAATCTTAAATCTTTTAAATTAGATGCTAACTTATACTGGATGATACTCTAACTTGGAAAACTAAGTTTAGATTGTGCAGAGTATGTGAACATTTTGGAGATTTTAAACCATTGATGGTAGTTCCATAAATTTTTGGTATCCTGTAAATAGAAGTGTTCACTTTAGGTTACAAGCTATGTGCTTTGGCAGTGCTGGAACTACTTGCATCTACACAGACTGATTGAGATGAGAATGTTTCCAATGCACATTGAAAGAAAGTTCACCTAAATCCATATGAATCAATATTGTGGTCATATGTAGCTGTAATTAGATTCCATTATTTTATAGTCGGCCAAGCACTTTTTGGTCTTTCTTTCATATGCTATAATCTTTATCATAACATCATAGTATGGTAGTTGTTTGAGGGCCAATGCTATGATGCTGCAGATTTTTATCTCTTCAAGAGATATAACAATTGATCAGGAAGTTAATTCAAACCGAGCTTCACCAAAATATGATCTCTAATCAATATTCTACCAGAGATAGTAGATTCTACTTGACTATAAAGGAGGTAAAATTAAGGATCATGACCAATGAAATGGCTTGTTTCTTCAGTCAAGTGTTGTTAAGCATGGAAGAAAGCTTCACGCACTATGTAGGATTGCATATCAATACTTTTAGGCAACGAAATGATTCACAGTGAGTCTAATATGTGCTTCTTATATTTGCTTGCTTAATTTTTTTTTTCTTGTTGAATTGGTTTGTGGTATAAAGTGAAGATTGTTGTACATTTGAATATTGATGAGTGAAATGAACGGTTTCATTTTCTTTACATGCAAGGCTACCTTTATCCTCCTAGAGCAAGTTTCAAGGATTTGAATGACTCCAAGAATATCACTCTTCCTATTTCATGATTCCTTTTCCCTGTTAATTTTTTTTTTATTCTTTAAACATCGCAGGTCATCAAACAACTCCAGCCGCATGCTACCTACACAAATTTCCACTTTAAATTCCTTTTCTTAATCCTATTTATCCTAAATGCTTCTAACTCATTTAGACCTTTCAAATTAAAGAGCAACAGCACGGCTTATATGATTTGTTGTATTTATGTTGCGAAGACCACTGAATTTAATTTAAATTCTTGCATGCTGTTATACAGTGGAATAATTCGTAGTTTGCTACAGATTAAAGGTGTGTGTTTCTGCAGATTACAAGTATTCCATTGTTCTCATTGACAAAAATCTGATACAGTCATAGAGGGCTCAAGTGCATGGGAACATTAAGATGCAACTGTAGGAAAATAAGAAGTTTAGCCAATCTTCTATTTTCATTATTTGAAGTGTTAATATGAGTTACAGACAAGGGGTTAATAAATTGGCTGTTCTTTTTTATAATTGGCTGGTTCCACATTCCACATCCTCCTGATTCTGGTTCTAATTTTTCCTGTCAAGTCAATATCAATTCATATTGTTTTTCTTTTCCTGTTTTGAAACTTGGTGCAAAGGACATCAGTTATGTAGTAAGGAGAATCCATTTGGCTAGTCATTACTGTTCTGTGATATTTCTTTTAAGGATGGGCCTTTTTCTCTTTTCTTAAGCAACAGATCTTTAAAAAACTCTTTTCAATTTTTCCTAATACAAAACTCACTCCTCTTTTTATTTTCTAGATCTTGCCCTTCTATTTGCTGTTACACAGTCCAGCCATTATTTTTTTGTCATAGTAGCTCAAGCAACACCTGACAACACCTAATTTTTCCCAACATGGATACATTATCCCCATGTGTAAATTCTGAAGCACGAGGTTGGGCCAACTATGTTGAGCTATGATTTTTCATTAGATAATGATTAGCTGATTCAGGACATAAATTATGGTGGTAGTAATTTGATGTTTAGTTATCTTTTCGATCCCTGTCTTGAGTTGGTCTTTTCTATTAGACTTGACATTTTTATGATGCTATTATTAGTTTAGATTTAGAATGTTCAGTTTTAATTGTTGATTATAATTAGATCTCTTTCAGTTTAGGTGGGTTGATCTCAGCCTTGGCTGATCTAAAACCATCATAGTTGCAGAGTTTCATCCCTTTTCAGCCCAAAACTCATGAGTTTCTGTTGAAATCACTGTATATCATCTTAGTAAATTAGGTCACTGGTAACTGTATGTGGTATTTATGTGGTACTTATGGTCTTAAGACATACATGATTGACAATATTTTACTATGAATTATATTTTATTAGCATTTGTAGTTTGATACTGGTTCCATGATCTTTGTTATTGTGATCATTCACTATGGCTCACTGTATCTTGCAGTTAGAAGATCTGTATTCTATAGATGCATGATATATCATCTTACAAGTATAAAATAAAATGCATAGTTTTAATAAGATGT
This sequence comes from Ensete ventricosum, assembly GCA_029747655.1. Classification (NCBI taxonomy): domain Eukaryota; kingdom Viridiplantae; phylum Streptophyta; class Magnoliopsida; order Zingiberales; family Musaceae; genus Ensete; species Ensete ventricosum. The sequence goes on along the minus strand of JAQQAF010000006.1, from coordinate 55,604,070 downwards.
ATTGATCATAGGATAATTCTAGTGGAATGCATGTAATTTCTTAAAATTGTAAACAGATCTCTCTAAACTATTAATGGACTTGACAGAACAACAAAAAAATATTGAGCAGCTGTTTGAAATAAAATTAATTTATTGAACAAAAGAATATTTCATCAGAAACCATCTGTTAGTATTGTTATCAATTCTTCAATTAAGATATATAATGCTTTTCGAAAATAGTTTTCAGCTGAAACTGTCTCAAGCTATTTGAGATAGTTGAAGCAGCTGAGATCGCTGAATCTGAACTCATAAGGTCTTGGCTGAGTTGAAAACTCAGTTGAAACTGAAACTGCGCAACATCATAAGCCTTGGATGTAAGTCATTATTGCAATTTTTTCATAAGTCATGTTTGAATTGGTTAAATAGAGGGCTTGTAAACATGTACTATGATTTCTTGATTTGCTTACAGAAAGCGACTGTGATCAGATTAGGTGACAACTGCCTGCATTGGTCTGTCATACTTTGTTACTGACCCTCACCTATGTTAATTTGGGCCTTCTAACTTCTTCATGGCATATGTAGTAACTATTGTAGTATATTCTTGAACACATTTGATGATATTGCTTTCTATAGGTTTTGATTGCTTCAAACCTTGAAGATTTAGAGTCTGATGTAGTTTAATGGTTTGGCCATTTAACATTAATATAGTGACAATTTCTTTGTAACCTATAGATGTTGATAATTGTATTAACCCATTGAAAGATGAAAAATATGTGATATTCCTCTAAAATTAGAGACTATGCTGAATATGTTTTTAGGGGATTATATGCATGAATCTAGCATAAATGAACTAGTTTTTTTTTTTCATATACAACCTTTACTAAGATATTTATTGAAATTGTTGAAATTTGGAGGGGTAGTACATATATTTTTTTTTCATTGGATAATTCTTTAGCTTGGATTTTTTTGTAAGGGTATGAAAGCAATTTTTGTCCATATATAAAGCTCAAGAAAGTCACATCTCAAGCACAAATTCCAAAATTTAAATGGATAATGATGTCCTTATAATTTGTTTTTATAATTTATTCATTTTTCCAGGCCTTCTGAAAGCGGTTGCTCTGGTGAAGGCCTTGGTATTTTACCTCGTGGCTGTAAAATTCAATCATCGAGTTGCCTTAATCATCGAATCACTTCGACACCTATACTTAATGGGACTCATGTTTGTGAGCTATAATTGTTCTCTATGACAGAATATCATCATAAGAAAAGAAAACATTACTCTGTGCTGTCTTCCACAGGTTATATGTGCTCCAGTTACATCTTAAATTATTCAGATCCTAAGTGTGGCTGACATATTGCTGCATCTGTTTGAAAAGTTATTGCTGCAATCTCTGTAATCCTCTTCTTTGATAGAACTTCCTCTTTCCATGCTATAGGTGCATTTTTCTAATATTACTCAACATATGCTTTCTCCAAGAATAAGCAATTATTTATCTGTATAGACAATTTATATGCAATTGTTAATCAGAACAAAATGAGTTTCTAAGCTGCTTTGATTATTCTGGATTATACTAGTTTGAGCTTAAAGAAAAAGAATACATTAGAAATGGATCAGGTGGCTTAAATTATGGATTCATCAAAAAGAAAAAAAAAAGATGTTAATTTTATTCTTTCATGTGGCTTCTATCATCACACTTATCCTAGTCGGTGTCTGCTATAGATATTGTCTGATAGTGTTGCTTCAAATATGATCCTCTTGCCATGATAAAACATTGTCAGCTTCAATAGTCACTCTTGTTTTTCTAAGATCATTTGTTTTATAAACTTAATTTACTTTTGTCTCTCTGTAATTAGGTTATCACTTGTCTCCGTCAACCATCACAAGGGCCAACTTTTGGAATAAAAGGGGGTGCTGCTGGAGGTGGTTACAGTCAGGTTATCCCTATGGATGAGTTCAATCTTCATCTAACAGGAGATATTCATGCAATCACAGCTGCAAACAATCTTCTTGCTGCCGCTATAGATACCCGGATATTCCATGAGGCATCTCAGTCAGACAAAGCTCTGTTTAATAGATTATGCCCACCAAATAAAGAAGGGAAACGAACCTTTGCCAATGTTATGTTCAGGCGTCTACAAAAGCTCGGTATTTCAAAGACAAATCCAGATGAGCTTACGCCTGATGAAGTCAAAAGATTTGTTAGGCTTGATATTGACCCAGATTCCATTACCTGGAGAAGGGTCATGGATGTCAATGACCGATTCCTAAGAAAAATTACTGTTGGACAAGGTCCTGAGGAGAAGGGGATGATCAGAGAAACAGGGTTTGATATTTCAGTAGCTAGCGAAATCATGGCTGTATTAGCTCTTACTACCTCTCTTGCAGAAATGAGGGAAAGGCTTGGAAGAATGGTAATAGGCAACAGCAATGCTGGTGAACCAATAACGGCAGATGATCTAGGTGTTGGAGGTGCTCTAACTGTACTAATGAAAGATGCCATCAACCCTACCTTAATGCAGACTCTTGAAGGAACTCCTGTCCTTGTTCATGCTGGACCTTTTGCCAATATTGCTCATGGAAATTCTTCAATAGTGGCTGATAAAATTGCCCTTAAGCTGGTTGGAAAGGGTGGTTTTGTAGTCACAGAGGCAGGTTTTGGTTCTGATATTGGCACGGAAAAGTTCATGAATATAAAATGCAGGTACAGTGGTTTGGTGCCACAATGTGCTATTATTGTGGCAACCATAAGAGCCCTTAAAATGCATGGGGGTGGACCCGAAGTTGTTGCTGGAAAGCCTCTGGACCGTGCTTACATAACTGAAAATGTTGCTCTTGTTGAGGCTGGTTGTGTAAACCTTTCTCGACATATTTCAAATACCAAGGCATATGGGGTGAACGTTGTAGTTGCGATCAATAAATTTGCGACCGATACTGATGCTGAGATGAATGCAGTTAGAACTGCAGCTTTAGCAGCTGGTGCTTTTGATGCTGTTGTATGCACTCATCATGCCCATGGTGGAAAAGGAGCGGTTTGTACCATCTTTTCATCTTTATTGCCCTTTTTTGGTACGGTTTATCTATATTGTATAAATGCTCAAAAAGTTAGTTTGGTAACATTGTTAAATTTTTTTTGAAGGAACATTCTTGTTTACAACTGTGCTAATTGAAATATTAAGTGGCTTCTGATAGGTTTCCCATTATAATTTCAGGCATGAAATTATAGATGTTTTACATAAGCCTGTTGTTTCTTTCTCCACAAACTTACTCTAGACTCCAATTGCTGTTCCCACATGCTTCCTGTGTACTTCTCCTAGCTGTTTCTTGCATCTTTTTTCTGTCTTGTTGTATGATTGCACATCATAACCTCTTTTCCACAATCATTTATATAACATTTCCGGTGGAGCTTTGGTGATCAGGATTGCTTTGTGCACGTTTAATTTTAAAGTACTAAATAAAGCACTTAATCCATGTACCATCTTGGGCAACCACTTCATCTCATTTCACATGATCATACTATCATCAATTTATTTTCTCAAATGTTTGGTCTTGTCACCTTGTGCTTTCAGTTGCTTACACAACTAACTGACAATCTTGTGTCTGGTATATTAAATTCATTTCCATCATTTCTCTTGCCCATGTATGAGCATCGTTAGAGTTTAATGTAATGTTATCCTAGTTCTCATTCTCATCGCTATTTCCAAAATGTCCAGGTTGACCTTGGGACAGCAGTTCAAAGAGCATGTGAAAGTCAATCACAGACGTTGAACTTCTTATATCCTCTGGACTTTGGTATAAAGGAGAAGATTGAGGCGATTGCTAAGTCATATGGTGCCTCTGGTGTTGAGTACTCCGAGCAGGTAATCCTTTTTTATCCTATTATTCCCTAGTAGTAATTACAATTACTGGAACCATAATTGTAGAGGCAAAGGTGAGAATCTCCAAGATCAAAAACTAATTGAGCTGCGCATTCCTATGCCTTGTGTTTAGTGAACTTATGGACCATGGTACCATAGATCCACATCTGACGGTTGAATGTTAGTGCTTGTTAACTGGGCGTAGGAATTAAAGTTATTTATCTGATCAATGTCATGCATGTTACTTGTGGGTTTCCAAGTTCTTGATAATGCTTGCTGACATGGTTATCGCTATCATTGAAGGCGGAGAAGCAGATTAAGATGTACACCAAGCAAGGGTTTTCTGGTTTACCAATTTGCATGGCGAAAACCCAGTACTCGTTCTCGCACATCCCATCTCAAAAGGGTGCTCCAAGTGGATTTGTGCTCCCTATCAGAGATGTGAGGGCTAGCATTGGGGCTGGTTTCATATATCCACTAGTAGGAACAATGAGTACAATGCCCGGCCTTTCAACTCGACCATGCTTCTTCGACATTGACATTGATATCGCTACGGGGAAAGTCCTTGGCCTCTCCTAGAATGTCTTGTAAGTTTCTATTTCCTGATTGTGGTTTCGTTATTTCAAGTCTCAGCGTAAAAGAATCCAAGAAAGTGAATGAAGACTCGATTCATTAAACTTCTGATGCGTCAAATAGCTGCTAAAATGTATGAATAATCCAATCCAAGGTTTCTTTCTGTTTGGGCTGTTTTAACATATATCAACGTGCCTTATCTGATTTCTTTGGTTTTTACTGTTAGGATGATACTATACATAAAGAGTACATTATTGTAAAAAAAAAAAAAAAAAAAATCACCACTTACCAAGTTGCCTTTTGGATGCATAAGATTTCATTGATAATTAATACTGCTGAATTGTATCAAAGTTGAAAGAAGAATTGTATCAAAGTTGATTTCTTTCTTTCCTAAAAGGATTTGTGAAGGCCATTGGGGTAAAGAATCAATTCATTTCAAAATTACTCTACTTTAGTTTTTTTTTTTTTTTTTTACAGTCCAATTAGCTACTTGATCATATTCACAAAAGTAATGATAATTTTGTGCTTATCATGGCATGCCGTATAGGGCAAGGATGATCAATATCCTTTGTGAGAATGCCATGGATTACGGAGAAGTCCGTCTCTACTTAATTGCGATCAAGAACCCCATCTGCAAAGCAATATATATATATATATATATATATATATATATATATATATATATATATATATATATATATATATATATATATATATATATATATATATATATATGCTTTTCTTTTCTTTAATTTGTCAAAGATATTAGTTTCAAAATTAATATCTGAAGTGTTCTCCATCCTATCCATCCTATGTGGGGGGTTTGTTTGTCATTGAAGGCCAAGAGGAGTGCTCACTAGTAAGGGTTTGTGACCACTTAAATAAGAGTGCTGATTCATTACCCTTCAAATTGGGTGATGTAGCATAATAGGGTTAACATCTATTTTTTAATTGAGGCACCACTTAAGTAATTATGATTTTTCTAATATTTAAAATAATTATTATATTTTTAAAAATATAATAGATAAGCATTTTTCAATATTAAAGTATGTTTAATTCAAAATAAATTATTAATATAATGATATGTATAATTTAAGTTTTTAAAAAAAATCTATTTTAACTCTTGTGATTTTGATCATGAACTACTTTAGTTCTTATAATTTTGTTTGTATCTAAAATAATTCTTATTTTTTCAAAAATATAGAATACAGGCCCTCCTATTAAGTTTAAGTTAACATACGTTAGAGTCTGATTACATGAGAGGTTGACTCGTAATAAATTATTAATATAATAATATATATAATTTAAGGTAAAAAATTAAGATCACCGTCATGGAAGCGACCATCAGCATCAACATCGAGCTACTGCTACCTAGCAACGCAACCTCCCTTGTGCTGACGATAAGCTTAGGGAGCTTCTAGTTCTACCTCATGTGGATGTGCGTCAATCCTCTTCGACGTCTTCGTCCCGACCATCTCTCACTTCATCGTCTCCTATGCCCCCCACCCGTCGCGCCTACGACGTGATGGTCCATCTCTCTCTCTTGCCTCCATCTAAAAGAATTCAAGAATTATTTTTAGATATAAATAAATCATAAAAAAATAAATAATTTATGAGTAAAATTATAGGAATTAAAATGATCCATTCACTCTAAAAAATGAAACGTAGTATTGGTCTCTCTATGTCTGTGCATGTGGTCTGGGCCCCTCCCCACCCCCTGCAGGACCACTTAACTATAGTCGTTGTAGTGCTACTACTTTGGACAACGATAACCACCGACTTTTTTTTCATGTGACCGTCACCTTCTCTCTCATCTCTCAGTTTTGAATTCGGATAGTGTTTGCTTCTCATGAAACAAAGAACGAGCGATCAAATAGTTTTACCTCTACAAAGAATCCATCACATCCAAAATGTCCATCTCTCCCAACCTCTCTTCATCTCTCTACTGCTACAGATTCTGAATACTTACACTTAAAAGTTTCCCTAACAATCTCTCTACCTCTACAAAGAATCCATCAAATCCAAAATGTTCATCTCTCCCAACCTCTCTTCATCTCTCTACTGCTACAGATTCTGCATACTCACACTTAAAAAGTTTCCCTAACAATCTCTCTACCTCTACAAAGAATCCATCAAATCCAAAATGTTCATCTCTCCCAACCTCTCTTCATCTCTCTACTGCTACAGATTCTGCATACTCACACTTAAAAAGTTTCCCTAACAATCCTGCTTGGATTAAACTTAGTACTAATGGTGGTCTTAACGATGATGAATCCCATGTTACACCTCTTTTCTTCTCATATTGGCCGATCTATTTTGGTAGGCTGCAAAAAAGATGGAAATGGTTGTTGGGCACTCTTTAAAAATCCTGATGTGATGATCTGAATGCTACATCTTAATTATACATAACTAGCATACAGATTCCGAAATAATACAATAGATTATGCTTGAAATATGAGAGATATGATCAAATTTAACAACAACAAAAAAAAAAAATTATGGCAAAGCCATCAGCTGGGAAAGAAGGTCGGATTCCACTTTTGGTGGCTGCCTTCGTTTCAGATCCAAGCACTGTGATTACCTGTCTCGATTACGGTAGCGTTCATAAAACAAATTAATGTATTCGTTTTCTCATCGATCCGTTGTGACGAGAAGTATACGGATGAGAGGACTATGTTTTATGAATCATGTCGATCTCGTAAGTATGTGATTGCCGTGCTGTGACAATACTCCCAAGGATTTCTCACTTCCTATTTTTACATAAACTTAAATAGAATTTTTATGAATCACATAATAAATTTTATCTCCTTGGTTTTCTATTTTAGATTTCATAAAGTAAGAGGAGTCTATTATTATTATTATTATTATTATTATTGATCTTGTCGTTTCATGTTTTCTTGCATCCTTCACCATTTATCCATCCAATGAATTATAAAGAAAAATAAAAATAAAGGATAAAAGAAGGAAAGAACCAAAGCAACCATAAGCTCCCCTTTATTTTGTTTAGTCTCTTGGGAGGGGGTCTGATGCAGTCTGTCTATATCCACACATCTCCCCACCTCTCTCTCTCTCTCTCTCTCTCTTCTACCATGAGGATCCGGAAGAGACCCTCCTCCTCCCACTGTCCTTCTCTCGCTTCGCTTCCTCTCTCCCCAGATCTCTCCCTCCATGTCCCCCCACCAAATGGGGGCCGTGGAAACGAGGATAACAGCGGCGGAGGAAGACCTGTCTCTGGGGATCTGCCTATAGACCCCCATGAGTCAGGGAGGACTCCTAATGGTGGATCCACTCCGAGTCCTCCCCGTTCAGATCCATACAGAGATGCGAAGGGACGCCGCAGCAGAAGTATGCAGGTGCCTGCGTACCTCCCGCTTTGCTTAAATTCTCTCGTCTTCTCAGTTGCGTTGCCACTACATCTCTTTGCTTGCCGGGTGCAATGTGGTGATTAGAACACACCCTCATGGGTTATGGCAGGTGGTGAAGGAGGATGAGGAGGAGGTGGTGGTGGATTCCAGCAGGAGGTGGAATGGCCAGGCCAACAGCAGCAAGAGGTAGGTAACTTGCCCCCTTTCTCCCTTTTGTATCTCCATCGTTTGTGGATTAAAATAAAGAGAAAAGGTAAATCCATGTATTTGCTGCCACCATATACGATGCAAGCCAGCCTGACCCCATTCCCATCTAGTGATGCAACACTCGCACACATCTCCTCCTCTTTTTAGTTCTGAGTAGTTATTAGCTCATCCCGAACTCGTGGTAGCTCATCATCACACGAGAGGTGGGAAGATATATAGTTATGTGTGTGGTGCAATAATAAATAATCCATGGATGATGAGATCTGGGCTAGTGATGCAATGTCTTCTTCCATGTTGTTGGGGTCTCTTTGCCTCCCTAGGATAAGTGGCACCTCTGGTGCAGTAGCGTCGCAGCTCGGAGGGACGGTGTCGCCACAGAAGAATACAAGAGGAGGGGATCAGCGAATGGAGCAAGAGAGAACGGCCAAGGCGAAGGCGAGAGCAAGCACTGGTCCTGCTTCAGCCATCAATAATTGCACCAGTGGTAAGGTTACTGATATGGAGGGATGCCGTATTGGTAGGGTAGCAGTGGTGAGATCTGGGAACGGAACAATCTCTAGCGGGAAGAGGCGGAGGAGCCCCGCGGTGCTGATGGAGGGCTCGCGGTGCAGCCGTGTCAACGGAAGGGGATGGCGGTGCTGCCAGCAGACCCTCGTCGGGTACTCCCTCTGCGAGCACCACCTCGGGAAAGGAAGGCTCAGGAGCATGAGCAGTGTCAGAGGCCAGCTGGGTACTAGCAAGCCCAAATGGAGCGCTAACGGGAGGAATGGCGTTGTCCCATCGACTTCGCCGGAGCAAAGGCGGCAGCACCCCCCTGCCGTCGCTGCTGATAACGGCATGCAAAAGATGGAGGAAACGAAGAAGATAGGCATGGTGAAAGCTCGATCGATCAGCAGTTTGCTAGACAACACCAAACATCCGGCGTCATCATCCTCGCCATCGCAGGAGCCTCATGGCCGTGAGGCCAGTAAAGTGAGTTAAAGCGATGTTGGAGGATAGATAGATACATGGAGAAGAAACACGGGATTTGCTTCAGGCTTTTGCTGTTTCTTTGTTCTACCGGACGGACGGAGATCGAAACACTCCGATCGTGCAAACCTAAGGAGTTTTGTCACCTCTCTCCTTTGTGTTCCAAAGACATGCAATGCAAAAGGCGTGCTAAGAACTAACTGTGGGACAAGCGTGACCATTATTGTTCTCCACTGGCATGCTAATGGCACCAACTGGTTTACTACCATCGATGCTGCTAAATATTTTATGCAGCAAGACTTGTGTAATCTAGCGAAGAACATGGCATGTTAGGACAAGAACTGTAAAGACTAATAAGCATCCATGGTAGCTGTAAGGAGGTGAGTTGGGGGGGTGCAGAAAAGCTCTGGCTTTCTGAGGTAGATCAGCTTTGTTGCATTCAATATTTCCTCCCACTGCAGCTGTTTTGGGTGGATCTTTGCGATGGGTGCTTATTCTTTGACCCCCCTCCTTTTTTTTTTTTTTTTGCTTCGAGTCTGCGACAAGGATTAATTTGCTTTTGGTACACCAAATCTACGTACTGTTTTGTTAGCTATGACGACTTGACCGGATTAGCATTTTGGCAGCAGCAAGAAGAGAAGAACTGTTCCAACATCCAAGACTCAATAGTTATGAGACCTCCAAGAAACAACTAGCAATTCTAGGATGTAGACTTTACATGCTTATTATGCCTATGGCTTAGTGTCAAATGTAAGCTTATATGGAATGGAAAGGGTTTCATGAAGATTAGTGACAGTAGCAATTCAATTAAATAAGATTAGTGTGTCTTTTTCTCTAAAAATATGGCTTATGGTTTCGCACATAAATGGTGATGATGGTGAGAGAAAGAAATATATATATATATAATAGTTGAAGTGCTGCTGACCTATATCTCCAATAAAATTATCTTTGATTAGAATTGACAAAGACCTTGATTTATTAAATTATAATGCCAAAAAAAAAGGAACTTAATTTATATAAGATTCTAAAAAAGAATCAAAGAGAAGGAAAACAAAAGATCGTTGTTTCCATCATTTGCTCATAAATGAGCTTTTTTCTTTTTTCTATTTCTTTTTTTAACTATGTTCGTGAAAAAGAGATTACATATACCTCGTATTGCTAATAACAAATAAATGAGCTCTACACATGAATGGGTTATAGATATCATGAAATACTAAATCTTCTTCAACCTGTTTCAAAGTTATTATATCTTTCTCACACAGTATAATCTTTGTCATACTTGTCAACGAGAGATGTAAGAAGTAATAACATCTTATCTTATTCATTAATCATTATATCAATTTTTTATAAATTAATTCAATATTTATTTAAATATGTTCAAATGTTGCACCATGTCTCTGTTGTCCTTCATTGTTAGTCTATATAATTTTCACTTCAGATATAATTTGTTATTGAACTTTTAACTAAGTAAAGTACGTGTGATATGTATCGATCCGACAAAAGATCGATACGAACGATGCATCGATACACTCCAATATACCATATATGGATATGTTCGGTATAATTCGATACATATCATAATGACAACTGATCAATACACAAGTATGAATCGATAATGCATTTCAAATAATTATGATGGAGTCATCATCAATACTATTATTAATAATATTGTCAATGATGCAAAGATGAATAGTACTAATACAATTTACCTCAAGCTCCTCATAATCTTTGCCACTTCTTAATATGTTTGCTTGCTTGCGAAACAATTTATTCCATCAAATTTCTCTATAGTAAAACCAACATAAGAAAATCTTAATCCTCAAATTTCTTCCTCTTATCAAAATTTTACGACTCAAAATATATTTATAAAAATAAATCTTAATCCTAGAGACTTTTCCTATTTGAATCCCTAATTCAATCCAAATCCTGATTGACAAAAAAAAATTAAAATTTAATTAGGACTCATAACCTCTTAAATTACTTACCAACCCTAATTGGGAGAGATTAGACAAATCCCATTAGAGCCTAATTCTCTCAAGAGAGATAAATATTGAGAGTTCAACACTAATTTATCTCATGAGACTAATTATTTTCGTGTATATCTCTGCTGGAGATAATGGCTTTCTCGCAGAAGGAAGATCTGTTTTTTTTTTTTCCTCATCTTATCATATTTACATCTGGTTTGTGTCTCATGTTATCTTACCACTTACCCTAACATATAGAACCTTGGCTTCTTCTTTTTTTTTTTGGCATATCAAACCCATGTCAATAACACCAATGATCACATGAGTTGTGTATAATGATATATTGAAATAAATGCCAGTACAACATAACAATCAGATTGTCACAGAATGGCCAAACAGATTCCAATACATAATGATGAAGACAATATTAACTCAAATCTCCACAAAACTTACCTTACATATTGGTCATAGCATCTGACAAGTATGTTTATCCTACATGCCTTCATACATCACTTGTTAGATTTCTCCTTGGGATTTTGACCTGATCCTCAAGTCAAGCAGGTTGCCGTAGTTGTTGACTCCTTTTGCAGATTGTGAAAAAAGGCCACCATGTACTCTTGTCAATGGTTCATGTGAAATAAGGCCAGACTGTGAGGTGTGACACAGCAGTACACTGAGCATGTGAGGCAGAAAAGTAAACAATTTACAATCTCAGATGACCAAGGAGTAGAACATATGAACCATCTTTGCCCTAAGCTTCTTTCGCAGTCAACTTGGGCAGGTTCACACAGCACTTATCCTCTCTATGTTGAGCCTGAGACGATCGTAACCCTGTCTCAAGAGAATGGTATCCGGGAAGAGACCTTTTTGCTTCATACAGCCGAATAAGGATACAGATACAAATTACAGGAATAAATGTGTGTTTCGCTGAATCGGATGGATGTTTATCACCGAGCATGAGAGCTAGAGCTAGTTGACGCCCGCTTTATACGCCTCTGCCTGTATCTCCAAGCCACTTGAATGCGCGTCGCAGCCATGTTGCGCCAATAGGGTGATTCATACCTGACATTTTGATGAAAAGGTATTCTTGATCCTTACAGTTGTACATACTATAAATGGTCCAGAAAGAAAATCAAATTGATAATGATGCTTCAATAATGAATCGACTCTGAGTTGAATATTTAAAAAATACACAAATTATCAACTAGTTATTGTATGCCTAAATCTGCAATCTCTGAAAAAAGTACCACCAGCACCATGGAAGAATTCTTGAGGTTTTGACTGTGTTTGAATACTACTCAACAAGATTTAAAGCTCAGACAGGTGACAAGATTTAAAACGAATCATTAAAAAGGTTAGAACAAGTTTAACATGGAAGTTCTTATGCCTACTACTTTGAATTCTCCTGTCACCGTTCTCATTCTATAAGATTAATATATGTTTAACATAGAAGTTACCCTTCAATGACATATTGATTTATTTGTTTCTCAATTATATAAATCATGCAAATCTTGATATTACAACAATGGAACAAATACCCATTTGTGATGGTAAATGTAGTGTATGAAGGCAACATATAAGGATGTGAATGTGCATACAGCCTTTAGTCCTCAAATACATCCACCTACTATAGATAATACACCAAATCCTGTGACCTACGAGCACTACTTTCATGATAATCTAAGCAGCTACTGAATCTCCTATAAGTCTCAGTGACAAGCAAACTTGTTTCAAAAAATTCTCTTAACGAAAATTAAATAAGTACTTCCCCAAACGACAATTTATGACAGTACCCAGAATGACCCATGAATGGATATCAAAAATGAGATTCCATATTTACTTGAATGTTCCTCATGCTTCAATATTTCTGCTAATGATACTCTGACACCAATTAAACATGACCATCTATCTTATCTATATGCAAAACAATTGCAAATTGAGCCTCCAAGGATAGCCTTTGTGGCATGTTTTTCCTAGTTTTTGACTTTTTGCACAGATATAGTCTATTCTCATCCCAAACTTTCTGAGGAACCTAGGTGGTCTATTTTAAAACCATAGAGGCCAATGGCCTAAACAATCATTCATACTTCCATTTCACATGGACAGTTAAGCGCATCTAATTCATATTTCCTATGGACAGTAAGCAGGTGATCTGATACAAGACACTAGGAGGAAAACATAATTTAGTCTTATTCTGGGAAGAAGAGGAAGGTGGAATTTGGCGTCACTTTTTCCTTCACAACCTATGTGACTAAGGTTCAGGTTATGCACATTGATTTTCAGTTTGCATAGGCAAGACTACATACATCCTGCATTTGTGAGAGATTCATAAATTAGAATGCCATGCTATTTTTCAACAATAAAAAAAAAGAACTACACAACAGCCAAACTAAAACAAGGACAAGTAAAATGGAATCCAGAACAGAATTAATCAGAATTCATGAAAAAAGATATTTTAGTAGCCTTCCACCGCGATCTCAGTTAGTTCTAGGTACTATTCCATGTCACCTCCCATGAAGTTATAAATACTTTCAACCAAGACGTAGCTACCTGAGCCAAAACAACTCCAATTGTGAATTCATCTTATAGTCCAGATGGCCTCTCAAAATAACAGAATTTCATGTTCCACAAGGTTATCTTCACATAAAACACATTTACCATAACACACTCTTGCTCAACAGTTTACTATCATTTAAGTTCTTCCACCAAAATTTTCCCAATAGTGCAAAGTTAAAAGTTCCTATGATGGTTAGAAGTCATAGACCACCCTATTTCTCTGTCTTTGCACACTGACCAAGCAAATAATTTAAATACACATACATTACAATGGAAAATTAATTATGACCAAACTCATTAAGACCAGCCTTCATGCAAATAATAGCTTGCTTCTTTTTCTGAACAATGCATGAACTACATGATTTACCTAATGGCTCCTTGTACACGTGGATTTCTCAAGAACCTGGAGAACAATGTAGTTACTTCTTCCAGATCAGCAGCACGAAGAGCAAATGCTTCAACATTAGTAATACATTTGACAGTCCTAGTAGCGAATAAGCGCGATCCTGGGAACCTGATTTTCCCACCCTCTGCAAGCAAAACAAAATCCTAAGGACACATTTTAGCATGATTGCAAAATTACATCCAGTTACAAGTCCAGAGGATTTTCTTTTTTCTTTTTACTAATTGCCACTTTTAGCAAAACAAAAGGACTTTGCATTACCGAAAACAGAAAAACAAGGTCACAAATGAACAGCTGATCCATGTTCACAGGGAAAAGATGATTATGAAGCAAAAACTCATGGCTTTGATGCCCTAATGCTTTCCTAACCTTAATAGATGTTTGCAAGAACTTTTCTAGACAGGGTTGTTCTTGAATTTACATATTACAAAAAACAAAATAATCAATGACATTGTAAGACTATAATGCTATGCATAATTTGAGAAGATAGATCATACCTTTATTAATTGAAGAGTGCTCAAGATACCAAGTAAGGAGCTCCTCACCACATACATCTCCTTCGGAGAGCGGAGCTACGTTTCCATCTGCCCCAATGCTTTCCAATTTCCCACGGACTATAAAAACCATCTTCTCAACTGGACCTCCTTCATAAATTATGGCACTTCCTCCAATGTACACCTTTTGCCTTAACTTTTCACAGACAGCATCTAAGATTGGCTCATCCATTAAAGTGAAAATGCGAACCTGCAAAATTAGTTTATTTTTGTAAAATTAACAGGTGCACAATTACTTTGCCTGAAATATGACATTGTTATTTGTAAATTTATTATAACCCAGAATTTTGCTACAACAAATTAAACCAACAATACCTTGTCAAAGCATTAGGAAAGAGAAATCAGGTCCTATATGATGATTATAATTGAAAAACAGACAACATAGTTACATTATCTAAATGTAAATAATCATTTAAAAATGAAAAAAATTAGCCATATGATACTGAGTAGAAGTCTACAGTAGTGGCTAGCCAATCCAACATCACAATATCACATTTCACTTCCAATCAAGTTTTGGTCCAGCATCTACTGCCATTATTTTGTCAAGTTCAAATGTAACACCAGGTTAGTCCCACATTAGAAGTGGACAAATACTAATATTGTCTTATACGGGTGTGTGTGTATTACTTTAAACTTGGGTTAGGCCCAACAAAGTCAAAAGACCAGTTATCTCATCTCATCAAATAGGATCACGATATTTAATATCAGAGACAACCTTGTATTAGGGGCATAGTGAGAGACTCGAGTCAGAAAGAGCTGCTCATCTCATATTAGGGCTTAGTGGACGGGGCTGGAGAGTGTGTCATGACACGAAGACACCACTAGGCTAAGCCTCATATGGTTTTGATTCTAGAATATGTTGAGCCTTAACAAGGACATCAAACCGCTTCAGTGGAAAAGATTGCAACACCCCAAGCATTTCGATCCAGTGGTTCGAGCTCAACAAGATTAATAGGCAAGTTATCTCATTAGGCCAGTCATGATACCAACAGTTTTTACCGCTAATAACTATAGCAACAGGGCAAAATTTAAAGAGGACCATTGAGAATTTTCTCAAATAAATTACAGCAACACATTTCACTTGACTCAAATCTTTCAAGAGAATATCAGGTACTATGCAATTTTACAGTAAATAGATGTCTATAACTCTATATCCTGAGAAATTTCTTCTATTTCTTAAAATTATGTCCTCCATGATAGAAAATCACAATATCCCTTTGCTAAAATTGTGTAGTCAAACTGTCCTGATGGTTCCTCATGAAAATCAGTTCCTTTTTCCTCCAGAACAGTTTCTTGTTTGTTGTTTCCGCAGTTTATTCTTTCTCAAATTATTTATTCTTGTTTTTCTGTTCTGCCCTTCTTCTATACTATTTGCTGCATATACAAAATGTAAACTGCTTATTATATCATCAGCCTATTATATTTAGCCCTAAAACTAAATCACATGGTTATTGTCAGATACAGTATCTTCAATCATATGGTGCAAAAAACTATCCTTTTAGGAACTAACTTTATTGAGAAACTTAAAGAAATATCGACGTATTTCTCTTTGTATATCCTCGGGTAAATTCTCTAGTAGTTCTTCTTCATTAACACCTCGAGTTGCAGCCCAACTAAATCTTTCAGCTTGTCTTACTTTCCTGCATTATAAATAAACAAAATTGTCAAAGAAAACATAAAAAGAGAAAGAGCAAACATACAAATAAATTAATTTGAGATTACACGAGTGGAAAAAGCAGAAGTAGAAAATGTAGCTAAGGGGCAATACTCACGATATTATGTCCAGATAGTCTGCATTAGTTAAGTCATTAAATTTGTGTAAGAAAACACTAAGTAGTATTAAGAGAGGAATGGAAATAATATGCTTTCTCACCATCAAATAAGTTGAATACAAATTTATTGGATGAAGGTTTTCAATTTCATGACATTGCTTCATTTCTTAATGTGCCAATACCAAAGATGCTTCCTAACTGTAGTTATCACGAGGAAGAAATCAGCAGGCATGGAGATATCCTGGTGTGCCAGGCCACCACAAGTCGGCAACAATGTATGAGCTACTCCTATTATGAATGCATGCTAGGTATGCATTGCACACTTATAACAATGCCCAAATGATCAGATTTTAGGGAATAATCCACAGATAGTTTCACAAGAGGCTTTTTCTAATGTATGTCCTATCTTATGATGAATAAAATGAAAGATTGATCAAAGTTTCATCCTTCTAGAAAATGCAGGAAAAAGATTTTCTATCTGCCTTGCTGCATGCTTATGTGTCTATTAGTTGCTAGCATGGTATATGTCATCATGAAAAATCATACACTATCGTGCAAAAGAGAAGTGTCAATGGATTTGAGAAAAAAGACCACAGTTCAAGAGAAGGAAATCAAAGACAGATTTACCTTGTCTCGTTTCTTGTTTGACATCTTGTTGGATTGAAATGGTACTGGTAACCAAGGTTTGCAATCTCGTACTGTACTGATGTATCAATCAGCTGTTGGTACGGTACATACCAAGCTGTACCAAGCATACCGACACATGGTACACTTAGGTACCGAGCTGTACCTCCTCTATCGGACCGGTACATACCGAGCATACCGAGCGGTATGATATGGTATTGCAAACCTTCCTGGTAACCAACATATACCACCTGATATGGCTGAATAAATGATGGAAGATAAATATTGACTTGGGATTAAGCCAAGGTTTTACTTACCAGTCCGCATCGGTATACCGACAAATTATCGACACCGGTATCATGCGGTACGCATAGTGCATACCATCCGATATATTAAAATATAATATAATATAATATAATATTAAATATATTAAATATATTTAAAAAAGAAAAAAAAAAGGAGCGACGTCACCTCTATCTTTCTCCCCGCAGGAGAAAAATCCTAAGCGAGGGCGGCGACGGCTCACGAGCGACCCAAGGGCGAGGGCGACGACGCGCGGGTGAGGACGGCACGAGGTATTCTTTCTTCTTCTCCTCTTCTTTCTTCTTTTCCTCTTCTTCTTCTTCTTCTTCTTCTCCCGAAATCGATCGCCGACGACCGAAATCGACGGCCGACGGCCGAAATCGATTGTCGACAGTCGATTTTGGTGGTACCGCTCGATAGCGGACGGTCCGCATACTGGTAACCTAGCAGACCGATACATACCGCCCGGTATGGGCGGTACAAATTGGTATGGAAAACCTTGGATTGAACTATATGGTCCAGTACTGATCCTTGGTTAGACCAATAACTGCTGGTTTGCCACATACTGGTCCAGTGGTATTTGAAATCTGGATATAACAATGGATCATCGGACAAATCCATTGCAATAAATCTCAGGATTACCCAAATGCAGCTATGATCTAAACAAAATGAGATCGGTTATTTGAAAATCCTGACACATTGTTCAGCAACAGTCCTGAATATCAATATCATTTGTGAATATACACCCTAACAGCATGGTTTACTTATTCATGCCATGGTATGGGGATGGAACCAAGGTGTATTTATTCAGATGGTGGATTTTACTTACTTTCATTTTGTTTGTCCTAGGAGCATTTTTTGAACTTCTTGAATATCAGGCTGGTTACCTACTTTTGAGCTTCTTATCAATTAACATAAGTTGCAAGAGATTTTTTTGATACTTTTCATGAATGTTCACTTATCAGAGCACAAATACTTTTAGTATTAATAGTAGAATACCATAGCACAGTTCCAGTGTACTCATTAACAGAGTACGAACACTACTTTCTACTATTAAGCATTGTTCTACTATTAAGCATTCTTCACAACTTTTTCCCCACATGCATACCAAGCACAATAACAATTAAATGATATTATCAAGCCTTCTGAACACTAATTCACAGTTGAACGTTTTCATTCCCTGTAAGAAGTCATATTACTAATGTTTTCTTTTTGTCATATTAGTAATCTTTAAGTTCAAGGTAATGCACATTACTTGTTATTATGACCATGGTCCTGTCTGTTACAAGTTTCTAAGATCAAGGCTATGCCTTTTGCTTCCATACCATGGCCAAAACACCTTTCACTTAATGCAGAAAAAATTGTACATACAAATAACTCCACCAAGGAATCAAATACCATTGGGACAAATGAATAATTCTAAGGAATCAAATATAGGCCAGACTGGGACTGCTCCAACCAAGGGAAAATACTGGAAAAATATAGGTTGGTAAAGATTTGTGTTTAATTTTCAAATTATTTTTTCCGAGTGATAAAGGGTCATATTGTCATCACTTAGTTCGTTTGTTCAAGGCATGTGACACCCAAGCCACACCTGCTAAGGGTTAGCCAAGACCTTAACCTCTATACACTATACGCTGTGGACTGCATAGAAAAGATAAAAATAGAAAAACAAATGCACAAGTAATATAATGCCCTCGAGCATAGGAAGGGTAAGAATACCAGATTTAGAAACTAGATTTTATTAGGTACAAAATGCTCTCACAAACTGACTGACTGGTCACACACAAAGGGGTTTCGAAGCCAGCTTAGACCTAATGTTCACCTATCACTTTTATCTAACATAGAACACACATATTAAAGATTTTGCACCATCCCTCACACATAGAACCAAGGCTCCATCCAGACTACTGCCACCCAGGGTGTTAAAACAGCTCACATTTTCATTGTAAGACCATCAGTAAAATTCAGCCCGTGGCACACAAAAACAGGATTGTTTTGGTTATTTTTCCTTGCGTGATGACAAACAACAAAGAACATTTATGAGGTTTACAAAACAAATACAGAAATAAAAACACTGCTAAAAGAAAATTGCAGTTGACAATGCCGCTGCATGTTATGCACAAGTTGCATATGACAAATCATGTAAAAACACGAAAAAACACTATTGAAAACTCACAGATGTGCATCAAACACCTTGGCTACAACTCCATGATAGAATGGTGTGGATGTACCATCGGTAAATATTCATAGTGTACCTATGGCTTATTATGAAAACTGGTGTTAGACCTGAAATTTAAATCTTTGCTCTCCCTTGCTATAATCCAAACCTCATTTGGCTACTTGTTCGTGCGCCTCAGAGACATTGACATTTTTTTCGTCCATAAGAATGTAATAAAAATTCATCCCTTTTTTTTAAGAGCACATCGGACTCGATCTGAAATCAGGCATGAATTAATCATGACAAGGTCAATGGTTTCAAAAGATAGGACCCAAAAGGGATACCAGAGCTTCAAGATGCTTGGTTTCACCTCAAACGATTGGGATAATTCATGCAGATTCTGGAAGGTCTCAAGATGAAAACCAACTTCAATAAAAACTGAGAAATAGGGTTCAAAGTTCAAACAGATGCCCAAATGAGATAGGAAAGGACTCAGAGAGTCTTTTAACAGAACAATAGCTAACAACCCCTTATTGCCACCAAAATCATCCAGTACAAACTGTATGGAAGTATTGTGGACAGTACAAATGGCAAGATGATTCCATGTGATTCAATATGAATAACAATTATTATTAACCTATTTCTTATGGAAAATGTGAGGTTTCTGAATTTTCAGAACCTAGTCAGTTTTAAGAGATTTGGCACTAATAGCCCAATGATTAACTATGCTTGTAAGACCTTCGGGCTCATGTTTTGACTATTATCTCTCAATTTACCAGCAACAAAATTCCGTAATAGTTTTCTTCATTTTCTCTTCAGGAGATGTCTTCTCTTCCTCAAACTAGGGAAACACCGGACAGCGTGGAAACCCTAACAGTTTCTCCAAAATGATATCTTCATTTGCACAGATTTGATCATACACCAAATACTATTACTATCTTAGACAATGACGCAAAATAACAGCAACGTGGATGAGATTCCTGCCACAAAGTGATTGGGCCAAGCTATCGGGTCCTTGCTAATTGGTCAGGTTAGTGGATCAGGTGGTCTGACTCCACATTTAATTAAAAATATTTTCAAATATATATAATGATTTAAATTTATGTATACTACAAATAAAAAATACTAAATAATAAAAGACTAACAATCTTAAACAAATAAAAACAAAATATTAGTGGCATTAAATATGATAAAGATAACATCATTAACTATATTATGAACATAAATCTTGATCAAAATTATAACATGTGGCAATATTTAAAAGGTAATTAAATAACATGATATAAAGGTACAATAAAAAAAATATGACATGACCTTAGAAAGGAAAGCAGCAAGGGGAAGAGGAGGGAACCACAAAGAAATCTTATCTAAAAGGTGTTCGAGAGCTTGCTTAAGCGCCCGAGCATAGCAAGGCAAGGCCTGACTGCCTCAAAGAAGGTTTAGATAGGCGCTATTAAGCGACTCGGTCACACACCTGAGCCCCACCCCCCCCCCCCCCCCCCCCCTCGACCATTGATAATTCATCTTGTTGGAAAACCCTAGGCATTCGAACCTATTACATGGAAGGCAACTGACAACCTAACGAACCTCTTGCGTGCAAGGGGATTAGCGACCAAATGACTGATGATCGACATTCTCCTGATGTAGTGGTGCCTTCCCTCTCAACTGACTTGCTACGGTGCCTTTACCCAATGGTACCTCCTCTCTCCCCCCGTTATCTGGCTCTCTTGCCCTCCTCTCCGTTGGTGTAGCAACCCCCTTTCCCCCTCTTCTCCCCCGCTTTCTCTCCCTCTTCCTTGTGACTCCCTCCGCCTCTCTCTCCCTCAACAATGCTCTCTACCTCTCTTCCATTTGGTAGCCCTCTCTGCCTCTCTCCCTCTCTCCCTCTCCCGATAGCAGCCCCTATCTCTCTTTTTCTCAATAGCCCTCGCCTTCTTAGTCCTTTGCCCCCTACAGTGATTAACCCCTCCTCTGCCCCTATCGTGATTAACCCCTACCACTTGCTACTGTCAGCCTCCCTGACTTTCCTTATCGTGAGCACCAATGCTTGCCTTTTCTCGCCCTCAGCCCCCTCCTCTGCCTGCTCCTACTTTCTGCCAACCTCTTCTTATTCTCAGCCCCCTTTATAAATTGTGTTAATTATTGAATTTATCACCACTAGAATTTTAAATTATCACTCTAATTTTAGGATCTTAAATATTGAACTATGTTGATTCTTTTTTTTTGTTATTTTCGTTATTAGATTTGGCCAATGTAATACTTTAATGCTTTCAAGATGGTTAAACGAATGTAATTCAATGTTCTAATGGTGATAGTTTATTTTAATAATTGTCTTTCACACTAATTATATAATTTTGGTGAACACCTCGCTTCCCTCGGAAGAGCGCCTGATGCCTCAAGCATTTCAGAACCTTGGTACCTTTTAACACCTAGCATCTTTAATAACACTACTTATCAGTGCTAGAAGGATTATCAAAAGAAAAAAAAACAAAAAAAGAAATGGGAAGATGTAGAATGAGGGGCGAGTGATAGGAGAGGATGTGAAGAGTAGAGAGGAGAGGCGGCGAGAGATTGCGGCGAGAGAGAGACACAGGGGAGAGGTGATCGAGGTTATAGAGGACAACAAAAGGAGAGAACTCATCCGATGAGAATGGACATTTTCATCCTCACCTTAATTCCTAATTGAAAATCAATGTAAATACCCTCCAAAACAAATAATACAAAAGAATCAAGGTCAACGGTATTTAAGCATCTTAGTTAGTTGCAAGGTCTGCCGTTTCGAATCTTACCGCCCAGTATGGGTGTCGGTCTGCCAGCAGACCGGTACGCGGACCGCCTGCAACCTAGCAGTATCCTTGACCTAGCCCCGTATTAGACAATACAGGGCCCCGATACCACCTGTAATAGGTCGGTAACGATCGATTTCGACTGTCGTCGCTCTCTATGAGCGATATCAATCTGGTTGCGACAAGGGAAGAAGAAGCAAGGAAGAAGAAAGAGAAATAGGAAGAGCCTCGGACGACGCCGTCTTCTAACAGCGAGGCGGTGACTCGACTTTTTCTTCATTGCGTTCTTCGCTGAAGGCCGGAGACTTCTGCGATAGGATAACCTCGGGATGGCGCTGCAGATGAAAACCTCGCGTGTTGACGACTTCTTCGCCATGGTCTTCTCCTTGTCTGAGGTGACAAGGAAAAGAGGACGCCGAGAGAAGAAAATGAGGCGACGTCGCCTCTACAATATCACCTTTTTTTTACTTTATATATATATATATATATATATATATAAGTGTACCAAGCAGTATGCCCTGATGTACCGCTCGATATGCCGGTATCTTACCATACCAAGCTAAGCTCGGTACGTCAGTATGGTACGAAATTACGAACCTTGGTTAGTTGTATTACAAAACCAAATCATTTTCATTCAACCTAATTGGTTCATGCAGATTATCAAACAATCAAACAGTTCAACTGATTCATTCATATTTTTAAACATAAGTGAAAAAAACCAATAAATGAATTGGACCGGCATCAATCCAGTTCCTGATTTTTCTGGTCCGGCCACCCAGATCAGTCCTGTTTCGATAACTACAGTTTCTTCTATTACATGATCCAAGGAACAGATGCACACAACCTTAACCCTGCACCTAAGAAGGCTATTTTCATGACTTGCAGAATGATTGATGCAACCTAATACATTGAAATCGACAAGGATAGAACAAGAAAACATCATTACATAAGCCAAGATTTTACCACACAAAACCATCTATGAATAACTCATATAAAATTATATACTCATGCATTTGTCTGAAAAACATACAAGTTGACAACTTTGACTTATAAGTTAGAACAGAACACTTACCAGTGATGCTAACTTTTGGACAGGTAAAATAAACCTTTCATTAACTCTGTTTAAAGCAATGAAATGGTACAAAGCGGGTGGTACATATCAGTCCACAAACTGATAGGTATGCACAACAACCCTTTTTGGGCAATACACAGGAAAAGGATCAGAAAAAGCAACCCGTGATGTAACGATTGATACAGATCGGCACCGTTCAGAATTTGCCAATACCAATCTGGTTGACCATTGGGACCTCTTTTGGGGCTTTAAATCCCCTCCTTCCCCCCTCTTTCACTCACTCTTACTCTCATTCTCTCTCTCATTGTCACTCTTTCTCACACTCTCGCTTGTGACCAAAATTCCTAATAGGTAATTAGTAGTAATCAAGCTATTGATTTGGATAAGAAGGATTGTAACTTAGGATCTAGTGACATTTCTCTTCAGTTTGAAGGTATTTAGCTTCTTTTTATGTTTTATATATCATTTCTTATAATGAGAGGTGTATTAATGTATATTTACAAAAATATAAAAATTAACCATGATCAAGGAAATTCACTTGCGTTAGTCCCAATTAGATTTATTGTCTCACATTTAGGCCCAGATTAGGTGTAATTAAGGTTAATCACAGCCTTATGCATTATTTATGCCTCTTAAACACTCTACTATTAATTAAATATAATAAAAGTATTATAAATTATAATAAAAACCTAAAAATAAATTTATGAATTTTTAATCATTTTTTTAGCCTTTTTTCAAGAAAACCGATATGTACATACAGTATGCTAGAACCAATCAGTACGTAGCAGTCCGCCCATGAAACGATACCACCAGTCAGCACAATATAACAGTCCTGGATTTGAAGTAACATCACAAGTATATATCTGTCTACCTAATATTCCAGTCTATAAAGCATGGTAAATCTGACAACCTTATTTATTTATAAAAAATTTCATTTAGTCTAAGGGTACATGACCATTATTGAGTACTTCTAAGGCAACTATCCACTTTAATCAACTTGTTTATTTTTATCATAATCATATGCTTGAGTTAGACAAGGTATCCCATTATAGGGATTTACATACACAAATCATGAGAGGAAAATCTTTAATTATAACAGAAACTCAACAGCTAAAACAGGTTGTTTCTAGGTGCACTCATGATTCCAGTGGTACGATGTCATACAAAGATCACATGATCAGGCTGAAAGATCAAGTTGGCAACAGGATCTGGGTGGCCGATGGCATACAAAGATCACATGATCAGGATTTGTCCGTCCTGGACAAGTTTGGTAGTCTAGGACGGACTGACATAGAGAAGAAAATATGATCAAGACATGCAAAAGATCATTTTTTAACCAACCTCCTTAATGGTTCAGGTAATCGCCGATGGCTCATCCACCGTTCAACGTCACGTCGTCGAAGTTGCATTTCAAGTCTCCTTGTAAAAGAAATACATGGAACAAGATAAAAGTAATAAGATCAACAAAATAAAATATGTTTTTCAAATACTAAACAATGACTTATAGAACAATTGCTTGGAAGATTGAAGTTCACTAAATAAGCCTTCTGAAATATTAGTTTGACTATTATCTAATATTTTTATTAAAATAATTAATTTCCAGCTACTTCCAATTAGATTAATGACAATTTTTTTACTTGACCAGCCAAAATTGGAGGACCAACTGCAAATGTTTAGTTCTTGTACACAGATATAAGATTCATGATCCTAGGTAATTTAACAGCATCAGAATGTGCCAATTACATGAATAAGTCTCTTTACATCCTCTTTGAATCCACATCATGCCACTACATTAAAGAAAATCAATTTAAGTAACTGTAAATCCCTAACATGCTTTCATCTATCTATTAGGAATTGTGATTCACAAAGCATATCTAATCAATTTTCACACTGATGAACTTAATGGTCAATTACATCTCCATCTAGTTTCCAATTAGATTATCTTTAATGACTGAAAGGTGAAGATTCCAATGGGTACAAGGACTGAACATGCTTGAAGCTCATTTTCAGAGTTCTATAGAAACCAAAGGGTTTAATAATGAGGTGCCTATTGCCTAGAAAAGTAATCAGGCTGGAAGAACCATCCAGACTAGTATGTACTAGTATTTTTACCACTCCGACCAGGGACTAGCACCTGGTTCAGTTCAAAATAGCTATTTTTTTTAATTATGGACAGCTGAAAACAGCTGCTGACAACTGTTGAGTGTTGACAACAGGTACATTTTCAGGTCCTCTTTTGAAACAGGTTTTTAAATATCTTTTTTCTTTTAAACAGGTTACATGAATATGGAGTCTTAAAAGCTGAAAACAGCTATCAACTGTCAACAACAGGTTCGTTTCAGGTCCTCTACCTCCTATCCATGTCCTCCTTCCATCTTCTCTCCCTCTTTCAGTTTGGTCCGTGCCACCTGGTAAGTTGGCAACCATTTATTGGTGAATTGGTACATACCAGACATGTAGAGTCTTGACCAGAAACCCGTGCTGGGCTTGAACCAAAACCGAACTCTTTATAATAAGCAAAGTTTTCTCCTGGTGCACATGAGTTCTAGCTTAGTCATAAGCCACACAATACTTTCTATCTAATAAAACATTTTGCTCTTCAAACCTTCACCAATGTTAAGACTTCAATTTAATTATCAGAATGCAAGCTATCATGTGTGATATAAAACAATCAACTACACTATTGTTATTTCAATACTGACAAAATATCATTGAAAAAAATTTATAACTTAACATTTTGACAATAATAAATAAAGTGATCCTAATTCAAACATGAAAACAAGCAGATTAAATAGGATATAAATGTGAACGAATGCATTTAGATGTCTTCTTGCAAAATAAGCCTTAACATTAAAACTAAAAGAAAATTAGAAAAAAACGTATGTGTTAAGCCAGCATCAAAACATTCTCAAACTACCCTTTTCTTCAGCAACATCCAACTGAAGCAAGTAGATTACACTTGAATCATACATCTGAAGTTCTGAACTTTCAGTCACATATATGCAACAAAAGAATACATCACAAGAGCAAATAAAAATCTCTTTCCTCTTGTGAAATAATACCCTATGTGATAAATAGTAACAACAATATAAACCACAGAAGCTAAAATTAGGTGTTCTTTTACCTTCTACCAAGAGCCTGAAGAAAATTCTGCATGTTTCCAATGAGCAAGGCAAAAAGAAGCAGGCCTAGTCCAACGATTGCCATGGTGAACAAAACTTCCCACACGAAGTAACTTGGAGTTTGGTTACCAGCTAGAGTACTGATTTGCTGGGGAAAATAAATCACATTAAAAAAATTTAACACATTGTGAAATGCAAAAGACAACTTTCTACTTATACATCTGAATGTTCAACTATCAAAATATAAAACCACTGAGAAAAGAGTCAGAAGTTAGCATTTAAATATATAAAAAATAACTGTGTAAAGTTATCAACATTATTAACAAATAACAAGTTTAGTTATAGGCGCTAGTGAATAGTGTACAGTACGAAGGTAAATATAATTTTTTTATCATAACAAGTACACAAAAATCATATATAATTACCTTGGAATGGAAATTAAAACTTCTAATTTGATACCAACAAAAAGAAAAAAAAAACTCATTTGTTAAGTTCAAGGGACCATTTCTTTTTCTACATCTAGTACCTAAATTGATGGACATGAGTAATTGATTACAATTATAATTCTCAGTTTTCACATACTTTTATTTTCCTTACTAACTTATTTAATTTAATCACAAAATTTTCTGTTTAAGCTAATTCATAAATGAGAGGGATAAAAACCAAACAGAGGCTTTCATGTAAAAGATCATGAAAGCATATATGTTAGACTTGGGATATTCACTAAGTTTTAGCTGTTAATATCTTGTCAAAAACATAATCTATTTACAACTTTTAGCTCCTAAAACAATCACTGCATATAACTGTCTTAATAATTGGTTGCAACCTTATAATCTGTTCTTAATTGGTACTTTTCTAGAATCAAACCCCAATTAGTTTTATACTTTGACTATACCCTGTCACATGATTAGCTTCAAATTTTGGCTATCAATACAATTTCCTATATGATTTATCCTTGCATAACTTTCAATAATTGTTCTTACAACCAAAACTGCAATAACACAATGTACAAGCAAATGTGGAAAAAAGTGGAAAGGTATTCAATTAAACATCGTCTAAGAAATAAAAGCAAGTTGTCTTGAGCATATGTTTCTCTATGTGTGTATAAAAATAGTTTTAAAATTTTCCTGAACAGGTATATACAACGTAGTATTTATTACTCTTGGCATGAACCAAAGGTTACCACCCACTAACATGCTCGTCGCCTCAACCAAACTCACCAGCAGTCTTTTGCCCATTACAGGCCTGCATCGGTGGTGAGCACATATCTCGGTCCCAAGCGTTAAGAGACCCATTGGGTTCACTTTCGAGGCTTTAAAAGGTTGTTTTAGCTCTCTTCACTCTCTCTTTCTCTTCCAAACTCAAATATTTTAAGAAAAGGCTCAATTTCTCAAGGTTCAATTTGAAGATCCAATTCGGATTTTCTCCCAGATTAGGCAAATCCGAACCTAATTAATTAACCCATTGGATTTTCAGTCTTATAATAGTGACTTTTATCTGATTATTGATTAGGTTCGAAAGGCTTAGACTATTAAGATCTCCCATGTCCATCTCATTTTATTATTAAGGCTATTGAGAAAGATCGAGCTACAAGGATCATGGGAGCCTCCTCAAGATGAGTAGGGTCTAATGTTAAGACGTGATCGAACTTCAAGAAGTCAATTTAGGGGTCTTGGCAGATCACAGAAGAGTCAATCATCAGGTCATCATAATAAGGGAAAGGGTCATGCCTGCAACCAATAGGTAGATCGTTAGAAATGATTGACAAACAATGTCTAGTTGGATGACAAAATACCTTCTCCTTTACAGTTCACACTTATTCATTTGAAGATGCAAATGACAGAGAATAAGGATCCACATTGTTCATTTACAACCAAAACAATAAAGAAAAGATACAGGATGTTAATTCATACAAAGAGATGTGGCATAACCTACATGATATCAAATTAGACAACAGTTCCTCGTATTCTCAAATTTCCTAATACCCTGTATCACAGTTGCATGCTGATAGTTGGATATTGTTTTTCTTAGTCAAATGCATCATATGATATGCAACATTAAAGTGACTAGAGTGGCAAATTTATTAGACTAGATCCTACAGAGCCATACTTGTCACAGTCCTACTTGCCTGAAATGCTTCCTACTACTCACAATTGGTCTGCAAAGTTCAATTTCGTGGGATAAGGATGTTGAGATGAACACAAGAGGTTCCTAGAAAGGATACAGCAATAAAATAAAATAACATAACTATTTAAGGTACTCTAGATGTGTCGAAAGGATTTTCATAGATGCATCAATTACTTAAGCTGATCAGATTCAAATTGGTGGTGCAAGAGGCAAAGGAAAAGAAGATACTATTACAAATGATAGAATAACATTTCATGGTTTTTTTGGTATTAGCCCTATATCATGGATTGTCATATCATGAGCTACCACCAGTGACAAGTAGATACATGTTGGTCTGACCATATACTGGGACAGATTTTCATGGGCATCAACAAAACTGCATTAAACTTGACTGATTTTAAAGTTTAAACTACTATGACTAACAACAGATTAAAAAAATTTGGCCAATGCCCAATGAAAGATCTATAAAGAAAACTCTCTCTATTAATCCCTATCTATCTCAATCAATCTTCCACTTGGATCATGCCACCATCAACCCTTCTTCTTTTTCTTCCCTTCCTTTCCCAACTGCAATTGGTAGATCTGCTACAAGATCCAGTACAAGAAAGGCTATTCTTGCCCTCAATAGAGCTCAATGGCAGAAAAGAACCATATACCTACCCAATCTGTATATTGTGTACAAATAAACGAATTTTCTATAACTGAATATTGATGTATGCCAACGAAAAAGTGCACAATTATTGTTTACATTCAAGATATCTAACAGACAGCTACAAGCAAGTTAGCATCATTGAACAATTATTGTTGACATGCATGTGTTTTGGTACCTGAAAGCCCCAAAACAAAGAGTATATATATCTCTTCACCACACTAGACTTTGTGGTCAGCAAAACAGCTTTTTGGTAAATCCCATAATCAAAATCTCCATCAGTGTTAAAGCAAGCTGAAGAAGCATTATCATCAACCCATTGTTTTCTGGCTTGACTTTGAATAACATGACCACGTCCACAATCAATTAAGCTGCAATTAAAATTATTTTGTGGTGCAGAGCAGGTATCTTGTAGACATTGGTTCACTCTCTGATAAGAAAAATATATAGCAATTGCATTCAAAATTTCAAATAATTGTTAATATTTATCACAAGGAATTCAGGACAGATATCTTAAAAGCCATAACATATATGGCAGAAACTCTTACAATTATAAAATATTGAATAAAAAATAGAGAAAACAACCAATAATTGTGAGCAACATATGGAAATAACTAAAGCAAACTGTATTACATTTTTCTACACTATCTTTTCTACATAGATGCCAAGACCAAAACATAATGCTACATCTTACCCGAAAGGGCACTAAGGCTGTGAATAATGACCCTTCACCAACCCTGTATTGGTGGTAGCCTCGTGCAATAGGCTACCAATTTAAGCGTGATAAAAGGTGCAAGGAAGTCTTGCATAGAAATTTCATTTTATGTGGAATCTCTAACTTCTCATTCTGCAAGCCTCGTGCAATAGGCTACCTATTAAAGCGTGATAAAAGGTGCAAGGAAGTCTTGCATAGAAATTTCTTTTTATGTGGAATCTTCTAACTTCTCATTATGCCAGCAAACCTTGTAAGTTTTATCAAGGATTAGATAAGTATGATTAACGTGGACAACGAGACTGTTAAAGAAAAACAAAAACTAAATATATACATGAAGAACATGTTGATGCCTTAGAAAACCAGGTTACAGAGCTTATTTACAGTTAAGAAATGGTAAGCCATCAATTAAGTAATACAAATCATCATAACATACAAAGATGGTATAGCTATCCTGACAAACTGCCTTCCCATGGCATTTGTATGAACAGTCCAATGGGTACTAGGACATAAATAAGGTTGACATGGCCATGCCAACATATCAAGATATGTGAAATGGCAGGGTCAGTATTCTGAACAGAAAGACTAGATTGAAAATATTGATACATTAGATATCCATAATCTAACTCAAATTACTTTATGTGAAAAAATAAATGCCTACTCAAGGAGCTCCATCTTTTCTCAACTGAACATTTGCCTCCTAGATAAATGATCCCAGGGAACCACAAGTTCTTATCATAATCAATTCAAGAAACAAGGGTGACAAAAGTACAGTATGAGTCTTAAGGCAGTCAGAATGATACATTTAATTCATAAGCAATTCACCTAAATAAGGCAAGAAAAGTACAATATGAGTGTTGAGAGAAGATGCTGACCAGAGGCAAGTAAAAATGGCATGTTTATACCACCTCTATCATGGTTTAAAATACCACTTGGACTAGTCATACCAACCAGTACAGCAGTACTTACCAATATAAGCATGGACTGATAAGAAGATCCAATGATATCAGACAGTAAGGACCAAGACTGGCCTTATGCTGGGGGTGTAAGCGTACCACCTGGTGGTTAGTCCATCTTATTTGATATTGAAGCACTATGCCTGAAATTCTAAACTGACATGCTTGAAAAACCATTCACTGGATCACAAGCAAAGGCACATAGAAAATCTTTCGCTCATCTTTCACTTTGACTCCTCTCTCTTTCATTCTCTTTCTCTCCAATTCAGCAATCTAACTGGGCTACATCCACCTTGATTACAGGTGTCTTTTACTATGATCCATCCACATGTAAGATATGATTTTCATTAGAAGTTGCTATATACTATTTCAAAATTCAGTCAGCAACTTAACATTAAGATTTAACAAAGACATTAATCAAGCACAGGTTCGTATGGATATGGTCTAAACTACATGTATTTGAGTCCCATCCACATGAGTTTGGCCTAGATCTTTGCAAATGTAGGTTAGTTTCTTACAATTCTAGCCTAAATCTAGGAGGATGTGCGATGGATCCACACAAATCTAGGCTTGATCAACTTGAATTTAGGCAGAATATACATAGATATATCAGCATGGGATGACAAGGCATGTATATCGTAGACAAAGTCTTTAATGATTGAATATATATATATATATATATATATATATATATATATATATATATATATATATGTATATATGTATACATATATATATGTATATATGTATACATATATATGTATACATGTATATATATGTACATATGTATATGTATATGTATATATAATTATATATGTATATATATATAATGTGAATATATGCCACATGAATGAAGTTGTGTGCTAACTCTAAAGCTTTTATTATTGAGTGGTATGGCTAAATAAAAAATTTATTTATGTTTTTTATTGTATAATTGATTATAGATCATGAAAATATCAAAGATATTTTTTTTGAGATAACTTAAATAGCAACCATCATTGGGAAAGAGGTCCAATGGGAAGCCGGATTGGATCCATCTCACCCAATCAATAGCAATCATCATTGACAACCTGTCCAACAGACTGCTCCAATGTTGGGATGAATGCAGGTAAAGAATGTTCCAGATTACAGCTTAAGAATGTAGCAACCATTTGTGTAGGCGTAGGAGTGTTATGAGAACAAAAAAGAAACATAGCTTGCTCATGGACAAAGTACTTATTGTATAGCCAGCCTTCTGTTCAGATGGGGTTCCCATGACCATCTAAGGACATAATAGAAGAGAAATATGTTCATGTCAAAGTTTTAGATTTTAATAAAATCTTGGATTCCAGAATCTTAGCTCAAACATCAGACTCTAGCAATAGTTATATAGAACTAACTCTTAGGATATTTGGCAAACACTTTTGTGATTTACCATATCCAGTGAATCTCAATTCTAAACCAGCTAACTCATTAGTAAAAGCAGGTAAAGAGTGAAAAGAGAACAAGGTTAATATTAAGGACTAGGGGCTAAATAGCATCCAGATTAAGCCAAACTAAGTTTAGCAAATGTGCACCTTAACTAAAATGGGCTGACCATATAAATAGGAGTTCTTGGGTAATAGAATCATAACTAAGTATATATCCATCTGATGGACAAATATGTCAGCAACACCAGTCTAACCTGTAAGCCAAACAGATACCAACAAGAACCCACAACATGTCCAGCCAATGC
Source organism: Ensete ventricosum (assembly GCA_029747655.1). Taxonomy (NCBI): domain Eukaryota; kingdom Viridiplantae; phylum Streptophyta; class Magnoliopsida; order Zingiberales; family Musaceae; genus Ensete; species Ensete ventricosum. Next base: position 55,571,647 of record JAQQAF010000006.1, on the reverse strand, counting down.
AAACATAAGAAGATTAATTACGAAGTTCGCCCATGCTGACTCAAAGATGAAACCACTTGCTGACTGCCCACCAAGAAGTGGTAGAAATCTGATGATTCTTGGGATATACTGAAGAAGGACAGTTACACGTAAAAGATTTTTGGCATAATTTGCTTCTGATGATCCCACATATTCTGGTATTACTGCTAATATCATTACCTACACCACATCAAAAGAAAGATATTGAATAAAACCCATAATGAAGTCATAAATTGAAGTTTGATGAAAGCAAACCAGGATAGCTACTTATTAGCTGTAGTTTATGCATGAAAGACATTTATGCATGCAAGAACCAGGAAGCATTTTGACATTAATGTATTTATACAACTAGACTACCCAGAAAAAGCAGCTGAATTGATTTCACACAAAGCCATGATATGAACAATATTCTAAGATCTAAAGGCCAATATCAATAAGTTCAGACTGACTGCTTGAATACTTTCCAAAGAGAACCATACTTGTACCCTTGTTTGTGGAAACAATCAAGTCTAAACCAACAGAATAGAGGAAGAGTAGATTTCCATCCTTAGCTGAATTCAGAAAATCCAGACAAACCTTCCTATCTTCCCCTTCATTTCCAGACAGGAAAGTACAGCATTTAGCAAGCCAGAGAATAGCAGCTCAAACCAAAGGATCTATTTTAATGATCTCCACAAATTCTTGGGTGGTATGTTGATAAATATTATTCAATATCATATATAAAATAATAAAAAATGAGAATGAATGGCCTGTATATATATAGAGTTATATGTTTCAGTATAACATATAACAATGAAAGACTTGGTATGACCAATGTTGTGGCATGAGAACATGCCAACAGGCAACCTGCAAGGCAAAGTTCATATCAAAGGTGTCAAAAGGTGCTCGAGTGCTTGCCTAGGCACTCAGGTGAGGCAAGACAAGTCTCGAGCCTCTCAAAGGGCTCTGTACAAGACACCTTAGACTGGGAGCCTCAACTGGGGCAATGGGCATCCCAATGAACCTAATGATAGCCCTAGCAATTGGATTTGTCTAGTTAGTATGACTTCATTTAAACATCCACTGACGAAATTAAGTCCAGCCCAATCCAATGCCCCACCTGAATGATCAAAACTGAACCCACATTTAGACTGAAACCCCTCCATGCATGCCATTAGGCTCAACACACTCACAAATCCAATGCCCTTGCTTCACACTTGAGCCCAACAAACCCCACTCACCTCACTTTAACAGCCCAATGTGTAGTCAGGTCCAACAGACCCGCAAACCCAGTGTTATGACTACGTGCTCGAACCTGGAGAACCAACCTGGTTTGGTTAATCCCACCAGGCAAATCTACTACCTTATGCAAATCTCAATGCACTGGTCAGTTTGTCCCAATGAGTGACCAATACATCCAATATGTCATCAAACACAATCAAGAACCTCTTTCCTTCCATCATTTATATAATTTCTTGAATGCTAGTCAGATTTTGTGATATTGTAAAGGTCATGATGACTACATTTGGATGAAGATTCCATGATCTCCATGATAACCCTCCTCATGCTAAATTCATCTCATACACAGACCCATGATAGGAGATTGAAATGGCTCTTCACATAAACATACTGAGCAAGAATGGTCTTCCCACACGTCCAATGCCAACAATAGACAATAGAAAAGTTGTTATTGTTGGCAGAACAATCCCTAGTAGTAGTTTGATAAATTCATCAATATCTTTCTTCGGCCAAACACTTTAGGTTCCGAACAAATGGATGTCGTATGTCTCCTTTCGGATACTTCATCTTCTCGACATGTCTATGTGCGGATTTCTACAACCTTGAGAAAGGTCCCAATGAGACCAGCATTGATGATTTTAAAGGTCCCAATGTAACCAGACTAGATGATTTTAAGGGTCCCAATGAGACCAGTCTTAACAAAATCATCAAACCTCTTAACGCCAAACAACTCATTGAGGCTATCACCCAAGAACATAAAATACTCGACAGAATTTTTGCATGCTTGGAAAATTTAAGACAGATGGACCCAAATAAATTATGCACCAGGCAACTTGGCTCAACTTTGTCATACAGGCTTTCGGGTGTCCTCAGCATCATACGCAGCAACATTAAGATCGTTCAGCTAGGATACAAAGTTCAGGTCTTATTGGATCCCCTACTCTCAGCAGCATCGATCGCTGATCACTGCCTTGATCTTTCTCAAACATTTTTCCAAGTCTGCTAACTTGGATATAACAACACAAGCAAGCCATCCCTCAATCACCAATCCCACGACCATGGACTCATGTTGATTTGCACAGATATCAGCAGCAGAAAGATAGAACACAACAGACACAATGAGCCTAAGAGCCAAATTGCAGAAAAGAGATGAAGATTATCCACCGGAAGATATAGCATTTTCTGAAGCACAGGTGAGAATATCCCCACTTGATGTGAATTTCTGAATTATCTAGGGATTCTTAAAGAACATATACGTTTATTTTAAAAGAATAAATCCTGATTAGGAGAAAGTCGATCAATTTTTATCTGACATATGTTACATAAAATATAGGGCAATTTACAAGAAAACCCCTAAGTTTTGGGTTTTTACAGGATCACACCTTCCGTTTCCATAATGTCTAAAGAAAGCTCAACTTTCATAATGATACAAAAAACCTCACTGACAGCTAACACCCTTCACTTTTCAAATTCCCACTGAAACTGGCTAGACTGAACCAGCCAAACAGGTTCAATGCTAAACAGAATCTATTACATTGTTTTTAAACAAGGTTATCATACAAAACAATGTAACTTTGATCAGAAACACACTGCAACTTAGGTTTAAATTCTCACCAACCTTAATTAATAATCATAATATTTATTTTAAAAGTTTGTAAGATGGTTTTTGAGAGTTTTTCAGTGATCTTAGATGAAAAATTAAGAATATTTTGAAATATTTCAAAATAAAGAATGAAAAATTCTTATTATTTCACTTAACCTTAAAATTAACTCTATATATTTTAAAAGTTTATAATATTTCTTTTCATTTATAGGAGAAGAATGATAATAAAAAATGAGGCATTCTCATATCTCAATTACAATATTTTTAATAGACTTTTTGGTCCTTGCACAATGACAATATCACTCTATATCAAGTTCTGATTAGTTCAAACCCACAATAACCTTAATTATCAACTTTATTTTATACCTTAAAATTTCATAAAATGATTCATTTGAGAGGTTTTAACTGATTTTATATGAAAATTTACAAGATTTTGGTTTATTTCAAAATAAAATATGACAAATTCTCATTCTTTTCCGAGTAGTCTAAAATCTAGGTCCATATAATTTTAAAAAAATATTAAATTACGTGTTTATTTATTATAAAAAGATAATATAAAGAGTATGATATTGCTCAATTATAGTGTTTCAAAATGTATTGATATTACTTTTTATTATTGAACCAAAAATTTTATAACTTTGTTCTAATACAGTAATTGGCTTCAGCCTTCAATTAGTACAAATACCTAACAATCTTAATTATTAAGTTTATTATAGTTTTGAGGTTTCATAAAATGATCTATTTGAGAATTTGAGTTGTTTTGAGTGAAATTAGGAATATTTTGTTAAATTTCAATATAAAATTTGATAAATCTTTTCCATTCATTTAACCATAAATTAGGTCTATATATTTACAAAATATTTATAATATTTGTGTTCATTTATTATGAAAGAATACCAATCAAAAAGAGTGATACATTACTCAATATCCATCATCGCTTCAGTTGTAGATTTGCATACCTAATGATATAAAAATCATATTCATTTTTTAATGAATATATATCTTTAATTATAGCTTCATAATATTTGTAAGGTAAATGTGTTGGTTTGCACACGCAAACATCTGGCACCCTCATTTAATCCATGTTAACCATGCCTCTAAAATGATGAATATCCACACCACTATATAACAATAATAAATAAAACCATGATTATTTTAGTACAAAAGTACCTGATAGTGGACAAAAGTCCTTAGTCACATCATAGTGAAGGCTAGACTAGTATGAACTGAACTCAGCTTAGAACATGTGTTCCTCTAGTCAGTTCAGCTCAATTCCAAGGTTGGCTCAGATCATGGAAACAAGTAGAAATGTTGAAGAGAGGAAAAGCAAATAAGTTAAAACAAGTAATGAGGTACATTTCATGATGTTCCCCACAAGGATTCACGTATTGGTCCGTACCGATATACCAACATTTTGTTAGTACCGGTATGGTGACAGTACCGAGCGGTATGCACAGTGCATACCGCCCGGTATATTATAATATATTTATAATATAATATTATATACTATAATATTAATATATTATGAAAAGAAAAGAAAAAGGCGACGTCGCATCGATCTTTTCTCCCCGCACGGCTCGTGGGCGGGCGACGCGCGGACAGCGATGGCGGCAACGGCTCGCGGGCGATGAGGGTGGCAACGGCTCACGGGCGAGGACGGCTCGAGGTACCTTTTCTCTTTCGCTTCCTCTTCTTCTTTCTTCTTTTCCTCTTCTTCTTCTTCTTCTTCTCGATTTCTCCTCAATCGACCGTCGACGATCACCTTTTGGCAGTACCGCCCGGTAGCGGCCGGTCCGCATACCGATCAGCTGTCGGACCGGTACATACCGAGCAATACGAGGCCTTACTACTCGGTAAGGAAAACCTTGGTTCCCCATTGGGTAGTACAACAGCTACAAGCCAGGTAGAACTACAAAACTATAATGAAGAGGACCTCAGCTTTCCTCGCCACTACTACATAGAATAGCTAAAAATCAGAAATATGAAATTAAAAATAACTTTCTGGTACCAAAGTTTTTAGCTAGGTTTACAATATTGTATCATACCGCTCGGTACGTACTGATCTGATAGATGACCGATACGATCAGTACAACTCGGTACCTTAGTGTACCTACCATATGTCGGTATGCTCGGTAGAGTTCGGTACATACCATACCAACAGTTGATTGATACACTGGTAGGTACGTGATTGCCAACCATGGTTTTTAAAATATGATGCAATTTATAAACCATGGTTTTAGGGTTCATTTAGCAAGTTGGCCAAAAAATAAAAATACCAAACCCTATTAGCAGGGATTACAAATTTGAATGATACTACTCGTAGCGGGCGGTACCTACCGATCCGCCAACAGACCGCTCACTACTGGGTGGTACCGTTAATCTAGCCCCGTATCGGATGATACAGGTCAATAATGGCTGATTTCGATCGTCACTGCCCGATACCGTAGGTATCAGCCTGTCTACGGTGAGGCTGAGCGAGAAGCGTCGAAGAACGAAGAAGAAAGAGAGGGCGTTTGAAGAAGAGAGAGAAGAGGGAGAATCGGGAGAACCTCAGCACAAGGATCAGGGGAGGCGACGGCTAGAGCAGCGGAAGAGGCGATCTCCTTCATCGCCTCGTCTGCGACTTTACAACCTTTTTCTTTGTCGCGTTCTTCACTGAAGGCTGGAGGCGTTTGCGGCCTTCGACGTCTTCGCCAGGAGGAAACACCGTCGAGGTTGCGTACGCCTCCTTTTCAGATTTTTTAATATTTATTTTTATATTTTTTATATATTAATTTTTATATTTTATATAAAAATATATATGTTTATATTTTATATTTATATTTATATTTATATATATGTATCACTCAATATGCCCGGGCATACCGCCCAGTACACCATATTTTACCGTACCGAGCAAAGCTCCATATACTGGTATGATATGAAATTTCAATCCCTACCCATTAGCATAAATATTTAGTAAAAAATAATAGATAATTACCTCAAAAACTCTTATAGAGGTTTAAAGATTGTAGTTGTTTAATATAAGATACAAGGATTGTTGTATCACCTAAAATGGTACAAAACAGGCGATACATACTAGTTCAGGCATCGGTCGATACATAGACCACTCCTATTTCGGACAGGCCAAAAGTAGCAATCGGCACATCCAACTCAGCATTAGAAAAACCTAAACTAGGACTTAGGGTTCGTGAACGTGAACCCTCTTCTCACGTTCAACATTGCTGCCACCACCGTAGCTACTATCACTATCGCTACTTCATGATGCTACTGCCAATGCTCTTGGCATCACGTTCCTACATCTTCCCAAGTACACTCCCACCTCTTTTCTACTTCCTTCTTCTTCCTCCTCCACTGCTTCCTCTTCTTTCTTCTTCCTCCTCCACTGCTTCCTCTTCTTCCTTCTTCCTCCACTTCCTCCACCTGATCTTCCTTTTCTCCTTTTTCTTCCTCTTTGAAACACCAATATGTACTAGTGTACCGACATATGATACTGGTCAGTATATCGGTCCAATTAGGACATCAAAATGGGTCCGATATCGAAAACGACGATCCTTGATAGGATGTATTCTTCTTTTCTTAGAGTATAAAAAGTATCTAGGCAAATACTAAGAACACAGTAGATATTATAAGAAAACCTGGTCACGGCTTGTATTAATCAGTGCATGGTCGAAATATATTATGCTAGAAAGATAATGGGAACACACTCTACCAATCTATTGGAGATGCCAACATATGGATAGGCTAAATTTTTGGATGTATTGGTCCAAGACATAAGGGATCATCCTCAAATAAGTTTTTCACTTGATAATATCCACTAAAAAAAATCCATCTAAAATTTTTTAAAGTCCCTCCTAATTTAATCATTTAATCCTATTTAAGTAAGCATTTAAACATTAAGTATCTTTTCTCCATATGCAATGGTTAATAATAAAATTAAATGAACTCTTTCCATGATAATCACACTTTCGTTATTATCCTTCTCAACCATAATACATATAATATTCCTATACTTTCTTTTTATATATATTATAGTTTATGTCCAACACTACCAATCTTGCAAGAATATGCAAGTCAAATAAATTAATTAAATTTAGTCCAAACTTATATGTCTTGTATGAATATCTCCATAAATTTTAACCCACATGTTTTATTTCTTGTTTTCCTCACCATAGCAACTAAGTATAACTCCTTTCTCAGGTGTATTGCAGTATAACCTAGCCATCAAACCAGAACAATGAGGAAAAACCCTTGCTCAAAAATTACAAATACATTAAATATAACATGATTGATAATTAGGTTTGGGCTCATAAATACATGAGATCAAATATTTTTTTTCAAAATCAGATTGTTATTCTAGAAGCGCAATCCAAAACAAACTGCCGAATATGGTTTGATTCAGTTCAATTGATTAATAAAAAAACATAAATAGAGCTCTAGGAGATGGAAGAATCCTCTTTGGAGGCTAATTTAAGTGGGTAGTAGTCATCTTCCACCTCCCCTTGGCACCAAATAAGACCATAAACTTCGTTATCCATACTCATGAAGTCACAAGGACCAAAATCTAACTCCCTTAGATTATTAATATCACATCGCAGTCTATGAAATTCATGCTAGAAGAAGACAGACAACAAGGAACTCTTGTTTAACCATATCATGGCCTCTAATCTAGGTTTGAATCCATGTAGATGTAAGCCCAGCCTTGCACGATTCTGGTTTAGATTCAAATAGATCTATGCGAGATATGTGTTCGGCAACATCATGGCTAAAACAAAAAATTTCCCCATAATGATGCTAAACATCACGTAATCTAATTATGAAACACTTACAGGAAAAGAAAACAGGAAACAAGATAGCAAGGTTTGAATTTACCTTGTTGTGAAGAAAAAGAAAGAACTGCCACTTAAAAGATCAAATATCATAGCTTAAAAAAAAAGCTACAAACCTAAACTTCTTAAGAAATGTATCAAAAGGAGTAATTCAGAGAGAAAGAATGGGTAAAAACAAGGTTTTCCGTACCACCCTATACCGCCTGGTATGGGCGGTACATACCGGTCCGATGGTTTACTGGTACGCGGACCGCCCTGTACCGGGCGGTACGAACTACAGACCCTGTAACGGTCAAAATCGACCGTTATAGACCCGTAATAGTCAAAATCGACCGTTACAAACCCTGCAAAAGGTCAAAATCGACCGTTACAAACCCTGAAACGGTCGAAAAACTCTTTCTAAGTCTATTTAAACTCACCCTTCTCCCATTTCACTTCACACACTCACTCTTTCTCAAACTCTCACTTTCTCAAAACGGTTCCTCAAAGCTCGAAAAAGATATGTAATATTATTTTTGCCTAATTTACATTGATTTTGTTGAATCTATACCAATTTCTATCTTACAAACCCTAACCCAACTTTTTTTCTAATTTTTCTGGTATTAAAAAAATAATATTTTTTAATCATTAAAATATTATTTATTTTGTACCGCTCGGTACGCCCAAGCATACCAAGCTGTACCAACATATCATACCGTACCGGCCAAATCTCGGTATGCCAGTACGGAGCGGTACGGCGAACCTTGGGTAAGAATGAGATTGCTGGTGGAGAAGAAAGGAATAAATCAGACAGAAATGAAAGAAAAGGAGTGAGATGAATGTAAGCACTGGGAACTGTGCGACTAACCAGCATCAGGACAAATACACTCACTATTCGAAGCTGAAAGAGAGAAATTGGATGGGAAGGAAAAGAAAGAATGGGATGAGTGCTCTGGAAAGTATGCTTATTTCTTCATAAGCATTGTGATACCAAGTTCACCTCCCATTTCGCCAGAAAAAGTAAGCGTCCCAAGAGACAAGGCCAATAAGAACCAAAGCCGAGCACAATTGTTTGCTCCATTTACTGATTCTATGTCGAACTCTTCATCTCATTTGTACTAATCAGTATACCTGGTATTAGAATCCATAAAAATGTAATGTTTTAAAAAAGACAAATGGGGATAAACTCAAGTCTTGGGCCTTATTAGGTGATAGCCAGCAGCTGGCTGAGACTCCTCATCTAAATGGCACAGTAACCATGATCAAAGAATCATCCAAAATGCAAAAGATAATCAATAGCATACCCATTCCTGAAAAGCTATTTTAGATTTAAATCACTCCAGTGACATCTCTTCTTACTTTCTTTTACACATAATATATCGAAAACGTAGCTAGAACTAAGATTTTCCATACCAGTCCATACCAGCATACCGAGTTCATCTCGGTATGGTATGGTACCCAGTACCGAGCGATACACACCATGCATATCCCTCAATATATCATAATATAATATAAATATATAATATAATATTAATATTAATATAAATTAAAAAAACAACAGGTGATGTCATATCGTTCTTCTCCCTGCATGGGGAAAAGAATTGTCGGCGGGCGACGGATCACGCGGGCGATGGATCACGAGGGGAACAGGTTTCTCCCTCTTCTTCTCCCGCTTCTTCTTTCTCCCTCAATCGACCGCCGATGGCCAATTTCAGTGGTACCGCCTGGTAGCGAGTGGTCCGCGTACTGGTCAGCTAGCGGATGGGTATGTACCGCCCGGTATGGGGCCTTACTGCTCGATAAGGCAAACCTTGGCTAGAACTCAAAGAAGACAGCAAAAAAACACCTATTCTAGGAGTAAGCTGTTCCTTTAATATCACTATACCACTTAGCCAGATTCAATCTTTCAATTACAGCAATCTGAAAAGTATATTGCAATTCAGATTATTTGTTAGTTGCCAGACATTCTACAGACCGGACATACACTTTCAGAACTTAAGGAATTAATTAAGAAAGATAAAGAAATGAAATAATCCATACCTGAGGAAGTGGCAACACAACAAACAAATCCAATAAAAAGTATCCACGAAGATAATGTACAACAATTTTTCTTGGCTGATCAACTAGATCCCCAGCACCAACCACTCTAGATTCAGGAGCAACATATGCAAGTCTAAACTGTACAGATAAACCAATGGAATAGGTAAAGGAAGTAATTAATTTGTGACAAAAATTGAAGACGTGTTATACTTAAAAGGGAATATTTAAAACTAGATGCCATTTACAGAAAACAAATAAATCAAGCAATATTGCTTGATTAGCGAATGGCATTGAATAACACCACCACTGACAAATAAGAAAACCGTAAACTCCTGGATATCTAAATTTTGAGTAGTCAAATCCTGATTCTGCAATGCCCAAAAAACATCATGAATTTTTTTATAAAAAAAAACTTGCAAATCAAATCATTTGATGGCTTAACCAACCAAAGTAAATCCATAATCATATACATTTGATTGGTCAAATGCTTTGAAATGTTTGATTTTTACATATAAATAGTGCACCCATAATATTTGTGAGTATTCCCTGTTACAAAAGAGTCATAAGATAATGTGAGAATTATGACCTGAGACAGCTCTAGGCAAAATCATGATAACCTTTTTTGAAAAATCATGATAACTTAAAAGGCAAGTCTAGTACCGAAAGATAACATCACTGGAAAACAACTCAACACAGACAGATGAAGTTGCCCTGAGCTGTACATTTAAACAGCTACAAGAGTGCCAATGTGCTGATATTTATATCACTGGGCATTGGCAGGCATTCGCATTATAAGAAGCTAAAAGGAGTGCAATACTTAGGTGTTCACTCAACCATTGGAACTCAATTATCGGATGGAAAGTTATACCAATTAGTATTAAGTAGCTGATCATTGATGGATTATATTAAGTTATTAACAAGTTGCTCTATTTTTCCTCATCTTTTTTCAGCTTCACCAATCACCACAACATAACACGTACAGTTAACAGTGCAACCAAATGTTTCCTAGCTGAAACATGTACCTAAAGCTTTACCTGAAGTATGATGTGCAGAAGGTAAATGAAATCAGTCAGACTTCGCACAACTGCAATTCCTATTGCCAAGGACCAGTTAAAAACTATACACTTGTTGGGCTGCATTAAAGAAAAAACATATATAGTGCAATTTCCACAAAAATAAGGAGCAACGTCTAATGAATATGTACATAATAGAGGATATGTAACCAAATACAAGAAGCTTTGTAGTCAATAAGTTCCAAAAGAGAAGCAAGTTAAAAAGTTTGGATTTAGTATCTGTTGTTCAACCCAAACAAAAATAGTTCTTTTACTGAAATGGAAAAGAACAATTCTTAAGAGTTTTCCAAAAAGAATAAATAGTGACATAAGAAACAACATGGTTTATCACAAGAATATAAACAGCATCATCAAAGCACTAACTTATAAGAAAAATTCAAAAGGTAAATTGAACAGTATCATTATGATCTTGCACAACAAAGAATAAGCCATTCAAATAACTCAGATTGAATACATAGTTACCTCATGATATGCAAAATTAGAGTATAACTCAACGTTTTGCATGCTAGCACTCAGTACTCACAAGTCACAACTATGTCTCAATATGAAAAAGATCTGTTGCCCATGCATCGATTAACACACTAAAAATAATTTATTTTGTTCACTGACATAACCAAGCATGCCACTTTTTGGTCAAACTTCAAACCCACAATTAACATGAAAACAAATCTTCTTATTTGAGTTCTATTCATTTTAATAACTTGCTTCTGTCAAATAATGCCTGTCTTGCAATTGCATTATATAATAGACGAATCTAGTTTCTCATCCTTGAGTGACCCCACAAAGATAAACAACATATCTGGTACTCATCATTCAAGACCTTAATCAGTTTCACTTTATTGTTATATGAGTTTAGTTCTTTAGTAGAGCCATTGCTTGTTGAATCTTAGGATAATTTACCTAAAGAGCCAAATATCCTTTGGCATTACAAACCTAGTAGCCTAGATCGAAAAGAAACATATAAAACACAAAATCAAATGCTGTGTGCTTTATAACCAAACCCACAATCCAAACTAAGAAAATGCAGGTAATACATGTATTGTCAATGATGTATTAAGGACCAAGGTTTCACTTACCGGTCCGTACCGGTGTACCAACATATTGTCGGTACTGGTACAGGACCCGTACCAGGCAGTATGCACAGTGCATACCGCCCGATATTAAAATATAATATTTTATAATATAATGTTAATATAATATAATATTAAAATATTAAAAAAAAGAAGAAAAGGGGGCGACGTCGCCTCGATCTGTCTCCCCGCGAGGGGAGACGCTCATCTCCTCGCGCCGAGCGTCTCCCCGCGCCGGAGAAAAAGCGGCCGCGGGCGAGGACAGCGCGCGAGCAAGGTATTCTTTCTTCCCCTCTTTTTTTTTTTTTCTTTTCCTCTTCTTCTTCCCTTTTTCTTCCTCAATCGACCGCCGACGGTCGATTTCTCTCTCAATCAACCGTCGGCGGTCGATTTCTTCTTCAATCGGCCGCCGACGACAGATTTTTGATGGAACCGCCCGGTAGCGTGCGGTCCGCATACCAGTAACCTGACGGACCGATATGTACCGCCCATACCGGGCGGTACAAGTCGAAATTGCAAACCTTGTTAAGGACACAGTCCATGGTGCATCATCTAGAATGATCATTCTTTCCAAATTGCAAACCTTGTTAAGGACACAGTCCATGGTGCATCATCTAGAATGATCATTCTTTCCAAATTGTAAATGATTACAATTGTTCTTGATTTTCTCGAATTTAGCATTTTCAGATTTTTTTTTACATCCATATAGAACTGTACACCCAAACAAGGTGATAAATGTTTAACAGAAATTGAATCTGAATAACTAAAAGATGTTGCAGTTTAGTTTCTAGAGTTAATTATCATTATTATATAGAGAGCAAAACTTCATCCCATGGACTTATCCAACATTTCCGCTTCTTAGTTTTATGATAATTAATTATAATTACTTGATACCATAAACTAATCAAAAAACTAGAATAGCAATATCTTTTGCATTTAAATGTGACCAGGTATGACAATGAAAATTATCATGATACAGACTAAAATAGGTGATAACATACCTTCTGAACAGACAAAAGAAAGAAAAACAATGGATCGATGAAAATTGCAATTAAGCAAGATATGACAAAAAATTTGTTCCACTGTTGAACAACTTTTGTATGAGGATTCATGATTGGGAAATATGAATTCAGACCAGATACCCATTTCTTAACCCATCTATCGTCATCCCCATAGAGAATGTTATGAAGCTGTAAGCCACAGAAATAATAAAAATTATGTCAGTTAAATATTTATGACTCCATTATATAGACTGAATTATCTAATGTAATATCATCAAAAGTAATCCCAAAAAACATAGTACAAAAACAGCACTAGGAGTTATTGGAGCAACAACAAACTTAATACTGGCAACAGAAAAATTTTACAGCATACAGGAAGCAGCCGATTCATACTAGAAAAATTGTTTGCAATTATTTTCCACCACCTATTTGTGATAATTGAGGAATTAAGTACCATAGATAAAGGGTACAGATCATAAGATACTTGTTAATGATGTGGAAAATAGGGGAAGATGGAGAAGCCATTATTATAATTTATTTGATAAATATACTTCATTTTAGGGATAAACAACAGTGAAAGGTTTAGTTATCATAGATCTATTCATAAAATGAAAGCAAATAAAAGCATTTAAAAAAATGAAAATAAGCAAGAGTGTGGGACCTAATAACATTGGTTCAGAAGAGTGTAGAAGATATAGGATGATTCAGTTGACTAATTTATTTAACAAGTTTTAAGGTTAAGAAAGACCCTAATGAATGGATGAGAAGCTTTTCAGTATCAATTTATAAAAATAAGAAAACTATCCACGGATATTCAAGTTATAGTAAAAACAAGAAACGAATTATTCCATGAAAATTTAGGAAAGGGTGATCAGAGGTAAAATAAGGTGTGAAGAGAAATATCAAAAAATAATTTTAGTTCTATGCACTGAAGATCAACCATAGAGGCTATTTACTTATTTAGACAATCAATGGAAAGGCATAGAGAGAAGAAAAGGCTTGCATATGTTCTTATTGTTAAAAGAAGTCTATCTTAGAGCCTTGAAATATCTATTAAGATGGACTTTAGAAAAGAAATGTATATTCACTAATTTTATTGATATATAATATACATATGACTATAAAACAGCTATTATGTAATAATATTCATATAGTAAACTTGCAACCACACAGACAAATTTGAGCATCATAAATGACTTATATCAGACAGGAGAACAAAGGTAACTAGAGCAACATGTGTGCAAGAGCAAAAAGTGCACCTTCTTTTCCAGAGAAACTGAACTTTTTTGGTGACTTCTTTTGGCTTTATAAACTGCAGGGCATTCAGTGCAGTCAGGGTTATTGCATAACCCCAAAGGTCCAGACATCAGCAGATGTTCATTTCTCGTCACGTAGTTAGTATCTGGAAAGGCCCCTCCACCCAATACTTCTGGCATAACAGCATGGGATCTGTTGTGCAGTTTGCCATGTCCAGTCCAATGATTTTCTGGTTTTCTGTTCCTACTTAAAGGACCACTTGGAACTCCATACTCTGTTGTCCTCTGGGTACGCAGAGGACCAGTATGAAATACCAAAGAAGCTTCACCATCATAAGATGCATTCGGTGGCATAGACATTGATGCACTCCTAGCAGTAACTCTTGGCATCTCTATATTGCCCGATAGCATCGGAACATAATCTTTCTCATGTTCAGCCATATTTTAGTACTAAACCTGAAACAAAAACAACATTTTAGTAAAATAAAAAACCTGAAACAAAAAGGACCTTCTAGTAAAATAGTTCATTTTTTAGAAATATTTTGTCCAAGATATTTTTCTATGAATCAACCTTCTCTTGTTTCCAGATAGTCTTCACCCACCCACCACAAGGGCTTCGTGCAAAAGAAAAAAGAAAAAACTCTATACTAAAAGAAAGTTCCTGATAAACTATAAGCCATTCCAAGTTGTCAAGTAGAATACATGCTTTAAATATAGCAAGTAATCTCTTATAAAACTATATTAATACATTGTCAAGTAGACAGCACGGAAACATCAAAGTTAAAGTTGCTTTATGTGCTTGACCAAGATTCATCTCTACATGTGTTCTTACGTTACCAAATCAATTAATTTCTGGAAGATCTATTGATATAGGTTCGACAGCATCAAGAAGAAGAAATCAATTAATTTCTCCATTGCCGCTGCAATGCTGATGCTACCGTCGTTGCTGCTTCCAAGGTACGCTACCACTACTTCTTCTCCTCCTCCTCTTCATCCTTCTTCTTCCTCCACCGCTTTCTCTTCTTCCCTCTTCTTCCTCCTCCACGGCTTCCTCTTCTTCCTTCTTCCTTCCCCCTTCCTCCTTTGTTCCTCCACCGTCCCCTCCTCTTCACCCTTTTTTTCTTCCTCATCAAAACATCGGTACACAGCGGCATACCGTGTCAGTACACTGGTACATACCGGTCCAATAGATTGCCGAAATGAGTCCAATACCCAAAAAGGCAATTCTTAAGTTGAACCACACAGGACACTGGATTCTTAGAAGTCTCATGCAACAAAACCACCCCTTTTTATCAATTTTCTATATATATTTCATTAGTTTTTGAGCTTACAGACTATATTTCACAGTTATTGTGATTCAAACATCACATATATGTGAAAGAAGTATTAGCACATACAGGAAAGAACTAACTAAGCTAATTCCAATATTTGTTTCTTGTGGAATAATCAAATGGCTATAAGACAACAAACTAATTGTTTCCTAATGTTTGAGTAGCATTAAGTTTGATTTCTAAGGAATGAGTTCCATAATCCATGTGTTATCTTCAAGTGTGAAAATGTTGTTATATATGCTATATCAAATGATATAATCACGATAGAAGAATACATAGATGACTTGACGTTTCTTTCTTTTTCAATTGAGGTTGCATCATAGTGTTTCTTCTTTTTTTTCTTTATGAAGTAGAGTTCAAGCATTTGAACTCAACATCAATGATCATACCACCTAGGTTACCTAGTAATATTGTATTAATTTCATAACAAAGAAGCAAAAGAGCATGCAAAACGCACATGTAAAATGATGTCATGGAGAGTAAAAATATTTGAAGATTGATTTACATTGTTAATTTCTTCACATTGTTAAGTAGTTTGTTAGCAATCTTCCAATCCCTTTAAAACTTGAAACATCTGGAACACCAATATAACTAGACACGATGCAACTAAAACTCCTCAGTAGGGCATATCCTATATCAAAAAATTAAGATAGATAAGGTAAACTCATATTTGACCATAGATTTTGGAGTTTTATTCTTTGGTAAGACCAATTAGCTACAACTTTTTAGATTATAGGCATTCTTTCTTACAAGCATACACTATGTAGATTGAAGCAAGAGATTCTTGAGAACTGAAACCTAATTCCTCTCTTAAGGAATGAGTTTAGCAACACTTATTATTTGCTAGGTGCGGGTATTTGCCTAACCAGATATTTTATACTGCAAAGCTACTGCCATTCAGGAGGGACCTAGGAGGGTCTCAAACAAGGAAGTGCAAAGGATTTTAGTGGAATCTGATTCCAAGTGCTTAATTGACATTATTGATGGTAAATGTGGCCCTCCCTGGTTAATTCTTGATATAACTCAGGTTATTTTGAGCCTGCTGAGGAATTTTACTGATTTATCTATTGTTTGTACCTTTAGAGAAGGGAACATGACAACTAACTTAGCCAGAGTAAGCAAGTTTGAAGTTGTTTGGCAAGGGACTGTTCCCTCTTCTCTTATGGATGTAACGTTGAGCGACACTCTGGGACATGGTTATTTTTTTTCTATTATCTAAGATATAATCTTTTGCTTTTTGGGGAAAAATAAAACTAGTTCCTAAGAACATGGTAATCGTATTTATGTAAAAGTGTAAGTCAACATCTAAGTATGAATGTAACAGACTAATCTTAGAACCTTAACCATCTTAGTTGATGAAAGTTTTTGTCTTCCAGCAAGAACAGACTAATCTTAGAACCTTAAATATTCTTAGTACCAGTAGAGGGTTTAGGTGATCATTCGTTGATGAAGGCTTTTGTCTTCCAGCAAGAACATGTCCAAGTCAACATCTAACTATGAACGTAACAGACTAATCTTTGAACCTTAAACATTATAAGTACCAGTAGAGAGTTTAGGTTATCATTCGTTGATGAATGTTTTTACTTCCAGCAAGAACATGTGATTTTGTTGCTAGTCTCACTTGTATTATATTTCAAGACAAACTGAAACGGGTAAACAAAAAAAAAAACAAAGAACAAACAACTTAAGATGAAATTGGTCTACAGCCAGAATAACCCAGAAACATACGATTTGAATGTTTCATAATTCATTCTAAAGTAAAAGAAAAGATGCATATCAACCGGTAAGGAAGTGGAAAAGCAAATAAACTCAGACAAGGCTTCGATCGAGAAAAAACGTCCTCAACACAAGTGAGGCGTTTAACCAACAACAGCGTCGATACGGCTATTCAAAAGGAAGGGCAAAAAATGCTGAATCAAAATATTCAGTTTGCACCAACACTCGAGTGTTTTCGCATGAGAACAAAGAAACCCACAACAAGGGCGTTCTTCGAACAATCACAGAAGTTTAAAGTATACGTGCTAAGTACTTTAGGTTTTAGTTCAGATGTCCGAGACAGAATATTCGAGCAAATCTCTTGATTCAAAAAAAATTCCTGTCAAAATGCGAGGAGTTAAAGAAAACAAAAAACAAAAAACAAATTGAGGAAACGGTTGAAAAACAACTGCCCGAAAGAGGGCCGTCATCCTGTCTATCCCAAGAAGCAGCAACACAATTTGAGCGAAAAACTGCTCCCAAATCATACCTTTTGCCGAAGAAACAACTCCCTCACCCAAAATATCGGAAATTTTGCGACATTCATGCGACCAACATCACAACAACCAAGCAGCAGAGGTTACCAGCGCACTCCAGCCTCCGATCGGTTCCCTCACATCAACGAAACAGCGAAACCTGGGGGCGGTTTCCCACACCAGTGGCAAAAGGCGGCATCTTCGACGATCCGGATGTGGGACAGAAAGTTTCACCGCAGGTGAGGAGGGGGGGAGAGCGTAAAGGCTGAGTCAGGGGGAAGCATCACGCGATTCTTCGTGGTAACGGAGGAGAATATAAAGAATCTCTCGGCTCTTTTTTTTCTTTTTCTTTTTGTCCTCTCTCTCACTCGGGCTGAGTCAGGGGAAGCATCACGCGATTCTTCGTGGTAACGGAGGAGAATGTAAAGAATCTCTCGGCTCTCTCTCCCTCTCTCTCTCTATCTCTCTCCAAGTTGAATGATCGAACGGCGATCACTGGCGATTTGGCTGTATCGATGAGGGGGCTTCGTCGACCTATCCCTGCCGTCTTTATTGAAGCCTTTCGCCGGTGGACTTTAACTCCCGGGGAGTAGGAAAAAGAATCAGAAAAAATAAATGGGCCCCGCTCGCATTCAATTACGCGTCAGTTGAGCCGGTCGTGGAATCCATGCGACCACGTGGCCCTCGCCGAACCGAAGTCCAACATTTTTGTCCTCTGGTTGTTGACCTTGTGGCTTCAAGTCAAAATACATATGGATGGGTGCAATCCATAGGGCTATGACACGAATAAGAACAGGGTTGGGTACATATCTAAGCGTCCGACGAGAATATTTAATCTATATCTTAAGTATTTATCTAATTATAATATATCATATGGATTTAAAATTTCATCAAATTTATTTTATACCTTAAATATTGATCTGACTAGTACGTATTAAAATGATGGGAGTTCAAAACCTCATCCAATATATTTCAAAGATCCAATATGTCATATCTTTGAAATATATGTCATCAAACACTATCCATAAAGAGCTGCTCAAGAACTCGTATCTCTCTCTCACACACAATATGTCATATCTTTGATCCAATATGACTAGCATTCATATCTTTCTTTAAACCTCTCTTTGCCTTCAACAGATTTCTCAATCATATATTATAGTTGTGTTACAAACAAAAGATTATTTTACAAAATCCACAAAGAACTTGGAACACCTACCAAATTTATAACCCTACTACTTATATTGCATCCATGCAAGTTCATCATGTTTCACAGTCATCGAGTTCATCATCAGCCATTGGATTCACCTGACTCAGGCTATTACAGTTCCTCCGCAATTTGGATAACAAGAGGTCTGTCTGTCTGTCTTCCGCAAGAATGAGAAGAAGAGGAGCACAAAAAGCTAAACGTACCTAACAAATCTACACGATTCATCGTCCTCGAGGTGATGGGCGGGCGTCGTGTGTTTAGGGATCCGTGGTGAGTACAAGAAGCAAGCAAACCGAGATGACAACCAGCAGCAGAGCGCAAACCAAGCAAGTGCACTTCTTGTTCCTCTTCCTCATTGCATTGGCGGAGACGAGGCGGTCGGTACCCCCACTGATGAAGTCCTTCGCCCGGGCCACGTTCTCCTCGATGTCGTTCAGTTGATCCTCCTGCCCTTCCATCATGACCGCCATGTCGAGGAAGACCTGATGCAGCTGCATCAAGCTCCTCTGTATGTCGCTCACCGCCTTCTGCCTCTCCAATACCTCCAAGTCCACTTCGCCCTTGTTGTCCAGGAGCCCCACCTGAGTGGCCCCTGAGAGCATCTTGTCGATCGCCTCCTCGGTGGCGGCCTCGCCCGTGGCGTTGAGGTACCTCCGCTTCAGGCCCTCTCTGTGATCGGAGATTATGCGCTCCCGCAGCAGCTGGAACCCATTCATCGTCTCCCTAAGCTTGGTCCGCAAGCCATTCGTCACCGACACCCGCGTCCGGTCCACGGGACTGCCCTCGGCGAAGCACGCCGCCGCGCCACGGTTGGCGGCGTTGGAGCGGTCGAGGGACTCCAGCCGGACCTTGATGGCCTTGGCCTTGCGGAGGACGGCCACCACGTCGGCGTCCATGCGATCCCGCAGGCCGCGGAGGAGTTTGGCGCTGCAGGCGGACTTGGACTCCTCGTTCAGGAAGCGGAGATCGACGAGGAGGCTGGAGACGTCGTCCATCTCGGACTGTATCCCGCCGATCTCGCTGAAGAAGCGAGCAAGGTTTTCCTCTTCGACGCGGGTGAGACCGCCGGCCGCCGCCTCGACTTTCGTTGGGTCGTCCGCCCCGGCCTCGAGATCCTTCAGCGCCTGCTTCTTGAGTTCGACGTAACTCATGAAGGACTTGGTCATAAGGTCGTTCATCTTGGAAGCAGTTCCTCGTCGCCGACCTGCAAGAAACCAACCAACCCATCATAAACACTAAAAATTCAAGAAAAAAAAAATTTGGAAGGAAAAGAACATATTTTTAATTCTGCAACACGTATCAAAGCGTTGGTCGATCAATCACTAATGAACCCGAAACCCAACCCCGATGGTCCTTCAAGAACACACGGAGCAAACGAAAGTGAATCTTCCGAAATGGGTCGAAATCAAGGAGAACAACAGATAAAGATGCTAATACCCACAGAAGGGAAGCAAAAGAAGGCTTTTTGTCAATGGGGTGGTGGTTCGACAAAGCCGCCTCCAAGAACCCGAATTCAACTCCAATTCGCTTCCTCGGGCGGAAGCTGCTTCGAGAACTGAAGCAAAAGAGGTTCAAGAACGCACCGCCCGATCGAATCAAACATCAGAGAGGATCGCAACCGAAGAAAACAACAAAACGAAAAATGCGAAGAGCCACCGAATGGAAGCAATCACCCTTAGGGCGATCAACACAGCCTCGTCCTCCAAGAACTCCAACAAAGCGAAGCAGGGCTAGGGTTTCAGCCAGGAGACGGCATCGGTCGTGAAGGACCAGAGGAGGAGAGCGAGAAAGAGGGACGTTTCCAAATAGGCTTCGGTTATGTTATGGTTTCAAACTGGAGATGAAGGCGGTAAAATGAGAGAGATGAAGTCATAATAATGGAAACAAAAACGCTATTTAGGCGGGGCCCGTTCTATAACCAAGCACTAGATATGTTCCCGTGCTTCCACGTGTCCATCAAACGGCGGAGGTTGCTCGGGGACCCAGTTGAGGATGGTGAAGCTTCTACTGTGGAAGTGCCTAATAGATTTATAGATTTAAATCTAGGATTAAATCATATATATATATATATATATATATATATATGATTCCAAAGACTTAGGGAACAATATATGCATGTCATTTTAAAGATTTGGAGATAAAGATATCCATTTATATTAAAAAAATAACATCATTTTACATGTTCAATTAGAGATTTTAGCTACTTCAATATGAGTATTGGCCTCATAAAAATCATAACACTTTGATTTATTTGGATGATCAAAAGTGGATTAAAATTTAAAAATGGAGCTATAATAGATTGATGAGTATACAATTATTAATTTAGATTTAATTTTTTTTTATCAGAATTGAGATCTGAGGAATGGAGTTCATGAAATGTGGATGAATGATGAGACAACATTAATGATGAGGTTATGATGGAATGTAATAATCATTTGGGAATTACATCATCCAATCTACGTTTATTATAGGAAACTGAGAAAAAAAAAAAAGTATAAAACACTTCGACTATATTAGCATTTATTGGATTTATGACTATGGACAGATGATACTTAGATTCAACTTAGTAAATGTAATTAGAATTTATTTCCGTTTATAATAAATTTGATAATTTAAAGATTCAAGTTAAATCGATGATATTATAATCTCAATAATATGAGGATTTAAGGTCCAAATGTAGCCAATAATTCTCTGGAAGCCCAAATGTCAAATAAAGTAGGAAGATATCCTAACATCTATTAAAAATCAAATTCTATGCATATAAATTACTATTTGATAAATTAAAAATAAAAAATAAAGCATTAAGAAAGTTCCTTTTTCCATTAAATCTAACAATATATCCGGGTATAAGAACAACTTTATTTCAGATCAAATTGGTCAAGTAATAACCAATGTAACAATTTTTTATTATTATTGCAAATATGGGAAGAAACTTAAAAGTATTACATATTTAACACTTTTCAAACTAAACAATTCATAAGGAACCCAACAACTTTAATATCAGAATCAAAAAGGTGTGTCATCAGATTAAAAAATGGATGTGAATCTACTCGACTGTTGAATTATATATTCACTTTTAATACAAGCTCTTAATTTAAGGAAGAAAAAAATTTATGCATTCACTTAGATCTCTAGAGATTTTTCATATAGGGACCTCAACTATGGAACTTGAGTTGAATGGAGATTATATTTTTTTTGTTTCTTTTTATGTATGACTTAGATGAGATCTTAAATGAAACTTTCCACTCTGATATAGATCAATACCAATTAATTCCATCTACAAGTTTTAAAGTTTTTTAAAGTCATTAAGACATGATCCAAATTAGCATGCCTCCCTACTGCTAATCTCTCTATCAACAGTCAACACAAAGATCCTTTGTGTGCTGCTCTTGTAATGTCATCGGATGATTGGTTTTAGATCGTCATCACAACCATCATCCACTTTGGTTGAAGAATTTTTTTACTTGGGAAGGGGACGAGATAAGGAACCCAACATGTATCATCAGACTGCTTCTCCAGCAGACCACAAGTCGAAAAAAACAAAAAAAGTCAACTTGTTGCAGGAGGTGCAATCATCTTTCTTCTCCTGGCGTTGTATGTGACGGCGGGCGGGGTTAAGCCTCCAATAACTCCTGCTGATGTTTCATGTAGCAAGCATTTCTATTCTGGTATTGCATGAAAAGGAATACGATCCAAGAAACAAATCCGTAATATTTTGCTCACTGAAGCTTATTCTCCAAAGAAAAGCAAGTAAAAAAGCATGAGGAGTTCAATGTTCATCCACCAAAGCAGCAAACAACAGGTTTCAGATTCGGTAGAGAACGCCACAGGGAATTAGGCATTCGACTTCACGACTGTGACCGGGCAATTCGCGTGGACGACGACGTAGTTGCTAACGCTCCCGAGCAGCACTCTGCACCGGTGATCAATCAATCACAGGCTCAGAGATTTTGGAGAGAAGAAAAAAAGGTTGTGAAGGGAGAAGCTAATAACAATCTACCTTTTAATGGCTCCTAAGCCCCTGCTGCCAACCACGAGCGAGTCCAGCTTCAGATCCTCCACTGCATCGCAGATCTTCTCCCTCGGATCACCCCAGTAGATCTTCGCGGTCACCTCCACCTGCAGAAGATGAGAGCTGTGTGTTATAGCAGCAGATCGGTCGACTGGATTTTTTTTTTTTTTCTTTTGCTCGGTGGTTCATCATGGGCTGGAACGAGTATACCCCCTTGGTCTTGGATGCAGCGTGCAGGATATCCAAGATCTCGCCGTCCGGGCTGATCCCGTATCGCACCGTCAGGTTCATGTCCTCGAATTCATCAAGAGGAATCAAAGCTGGAGGAGAGGAAGGTTAAGTTTTTTTTTTTTTTTTTGTAAGTTCATAGATGTATGTATATGGGAGAGGAGATGGGGGCGGGGTAGAGACGTACGTGATCCATGTTCTTCCCAAAGCTGCTTCGCCGTGTGGTGATCGGACTTGGACAGGACGTGGATCAGGACGACGTGGTCGCCGGCGGAGACGAGGTTGTCGACGGCCCATCGGACTGCCACTTTGCTCGTGGGTGAGTAGTCCATCCCGATCCCAACCGTGCGACTCCCTTTTGCCGCCGCCATCTTCTTCCCTGGGCTTCTCAGCTTTGGAATGAAAGATTCAGAAGAATGCCTTGTCACAGTTGCAGACTCTTGGAGAGGAAAGCCAAGCCAACTGGGAAGCACTACTACTACTACTTTTTATATCGAATCAATGTTCGACTTGGAAAAAAAATCGATGTTTATGCTCCAATCGTCGTCGAAGAAGAAGAAGAGTGGAGGAATACCACTTGGTTTTGTAGATGAATCTGTGGGCACAAGCTGGTCTCTAATCAGCCAGTGGACAGAAGGAAACAGTAAGCCTACCAATGAACATTCAACCATTATGCTTTTTTGTTCTTTCCACCGATATATATATATATATATATATATATATAATATGCGTTGATATCAGCTTGTCCGTTTATGACCGTCATTGACATGGTTATGGTGAGTTTTTTTTGTTGCTATCAATTATTGTTTTGGTGTTATTTTAATAATTTGGCACTGATATTATCAATGTTTATCCGGCTGTCATATTCCTGCACCCCCGGACAGTTGGACCAATGACGTGGTCGACCCGACGTGATTGGACCCGGTCTGACACAAGCATGGGAGGGTCAGTCGTCATACGGTCGACCTGACAAAGGAAAGGGGGGGGGGGGGGGGGGGGCAAGATCGACCTTCCCCAATGGCAGGAGGCACGCCGCGCACCTCACCGCGAGGACCACGGAAGCTACGACGAAGTATGACAGCATGATAAGCAATAGGCGCAGTAATGACCTCAGGTACGAGTGCCCCGTAACCATTACTATAAAAGCCCATGCACCTTTACGGAACGGGGGATCGCAAAATCCACAACCAAACTAACTTGACCGTCGGAGAGGTCACGTCGGGACCCGACCCGACCTGACCTTCTTGCAGGAATCAGCGATCGACCCAAGCTGAAACATCTCCACCCGACCTGAGCTCCACTGCTCTAGCAGCCGACCTCTCAAGCTAGACCCAGGACCCTTTTCCCCCGACCCGAGCTCCAACTCTACGCTGAAACGATCACGGGCGAGCTAGCGCACACGGGCCTGAACCAACAGTGCTTGCTCAACAGACACAGAGAAAGACCGCATCTACTGGACAGGCACAAGACTTTTTCCCCTATCATACACTAGGAAAAGTCAAAGCTTTACTTTTTTCTATTTGATGAGTGAGATTAACTGTACCAACGAAAATTGTCGTCACCATTGAAAGTGAAGCCAATGGACAGGTGATCTGAATGCAGAATTAGGATGATTCCATCCATCATTTCTCTACGGATGTGAACAATATCATGTTGGCAAAAAAACGTATGGATGGACCGAGAAAGTTTTACATGCATGCACAGAAAATGTTCTAAGTTGTTGAAAACATTAGACCCACCACCGCCTTTTTCTTTCCCAAGCATATCATTGTAAATTTTCCAAAAATTTAAAATTTCTCCTCTATAACATAAATTTATAAGGGTGAATTTTTATAGAGAAAGAATTTTATATTTTTAAGCAATTATCGCAAGGCACCATAACTTCCAAACTTAGAAAAATTTTCGCAGACAACTCTAGCTTTTAAAAACAACAAAAATAACCCTCCAATCATTTTTTTTTAGTTTCAAGCTACTATCTTCTCTTTCCACCTCTTTAATAAGTCAACCCATATAATTGTACCGATTCAATCAATCTAAGACTTGAACTGGTTCATAATAAATTATATGAAATAATTTACTAAAATACATCAATTTATATTATTAAAAATAATAAATTTCAAACAAATTTATCTAACCATAAAATCAAGAGTAATATAATAACATTATTTATATTTTAAAAAAATAAAAAATAAGATACTTTAAAAAATTTAAAACATCTATATGACCATTATTTTTAAGTTATTAAAATAGTTTATTTACTAATTTTTTACCCTTTAAATATAAAAAATCAATGTATTTATTTATTTATTTATTTGTGTGTGTATATATAATGTTTGATAAATACACAATATTTGTTTACCTTTTCTTTTAAGAAGAAATTTTATATAAAAAAAAAAAACTTACCCTCTAAACCATAATCTGCACAAATTATCCATTACTGAGAAAACAGGCAACAAAAAATTGACTAGATAAACATGGACACAACCAAATTAAACATGTAGACTACACGTACAGATGGCCCATTTCAATGAAGATACAAAGTGACGCAAAGTGGGCGAAGTCAGACATTTAGATGTTTCGGGTTATGGTGGCAGAAGGCCTCTGGCACTGAAATGTGCTAATATACAAAAATATATCTCCAGAGTTGAGGATCTGTACTTTGGAAGTACGAACTTGCATCATTTTTGTTTGACCCAGGCTAATGGGTTTATCAGCTTTGCGAACACAAGTTGTTTTGATCCAACTCGTGCAGATTAAACAACACAATGCAGCATACCAAGAGTTCAACCATCAACAAAGAGGTTTTGTTGAGATTCTATTTCCATGCATATGATACTAGCTGCTGGTATGGCATAAGGCTTTGATAAGTATCTCCTCGATTATATAAGGTCCGTCAGGTGAAGATTGTCAATTCTACTGTGAGTGCAATGTAGCTATCAGAAGAAATACTTGGAGAGCATGGATTTTTAGTGGTGGGCTTCTTCTCAACGCCAACGGCATCCAAATACAGTCCACTTCTGCCATGGAAGCCGACGACCTTCCCTTCGGTTGTAGTGGAAGTGAAATAGATGCCAACCTCTACAACGAATGCTCCTTACTTCCCCCTGGTGGTGTGAAAATGTGTGAGATTTTACGATCTTGAGCCTGTTGTCATGGTTGATGGTGCAGTAGTATCCACTTATGGAAATATCATGGAAAAATCGTGAGCCTGTTGTCATGGTTGATGGTGCAGTAGTATCCAATTAAGGATCTCATTGGGATAGTCAAATTTGACCTGCAAAAACCATGGAAAAATAAGTCACTGGCATGAAGTAGTCAGTGTTTATAGCAGTTGTGCAGGAAAGGAGAGCAGAGGTTTAGAGAATCTAGTAATGATGCATACCCTTTTATTACCTGGTGTGGTGCGAGGTGTCTCCGCTGCTTCCATTTCTGGTAGACCAAACAGACTGACCACTCCTATCATATTCAATATGTACAGAGTTTATGGCATCTCCTCTTGTGATATAAACCTGCTTGGTTCCTGAATAAACTCCATCATCCCATGGTTTACCTCCCTCACCCACCCCAAGGTCCTGGTCCAGTTGGGGCTGGTTCTTTGATCAGACCATATATAACCTGAAAGATAATGTGTTCATAAAGGGTTAACATGGAGAAACCTATGCTTTTTTCTTCAACTGTTTATACTATTTCAGTTTAAATAAAATTGAGCTGATTGCTCTCCTGAAAAGAAAAAGAAACGTGTTCTGATTCCAACTACGGAAATATTTAGTGGCTACATACTGTGTAAGCAAATTAACAAATTAAGGTGCCAGTCAGAGAGTGCCAGTGACCATGCTTAGATGTAACCATTATGTCACTCCTTACGCAACGTTGCAGATACTATTTGAGATTTTTATTCCAGGGACTGAAGCATCGTCTAATAATCATTGACAAGATGGTCAAGAGTAAATACATGCATCAGAGACTGTCATGTGTCACAGGCTGCAAGAAGAAAATGATGTGCACAAGACAAAAATTGTTAGAACAGACAGATTACTTGCACCTCAAAAGCACACTAAATAGTCAACATTTGCCTCATCTCATTTCTATAGTTGAAGACTTCATGCTTACAGAAATGGATCCATGTCAAGCTTTGCAGCATAGAAATCACATATTAACAGCTGTTAAAAGCATACAAACAGGAGTAACTTCGGCAAAAATAGATTACCTCTTCTGCGATCTCCTTTGTTGAATTAACTGGTTTTCCAGACCAGCTAGGATAATCCAGCAATGACAAGGCCTTGTCATTGCATCTTTTTGAGTCATTGGCAGGACCGCATGCTGATGGCACCTTCTCTTTCAGAGCATGAACACCGACACTGTCGATATACCATCCACTTCTACCATGAAAGCCAATGATCATCCCATCGACCAAGGAAGAGGAAAAGAATGTTCCCAGCTCGTCCCCGTAGGGTCTGTAACCCCTCTTTGTTGTGTGAAACATGAGGGACTTCACCGCAGTTGGTCCCATGAGCATAGTCGTTCCAAAGTAGCCGGTTACATGTGTTAGGATCTCAAATGGCAAATCGAAAGCTATCTGCAGAGAAATATACATATATGTCAGGCTTTACACCCAACATAAGTCCTTGCAATAAGCTGCATGGTGTTTACCTTGTCAGTTTTGATTCCTCCACCACCCCCATGCCTGTTTCCCCACACTGCCTGACCATATCTGTCATATAGAACCTTTAACGATGTGATACTAACTCTGTATTAAATTGATTCGTCGAACACCTGTGTACACACCATCATCAAATATTGTTCCACCGTTTCCACCACAGGGACCTCCTGTGGTTGAGGATCCTTTTCTGAAGTAGCATAGCTCAGGAAGGATATCATCTAAAAGAGTAACATATATATAAATCAGAATCTAGTTGATAAAAAATGTCTTTCTTTGTTGGCAACATACATACTAAAAAGAATTTGATCCCACATTATCCTTAAAGCACGTAACATAGTGGCCACACGTCTGCAACCTTAAAAACTTACATCCGATCACCCTTTCAATTTCCAGTTAATTCTGCAAAACAGTGAATTGCTTACAATTTGAAAATGTATGCTGATGTGCAGAAGAATGAGTGCTCAAAAACTATAAAATCATTCAACAAAATGAACAAACATCTTTAGCTCGTTCTAATCGACGACGGTAAAAGCAATATAATTCAGTTAGGATATCATACCTTATTCTTCAGATCTAGACCTCTATAGTCCTGGGAAGTCCATGCCAGCTCCCTTGTGTTTGTGTTTGACAGAACCATAATTCAGTTAGGTGGGGCTCATATCGGCTTAAGAGAACTGGGCCCATGATTGCTATTCACTTGTTATGACTGCATTAGCTAATCAAATTTCACATCCTACAAAACTGCTACTTTAGAAGTTAATTTAGATACAGTAAACAAAGGTTGGTGGTCCTTTATTTTGTCCCTCCTGATGACTACATCTAAACATCTACAAGTTCAAGTTTCAAAAAGCATGATCAATACGGAATATGAGAAGCTTACAAAAATATAGATAGGTGCAATATCTGCGAGCAGCACATGACATCAAAACTTTCCATCTATATCTGGTAGATTTAAGACTTAGAAAGCTAATCAAACAGATTTGTGGTTAGACTTCACTAAGGTTTCCTCAAGGCACAATTCAATGATAAACAATGCCATCTTTGGCTTGGTAGACCAAGAAAAAGAAGCATGACATTATCCAACACCAAAAAATGAACAAATATAGGCATTTTTTTTTTGTCTGATGTATGATGAAGGATGTTAAATGATACATCAATTAACAACAAAAATACGCCTATGATCCTCTTAGAGGTGAACTGTTAGTAATCGTAAAGAATGTAACTCGTTAAAGTACAAGAGTAAAATGGAGCACAATCCTCTCGCAAAGAGTTCTGATCGTTGGAACCTCCATCAAAATGATTTAGAAAAGTATGCAACGCCCAAAATAAATGAGGCCAATTAGTTGTTGGCACTTTCTCTCCCTATTTGCTAACTGGTTTTCAGTGCTAAGATGGGAATGTTTTCAGGCTTCAGACAAAAGAATCAGGTGCAGGCAGGATGCATGAGTGGCCTGAGTGAGCTAACCAAACTCCAGCTTCAGTTAATCCAATGTCACTGCAACCACTAACAAGGAAAGACAAGAATCAGGTGCAGACAGGATGCATGAGTGTCATGCATAGTCTAACCAACCTCCAGCTTCAGTTAATCCAATGCCATTGCAACCACTAACAAGGACCAAAAACGCACCTGACAGTTGTTTCTGAGGACAATCACTTGTTACGTTTCTTTGCTTCACTGTAGAGAATAACTCCAATTACTGTGACAGTGTAACCAAGCATCCCGGTCAGTGTCACGGGATTCTTAAATACTAGGATTGAGACAACCACTGCAATGGCACCTTTGGCATTTCCAAGAACCTGAAACCACCAAAAGCTGATCTTCAATCATTGCAGCATTGCAATAAACAAAGTATATAAAAGCAGAATGATAACACAGATCGGAATTCATCAGCTATAAATAGTTATTTCATGCTGATAGTAATCTTGGTATGATATGATGACAGAATTAAGGAGCTTGAAGCAGAATGTGAATAGAAGGCTGAAGTTCTTAAGGAGGGACTTGGTACCAGTTATGAATTTGATTGCTTTTCAAGCTGACATAAGATTGGAAGAAAAGGCAAACATGTTTGATATTACTATCAATTTCATATCCCTCTAACAATCAATCTGGTTACTGAATTCTTTAGAGAAGCATAGACCAGTTAATAAATTGTGAGTTATAAGTTGGATTGAACTAACTCGTCTTAGAAGTATAAGAATGGTCCTAAAAACAATGCCATGTATTATGGCTACTGAGTAGACTGCTAATCTTAGAGGTAGATCAGGCAAAATTATTTATAGAGCACATAGGAAATTATAGGCTTCCATCAATTCGTCAAGATTTTCTGTGAGTACAACACATTCGGATCCAGTGCAGTTAAGTCATGTTTCTTTCCTTTCAAGTCTTGAGTAATGGTGTAATAATAATAATATATCCATAGTCTTAGCCTCTTAGTTTGTTATAAAGAGGTCCATCAAATGCCAAAACCAGCACTCATGAATAGAGCTGAAATGGTCAACGTCTAGCAATTTCAATGCTAGAAGGTCATAGATATCTGTGCATGAAGGTGACACGATTGATTTCATTCCAAATGCCAATGTTGTTATCATAAAACCAACCAGTAGGCTGACTTTATTATTCTAATCTTTAATATTGGATAAATCTGCAAATGGACCTCAGAAAGTTATACAGCAGCCTTAGAAAATTTCCCATCTGCATCATTCTTTCTTTTACATGTCCTGACTGACACCTAAATCCCATCATATGTGGGGTCACATTAGGAAGATGGCAGAGGTTATCATTTGACTGCAATCAGGCATCATACTATAAAAACATAATCTTCACTCAATGCCCTGAGATCAATAAAAATGGTGGGGTATGATCTAAATCTATGATTAACAAAGATAATCACTCAGGATTGCCTCTCAAAATACTGGTGGGGTCAATCATTTGCCTACCTGATGATGGTAAGATCTAGATGATTTTGTTCTAGACAGATGCTTACTATGCAAATGTTGGGCTATGAGATTTATTTACCATAACATTACTTCCGAAAGAGAATCCATTTACCAATTATAATTTCTTTATGTCGTGTGGTTGGACAGCCTGCTAATAAATGGATAAGAAGCACCTTATACAAGATCCTGTAGAGAATAAACTGGAAGTGCCTTACAGTGGCAGCAAAGACCTTTAAGGAGTTGCAGATAAACTTATAACCACCTTCTTCTTCTTTTACTGCAAACAACCTCAGTCTTTTGACAAAAAGAACAGTGTCCAATTAGTTGACATAAATATAAAATATTTCACTACTAAATGAGATCAACCACTCATAAAATTTTCCATCCTGCTGACCCCATCATCTATCAAGCAGCAGAACAAGTCTGATGGCCTTTATTCCAGTAATCCCCTCCTACATCATGAATGCCTAGAAGCAATGCTTTCAATCATTTTAATTGCAGTGCTGTATATATGTCAAGTGTCTTACATGAAATTGAGCCCATCAAAGAATGACACCATTATTACCTTATTTGCTGTTTGTCATTTACAAATTCGTTATATGCATTTCATATGCTGTATTTTTGACACATTTATATTTCAAATTCCCATGTACTTGGTGTTCAGCAGCTCCAACCCATAGTAAGAGATGAAAACAACACAACCATTGTGCATTTACTTTTGAAGGTCATTATAGATGTCAAGATAACAGTAGATATGAATTAACAAATATCATTTCAAGTTTTTGTAATCAAATACTAATGTGAGGTTATAATGTGTAAAACCTTAAGCAAATAAATTTTCATGAAGCCAAGCAGATGAATATAAAAGGAATAACATGTAAATGTCTTTTTTTGTTATTTAGAAGGCAAAGAAATTGTGTATGGAACATACCTGGAGTGTCAAAGCGCTAGTGTGCTTAGTCACCAAAAAGTTGGTCAAATTCACAAAATAGGCAAGAGCGGAATTAAACAATAGATAATAAATAATCTTGTTATCTTCTCTAGCAAGTGCCAATGTGATGCTGACTACATTTTTCTCCATAACTAATGTAGCAGGAAGTAAGAAAACAACTGCTATCGGAGCCATGTGTAGGAGCAGATTCATTGAATTTAGCTTTTCCCTGAAATGAAGTATAAAAACACAAGATAAGTGTAAATATTTGACACCAGTCTTGCAGAAGAAAAAGAAACTAGAACATTTTCAAAGAAAAAGATTAACATCATAAAATTTCTAGCCTATAGTGACTAAGTAAATATACTGTAAGGCTGCCACAAACAGAGTTATAAATGAGTAGAGAAGATGCAATTATCATACAGCACAAAATCGTATTTGTTACCCTTCTGAAGACAACAGTATTCCTTGCAATACTGACTTAAGTGCCCTTGCAGCAGTTGCACTTATACACATGATAAAACCGAACAGTTGGAAACTTGGCTCTCCCTGCATTGGTAAACAAAAGTAAAAACCACTTAATAATTAGACGATAGATCTTCTCAAGGAATAATTCGAGAAATAATATTTATATATGGGCCCATAAACCAATATTAAACACAGTTGGAAAACAACATGGCTGAGAAATTAAAGGGCCAATTTCACCTTGCAGTAGGCAGTCTCTAGGTAAACTGTAATCCTCCTTGACATGTTAGTGCAAAGTGGCATCCCATTACCAATCAAACTTCCTATTCAACATTGCTAATAAGAATCTACCCATTACATAACAAGACGAGTCTTGAGAATATAATTCAATGAAAAACTATAGGTTTGCAAGTAATCCAGATGAGATTCCTGGTCAAAATAGCATTCCTTTGAAATACACAAAAGCTCTTGTGAATAGAATCATAATACATCCAGTACAATCAATTATGCTAGATCATTTTCTTAAATGGCAGGTTTCTTCATTTATTTGTTACAGCTGGTTGGTAGAAGTGGCATAAACATATTTTCTGTTGATCATTTCTTAAACTCCAAAAACTTTGAAAACTAAAATATTCACTAAAGTGACTAGTGTATTTACTATCTTGATCATCCAACTTTAGCCTTTTATCATCCAGCATTCAACAACCAAAATCCAAACGTGCAACTAAACTAAAGAAGTGGCCTCCATTGACTCCAAAATGTTTTTTGGGATGTTGAACTTCCCCACTACTTGGATACTTGATGGCTTTTAGGAGATTAAGGCTAGAGCAGCCTTAGGTGCTTGTCGGCGACTTTGATGTGCTAAATACAAGGTTTGTTGTACCGATCCGTACCAACATACCGAGCTCAGCTCGATATGGTACGATATGTCAGTACCAAGCGGTACACACAGGCATACCACTCGGTATATATATAATATAATATGTTTAAAAAAATAAAAAAAGGTGCGATATCGCCTCGTTCCTTCTCCCCACGCGAGGAGATATTTCTTGTACCTGTGCGAGGAGAAGAAATCGCTCGCTGGCAACGAATTGCGTGTGCGATACTTCGCCCGCGAGCGACGGATCGCACGGGCGAAGAGC
The DNA here is from genome assembly GCA_029747655.1 of Ensete ventricosum. Taxonomy (NCBI): domain Eukaryota; kingdom Viridiplantae; phylum Streptophyta; class Magnoliopsida; order Zingiberales; family Musaceae; genus Ensete; species Ensete ventricosum. The sequence continues at coordinate 55,538,416 of JAQQAF010000006.1, read as the reverse complement.
AACATGGACTCCAGGTTTTTCTTCTCCCTCTTCTTCTTCTTCTCCCTCTTCTTTTTTCTCCCTCCCCCGGTTGATACCGTCCGAAATCGACCGCTGAGGGTCGAAATCTACCGCCCGTTACCGATCGATTTCGGGTGGTAACGGGGCGGAAATAGCTCTAGTCGATGGTACCACCCGATAGCAAGCGGTGCATGTACCAACAGACCGGTACGTATCGCCCGGTACGGGTGGTACCAATCAGTATTGCATTCCTTGACTAAATGAACTAGGTTTTATAAGTCACTTCTAATAGTGTTACTGAGGGAATTTGTAATTTTTTACTTCATATACATATTACAATTATTTACAAAATAAAAGCCTTTTGTAGTGAAACACATAATTCACATATAACATTCAACATATTAGCATCTTCATGTCTTTGATTGTTGTCAATCACCCATCTAGATTTGTTTTCTAGCATAATTTCTGCTCTTATAAGATTTTCTCATAAAAAAAATCAAATTCCATATTGTGTTTGGTTTTAACGAAATCAATATTGTTGTTTATCCAAAACTTACTAGTTAACATAAGTTTTCATAATTGCATATGTTTGCAACTTGATATTTTTATTGTTTAAGCATATGATGTTCACAGGCCAAGTTAATGTAACAACTCATGGTATATTGAAAATAATAACTGAACAATTTTTTAAGAGTTCTAGGCATAGAGTTACTTATGTTCTGGCCTAGCCATCTAGGTATTTCACCCAGTCTACTGTAAGGATTCGCCAATTAGAGATATGTAGCACTTTGGCAACCCTGTAAAGAAATGAGTCCAGAACATTTTAGCAAGAAATTTCATAATAGAATAAATTTCAGAATGTCAAGTCAATCTTTCTGATGAACATTTCTAGTCAGTTGTGTTTGTTCTAAACATATATAAATGAATGTCAAAACTAAATCAGAGCATTGTGAGTAAACAGTGTACCATCTATCAAGAAAATCGTGGATACTTTGTCTGATATACCATGTTGCATTCAACAACCTATAAGCTGTCTAACCAAAACCATGACAATCAAGAGCCACAAGCAAAGAGGAAACATGAATCCTCTATGGAACAATAAACACAAGATGTCTAAACTGCAGAATAAGTTCCCAAACACAAAAAAGCTGGGCTACTTTAATACGAAGCGTCTTCTAGAACTTAAATCACATATACTGTAACATCTAACACGCACCATTATGTCTTTTGCAGCATTGAGTGTACGTGTTTTATGATGCCACTCAGAGTTAGATCAGTAAACAGATCTCAAATAAAAATCCATATATCATGATCAACTAACAGAAAAATGTAAAGGTGATGTCATAGTCAAATATTCCTCCTACATAAAATAAACTAAAGTTCCACTTCTAACCCATGCGCTCTATAGACTCTACGTTAATGTGATCTAAATTCCATAGTTTCCTCCTTTTATTTGAATTGCAGAACGAAGATTCACCCAATGGCAAACATCAAACACACGGCATTCATCACAATTTGTTAAAAATACTTGATCTACCAAATCCGAATTAAATAAAGATAGAGAGCTATCGCACCCCACTGGCAATAACGACGCCGGCGACCACCGGGACAAGGGTGACGTAAGTGACCCAGGCTTCCCGTTTCACGGTAATGATGTAGGCGAACACCGCTGTGAAGAAGGGCGTGGTCGCCCCCACCGCCTGGTTGAACGAGACGGGCAGATACCTAAGCGAGACGTTCCCGCTGACCACCGAGCAGCAGAAGACGAGGCTAAGCGCGGCGATCTTGACGAACTGCAGCCGCGAGCGCACGGTCTGCATCGGCACCACCCGCAGCCAGGCAATGACCACGTAGCTGAGCAGCGAGCAGGCGGTCATATGGCACATGGTGAGGAAGATCGGGTACTTGAACCCGTAGTTGCTGAGGAGGTACTTGTTGAGCAGGAGCACCCCAATGTTGGACGAGTACCACGACGCCACCAGCCCGAGCGTGACCAGCCTGCTGCTCACCGAAGGCGGCGACCAGTTTCCCTTGGTGCTCATCTCGTCCTCCTCCTCCTCCTCTTCGTCACCCGCCTCTGGATCGTTCGATGGAGAAATGGGGGAAGATTCCAGCGGAGTTCCCGGCGACTGGCACCACCAAGCGTCGATCGTGGAGGGGCAGGGCTACGGTTGGGGATTTTTGTGGGGGGCGGGGGAGAGGGGGAGAGAAGAAGAGATCGGATCGGAGGACAAATCGAGGGATTTGTGGGGACTCGAGGAGGAGGAGGAAGTCGAAAGGCTAAGAAGAGGGGAGGGGGGAGGGGGGGAAATGAGGCTGCCTCTCCTTTCTCGGATGGAATATATATTTTTTCAAGTTAATTAATTATTAAATTAATTCATTTGCCTCGTTTTCGTGGTCGCAGGTTGACCCTTTTAATTCTGTGGCTCGCGTTTCGTATAAGGATTTCTTTAATTAGTCTAAAAATGGTTGCTTTTAGTTTAATTACGAATTCGTGTGCTATATAATAGTGATTTGGGGATGCGTGGAGTTAATTGTATCACCGCCTCACCCCCCTTTGTCAAATACCCACGAAACAATTAATATGATGCTCATATTAATTATTTTAGCAATAGTTAATGGGTATTAAAAATATTAATAAGATAATTTGATCATGAAAGAATCTTTTACCAAATAAATCATAATAATGGACATGTGATTGGCTATTTCATCAAATGGTTATAAAATATTTTTTCAAGTAAAATTCTTGTTTTCCATCCTATGCGGTCAATATCATATGTTGTGTGAGAGTAATTTGAGCTTAAATTATCTTATTAATTTTTGTTACGAAAAATATCATTGATGCTTTGGTCAATCCGATATAATCGTATGAGCATAATTATCCGAGGTCGATGGATTTACCATTGTTGCCTTTAGAGTCCTAATTAGCGTCAACTCGAAGGTTGTGGTGGTCAATTAGGTTGTCGTGGTTGATGTCCTTAGTCTTTGCCACAAAGGAAGATTGTCGGTCGAATAAATATATCTTATCTATGAGTCGAGGCATGGTATCATTTTGTTATCTTTTTTTTATCCTGCTGGGTGTCGGTGGTGATAGATATCGGTGGCGATGGTGATTGAGCTATTGATCACGATTGAGATGGTGGTGTCGTCTATTTGGCTAGCGAGCGCAAGAGTGAAATAAACTTGCATCATTCACATTAGTGTCTGCACTTGTTGAGTGAGGTTCAAAAACACCTCAACGTGGACAAGCAAGTAGCTTGGGATCACTCTCAAGAGCGAGAGGTTGAGGTCATTGAACAGACGCTCATATCGTGTTAGTGTTTGCATTGAGGTGGATGTATTCGCTTACCATTTTGGCATTGAAAAGAAGACTTGATGTTGCAGGAATGTTCGCCTACCAACAGATCAACAAACGCTCGAGCGAGGAGGCCCTACTCCTGACTCACACTACTTTCGCTCAAGGGGGCAATAGTCACCATTTCTGCATGTTGATGCATCTACTTTAGCACAAACGTCGACGCGATTTGAGCATTTGTTCAACAACTCGAGCCTTTTGCCCTTAGGGACAATCTTGAGCTACTTGCTCGTCCCCGCTTATGTGTGCTTAAACCTTACCCAACAAGCATAGTTGTTAATAGGCATGATATAAGTTGTTATTATGCTCTTGTCACAACTAGCCCAACAGGCGACACCATCATATTAATCATAGTTAGCATCTCAACAATCATCGCCATCGTGCCCACCGTCACCAACACCCAATAGGAGAGCCCAACAAGGTAAAAAGGGATAACAAAGTGATTATGCCCCATTGTTCATGGATAAAATATCCTTGTTCGACCGACTATCCTCCCCAACGACGAAGGCCAAAGACATCGATTGTGACAACCTACTTGGCTACCGACGATGACTATGTTAAGTCTATCACCCTTGGATAATCTCATGCATACAGGTCTAGATCACATCACACTTACAAAATCATCAACGATATTTTCTCTTAATATTTTTTATAAAAAAATCATCTAAATAATTCAAAAATATCCTTGTTATAAGTTACCTACAATACAATGTACATAAGAATACTAATATTAGTAATGAAATCAGTTTCTTGATCTACTAATTGGAAAAATTCATAATTATCTCCGATCATTTTTTTTGTCATCGAAAAATTATTGATCTTTTTTTCTGGTCCTTAAAAAAGACCAACCTTCTTTCCACAGCTAAAAGAGAGAGAGAGAGAGAGAGTGGACTAAGAGGAAAGAGAAAGAAAATTTATATTAATGTTTGTCCACACAGCCTTAATGGCTTAAGTAATCGAAGCATGCGATACAATGTTTATATATATATTTGTATGATGAGCACGTAATGAAACCTTTAGTTATATGAATGTTGACTTGGAGGATCCAATTTTATTTAGTTGGATAAATAGTAGACCCAATTTTTATTTTAAATATTTTAATTTAAATCTAATTCATGATGCCATATAATATAACCATAAGACATGGGTCAAGGAGATGACATTCTCATCGTGGATTGTTTAGAAGTCAAACAAGATTTTTTTTTTTTATGATCTTAATAGCTACAAGCAACCAAAACTAATTGTCAACTATGAAGCACATTATATTAGACCACATCTCAATTCAACTACCGAATAAAGCACATTATTTCAAATTATATCACAACACATAAAGTAATATATGAGCCTATAAATAATTGATAAAACACTATATATATATATATAATTACACATAATAAGGTTAATAATTAAGGTTTGTGAGAATTTTAATTGATCGGGATGGAGTTATAATGTTTTTAGTTTAGTAAAAGACAGTATATTTTATTTTAAAAAATATTATTAATCAGTTCGATTGAATAAAAAAAATACTATAATCGATTCAGTTTTATCCTCAAAATTCGATTAATTAAGATTATAATTTGTTTGATTCGATCGTTTGAAAGGAAACCCAAAAATTAAGATCAACAATTATCAATGAGGATAATTTTATTAATTTTAGAAAAATGAGATTCTTTGTTAGGTATTTGGGGAAGGAAAACCCAAAACTTCATATTTTATTTTCCCCAAAATCTCCCATCGAGAGTGTTGGAGTTAAAAAAAAAAATATGGTCCTTTGGTTAATAAATAATTACGTACTTTTATTTATAGAAATAAGATTGCAAAACTCGATTTTTTTACCGTATTATTAAATTGCACCGTCGTGCGAATTCAGCGGCATTACTGCCACCATTACGAGGTGGTGAGAGTTGTTAGTGTCACCGAAACGCACCCCACCGCGATGGCCTCCAAAAAGGTGGCCTATCGGTTACCTTTGTCCACGTTAAACACGGGCGGTTACCCGATTCGGCGAAATGAGAGATTAGTTTTGGGATAGAGGAGAAGCGAAGTTTAGAGCGAGAGGGAGAGGGAGAGCGACAGAGAGAGAGAGAGGAACGGAATGGCACGGCAACGGAGCTTTAAAAAGGGTAGGGAGGGCAGTTCCCTTCTGGCGTCGGAGGAGGAGGAGGAGGAGAAGGAAGAGGAGAGGGCGGCTGGCGAGGTGGGTCCCAAACCTTCTCTCCAAGGTCGGTTCCATCAGACAGGGAGAGTGAGGGTGTGGGTGGCCGTGTGCTCCTCTCGCGGTCTTTGCCGATCTCCAGGATCTGGTCTCTTTCGGAGAATTGTTTCTTCTTCTCGCCTGTAATAGGTGGAGAAAAAGGGAGGGAAAAAGTGGCCTCTTTGTGGTCTTTGGCGTGATCGTGCCACCAATCCAGTTTTTGGGACCTCGTTTCTTTCTGCTTCCTGTCATCGTTTTGGGAAGAAAGAGTGGACCTTTGGCGTGTCTGCTATCTCGCAACCAGTAAAAGGTAATGGTGTTCCTGAAAAGCTTCTCCTTTTGCTCCCATTTCGATTTCCTTTTCCTTTTGTCTCCCTACGTTATTTTCTACTTTTTGCTTCTTCCATTTTGATAATTTTAGTTGTTGCTCCGTTTTTGTTTTTTTGGTTTTTAGTTCCTTATTATTTCCATTTGCTGCTATAACTGCGATTTAGTTTGTCCTGGAGCTGATTTTTCTGGGGAAAAGATGAAATCTTTGAGAAAGTTTTGTCCTTATCTATATGCTTTCAGTATTTGTTTCTGGGAAGAAAGTTAGTTTATATATAACCTAGTCTTCTTGGTTTGTGGCGGACGCGGGACAGCACCAAATGAATTAGGATTTGGTCTCACTCTCTAGTTTCTTTGCTGCTTGTCTGTTGAAGGTTCTCGCACAGGAGTGATCTAATAAAGATTACAATAGACCAAGAGGAGGGTGGAGATGGGGCAAAAAGGGAAGTGGGTTACTGCAGTCAAGAGAGCCTTGATCTGTAACTGCTGTCAAGGAGAACAAAGGGAGAATCTTGGTAAATCGAAGCATTCTGATCCACTCCCTGCAAAAGAAGTGGAGACTGCTGCTCATGATGCTGCTCAACCGCTGTCGCTGGCACCCATTGAGGGGGTTAAGCTGACAGAGATGGGGGATGGAGAGAGCAAGCATGCCTACTCGGTGGCACTTGCCAGTGCAGTTGCTGCGGAGGCTGCTGCTGAAGCTGCTGCGGAGGCTGCAGCTGTTGCTGCTGAAGCTGCAGCGGAGGTCGTCCGCCCCACCACCTCAATGACCAGGCTCTTAGGTGAATCAAGAGAAGAGATTGCAGCCATCAAGATCCAGGCTGCGTTCCGGGGGTGCCTGGTATAGTTTCTCGTTTCAACATTTTGTCTTTTTAGTGATTGCTTCATCATTAATTTCTCATTGGAAACAATGGTTAAGTTGCGAGAGAATATTATTTTGTTATTTTATATATTTTTAGAGAAACTGGACTGCCTTCTGTTCTTGTTGGAAGTGCAAATATCACCATTTGGTTGTCTTGAATATCATGGAACCTAGACATTCTTTTATTCTCTTTACATAATCGACTTGTTTTTTTTCCTTATAATTTCCCTATTTTAGCTTTTGTTCATTGGTGATAAATGGTCCTATCCATTTAACTATCTGCTCTATGTTTTTCTGTATCTCCCTTTACTAAAGAAGGTCAGCAAACCATTATGTTTTATTGATACTCTATTTACATATTAGCAGGCATATACAGCTAATTTACTTGACTTTTTGACATCCACATTGGCATATAGTGCAAAACTGTGGATGTGTTGGGTTCAAAAGCTTTATAATGGGAACTCTATGGTCATAATTTTCCCTTTAGCAATGAATGCCAAATTTGCATCTCACACTTTTTTAATATCCAATGTCATTTAGGTTTTCAGATCCAAAGCCTTGTCCATTTGACTTACTAACTTGTTCAAATGAAATTAAAATTGTTTAAACAAGTTCAAGAAATCATCAAATTATCATGAAATATAAACCGTTATACATACATACAAAGATAAAGCAGGTTTATATCAAGTTCTTCGTGCCAGCACCAATTCACGAGCATTGAATTAATTGGGTTAGACCTTTCTTATTTAGAGCTATACTTAGACCTGCACATTCATCTTGCATTGAATAAGTTCATGTGTTTCTGCACTTATCATCTTGATGCTCCTTTACTATCTTATGATCTTATGCTGGTCTTCAATTGTTGGTGATATGATCTATTATTATTTTGTTGAAAATTTTATTAAGGCAAGAAGAACACTACGAGATTTGAGAGGATTTGTTAGGTTGAAGAGATGGGTTGATGGAAATTCTGTCAAGTCTCAGACTACTAACACATTGCACTGCATGGAAACAATGGCAAGAGTTCAGACACAGATACAATCAAGGAGGATCAGAATGACAGAGGAAAACCAGGCTCTTCAGAGGCATCTGCAACGGAAACATGAAATTCAACTAGCAAAAATAAAGGTGAGCATGCATTTTGTCACTATCTGCAATATCATTTTACACACCATTTGATGCTTTGATTCAGAAAGGTAAAATTGTTTGAAGGATTGATAATGGTTTAGATGTAGTGAAGGATGGTCTAAGTGATTGATGATACCTGTTCAATGTATAGAATTGGATATACCAGATCTGCTACAGTGTTCGCATTGGTTGTGCTGTGGTGATGCATATGAGATCTGCATGTTCTGAAAACTGTGATGAATATAAATTCCAGGAAGGAAACCAGTTTCACCATGCTACTTCACAAGAGCTAAGACTTGGACGTTAGGAAATAAACTAGCAACTACTTTTACATGATTTACTAATCTTCAATCAAATCCTGTGGTAGACTTTTTGCTTTTACTTGATTTTATTTCTAAAATTTTTAGATGGTGAACTGCCTTGTATCTAGGGTTGATAGTGGTGCCGATTGGGGCCAAGTTTTGTCATTTCCAAACTCGCCCATACATGCTCTGTTCCTTCATCAGGGTTATATTGTGTTTCGTAGGGTAGATTGTATTCTGTAAAATGGTTAGAAGTTGGACTAGGTTTGGGTCGAGGCGCAGGTTGGTTCAGGTCTAAATTGAATTTTCACCATTGATTTTATGCAAAATTTAAGTTCCCTTTAAAAACATCTTAAAATGTTGTTCATCCAGCAAAAACCCATGAAAACTAGCGCAGGTTCCAGTCAGCAACACATGGATTGGTCCCAATTTCTCAGGTCTGTCTACCTGTATCCTTGAAAGGTGGGTAAAGCCCTCAAATTTCACATGTCATTTCTAACAGTAACTCTTGTAACCTAGCAGTCATTTCATGACGTATTACCTACAAATTACGTGCTACTAAGACAATGAGTCAAAGCAAGTGCAGCGAGTCATTTTTTCAGTATCTTGTATAGGTTACTTTAAATTACCTAATACGAGATACCTAAGAGCCTCATTGCTTTCTTTCAGTATCGTTGTTTCTTTAAACTAATTTCCTTCCATTATATTACACGGATTCGAACATGATATTTATCAATTGCGCATTATGCTAACCACAAGATCTTTGTTGCCGTGGACTAGCTCACTTATGAAACTAACAAAAAAGTATCGATGAGCCCCATGCTATTGCTACAAATATATTTATTGCATCCATAGTTTGAATTTGATCATAATATTCTACTTTATACACCTATTGCTAGTCTGTTTCATTATATTGTTTGATTTAGAGAGAGGAAGTTATCAATGGCAGAACTCATGTTGCTCATCTTTTCATCCAATCTAAATTTTGCCATGTGGACTTATGGTTAATGGCCATTGACAGATCAGAGAGGAATGGGATGATAGTCTTCGGTCCAAAGAGCAAATTGAAGCAAATATACTGAACAAACAAGAAGCTGCTATAAGAAGAGAAAGGGCACTAGCTTATGCATTTTCTCATCAGGTAGTAGGCATTTTGATCCCTAAATGCATCTACGATCTTCTTGCTACCTCAATTCTCAACTTTCTTAATCTCACTATAATTGTGGATTATTTTTAAACTGGGCATTCATACTATTCTTTGCTTTTCCTACTAGTACTTTCTGTAAGTTTTTATTCAGTAGCCTGAAATGTTTTTATCCGTTTTCTCTGGCACAGTGGAATAGCTCTTCCAGATCCTCGACTACGGTTCCCACAGACCCGAGCAATCCACAATGGGGTTGGAACTGGTTGCAACGCTGGATGGCAGCAAGGCCGTGGGAGACTCACAGAACGACAGAGACCAAGGATGATGCCACCATGAAGATAGGCAACTGCAGCACTGTAGGACAGACAATGAAGCGCCATGACACTAGCATGGAACACACCCCATCAGCAGCTCAGAAATCAAGGCGGCCTCCCAGCCACCAGTCACCTGCAACTCCACAGTCTAAGCAATCATCTATCATGAACAGAAAGAAATCAGTGAGCCCGATAATTAGTCAGTGCTCTGCAGATGATGACTCTAGGAGCATGCTCAGCCTGCAGTCTGAGCAGCCAAGAAGGCACAGCTCATCGACGAGAGACAATGAGAGCCTGGTGAGCTCGGTGTCCCTTCCAAGCTACATGGCATCCACAGAATCAGTGAGAGCCAGGTCTCCCTTCCTTAGCCCGCAAAGTGATAGACATGGAACTCTTAAGGGGAGATTAATTTGCTCGGTGAAGAAGAGGCTTTCTTTTCCCATGGCTGACATGAACAGTATATCACCTCCTGCAAGAATTCCCAAGGTAGAAATTTCCCCAGTGAAGGATGTAGCTCTCCAGAAGGAACAAGAAGCCAACAATTGAGAGAGCCTTGGTGGTTTGTGGTGACACAGCATTAGCTACTAAGTGCACTGTTGTATGTGTGGGGATTGTTCTTGAGGGTTGTGTTCATTGTTGTTGATATGGCTTGTTAGAGAGCTAATGGGGAGCGATTTGGCTTTTATCGCCTTCGATCTTTAGCGAGAGATTGTCCATCAGAAACTGGTTTGTAATTCCATCCATTGCTGAAAATGTTCTTCACCATTTGTTTCCATTTCCCTCCACAGAAACTGTCTTCTAGAGATCTAACCGTGAAAGAATTGTTTGGTTTTTAGATTGCCTGATGAACTTTTGGAAGCTGACGAGCTTTTAAGATCATTCTCATGCACGATGGAATCTTTGAAAGCCTTGCCATGGGTGCTCGAGAATTATCGTCTCGTCCACTGCCCTCCACCTCAAGAACGGCATGGTCTTTCTGCTTCGAGGAATACCTAAGTTACCTACCCACGTTGCGGGGCCCATCATCCAAGTGGATGCCGACCTGTCCTTACAACTGTTGTGTGAAACCGGATAAATAATGTCTATATTTTATCCACTGCGATACCTGTACTGTGATTGGTCAGAACGTAGTCGTTTACTGGGACCCAAGAGTTTTATCAATGAAGTGGCAGCTAAATTAATAGGTGAATGGCTAAAACTTTTTTTCTCTCTTTCGAGAGGGTGTCTACATTTATCGATGCTTATATTTTAAAAAATTATATTGATATTAAAGAAGGTCAAACATATAAGTTTATTTATGCTAATGATATCAGTTATATCAATAAAAATATAAAAATAAAAAATATAAATATAATTTTAATGTTTGGTGGTATACAACATTAGTAGTGGCGGACGATGACGTTGCTAGCTTCGATGCCAATGCATTTTGTTTGGCCATCTTCAACAACATTAAGGTCTGTTCTCACCGTGACACCACCTACCTCCACGAGGAGCATGTTGTCGATCCCATCATTGCCCATTCTAAGTCACTCTGCATTTGCGTCAACATTGACGTAGTTGTCGCTCAGAAATTGCATCAACATCAACGCAAATGGTGGTGGCCGCTCCCCATTCCCCCACTACTCCACCATCCCATTCTCTCGGGAGTAGCACCCTTGGAATCTCCAAATCCCTCCTCACTCAGTCGTAGTCGTAGTTGAGGATGCTTTTGCCCATCCCCTTCCCTTCGCTGGTTAGCTCCCACTCGGAACTCTCCACCATGTGCAAGAAGCGCTTCGCCACCTCCCTCGACCTGCTCGCGGCCATGCTTGCCCTCTCTCACAATGGCGATGATATGGACGAGCTCAGTTAGTGCCCAACATCGTGTCATCCATTGTTGATCGGCTCTAGCTCTTTGACTTGTACGACTCCTGTAATGTGGCATGATTCATCTTGGATGACATAGTTGGCCTCCTTCGAAGCGGGTCATTGGGTTTCCTCAGCAGCCAACTCAATCCAAACAACATTTGACGCATTTACATCAGTGCTGATGCAATTGTCGAGCGATATTGCTATGCATATGTATTGACACTGATGTAGATGCCAAGTGGCCCTTTCGATGCTCGACTACTGCATCGACATTGACGCAGATGAAGATGCAGAGCAGTGAAAAGTTTGCTTAGCGAGAGGTGGTGCTAGAATTGATGCGATAGCGGGGGGAGTAATAAGAGCTATGGGAACCCAACTTCAAGTCGAGACTATGAGCCGCCTAATGGGACAACGACGAGGCTACCACCATTTTCATAGTAAACATCGTGGCGGCCACCACCAAACGTAGATGTAGCGTGAGACGAGGGACAATAAGATCGTGGAGGCAGATGATATCATGATGACAGTTAACCTTATCATCGTCGGAGACGATTAGACAATTATGTCGGTGTCGATGCTAGTGGCACAAATATCCGTCACAACCGATGTCGTCTATTATCAAATATTTAAAAAAAATTAAATTTTTTTATATTTTTATTAATTAAACTGATGTTATTAGGATAAATAAATTCAGATATTTTACTTTCAGTTATTAATATAATTAGGACGGTGTAGGTAGCTAAAGAGGTCGAAATAATATGTGATTAGCTCACCCAAACAAGAGGGGGAAATAAGAGCTTTTTGCGGTTTGTGGTTTCCCGTTTGTTTTTGATCTGTCGATCTCGAGTAGGATGGCCAGGGGAAGCTCGCAGTCGCAGACGGCGTCATCGGCGGCCACGGTGGGACCTAGGGGGACGCCGGCGGCTGCTGCGGGAATGAGGAGGCGGAGGCTGGGCGGCGGCGCGGGAGGTAACAACATGCTGCGCTTCTACACCGACAACGCCCCCGGCTTCAAGATGACGCCCACAGTCGTTCTGGTTATGAGCCTCTGCTTCATTAGATTCGTCACCGCCCTGCACGTCTTCGGCAAGCTCTACCGCTTCCGCTCCTCTGGCCGATCTTAATCCGCCGCCGACCTATCTCCGGAGAAACTGTGTAAAACTTCACGTAAGCTTGCTTTGTGTTTGCTTTCGTCTCCTTGTTAGATTCAGTCTGGCTTTTTTGTTCTTAGGGTTTGATGGAAGAGTACCTCTGCAATCGAGTTACATCTCTTCTTAATTGTTGTAGTCTCTAATCATTGATGCACTAATTTGTGATCGATTTTTTGGGAAAGATGACTGCTTTCTCTTATTCTTCTTGTTCTCGTATTCATCTACAGATATGCCCGATCTCTTTCCCAGATTGCGCAGACATATAATTAGATGAAGTCAGTTGCATAACAATCATCGACGAGTAAATTACCCTTATGTGAAAACATAGGAGTTTTATGATACAACCCTTAGCTTGCATTTAAATTTGGAGCCATTTTCTGCTTTGAATTGCTTGGTCAAGCCTTTTTCATCTTGTTCCCAAGATTAGCTAAAAGTTGCTACTGTTGAAATGCCTAATTATTTCACCATGGATTGGTTGAGGGATCCTTTTGAGGGCTCATTTTGGAGAGTGTTAATGAAGCTGATAATAATATGTTGCTAAAAATGCTGAGATGAACTTGTGAAGTTATCGCTTCGGTAGATGATAAAATGCGAGAGAAATGCTTATGATGTTATATACATACGCTAGGAATACCTACAAATACATAGTTAGACGAGGTCAAGGGATTACTGTTAGCGGTATTAATGGTACAAGAAGAGGTAAATGAAGACTTTAAAAACTTTAACAGAAACTATATATAAAGATTTAAGCATTATTAAACTCATTACAGATCTCAGTGACGACAAAAGATCCATCTTGTCGACCGCAATAATTGGGACTTTACAGCTTTTTTGTTGTTTTATAATAAGATTCACTTTGGAAAAACTGGATAACAGAGAGATTAATTGACACAGTATTTCAGATTAATTGATCATTTTCGTTATGTCCTCCAATTCTTCAAGATCATGATACGGTTTATAACATGAGTAGTTTTTGCTAGCTTTAGCCCTTTCATAATAGAAAGCCTTGAATGTCTTGGATGTCGAAAGGGTAGCATAGAGTTGGGGAGATTATTAAGATTGAGGCATTCTGCCTACCTTCCATCTTCGGAAATGCAACCTGAAATCAATTTTTCTATGTTGAATGAATTTAATATTACTAGGCTCACTGTTTTGATAAGAGCCCTTACTTTGGACAAATATGTATTGTAGAATAATGATCTTTTTGCTCATGTTGTTCAGTGCAATTATGGTACTTTGTGATTTAGATGTTGGTTCAAAATCTCTTCCTGCTTGTTCTTGAAGTGAGCTCTATGGACTCTCACATCCAGACCCAAATCCATGTTGGATATGGATCTGCATATCTGCATGTCATAGACTTAATCGCGCCCTTAATTATACTGTTCCAACATCAAATGGTTTTCCAATCTGATAAGTGATCCTTCTGTGATGATTCTAAGGCTTCTTTTGGCTTCTCATAGTTGGCATTTTACAGTATTTTGTTTCATTTATCGAATCCGATGCCTGAATCCATGTTCATTATCATATCCATGTCCATGCAACATTCATGACATCAATAATCATTCAACCATGCTACTTACTCACTTACACTAAAAAGATATTAATATTTATGACTGCTAATATGTCTGCAATTTCAAGAATGAACCTTCCAAATTCATCATCGCATTGTCGATGGTGATGACAGGTGAATAAGCTTTCTGAAGAATCTTTTTCTTTTACTTTGTTAGAATTTGTGTTTTGGTTTTACATTTACTTTTTTATGGTGCAAACCATGTTACCCTTTGTCATCATATTATCTATGTCAGTTTCCATTTTTTTCAACAACATATACTATTTGTCAAGGAAACCTTAGTATTATAACATGCTTATAGTGTTGATAGTGCTGATGAGATGGTTGAGATGGATGTTTATAAAATACACATGGTCATTACAGAGCATCTGATTGTATACAACTTGTTGGAAATCCATAGAACATTAAATCTATGTGGTAATATGGGTTTGGTGGATTAACTTGCCACCTTCTTCCTTTTGTTCTCGGACAGATGTTTATTATGATGACATGTTTGTTTGTTCTGCTCACTTCTTCTTTTAGCTTCCTTTTCCTCCTCTGCATTCATACTTCCTTATCCTTCGTCTTCTTCTTCAGCTTCTTGTAATCAAGGACCAACACCGGATGAACAATGCATGCCGATCTTGATGCATCAATCCCAGGAGTGGAATTGGGTTTTTGGTGAGACTGCACTGCTTTGACTTCCATGTTAGCTTTTCGGCTGCCTATGACATGGATCATTTTTTTTCTAATACTTTTATTTCTTATTTGGAGCAACAGTTGCTTTGATTGTTGTAAGTCCCTGTTGCCTACAGGCGGAATATTATTGATAATTACCACTTTAAGGAAATTTAAATTAATTTATACTATCGTACTATCATCGTACTATATTTCTGTAGAATTGAATAATTAGAATTTGTAAATCCAAATCAAGACAAAATTACTACTCACTTTTCCGCTTTTTGTCAGGCTTAATCCCATCCATCCATCCATCCATCGATGAAGGTGGTGATGCGAGCCCACGTGGCCTACCTGCCTGACCAACTATTACCACCCGCAAGCTACGTCTCCTCTTCCGCCCAATGCCATCTCGATCTCCTCATTCGAGTCGCTATATTTCGAGAACCGCCTCGTCCCTTCTCCTCGGTAGTCACTTGATCTCCTGTTTCTCGATCCCGAGAGAGAGCGCATCGAGAGGAGGAAATCGAAGATGGAGGTTCGGAACGTGGACAACGCGGCCGCAATTCCGCCGTCGCCGGCCATCTCCTCCAAGCAGTCCAAGCCTGCGCCCATTCCCGTCGACACCGCCTCAGTCTCGTTGAGGTCGAAACCCTTCTTCTCGTTCGTTCTTTGAATTATTTCTTTGGTTTCGTGGTCTGATCGGGCTTCTAATTGTTGTTTCTATTTGCAGGCTTCACAAGGAGTTGATGGCCCTGATGGTGTGTTTCTTCTCTTACCCCTCCCTTTTGTCTAGTGCGTAGCTCTGCAAATTTCTCTTCTTCTCCGTGTATCAGAGAATTCAGGTTGTTTTCATTTAATTCTTATTAGGAAAGATGATACCTCATTGTCATAGATTACAATTCATGCAGAGGAACTGAGCACCATAACTTAAGTTTAGAAAGGGTCCAATACATGCCTTAACATTTCCTCTCAAGTAAGCCGGTTTAGCCTTTGAAAAAGAAAAAGAACAAAAAACAAAAACCTATTTAGGGTTTAGGTTTGACGTGTGAACTGAACGAAGACCAAATGTATGATGCAAGCCCAAACGAAGAAAGGGCATTACATGAATATTTTTAATTAAACTCAGGAAAAGGACAGAGACATGTCATGACTTGCCCTGAGGCCATCTGAAAAAGTTGACTAGGTGATAATAAATCACAAAAGTTTAAACCGTTAGAAAGGAGTATAATATATACTTTAATAATAGGCATGGCTAGCCTTGCTAAATTTCATGATATGGGATTTATGAATTTATAGGTCATCTCTTAGATAGAAACTCGGGAATCCTCCTTCAAATACAATCTGGTCTATTCCCAGTTTGGATTTTTTTTTGGGTGTGTTTTTGGTTTCACATTATTGCTGGTGTCTTATAAATCTATGTAGACTGTAGTTGTTATCTTACTACTCGATCTAAAAATTTTGAAAATAACCTAGAGGCTTTAGATAAAGGCTAATTATGTACTAACTTGATGTTCAATATGATCAATTGAACATAAGACATTTGAAATTTGTTGATATAAAAATTGGATTGTCATATATGGCTATTTTATCATCTATGCTGTTGTGGTGGTAACAATAATGATCACTGCAAAGTACTATATAATGATCTTTTGTTATAATATGTCATCAAAGCATTTTTAACACTCTAGGACTAAGTTATAACTTGTACCCTCCCTTGATGTACTGTTAATAATGGTACACTCTGCTGGATGGGTCACAATTGCACGTGTGTGTGTGTGTATGTAGACCTTCTTCAGACCTTTAATTTGTTACTATCTGCATTCCAATTATCTGACACAAGATTGTTTGATATTCGATACATTAGTACTGTATGTTTTCTATTCATCTTTCTAATGAATAACTTCGACATATAAAACCGTTAATTTCAACTAATTACAATGATCGATATTTGATGAGTACTAAAAATAATTTGTTGTTAACTTAACAAATGTCTACAAGTAGTTGCCAAAATGAAGATTGATATTGGCCATCCTTGCAGATGTTGTATATATATATATATATATACACACACATATGTATGTATGTATTATATATATATATATATATATATATGTGTGTGTGTGTGTATGTATATGTATACATGTATATATTTATATACATACATATGTATAATATGTGTGTACAACATCCCCAAAGATAGATAGTTTCAGTCTTCATTTTAGCAACTACTTTTAGATGTTTGTTAGGTTAGTGACAAATTATTTTCAGTACTCATGAAATATGGGCCATTGTAATCAGTTGGAATTAATGGCTTCACATGTCGACGTTATTCAATAGAAAGATGAATAGAAAACAGATAGTACTAACATATCAAATATCAAACAGTCTTGTCTCAAATAATTGGAATGCAGACAACAACAAATTAAAGGTCCGAAGCAGGTGACAAATGGATAACTTGCAGCATTGTGGTTGTGATGCTCACCCTGACATTACTTTTCTGGGAGCAAGCAAAGTTAGCCACAAGTTAAGAAGGAGATGGAAGTAGTTTGCCAATTTCAAGAAAAAAATCACCTACAAGGAGTTCAGTTCAAGATTCACTAACTACAAGCAGTTAGTTTTGAGCCATTAAATTCACTGATTTCAAGACAATAGCACTGGTCATTTTGTGTAGTCAGCTTCCTGTTAGCTTTTGGAAAGCTGACTATCAATAGATGAGAATTCTCGGATATGCAAATGTTTTAAGCTCACTTATCTTGCTTATTCCAATGAGTGTTATTATATGAATTAATATCTTTTCCATATAGGCAACAAAAGAGCTATGACCCACTAAGAATATTTAATATGGTTCCATGTTATTGCTAAAAAAGAACCTTTTCTTGTCATGCAATTATGAAATTCCTTTTCCGATGAATAATTTCATTTAGTGCATTTGAATAATTGTTAAATATTTGTTTACTTTTATGGGTTTCCCTCCAGTGATGTTGCCTTTTTCTTTTTTGTGTGTGTATGATCATTTTGTTGATGCATAGATGAGTGGAGATACTGGAGTATCAGCATTTCCTGAGGGTGAAAACATCTTCTCTTGGGTTGGTACCATTGAAGGAAGCATAGGAACTCCATATGAAGGCTTGTTGTACAAGCTGTCACTGAGGTTCCCATTTGACTATCCATTTAAGCCACCCCTGGTTAAGTTTGAAACTCCATGCTTCCATCCAAATATTGATCAATGTGGCAACATTTGTTTAGACATCCTTCAGGTACTCTGATATTTGGGTTTACGATCAGCAAACTACTACGCTAATGGCCTAATGCAATGCACTGCACTTGTGTTCATGATATATTCTGTACTCTGATCCAGGACATGTGGTCTTCCGCATATGATTGCAGAACAATCTTGTTATCTGTACAGAGCTTGTTAGGAGGTATGGAATCTTTCTATGATTTGTGATGGGAATACCGCCATCTCATTCAACTGAATGCCCCATCTTGTTAACTTTGGATTATTTTCATTTGCCACAGAACCCAATAATGAAAGTCCTCTCAACAGCTATGCTGCAACACTGTGGAGCAACCAAGAAGGTTAGTATGTTCTCTCTGGCCTTACTTTTTTTGCGACTATATTGATCCATCTTAGTATTCTACTATACATAAAACATTCCAACTTTAGCCAAGATGCATCCTGAAGTTTGAGCAATAAGCTTCTTTCTGGATGTTTTGCGGGTAACCAGTCTGAAATAAATTCTACTTAAGAAACAAAGGCATGGTGTTCATGGTTCATGATCAGTTGATTGGTGCATTATGATAAATTGCTCCATTTATTTAGTTTGTGGACAATAGACTTATTTAGGTTCTGGTAATAAATTATCCAATTCTTCAGCACTTAAAATGTGGTGGATCTGACTTATACTGATGTTATGTCCTACCAGATTACAGGAAGATGGTCCACAAACAGTACATGGGTAATATCTGAATGCGACTGCATCAAACCTACTGTAATATCTGAACCATGCCATTGGATAAGCTCTTTCAAGAGCTTATCTTAGTACATCTCTCTCTCTCTCTCTCTCTCTCTCTCTCTCTCTCTAAAGATAACACCCTATATCTGCTTTTCTTTTTTCATTAACTCGGAACATAAAGGGAAATATCATATATGGATTGGGTAGTTACAATCATATCATAATGCTCATCAACTTCTATGTTTCGATTCTATTTTGTTGCATCATCTAATGTTGCACACTGCATTAGTGTTTTACTTGGATGTGCTTCCCGTCAAATTTTCTAGGCAAATTTGTTGGGTTTTACTTCCTAGTTGTGCATTTTACCGCCCCTGTCGGCTCTTCTTCCTAGGTCTTTCTCTCCTCCTTCAATCTCCTCCTACCTCTCTAGCTTCGCCTCCATCTTGCCTTTCCTCTGTCTCCTCATTTGTCTTTCCCTACTTTGTCTCCGCCTTCACCTTCTCTCTCCTTTGCCTTTCTTCTTCTCTCCTCTTTTCTCAATTTAGGGTCAGTTGGCTTCTCAAAAGGGGCACAATTTGGAGACTTTGAGAGGGTTATTTAAAGCTGAGATAAAGGTGAAGTTGGAGAGTCCTAATATAATTAAGATTTGTTTAGGGCTATCACATAGTCTTATCCGATTATAACTAGGATAATAGGGTTATCTTAGTCTTATTTTTACTAGGATTGAGAATGAGATTGAGATGAATGGGAGTATGGTGATATGGGTTTAGGGGTTGTTCCATAATCTCTAACAAGTAATTTGTATAGATCTTATTTATTCGACCTACCTAAGTTTTTAAATGAAATGATACTGATAAAACATTAAATGATAAACCCCATATGATCTCGAACTGATCATCCTGAATTGAATTGACACACTATAAGCCCAATAAAAAAAGTCACTCATCTAGCAGAAAGGAAGCTCACACTGAATTAGACATAATATTGAGAAAAAAAGAAAAGCATAGGGATGGTGGAGGCTCCAAGCTTTAGAAAAGCAGCAAAAACCATTGAAAACCGATGATAATTCATCTTTCAAGATGGTGATTGGACAAAATGGAAACACGATGAAGGCTTGCAGATTTGTGTGTCAAGTTTTTCTTCGATCTTCCCAAAAGATACTGCTGCCCACATTTTACTCAGGCAAACCTTTTCATCAGCACCACCACCACCACCACCTGTTGATTCCATTGTTTATTCTTTTTGCTGCATGGTGGATCTTATTTTTCTGGATAACATTTAGGATTTAGAACGCATGATGGAACTTTAAATCTGAAGGAGAACTTTCACCCCACCAGCAAGACAAACAACACTTCACAGTGCTCCCAGCTACTTTTGATCTGACCAGCTAAATCGGGATCCTGGATTCCACTCTGTAATGTTCAATGGAAGGTCTATGGAATCTCGTCGTCTGTCATGAGGTGCTGCAGGTGATGATTCCCTCCCTCCACTCTTAGAGAGAAGGTTGCATCTGGCCAGGTAGAAACCATTCATGATTCGATCGCTCTCCATGAAGTCATTACAACTTCAAGGTGGTGATTGATTGCTTCCAGAGGATCACAGGTGTTTGGCCTTTGGCACATGTCAACTTGATCTGATTGCAGCAGGCTCCACAAGATTCAACTGTCTGGCCCAAATGTGTAGGCCAATTTATGGCACTAACCCTGTGGAAAAGGAACAGCCCTACAGATCAACTTGCTTGCTTTGACCTGCCTTGGAGAAAGTTGAAGGTGAAAGCACCAAAGAAGAAAAATGAAGGCCTAAAACTTTACAGAAGGTTCTGCTTCCATTTCAATTCTTCTTCTCTCTCTCTCTCCTGTGTGATATAGTGGAGGAGACATCAAAAAAAGGTGCAACAACTCTTTTTGAGAGTGGGGTTGGTCCCTCGTACACATTCATTGCACACACTAGCAGCCTGTGTCATCTCGTCTTTCACATCTACCCCACCCATTTCCTCTCCTCACCAGCAGGCAGGCATGTTCCACTGAGAACCAAGGTCTATTCATTGAATTCCTACACCTGCATGACACTCTCAAATGGACAAGGCATATATGCTGCTTTTTGTGCTATGAGATCTTTCCACAGCATATGTTCTTCCCCCCTTGCATGATTTATGAGATGAAATTCTTGCTGCTGAGCAGGAATTCTTACACCTGCAGTGCTCTCAACTAGTGGATGAATTCTTTCTTGTTGCTTCAGCTTCAGAGAATGTTAGGCATCCAAATCTAATGAATGGCATGGAGCATCTTCTTCTGACATTAGACTTCCTCCCACACTATACTGGTCGGTCCTCTTGTATGAATCTGTTCTTTCATGGCTGAGGAGATGATTTCTTTTTCTACAGATACAAAATTGCCTCTGGGCATTCATATTTGACTTTTAGAGTTCATCCTAATCTGCATGCATGAACAAAACCAATCTGTTTCTGTTTTCTTCCTACAAACTTAGGAACACAAAAAGACATGTTTTTTGAAAACAACGACAGGCCGTAATCTCAATCATCGTTTTTGTTTATTTTTTTCGAAAACAGGAAGCACGCAACAAAAACACCGCCCAAGGGATGGATGATAAGCATGGGTGACAGATGGGAAGGGAGGGGAGGAGGTACCCAACGGAAGCCTGATGCAAGTAGCTAGCTAGGTTTTTGTTTTCTGTGGCCTTTACAAGTCAGAGAGAGAAAGAGAGAGAGAGAGAGAGAGAGAGAGAGAGGAGGACAAGTGCGCGTCAAGGGAGAAGTCCATTTCCAAAAGGCATCACAGTCATCATCATCCCTGGAAAGCGCATCCGCACTGCACTGCTGAGAAGGATTTGATGTCGAAGGAGATGTTGATTGGCGTTGAGTGTCTGCTTTTGCTTCCTTTTAATGCTGTTCAGAGTTACAAGAAAGGAAGGGACGCACTCCCCAACCAATAAAGCGCAAGAGAGTTAGTATGATGCATCAAAGATTAAGATTAAACAACAGACAAGTCGAATACTCAAAGCAAAAGATTCACGGAAACAGCAGTCCACTTGCATGAAATGTATCAAACGTAAATCTTATATCTCTTCTTTTCTGTCGCAGGAAAATAATTAATGCCCAAGAAAAGGACACGATTACAGTGCGAGGAAATTGTTTATGATGATCGTCAAGTGACAGTTATCATTGTTGGTGGTGGTGGTGGTGGCAGTGTAAGCCGGCCTCTGAAACGCTGGGGCGCAGAGTCTCTCTCTCTCTCTCTATCTTCTTTCTTAAAGTCAATGGAGACTTCGTCATCACTCAAAAGTTGGTGTGCCCACCTGCATCAGTAAAGGAGAGGGAGGGCGTGAGCGGGACCGGCCGGTGTGGGAAGAGACAAGGAGAGGAGGACACGAACCTTCGTCTCGGTTCCCATATGGTTTGGTCATCTCCGGGGGGAGGGGGGAGGAGAGTATGGCTGGGCCCTCACCCTCCCGTGGGGTTCACCTCGACTGCTTTATATCTCTCAAGGTTTGATGAGGACGAATCGGCACATCACCCCTTGAACATTCGTGCGGGTGAGTCACCCATGCTCTCCCTTGCCGTGGAAAGGAAGGACTCTTCCTGCGCGAGCTGAAACCGGCCGCTGGACCGGCGGTTCCGCCATCCGCAGCAGCCGCCCTCAGCATCTCCTCCCTCACTCACCGACTAGAGACCTATTTCCGGTCCAACGAGCGGGGGCAACGAATGGCAGCAGCGCCCGCCGCTGGTGGTGATAGCTGTGAGGAGCAACGCCGTGTGGGGCCCGCCGGCCATTCTGCTCCCCCGTTGGTTGCAAGCCGCGGGGCCCGCCGTTCTCCCCCGTCTCGTCGCCAGTGATAATTAAACTGGAGGAGTCCCAAATGCGATCGCCTCTCTCTACTCTCCTCCGTCTTCTCTCGTCTTCTCGTGGGTGGTCGTCGTGTTCTTGTTCTTGCTAATTGCTATTATTGTACTCTGCGGAGCACTCCCTGGAGAATCAATCTTGCATTCGAGAAGGGGTATATGTTTATTACTTGGGCTTTAGTTTTCAGTAGACTATACGTTAGCTTGGTCGAGGCCGGAATGCCGACGCCAGTTAGTAACGCGCGCGCGTGCCTCGCGGCCGAGGCGGCTGCGGCACTCGACGGCGCCGTGTCGGTCGCCCTCCGCCGCGCCCACGCCCAGACCACGTCCCTCCACGTCGTCTACGCTCTCCTCCTTACTTCCTCCTCCTCCTACCCCTCCCTCGCAGCCGGAAGAGGCGCGAGTGGAGGCTCGCGTGCCCCGTGTTCGATCCTTGGTGTCGCGCTCTCACGAGCCCGGAGCTCCGTATATTCGCCCAGGCTACAGTTCAAGGCGCTTGAGCTCTGCTTCGGAGTGGCTCTCGACCGGCTGCCGTCGTCGTCGAGCAACACGCAAGCGGTGGAGGAGGGTGGCGGCGGTGATGAACCGCCGGTTTCGAACTCACTGATGGCGGCGATCAAACGGTCGCAGGCGAGCCAGCGGCGGAATCCGGAGACGTTGCACCTGTACCAGCAGCAGCAGAGCCCCGGCGGCGGCGGCGCATTGTCGTTCTCCCGGGTGAAGGTGGAGCTCCAGCAGCTGGTGCTCGCGATCTTGGATGACCCCGTGGTCAGCCGAGTGTTTGGCGACGCCGGATTCCGCAGCACGGACATCAAGCTCGCCATTATCCGCCCCCCGCCGCCCATCCTCCGCTTTCCCCGAGCCGCACGATGCTCCCCGCTCTTCCTGTGCAATTTCTCGGCCGGGGATGGATTCGAGACAGCGCTCACCTCCCGGGAGCTCATTTTCCCCTTCCCCACGGCCGCCGCGCAGCTCTGCTCCGACGGCGGCGGCGAGAATTGCCGGAGGATAGGGGAGATCCTCGCTCGTAAGAGCAGCGGACGGAATCCGATGCTGGTCGGAGTTGGCGCCGCCGAGGCAGCTCGAGACTTCGCCCAAGTAGTCGAGCGGCAGAATTGGGCGGTTTTGCCGCCGGAGCTACATGGAATAAAGCTTGTTAACATCGAGAAGGAGGTGGCCGAGCTCAGTACTGGCGGCTGTGATCAGCTGGCGGTTGGCATTCGGCTGGAGGAGATGGAGAAGAAAGCAGAGTCACCAGGTGCCATCTTGAACATTGGGGACTTGAAGAGAGCAGTGGAAGGCTGTGCTGAATGCAATGATAAGGAAAGCTGTTTGGTTTCAGAGGTCACCAGATTGTTGGAGGTCCACCATGGGAGGTTGTGGGTGATGGGATGGTCGGCGACGTACGAGACATACATGAACTTCTTGTCCAAGCATCCAATGCTGGATAAAGATTGGGATTTGCAGTTGTTGCCAATCACTTCAGTGAGGACTGGAATGGGTAGATCACTTACCTCAAGGTGGGTGGATCACTGACTTCGCAGTTTTAAGCTCTTAAATCTTAGTGCTGGATTATCTTTATTAGTTGAACATAATATTGCTTCTCATTCTTAGTCTCTTTTTCCAGCTAAGTCTTATTCTACTTACTTTTGAAAATGAACCTAACTCATGAGCAATTTCTAAATTGTGTATGTTACATCAAGGATTATAAGTTCTTGATATGCTCATGAAAGCTTTTGGCTCTTAGAGACTGAGGTTTGTCATGCTTAAACAAAAGGAAGAATTAAAGATTCCATACTTAGTGCTTAAAGCAAGACACATGACAATGAGAGTACTATAGTTTCAATAGTTAGGTGTATGATAATACAGTTTGAAGGATTATAGAACACTGTTTTTTTTTGTGTTTTTTGGCTTTTGACAAGTTGGAGATTAAAGTATAACATCATACACAACAAACAGTTTGAATCCTGTTCTGGCATTAGATGCTGAAATCTGGACAAAACAATACCTCACTGTCTTGATCCAAAGTCTCTTCTGTGTGGTATACCCAATCCATTTGATCATTTTACAGACTTTAGAAGCCTGGATCTAGTACAATTTTGAGAAACCTAATGCTGAATGATGATTTAAACTCTCTCCCAGGTACCTTCGAAACAATTATGTTTGGATGTTTAATTCTAACAACAGTATGCTGCCTGGAAAAGGTACAAGAAAACCAAACTTTTATCGAGTGTGATTTAAGCAAACCAAACTTTTATCGAGTGTGATTTATTTATGCTGTCAATCCTTTAAATTCGAAGAAGGTTGCACTTGGGAAGTGATCGAATTTTCTTAACAGAACTTAATGGTGAAACACAGACAATTTATACTTTTTTGATTGAGATCTGGTTCCCGGTATGGCCTGATAGTTAACTGTAGGAAAAAGGCTAATATTATTGAGTCTAGCATTTTTCTTCTCCTTGTAGAAGGCACATCTCCATTTTTTTTATATTTATTCAACTTAACAGTGCAGATATACAAGCAAATGGTTCTTGTTTTGGGTTATGGCACTAGTTTTGTGTACTGAAAAGAAAGAGCGAGATACGTATGGAGACAACAATATTGCAGTCACTGGCACTTTTCAGCTACACCAATCTTCTGAACAAGGATTTGTTTTTCCCTTGACCCGAAGGAATTGCCCTGTTAACGTGATCTTCCATTCTTGTAGTTCATTTCCATATTATTACATCCTCTTATTTTGCACTTTAGATTCAGAGGATGAAAAAGATGTTTGGTTTTATATACGTCTCAATTTTTGCAGCTACTGATGTAGTATTTGAGCAGATGTGAGAAGTGTTTTATCTGCTAGCAATGCATGACAACAAGCTTCTAGTTTATGCATAAGATATAGCAAAATATTTGGTTGGTAAGACATGATTCTGAGATATGTTTTGGTTAATTGAAGGCACTTTTCTGAAGGCACTTTTCTGAAGGCTTTCAACTGTTGTACCTGATATTAGTCTTCGTACTGTAAAAGATATACTTGTTTTAACTTGCAAAAACTTGTGCTCTGGAATCTCAACCATGTTTTGTTCATATTACAGCTTGATGGAGTCATTTGTTCCACTAGGAGGATTTTTCCCTACAGCATATGAGTCAAAGGGCATATTTAGCAGTGTGTATCCATCAGTGTTCCGCTATGACAATTGCAATGACAAGTGCGAGCAAGAAGTTTCTCTTGCTCTTTCAATTGATGGTCAGCAAAATGCAAACTTTCCTTTTTCGCTGCACAAAGCCAATATAGTTAGCCTGAATGATGGATCCTATGCAGCAAAGGTTTGTTCTATGATAAGGTTATTTATTTTCATTCATTACAGCAGTAAATCTTAATAGTTTCCTTATATCACCTCTTAAACTGATTCATGATCTGTCATTGACCCACCAAACATGTCATGCCATGGTCTTGTTACTCTTGTGTAAAAATAAGAGTAAAATTAGGTAACGATTGCACTTGAGCTATTTTCCTACCTTTCTGAGTAGAAGTCATACAGTTTTCTTCAATGCAGGCTAAAGATGATCATGTAGTTTTGAATGCTAAGATTATGGATTTGCAAAAGAAATGGAATGATAACAGCCAACGCCTCCATCATGGTTGCCAGACGACAAACACAGACGATTGTGCCACTCTTGCTTGCGCTACAAATCCATCATGTATTTCTAACATGGAGAGGGCCTGCGGTTGGAATGATGAAAATCCTGATGATGATCAAAATCAAAGGGGGCATGGAATTCCATATCCTGTTTCAGTAGGTACACAGAAGATCATCATGGCTGGTAAGAGGATCTCCTTGCCTTCAGTTTTGGAACCAGAAAATGAGGACCTATTATTGAAACTTCAGTTCAGACCTTCCAAAGGTGAACAGCTTCAAAGGGAGTTCTTCCAATCTCACCAAGGCCATGAACATGCTTCGCCTTCCTCTGTTACGTCTGTCGTGACAGATTTGGTTCTGGGAACTCTTCATGAGCCGCTTTGCAACGAGGAAAATTTTGTTTGGCAAGAGCAAAAAGATCATTTGGAGGATTTGTCTGGTTGCTTGCCATCAATGAGTGCTGATATGGTTAGAAAATATGGCCCAGATGTTGCTGTTGAATCATCTTCAGACGAAAAGAGTACCCATCCACTTGTTCTGACCCACTCATTTTCACTGGTTTCAAATGATTGTGCTTCTGCCTACAATAAAACCTCACTCATCTCATGCAGTACGAGGCAAAATTTTGATTTGAGTAACTACAAATCATTATATTCAAGTCTCATCAACAAAGTTTGCCAACAAGAAGAAGCAGCTATTGCTGCTACTCAAGCTATAGTCCATTGTAGAAACCGTGAAAGACGTCGTGGTGCAAGCCTGAGAGGAGATGTTTGGCTCAGGTTTCGCGGCCCAGACAAGATTGGAAAGAAGAGAGTAGCAATGGCTCTTGCAGAAACAATATATGGGATCAAAGAAAACTTTGTATGCATTGATCTAAGTTACCAGGATTGTGTTGCTCATCCCAGCAGCATCTGTAACCAACAGGATGCCATCGGAAATGGCTTACAATGCAGAGGAAAAATGAGTGTGGACCATATCGCCACAGAGCTAAGCAGGAAACTACGTTCTGTTGTATTCCTTGAAAATGTGGATAAAGCTGACTTGCTTGTTCAGAACAGTTTGTCCCAAGCTATTCGTACCGGCAAATTTCCCGACTCCCATGGAAGGGAATCGGGCATAAACGATGCCATATTTATCCTGACTTCAGCAGGAACTCAAGACCAAAACTTTTCTCGGAGCAAAGATCACAGTAGTTTTTCCGAGGAGAATATTCTGGCAGCCTCATGTTGGCAGATGAAGATTTTCTTAGAACCTTCTCCAGAAACCGCAGAGCTCTCATTTGCTCCAACTCAAAAACCCAGGAAGAATCAAGTATATGAACACTCGGTTTTTGTAAGTAAGCGCAAGCTGGATATTTCTGATGACTTGAGGTCTGCAAAACGGGCACACACGACCTCAAATGTGTTCTTAGACTTGAATCTGCCTGTAGAAGAGGTTGAAGGTCACACAGATGGCTCTAAATCAGAAAATTCGGCGGCATGGATGGAAGACTTCCTCGGCCTAGTCGATGCAACAGTGGACTTCAAGCCTTTTGATTTCGATGCCTTTGCCGATAGCATTTTGAAAGATATAAGCAAGATCTTTCTAGATAATATTGGTTCTGAGTGTGTGTTGGAGATTGATCAAAAGGCAATGGAGGAGATACTTGCAGCAGCATGGTCATTACAAGATAGGGGAGCTCTAAATAACTGGTTTGAGCAGGTTCTTGTCAGGAGTTTGGCTGAGTTGAGATGCAGGTACAACCTGTTCTCAAATCACAACACTCTTAGACTTGTTGCTTGCATGGATACATTTGCTGAGGAGCATGCACCTGGACTTCTCCTTCCTTCAAGAATCATCATCGACTGAGAATGTATAGATTGATGTAACACTGCTTGCATAATGTAGCATTAGCATTCCTACCCTGAAATGACTATAATCTTGTTAATCTAATTGCTTTCCTGTGTAAATCGAATCAGGAAGTTTGATGGCTCTGATCATTTTTCAGTAACTATGTTATCTATCATCATTCTCCATTGATGTCTACCACCCTTTGTTAGTTTTCCTTTTCCTCATCCTCCTCCTTCAGAACCAACGCTGTAGCTTAGCCTTCTCCTACAAATAGTGTCGATCAGCACTCCGACTCCAGAATGGTGCCTCCTCTCAGATTGGACTCCAGGTGAGGTATAAACCATCTCTGCAAGGTTTCATCAGTAGCACTGTTATTGTGGGTATACGTTGACTTTAAGAGCCAGTGTGTTACGTGCAGGTTGACATGAGTGGAGGGGGCGGGTTATGTGGAGATGGTAGACTGCGAAACTCCATCACGCTTGTGTTTGACTTGAGATCATCGCCGTGGAGGTAATGGCGGCGGTGAGAGGAGGCTTTCGAGCTGGTGGTGGATGAGGAATGAAAGACGATAGTGGTAACGTTATTACTATACATATATCAATTTTGCACGAAGCATGACATGAAGTGGCTGTAGTTTAGTGGTTAGAATTCCACGTTGTGGCCGTGGAGACCTGGGCTCGAATCCCAGCAGCCACACGAATTTTAATCTTTTTAAGATAAATTACAGTGAACCATCACATAAGTTTTTTTATTTTCTTTTTAGATGCGCTATGACGAACCATAAAATAATAATATACACATGAATTTTAATGTTTTTAAGATAAATTACAGTGAACCATCACATAAGTTTTTTTATTTTCTTTTTAGATGCGCTATGATGAACCATACAATAATAATATACACATGAATTTTAATGTTTGTAAGATAAATTACAGTGAACCATCACATAAGTTTTTTTTTTTTCTTTTTAGATGCGCTATGATGAACCATACAATAATAATATACACATGAATTTTAATGTTTTTAAGATAAATTACAGTGAACCATCACATAAGTATTTTTTTTTCTTTTGAGATGTGCTATGATGAACCATACAATAATAATATACAAATACTAGAAGTATTATATATTAAAAAATAGTATTGCTATATAATATATATTTTTTAAACCTATAATATTGTATACATATACATTATATGTTATCATGATGAACCACATGAATTTTAATGTTTTTAAGATAAATAAATTACTGTGAACCATCACATAAGTTTTTTTTTTTGTTTTGAGATGCGGTACATGAACCATACAATAATAATATACAAATACTAGAAGTATTATATATTAAAAATAGTATTGCTATATAATATATATTTTTTAAACCTATAATATTGTATACATATACATTATATGTTATCATGATGAACCACATGAATTTTAATGTTTTTAAGATAAATTACAGTGAACCATCACATAAGTATTTTTTTTTCTTTTTTGATGCACTATGATGAACCATACAATAATAATATACACATGAATTTAAATGTTTTTAAGATAAATTACAGTGAACCATCACATAGGTATATTTTTTTTTAGATGCGCTATGATGAACCATACAATAATAATATACAAATACTAGAAGTATTATATATTAAAAAATAGTATTGCTATATAATATATATTTTTTAAACCTGGAATATTGTATACATGTACATTATATGTTATCATGATACTTGTTACTCTATCCCAGCC
The DNA here is from genome assembly GCA_029747655.1 of Ensete ventricosum. Taxonomy (NCBI): domain Eukaryota; kingdom Viridiplantae; phylum Streptophyta; class Magnoliopsida; order Zingiberales; family Musaceae; genus Ensete; species Ensete ventricosum. Next base: position 55,508,538 of record JAQQAF010000006.1, on the reverse strand, counting down.
ACATAAATATGTATTTTTTTTAGGCATTCTATTCTGACCACACAATAACAATATAATAAGTTGAAACAACGATAATAGTAATACAACAATAACTATAACAAAATGGTAAGCTTTGACTCTTTTGTGATCGTTTACATGGATCATTTGTTATCATTGAGATATATAAAAAGTCATATATCTAGTTATATACAAATGATTTAATCCTTATTTATAATCTTTTTTATAAAAATCTTAATATTGATGTTGGTGGTCTCTAATACAAGGAGATATAGGAGAGAATAAAAAGAGTTTTATTTTTACGTGTGATCTCTCTCCAACTGGATCAAAAAAAAAAAAAAAAAGTTTAACCACATGATGTATATATATACATATCAAAATCTCAATTGAATCAATGATACTGGCCACTTGATTCAAACCGTGGATGGCACAAGACAATCCCAATACATATAAAGAAGGAACATTCATCATCACTGATCTAGATAAGTAGATATATATATATATATATATATATATATATATATATATATATATATGTGAAATATATATATCAATCCCCAACAGCATGTCAAATCTACATATATAAGAATTATAGAGTCAAAGCAAGTAAATCTAATACCTCAGTAGACAAATACATGTTGGAAACAATGGAAGAGAAGGATGTGTTAATAATGTCCATGGATCACCTTCTTCATCGTTGTGGGAGTACCAAACGTCTGACCACATTTCCATCATGTAGTCAGACCCAGAGTACTCGCCATCCCCCTTCTCCATGCTGATCTCTTCCTCTGATAGAACCTGCTGAGCTTGAGAGGACTCCTTAGCAACTAATGGAACATAGTTGAATCATTGTATTGTGTTGAAGATGATGGAGGAAACAAGGTGAGTGACGAGCTGCTATCTACTTCCTCGACTTGCCTTAACTTTGGTCGCTTATCCTGTCTTGATCCTACACTCAGAGATAGAGTGAGATCAGGCTCATGCTCCTCCATTTTCCATGTTTCAGTTGCAGAAGCAATAGATCTTGATCCAGCTGCAGTAAGGAGATGGCTTTGCCTCCAATACATATGGCTACAACAAGAAGAGATCAAACCCAATCGTCGTATCAGGTTGTTTGATGTTGCACGCATGGAACTCAAGTTGTTTCACGCACCTCGAATGGTCGTCATGCATCACGGGGAAATGGCTGAGAGTGTAATAGATAGGGTTCTTGGGGTTTGCTGCAGCGAAGGACGAGAAACCATAAGTAGCAGGCTGTGTAGAAGCAAAAAAGGATGCAGGCTATGAGAGGAGAATACCAAGAGTCGAGGCATCATCGTTCTTGCTCCTATACATCTGCCAAGAGCGGAAGAGCCCACAGGAATCTTAGTGCATGGGAACATCGACAGACGGCAACGAAGGAAAAGTTGGGTTGATCAGATGATACCTGCAGATGACTCTTAACGTGAGCGATGCTGAGTCCCGATACGTTCATCAGCTGGAGGACCAGCTTGGGTGTCGCTCCTGCGCATCAAACCAACGGAGGAAAGGGTCAGACGAGGCGGAGAGATGAGTTCCAAGAAGAGGGTGGGTCGGATCTGCTCACGGTCTTTGCCGCCAAGCCTCTCCACGGCATGAACAAAGGAGAGGTGGAGATCCGGCGTCCACCGCAGCCTTGGGTTCTTGGATCGGGAGTACGGCCGCACGCAGAACTTCCGGTCGTCGTCGTCGTCATCGTATTCCTCCTCCACTGTGCTACTGCTCGAGCTGACTCCGTTTCTTGGATCGTCTTCTTCGTCGGCCTCGGTAATCTTTCCCGACAGACTCCTCCTCGAGGTATCGGAGGTACCACCACTCGCCATCGGTCTCCTCTCTGAGACAGGTGGTGGGGGAAAGGAACAGAATAGAAGCTGCAGAAAGCCTAACCCTAACACAAGAAGACAGCTCTATCTCTCTCACTGTCATGTCATGGCATGGATGCGCATCGACACAAAGCAATCGGAGAGTCAGGTGGGTGATGGCAGTGGCCATGCATGGTGGTCGTGTTGATTAGGTCATCGATCGAGAGGGGAACAGTGGAGGGTGTTTGGGCGTAAGATCACGTTACTGACTCGCTTTAGATGTGAGCTGTCGGCGACGCCGACCCAAACATCAAGACACAGCTCACACCTCTCGTCGCGAATCACGGAGCTCTGTATCTAACTTCTTGCCGCCATCTATAATGATTGACCCACCCCGCCTCTCTCTCTCTCTCTCTCTCTCTCTCTCTCTCTCTCTCTCATACATGAAAGAACAAAATAAATTTATTTAACTTCTGTTTTTTTTTTTTTTTGTGTGCTAACCTTTAGAACACAAAATCAATTATTTTTAATATATATATATATACCTTTAATACGAAATTAAAGAGTAATAATATATTATATTATTGAGAGAATCGAGTCATATATATTAACTTTCATCATTGACTAATTCAAAATTTGGAGTTGTGTATATTGATATGCTTAAATCAAATTATTTATTTAAAAATTAGTTAATGCTAATTTTATCTATTATGATTTTGTTCATAAATTACTTAAGCTCTCATGACTTATTTATGTCTATAATATTCTTTTTATTTCAAAAATATAACATATAAGTCCTTCATGTCATATGACTAAAGTTAGAGTCGCGTTACATGGTAACTCATAATAAACTATTAAGTTTAATGAGAGTTATAATTTTAGCTTAAAAAAGGATTAAGGTTGATTTTAGCTTATGTTATTTTATTTATGAATCACTTAAACTCTTATAGTTTACTCGTGTCTAAAATAACTCATATATTTTTAAAAAATATAGCATAGAATCTGCTGCCGTCAAGTATGAGTTGACAAATGTTAGAGTCTTCTTAAGTGACATATTAATTTATAATAAATTATTAATATAATGACATGTGTAATTTAAGTTTTGAAAAAACTGTGACAACCATCAATGGCTGGAGGAGGCGTCGTCTTATAAACGACCACTAACAGCAGCACTGAGCCGTTGCTGCTTAACAGGGTGTCGTGAACGCGCAGTCTCTCCAGCGTTAATGATGAGCTTAGGAGCTTGCCTCGGGTGGATGTGCATCGACCAATCCGACATTGGGCATCATTGCCTCTCACTTCATCCTCTCATACACCCTCACTCGTTATGCTTACAACGTGATGGTCCAGCTCTCTGTTACCTTCGCCTCTGGTCTCTCCTACCGCTACCTCTATCTTCGTCCATAGCTATGATCTTCGTCGCTTCCTTTTCTTCGAGCTGACCCTACACTATTAATGTTAGCACCTTGGTGGCAACCAGCCGCAAGTCACGATTGACGTTAGAATATTTTTCTATCATATGCTAATCCAGATCCATTTGACTAAGATTCATATAATTACGCTTGAGAGTGACGGCTTAAAACTCATGCTTTCTCTCTCTACACTCGTTGCAAAACGTATGATATAATGTTAATAATTAACTCGTCGAAGCTTGGATCGTCCGTAATATGCGTTCTTCAAGAACCGAAAGGATTGTGGACCGACGACGGTGTCGACTTGCTTCACTTAATCTTCTCATGAGACCTAACCTCGAACTAAACTGTACTTTGTCTGCAACTCTCGTAAGGGCCATCAATCAATGAACAAGCTCATTATTGTTGCAAGACTAAGCATGCCAAATTGGTGATCCGCCTTCTTTTTAATCTAGGAAATTAGATTAATTAATAATTAGAGCTTGATATCAAGATTTTTTTTTTTTTTTGCTCGATTTGTCATCATATTTTATCTCTCAACATACCAGACTCTCTATGGCTATAGTTTTCACCAAATGCATCACATTCGTAGCACCAAAACGTTTCATGCAGATGCATAATATATAAGCTAGAATTATAATGTATATGTATGTGATTGTCCAAACCTTGGCTTGGTTTGATTAACCAATTATGTTCATACATTTTCTTTTAATCTTTCTTTTACACCTTATTTATCAGCACTGTTCGTACGAGATTATTCAATATTTGTTATCGATACACTCATGGCAAATATATAGTGGTACGATAATTATTCAAGATGTATCAAGACTCAACATATGAAACCCGATCAATTAGAAAACGCTAACATGCCAAAGACATGACATTTGAATGATTATTTTTTGTATTAGTTCACCGAAGATGATTATAGAATGAAGAATAGGAGAGGAGGGCATCCAAGCACATGAACTCTTTTAGATATTTTTTTTGGCAAGAATCATCCTAACAAAAATTGAACAATCAAGATTTTTGGGGTCCAATCATATACCTCACCCTTCCTTCTTTACCAACTTCAAAACGAGAAAAAAATTCAGAGACATTATGGATAAACTCCGCCACTCATACGTTGATAATTATCCGATGAGGAAATGTCTCCAACGTGAGGGGTGCATGAGATATAAGACCACTAATGGAAAACTGTAGAGCTGTTGAACTTAGTTTTTGGCTTCGCAACGCACGCATAGTAGAAATGGAGACGATGGTTTCCATCATCTAAATGGGAGGAACTATTCAATTTCCACGACTCGCTTAATTGAGGGTTGGCGTGGTAAAGCGTGCAAAGGTGTTTAGATAGAGAGCGTAGACTGTCAAAGATGGCGGCTAACTTCACTTTGGACGAAAGAAAGAGTGGTGCTTGTCCACCGCATGGCTTCTTGCTGTCGTTTAGAGCTGCGGCTCAAACGATTGTGATCGAATCGCCGGCGTTCGTTGACGACATCTGATCCCCACGGATGCGTCTGCAAAGGTTGCCGAGAGTGGTGGTCATCTGTTCTCGTCGTCCTCATCCTTCGAGGACTTGTCGATGCGGGAAAGATGGGATCTCGAGCATCCTCCCCCCGTCAGTTCGATATAATAGTTTTAGCCTAATTTGTTATCTACGGATTGCATTCGGATAACGTTTAGGTACATTTCAAAGTATATTTATGATTAATTATCCTAATTTGATCGTCGAAAACATCATCATTATTTTGTTATTCGATGGAAACCTCTCCTCCTCATTTGAATACCCGATGTTGTGACGAGAATGATCCCTCCGTGAAGCTTTGAATCATTTGAGACCTTTTGGTTTTAAGTTTGGTTGCTGAATTGAGGGAAGTACATGTGAGGTGTTTTTTTTCTTAAAATAATAATGCTTCAAAAGTGTTGGTTTGTTGTCATGTTCTTCTTCTACCTTTCTTTGGGTGTGTCTTCGAGATCAAGCATACCACCACCATGCTAATCCTCGGTGTCTTATTAATGCATCTGGCAAGAACAGCTCGACACAAAATGATAAGATGATGAGGAGGAGGAGGGTTGATCTATTGAGCGTTTGCTGGACACCAATGGAAGTAAGTGCAAGAGGGTGTTTTTGAGAGCAAGCACTGGTTGCTGTGGCCATCTGAGGATTTTAAATGCATGAGCAACCTGCACACAGGTCAACAACCACCACCCATTAGAAACTTTTTTCTTCGTGATGGTGGGTGGCCATGCAATAACTCTGTGATCCATACCATGCCTCATCATCCATGTCATGCTGCTAAAAAACAAAAAAAAAAAAAACCTCGACCGTCCACGTATAGTGTGATGCCTGTCCTCTTGTAGGTTTTTTTTTTTTTTTTGTTATATATATCATGACTTGCTGTGCCAGATGTGAGTGATCAATTTCGGCCACAAGATAAAGAGAGTGCATGTCTTTTGTAAACACTTGCTGACCATTTATTTTTATGGCATAGTACCGAGTTAGGTGACGGTCATGTCCTTGCCTCCCATGAGAAGGACCGACCATTAAGTTCCTCAGCATGCTACCTGAGCTGAATTATTTCAAGACCTTCATGTGATTTGGGGAATCAATCTCCTGTTGATGAGGACGTCATCTGGTGGGCAGTATGTTACTCTCGAAAGAAGAAGATACAAAGTTCACCATTATTATTGAGATGGAAAGTGAAGTGTCTTCTCGACCTGAGCCAATGGTGCACGTTTGTTTCTTCTGTGTTTGATAAAAACATTAAAAAGAGGGAAATTGTTCACCCTACTGTTCTCGCCATTGGTTTAGCTTCTTATCCTTTTGCCTTATCTGGATTCTTTTTTTTTTTTTTTTTTAAATCAATCTATCGAGCCATTACAAATTGCAGCAGATGATATCGGTTTTGTGACTACTAAAATACTCTTTTAGCAGTAACACTTTTTTATTCAATATTTTAGACTTTAGCTCCACGCAATAACATGCTATTATTGCTGAAAAATCTTTATAAAAAAAAACTACCTAAACAAAAAATCAAGATAATTGCAAGTAAATAACTAATACCTATATTCTAGATTGATTGATGATGTGCAATGCACATACCTTAACGTACTCATGATCGATCGATCTCGCCAACATACTGGCTGAAGAGAGAACCCACCCATCGGTGGTGATCACAAAAGATTCATATTTGATCCTGTTTTCCAGTTAAAGACAAAAAAAAACAAAACAAAAAAAAAAAAAAAAATAAAGCAGGCCATTAACCTTTTATATCAGAAGCAAAACCCTCATAATTGGATGTAGGCCAAGGAATCTAACATCCGACATGAGAAAACAGTGCCGTGGGTGTTCGAGAAATAGGAAGCTTAAACTAAAATAAAGATCATATCCCCAGGTGAACTGGTCAGGAGTATGATCAATCTTAAAAAAGGGCTTAATATAACCAAACTGACATGCGCAACAGTTGATATAACATCATATTGAACACAGTTTAGAAAATGGAAGGGATACAGCAATACCTGAAGCTGCATGAGAGCTATGAGGTTATTGTAACCAGTCTGCATGCTGGAGCATCACGTGACATGTACATGTCTGCAGCAGATGGGATCACTTAATTCTATCCACCATGCTTTTTATATGTTCTTCAGAACAAGTTATGGAAAGATAAAAAAACAACAGAAAATACAGTGGAGACAGTCTCTCATGCTTTGCTTCCAATACAGTGGTAAAATCCAAGTATCTTCACAACCCATCAGTCTTGGGAAGATATAATAGCTAGCAGGACAAACATCTTAAGTCTTCAGTTGTGTGTTTCTTCTAATCTCAAGCTAGACTACCGGAAGTAAATTGATATCAGTGGGATATCTACATCACTGCCATCCTCCTCATCCTCGCAGGCCACCACAACATCCACATGGCGCCTGTAGGAGGGAACTTCTACCTTGGCGACCTCCTTCACCAGATCAACCACCTTCCTATCCATCCTATCCTTGTGCTTGGGAAACATGCTATTGTAAAGTAATGAAGTACCACAAGAAATGCTGTAAGCGCTTAGTGCTTTGTCCTTGAGCCATTGAAGCAGTTCCCTAAGGGTAAGGTCACCCTCGACAATCCAGCGATCCCATACTGTCCAGCTCATGTCTCGGTGCTTCATCATCTTTGGAGGAACCGGCTCGGCCATCGAGAAAAGTGGGAGTGCAAGGTTAGCAAATGTGTTTCTGTAGTCCTCCAGCTTATGGCCACCACCTAACACTTTGTAAAGCTCCAGGCACACAAGACCAGTAGCCATGGCCGTTGATGTGGCAATTGCTGGGATGATCCTACCAGCAATAAATTTTGCCTTCAGCTTATCGACTTCCTGAATGCCATAGTTTCTTGCGCGCATGTTAGCTAACCCAGCTATAAAATCCATATGGTAGTTTGTGTCATCATCCTGTATATGGAAATTCAGAAACATGTCAGGTTAAGAAGCTTTAAATCCATAGACTTACCTTATATAAGCTACAGATATGACAAGAATCAAAAGCTATGGCTAAAGTGAGCATAAGAGTAATGTCAATAGTCAAGGTATATTGGCACAACAAAGCATGAAGCGGAATCAAGAACAGAACTCATCAATAAATGTATTGCATAATTCAAAAAGATTAAAGCAGAACTTTAAAGTTTGAAGATGACTGAAAGATGATGGAGTAGAGTCATTTACCTTCTCAAACTGAATTGGATTCATACGAAACCCTGGGGGCAGCCTCTTGGCACACTCTTCAAGCTTTGGAATAAGCTCATTAATAACAGCTGCATCATCAATAGAAGCAGCGGACAGGCTAGTAGTGTTCTCATCTGTTACAATTTTAACACCTGCCTTGGGCTGAAAGTCAGGAACCAATACCTTATCAACAGCATCAGCTAACTTCTTTGGGTTTTTGGCCCATTCAGGAACAGGAATTCCAAATGTCTCAGCTCTAAGAATGGAAGCAGCCATGACAAATTGAAGGTGGCCGGGGTCACTAGATGAGAATTGCAATGGTCGTGGAAAACGTTTAGGAGCAGACCAGAAAGGTGCACCTGTGCTGGTGGCTGCATCCTCAGGGAAAGTAAAAGTTAACTGCTTCATACGATTGGAGAAGTAATCCTCAAACCTGAGGCATGAATGAATGTCTTAGTACAATAACATATGAAAACACAGAAGAAGAAAATATGTCGCACGACCAAAACAAAAATGAATGTCTTTGTGGAAAGTATCAGATGCCTAATTCTGCTTGAACCAAAAATTGTCACATCATATTTAATAAAGTAAAATAGAACTTCAGCGGACCAGTATGATTCTAGCATTGAAATTTAGTGCCAATACATGTATAAACATTGAATTTTTTTCATTACAATATATTAATTATATGCAGGTACAAAGGGCTACAAGGATATCAGACACCAAAATTAGGTGAGATATCTAGGGGTGAGCATCAAATCCAAGTTTCAGAAAAACACATCCCTCTAATAACATACTGAGTCCACAGCCTTGTTAGCTGTCAGAAAATGTGACAATAAGGGTGTCACACTACGGAGATGCAAACAGTCTAGAATATTAAGCCCATAAAAAGTAATTGCGGTAAAAAGATAGAAAATATATATTCATTACATGGGTGGAAACAGACATCCATTAGGAAAAAACATAGTAACAATTCTCACATATCAAGGACAACAGACTCACCTTAGTCGTGCCCAGTGAACACAATCTTGGAATGTCTCACATCTATCCTTATCAAGGCACTCAAGGACATGTTCAAGAAGATCCCTAGCCTGAGCATCACCTGCATTTCTCATCGACGAAACATATGCACTTGGATTAGATAGAAAGGTACTTACTTCATTAGGTGTTTTCTCAAGCAAACCCTCAAACTCAGATCTGGCCCATGTTAGACAATGATCGATATTGTGGGGAAAAGAGTGAACTGTGCACATAGGTGCCTGTTTCTCAGGTGGATCTCTGGAGGCCCCATAATTCTCAGTCAAGTGAGGAATGACCATCTGTGTGTTACACTTGGCACCTAAAGTTCCAGATTCTAAAAGTGGCTTCTGGAAGTATAAACACCGACCATCAATGTACATTCTGGCAGTTACATTATCCAGCGCATTAATAACTGCATCTATACTCTCCCAAAATGCATCATCAAACACATCTTCTGTCTCTGGGCTTGCTCGGTTCTGAAGAGCCTCAATATGGAGACTAGGGTTTATTGCCGTTGAGGCAGCAGCAGCCACAGTGGATTTGGCTTGCCCAATATTCCAGTCACGGAAAAGAAATTGGCGACTAAGATTACTCTTCTCAATGACATCATCATCAGTTATAGTAAGCTTCCCTCTCGGACAGCAGGAAACTCCCATTAATGCTAGATTCTTCAAGAACTCACAACCGAGGGCACCAGACCCTACAATAAATACTCTGGCCTTTTCCAGTTTCTTTTGAAGCTTGGATCCAAACACCGAGATTTGAGCATCATACCGACAATTTAAAGGCCTTAAGTCACCAGACTCCGATGGTTCAACAGGGAGTGATTCAAGTGAATCAAAGTAAAAGAACTGTCAAAATTCACATAAAACATATGTTAGGTTGTGAAGCCTAAAGACAATGAATTAATAGAACAGGCCTTAACAGACATTATATTCACCTGCAAAAGTGGATGGAATTTTCCTGAACAGGCCTTAACAACCTCTTGCCCAACAATACCACCAAACATTGCAGCCATAGGATTCAAACTAGCCCGGGAACCATAAGCAAAATGCTGTAAAATTTTCTTGTCAATATCTTCTAGCTTGCCATCACCGAGGCTTTCATTGATATTGACAGCAAAATCTATAAGTTGTTGAGCATCTTCATCTGATCCAGCAACCGGAAAACGTCCTTTATCATGCCTAAACTTGTCCAAGGCTTGAAAAGCCAAGTGCAACAGAGGTGGACGGTCAAATTTGGAGAAATCACTCAAAAGGAAGTCCCCTGGATCTTTAAGAGCATCCCTTAGAGGCTTGAATCGAAGGACTTTAGGTTGTTTTACCTGTGTAACTATACCACCTTTCTTGTACACACCAAACTGAGTTGTGTCCTCTTCGAGAGTGAATGAATATGGCCTCGCATTCTTAATTTTTCTAGGCTTTCCGTCATTTAGTTCGATCATTCCCTCGACTTCGGAGAAGACAACAAGATCTCCATCCTGGAACTCAAGCCGCTCATCATCAACACAGGATACAATTGTCGGATTGTCATTGCTGATGGATGCAATTATACCAGTATGTGGATCTTCACCATCGACATCAAATACAGTAAACTCTGGACCAAAATCACAGAACACACTGCCAAAAAGTCCTCGAATTTCAGATTTAATGAAGCAAATTGGAGGCTGGTGATTATGGCAATAATCATCATACTCAATTGCTTTTTCCAAGCTCAAATCAGTAAAAACAACAGCCTGTAAAGTACAAAAAGTTACAAACATGAAAATGTCCCAAAAATTAAAAAAAAGAATCACTGAAGAGAAGATGGCGTATGAAATCAATCGACTTAGCACATTAAATAACATATTCAGCTCAAGTTTACTACAAACATAGGTCACATTTCATTAGGATTATAGACATCAATATCCTAAGAATTATAACAGAAGCATATTCCTAGATTACCTGTTTCTTAGCATTCACATTACTCTGATGAATTACAAACAAGACTGCATCTAGCATAAATGCCTAATACATTTAACGAATATTTTTTCTTCAAAAAACAAAGTGTTGAAAGTGATGCTTTAATTTCTGCAAAAAAATGAATAAGAATGGAAGTTTAAATTTCACCAGCAAAATTAACTCTTATAACATATTGGATGGTTCATACCAAAAGAGAAATAACATATTCAAACAAAGAGGAAGCCAGTAGTGATAATCAACCATGCTTGAAATCAATTCCAATAAAAAAGTTTGACCTGTAAAGATATTTAGCTAAACACAAGGTACAGGTACATCAAAGACATATTACAGCCAGAAGGGATCTGGCATCAGATATGAATTCAAGAGTGTGACAAACTTAGAAGTAGGTACTTCAGGATAAAAAAGATAAAACAAACCCACCAAAAAAATTAATTCCTAAAGACATCAGGAGTGTTATAGCTAAGTCACAATTCACCCAAGGAAAGGATTAGCTATAAACAAGCCTGTTCATATGATTTGATCTGTTCAACACTGTAAATCATAATTGACAGGGATCATATAGAAGCAAAGTAAAACCTTCTATGATCATTAGTTCAGTCACTTGGAGATAACGACTCAAAGATTGGCCTTCAATTTTACATATTATAAAAAAGATCTAGATAATTTAACCACGGCTTAGGAGCATCTGAAAAGAGACTAGTGGATTACACAATTAACAACTGGAACTCTAGTTGATGACCTATAGTAACTATAGCAAGAAATGCATACACTGCCCACCAAAACCGACAGCTAATTTCTTGACTGAAAATAAACATGTAATATATTGTTAAAAGTATGCTCATTATGAGAGAGTGTCAGACATGTTTATCCTTCCTCCTTTAATCAATCCATAATAAACGTTGTCCTTGTGGATGAAATCCACTGTGAAGGATTGGAATGGACGTTCCTGCAACTTCGGAGGTAATAAATAAGTGGTTATTCAAGCCAGTGTTTGAGGCATAAAAGAATTACACTGGTAAAACCTGGTTCCAAACCTTGAGAATAGGGTAATACATCGAAGATATAATTACATCAGGTGCATTGTCCCCTAGAATTCCCTACAATAATGAAAGCTTTCACTTTTTACAATAAATGTTCTTACACAATGACCAACTCTCTCTTGTATCTACAACCTTGCTCTTAGAGTCCTAAAATTTTCTATTGTCACGCTCCTAAGTTTGGTATTCATCAAAGATTATATGGTATTACAAAGTTCCCGTCAATCTTCCAAATTCTTTTATCCTACTACAAGAAAAAACCTTGTATTATCATCTTTTAAAAATTCCCAAGAGTTTTGGTAAAACAACTTACAATAATTTGTTTATTCCATTAGTGTTACCATCCATCCGCCAAACTTTTTTTCACCATTAAAATAACTTGTATATTCATCTATTTATAATTGCACCAAAGTTGTCGTAGAAGGACTTGCTATAATTTGTATTGTTCAACACTAAAACAATGATATCTTATCATTGTGTAAGAATCTTCACAAGTAATAAAAGAGCTACCAAGAGTTTTCTTAGTAGCCAGCTAAAATCAAAGCATGATTTAGCAATATAGATTAAAATCAAAGCATGTTGTTATTGTAGCATAATATCTAAGATTTTGCCTCCGATAAGACATCAGAATTGAAAAGAGAATATCAAATATCTTTATATCCAAAAGGAATGACAAGCAGAATCAATAAAAATATCACCAAACTCAAAATGCACTTTGTAAGCTTATGGAAATCAATCATGCAGTTTCCAAAAAATCACAATTGAGAACCAATAAATAATATCAAATACAAAATGCACCTTATAAGCTTATCAAAACCAATCACATATATGTATAAAAGAATATCACAATTGAAAACCAATAACATAATACCAAAGATGACATCAGGATGCACCTAAGGGCGAGAAAAGTCCATCAATTATCGAATTATCAGTTAATAGAGTAAAAAATCAGATGCATACAGTGTAAATGATAAATTTTCACAACCCTAGAAAAACAGCTTATCATCATCAACTTAAAAGTGAGTGAGGGCAAGCCTTACAAAATTATACTAATAAATTTAACATCAAAAGACTAGCATTTGAATGGTTTTTTTACATAGTCCTTCATGTTCACACTAAATCTTGACTGGTAGTCCAACTTAGCAATATATAATCAGAACGACAACTATATTAGAAGCTTTTAGTAAACTTATGTATCTAAAGCATTGGCATCATTGATAATAAAAAGAAACAATAGAAGGTGAAAGGAATAGAGAGTATTTGCACTTTAATGTCGATGGCCACTGAAAATGAAGGAACAAACCATCAGAAGCATGGGTTATTGGGCAACATACCTGAAACTTAGATAGCTGCTCAATAGACAAAGTTCCGCTCAAGGTAGAAACTATAACAGCACTGTTAAGCTCTTGTAGCTTCATAACACAAGCAAGGGCTCTGTTCTTACCCACATCCTCCTCAGAGAAAAAGAAATTGCTAGATAAGTCCCACAGTTCTACATTCCCTTCATCATGCAAGGTGATAGACTTGACACCTGCAAGAACAAGATTCTTCGCTGCAAGGACAAAAGTTCATGTCATGATGAGTACACCACTTTCGATTTGCAAAGCACATAAATACAGATTGGGAAGCCAGATGATTAATTGACTGATGCAGGCTTTCATGATTACACACATATCAGTGGATAAATTTAACCTGCCAATGTACCTACCCAAGTCCAAAGACCTGGCACCATATTGGAACAAGGTGCACCTAAAAGAGAATGCGTCTGACTAATGGCAAGTAGCAAGAGCTGATCAAATAGAAAAAGCTTGACATGATATTCTCATATATCTTTGCCATTTAATTTGCTGATTAATGAAACTGAGGGCACTAAACAACACGACAAACAATGATTTAATCAGCATCAACACACGGTAGTTAATTATACGCAATACGGCAGTAACCAAAAGAAATGATAAACTCTCGCATATTATCTTTCATGTAATATTAACGATCAGAAAAAAAATGAGGTCCACCAGATCTTGAGATCTACATTCCAGCTCCAAGAAACACCCAAATTCACAAAAAAAAGAAAAAAAAAACAGAATATAAATTCAAGAATTTAGACATGAATTATGAACCGGTGCACAGAAATATTACCAATCTCGGCGCCAAGGCCCTGGAGGCCAGAGACGAGAACATTCGACGCGAAGAGCCGGCGCATTGTCTCCCGCCCGTACACCGCCAGCTGCCGGCTGTGCAGATCCTCGTCGATCTCAGCCTGCTTGCTTCCAACCGCATCGATCCCGTTCGCCCAGCTGTTCTCCTCCTCCATCGCTGCAGAAGAAGAGATCAGGTCGCCCCCCCTCGTCTTCTTCAGCTGAGCCTCGTCCGCCGCCGCCTGGTTCTCTTCGTTCTCAGCTCCCACCACTCTTTTTCTCGGAAGCATATAAAGCAACACGCTGCTCACAACCCCCACCCCAAGGATCAGAAACAAGAAATCACGACGAGAGAAGAACACGTCGCCGTCGCGGCCAGCCGCGAGAACCACCGCGAGGATCCCGACAAGAAGCGAAGCGGAAAGCCCCAACCCCAATCGAAACCCGATCGCCATCGGTCGATCGGGAGAGACGGGGAAGAGAGGGACGTACCGAGAGATCGAGATAGAGGGTAGGAGGGGGAATCGAAGGAGAGTGCGACTTTAGCTCTTCTTCCTTCTCCGATCTCTTCCTCTTCTACCTTTATCGCTTTCTTCTCTTTAGGGTTCCGTTCGAGATCGAGAGAGAGAGGGAGTTGGGCTTTGGAAGTGGAGGCCCTCTGAGACAGTCTATGGCTCCCATAACTCGTATACTTATGTGGAAGCTGGAAGAGATCGCGACACCGTCTCTGGTTTCCCCGACGCGATACCCGTCTTCGTGTGAACCGGACCCACGTGGGCTATCGTTCCTATCACGGTAGGCAAAGGTGTTGGCCCGTTAAAATGTGCTGCAGGTACTGTATAAAGAGACGGTGACTTCGATAGGAGGCGAGCAATTAAGATCGCTAGTATTATAAGAAGCTTTAGTTACTTACCCCTTGAGATTGTATTAGTATGGTGTACCAGTCCAACGTATGAGAGTTTAAAAATTTATTCAATATATTTAAATATATCAACTAATTTAATTAGTAAATTTTTTTATTGTAATATCGTAGGTTCCAATCCCATCTTTATTATTTAATATTTATAAAAAAAGAATTATTAGTTTGTAGTTAGAGAAATTATTTGATCTATATTATATTAGGAAAAAAAATATTATTGTCAGGAGATTATCTATTTCTTGTGATATTTGAAAATTCATCATCACATAATTTTATTTAAAAAGGACAAAATTAATTATTAAATTAAATTTACAAATAATAGATCGGTCTACATTATATCAAGAAAAATTCTTATTACTAGGACATAATGTATTTCTTGTGATATTTGAAAAATCATCTCATAAAATTTAGAAACAAACTATTTCGAAACATTTTTTAAAAATAGATTCAATTTCCAAAAAAATATAAATAATTAATTTATTTCTAGATTAATAATTATGTAAGAGATATTGACCATGATCCTTTTCCATCTATTCCATATTAGATATAATTTGTCCTCATTACTCTCTTATAATTCCACATCTAAATTTTAATTATTAAATTATATTTATATTTTCCCAATAATATTTTTAGTTAGATTCTTAATTCTTTTCTATTGATACAATCACATCGAAATTACTATTATTGATTGAATTTATAAAATACACATTCATTTTGCAAATAAGATTTTTAATTAATAATATGAAGGAGTTCTTGTCCGTAATCCTTTTCCATCTTTAGAAAACATATATTTTTATGTTCAAATGGTTAAGAATAATAATCTCTATTTTAATTTATGTTGTTACCCTATAAGTTCATCATTAATACGAATCACAAACATAAGTAATTGGATGATCCAAGTGAAGAACAATGTAGCTTAAATTAGGTGATGCCTAATAGAAGAGGAACTTATTTAGAAAATAGGAAACTAAGGGGAAAAAATACATTCCACTAGTTTAAACTTAATAATATATTTTAACTTGTACTTGTTGTGACTACAAAAATATTTATTTACCCGCAAGTGATAGAAAATTATTTTTTACAACTAACATAAACCTTTCATAAAGCCATAAATATTGCCCAATTCAATTTAATCTGGCTGAGCTATAATAGTGGATGTTACCGAGTCCACATCCTCCGCTTCTCTTTTCTCTCTCCCACACCACAACGCTGTGATCACTGTGACCGATCACAGTGAGAGGAAGCTGAGAGATGGATCACAAGACCAGTGTCTGCGTCATGGTCGTTCGTTATTCTCTCGACCCTGCAAGCTTTTCGATGCACAGTAGTCTTCTTTGACCGCCTTCCTCCTCCTCGTGGTGGCTGCTGCCGCTGCTGCTCCTGCTACTGCTGCTGCTGCTGCTCCTGCTACTGCTGCTGCTGCCTTGCCATGGCAAACCATGCAGGCGCCGTCGTGCATCTGCAGCTACCGAAACAGTGCAACCATGCAGTTCCCAGGGCCTGTTAAGAATCCGCCGTGGGAGGGAGGACTGCACAAGAAGCTGGGGAAGGAGGAGGAGGAGGAGGAGAAGGTACAGCGCTTGCACTGCTACAGTGGCAGGGGTGGTAGAGTTGCCATTTGAGGGGAAGGCTGGCGATGGATCTCATGATCTGTTGTTGGCTTGGGTTTCCGCTGGGTCCGAGCAAGTACGTGGTGGAGGTGACCGGTGCCTGCAACCACGACGGTGTGTCTTCTAAAGTGGCGATGGCGGCTGGTGTTCCTCGTGTACCACCCAACTATTTCCTTCGCTCGTCTCGGCTTGCGTGTCGCTGCCACTGCAGCACAGTGCAATTTTTAGCGCCATCACAGCATCCGTACAAAGTTTTGAATGCGTTGTCTCGATTTTATCCTACAATTTTTTTTTTGAGCGAATCGTCGAAAAAAAAATCGTTTGAATTCTCCAAAAAAAATATCTTTTACATTTTTCCGAACAAGTGCTCATTTTTTTAAATTTATACTTTTTTTTTGTCTAATACTTAGAATAATTTTTTTTCTTTTCTGTGAATCGATCCAATTACAATATTTTTTTACATTATATTGTCATAGTGTTTTTAATAATATTAAAAATATTATAACACAGACAAAAAATAGTATATTTATAGTATTTTTATACTGTATTATAATATTTTTTAATAATGCCAAAAATATTATAATATAAATATTAAAACACTACAACTGAATCGGTCTATAGAAAAACAAAAGGAAAATGAAAAAAAAATAGATAGTTGGCTATATGTATTTTAGGTATTAAATAAAAAGGAATGCTATTAGGAAATTCTGAAAATGTGGGACATTTTTTTTTTACAAAAATTTGTCCTTTTTTCTGTTATCCTTAATAATGATTAAATTTTAAATGACATTTTTGAGGACATACAATGATTTTGCAAATATCGTTTATGAATCACTTAAGCACTCTTATAAAGTCGTTAGTAACCATTTATTTCATTTGTGATCTAATTCGCCAATCTAATAATTTGGTTGATCACCATAAATAATATCTCCTCGGTTTGATTTTAATCATAACATAACAAGTTTAAGCTCGATATTGTACAAAAATAGGATCAAATTACTTAGATACCTTATATATTGCAAATAAACATATTAATTGTAATTTATAAATCATAATTTAGAAAGGATTCATAAATAATCTATTTTATATGATTTATTATTAATTTTAAGTTTTATTAGCATTTTATAAAAAAAATGATACTACGTTAACTTATAAGTCTGAATACTCTCTTTTTTTTCCCTTATAAAACAACATTTCGTGAATTACTAATCTTCATAAGTGATATGACAAATGCTGACCTGGCCGCCAAGTCATCACACCCTCGGACAGCTGGCCCGCCGACGTGGCCGACCCGACGCAGGTAACCGGCTGGATATACCGGGGGCGCCAGTGCTCGTACAGCAGACCTGACACATGTAAGGTCGGCACCCCCCACCTGCAAACGCACGCCTCATTGCAAGTACATCAAGCATGGTGGGAGGGTACGACGGCATGGTAAGCCATAAAGACAGTAAAGTCATCAGGTACGAATGATCTACAGCACCCGCTATAAAAGCTCATGCCCCTCTACGGGGCAAGGGGATCGCGAAAATGAAATACTGGACTAACTCGATCGTCGGAGGGGTCACGTCGGGAACCTACCCGACCCGACCTCCTTGCAGGAGTTGGCGGCCGACCCAAATTGGATTACTCCCTCTTCACCCGGGCTCCACCACTCCAACGGCCGACCTTCCACGCCGAGCCCTGAATCACCGCTCATCCGGACGAGCTCCCACTCCGTACTGAAAGGACCGCGTGGCGGGCGAGCTGGCGCACACGGGCCTGAACCAACAAATGCTTGCTTAGCAAATTTGAAGGTGGGACGCGTCTACTAGGCAAGCACCAAAAACGTCCCTATCATTTTGGCGCTAGAAAGAGGGCCCATGTCGCCAGAACGCCCACTCACGAGTTCGGGCACGGAGCGCCAGACGGAACCTGACCACCCTCGACTGGCGGAGGAAGTCACGACCGCCATGTCAACTCCCAACCGTTTTTGGAGGATGATGACCGAACCGGGGTTCCCCTCACCCGCATCAAACCCCGCGCCACTCATGGTGACGGCAGAGGCTTTCCTTGGCCTCACCAGCCAGGTCCAAGCACTAGCGGGGATGATGCAGACCATAATCTCATACCTACCCCAGCTGGCGCATTCGGTGGCTCATCAACCAGCACCCCCGCAAACGGAGTCACCGACGGCCCCGAGCCGGGGAATCCCGCCAGTCGCCGAGGCGCCATCACCTCGGGTCGCCGAGGTGCCACCGCCTCGGGTCCCAGTTTCGCCGACCCCGACGCCAACCCGATCCCAAAGTCGCTCTTATAATCCAGCACCGACTGAACTTGACCTCGACACTTTATCGACTGACTCTACCGACTCTTTGAGGGAACAAGTCCGCCGAGTCCATCAGCGACTTTACGAGGTCCAGAAGGAAGTCCTCAGATCGAAAGACGAGACTGGGGAAAGCTCTAAAGGAGGCTCCCCGTTCACCCCCGAGATACAGTCCAAGCCTCTACCGGCCACCTTCAGGCTCCCAGCCATCGAGCTCTATGATGGCAGTGGCAACCCGATGGAACATGTCGCCACATTCCGCTCCCAAATGGCCCTTTACGACACTTCGGAGGCACTGATGTGCCGAGCCTTCCCGACCACCCTTAGGGGATCGGCCAGAACCTGGTATGCTCGTCTCAAACCCGCATCCATACCGTCATTTGACGTGTTAGCAAGGGAGTTCGAGTCGAACTTTTTGGCAAGTGCACGCCCGAGGCCTACCACAGCCTCGCTCCTCGGAATGGCCCAAGGGAGCGACGAGCCCCTCTCCCAGTTCGTAGGAAGATTCACATCACAAGTACGGGGCATTCCCGACCTCCATCCGTCCCTGGCCATTCAAGCATTTTTGACGGGGCTGAAGCCGTCAAGGTTCTTTTGGTCGTTGATCGAGCGACCACCAACGACTATGCCCGAGATGTTGCAACGGGCGCACCAATATGTGGCGGTCGAGACCCTGATAGCTGGCAAGCGGGATGAGACGAAACGCCCTCGAGGGGAACAGTCTCGTGGGCATCTAGCCCCACCTCCGAAGAAAAGAGAGGACAGGTCGGGCTTGCTGCCAGCCAGACCCCCCCCCCCCCCCCGATCCCCCTCAACTCAGCCCGAACGGAGATCTTTTTCCAAATACGGGAGAAGGGGCTCTTGAAGGCACCAAGCTCGATGAAGTTGCATCCTGAGCGGCGCGACAAGAGGAGGTACTGCCGCTTCCATCGAGAGTACGGTCACGACACCGAGGAATGTCGTGACCTTCAGTACCAGATTGAATACCTTATCCGGCGCAGGCACCTGCGAAGATACGTCCGCGAACAACCCTCTCTCTCGGACGGTCGGCCATCCCGAGATCTGTCTCCCCGACCGCAGGGCCCGGTCGAAAAACATATCGACGTCATCTTCGGCGGCCTAGCATCAGGCGGCAATAGCTCCTCGGCGCGAAAAGCATACGCGCGATCCGAGGCCGAAAAGAGGCCGCTACATCATGAAGACCTCGACGTCACGTTCAGGTCGGAAGGCGAGGAGCACTCCTCTCACGACGACGCGCTAGTAATCTCAATCTGCATGGCCAATGCCTACGTCAAGAGGGTCATGATCGGCACGGGAAGTTCGACTGACATCCTGTATTTCGATGTCTTTCAACGGTTGGGATTGACCGACCTAGACCTCACCCCCCTAACATCTACCTTGACAGGGTTCACTGGTGATTCCATCTCTCCAGTGGGAACAACCACGATCCCCGTCACGTTCGGAGGGGAGCCAAGATCAAAGACTCTGCTAGTGTCATTCATGGTGGTCAAGCTCCCATCTGCGTACAACGCCATCGTCGGGCGCCCGACCCTCAATCGGCTCAGGGCGATCGTATCAACGTACCACCGGGTCTTGAAGTTCCCGACTCGAGCCGGGGTCGGCGAGGTCAGAAGTGACCCGAAGGAATCCAGGCAATGCTACTTAACGGCGACAACGCTGTGCAAGAAACCGAGAACCGAACCGTTCGGCGCCCCGCCCTCAAGACCGGAAGAAAACACCTGAGACACCCACTCCGCGGAAAAAGTCCTCGAGCTATCACTAGACCAGAACCGCATGGACAAGCTGGTTAAGGTCGGATCGGAGCTTGCGGAGAATCAAAAAGTTCAGCTGATAGATTTCCTGAGGAAGAACAACGATGTCTTCGCGTGGACCCCAAACGACATGCCAGGGGTCGACCCAGAGATTGCCCAACACTGCTTAAACATCTCCCCCGATGCCCGACCTGTGAAGCAGCGTCCGCGGAAATTCGCTCCGGATCGCCAGATGGCCATAGAGGACGAGGTCACTCGCCTGTTGGCCGCGCATCTCATCGAAGAAGTAAAATACCCGACCTGGTTGTCCAATGTTGTACTTGTCAAAAAAACAAATGGAAATTGGCGGATGTGTGTTGATTATACTGACCTCAATCGGGCTTCCCCGAAGGACTGCTACCCACTTCCCCGCATCGACCAACTTGTGGATGCCACGTCGGGACATCAGCTGCTTTCCTTCATGGATGCCTTCTCAGGATACAACCAAATCCAAATGGCCCCGAAAGACAAAAGAAACACGGCCTTTATCACACACAATGGGACATATTGCTACAAGGTGATGCCGTTCGGATTGAACAATGCCGGCGCGACCTACCAGCGTCTCGTGAATCGTATGTTCAAGGACCAGGTCGGAAGGAATATGGAAGTATATGTAGACGACATGATAGTCAAAAGCCGACATGCCGAGACCCACCTCTCCGACCTGGAGGAGACATTTCGCACGCTGAGGAAATACAAGATGCGTCTCAACCCGGTGAAATGTACTTTCGACATCACATCCGGGAAGTTCCTCGGCTTTATAGTGCATCAACGAGGAATCGACGCCAATCCCGACAAGATAAAAGCAATACAGGAGATGCAGCCCCCTAGGACTGTAAAGGAGGTACAGCGACTTACGGGAAGGTTAGCAGCCCTAAGCCGCTTCATTTCCCGAGCCGGAGACAAGAGTTCAACCTTTTTTCGCGCACTGAAGTCGGCAAAAGACTTCAAATGGACCCCCGAATGCGAGGAGGCCTTCCGCCAACTCAAGAGTCACATCGAGAACCTGCCGCAACTAGCCTCGGTGAAGGATGGCGAGCCCCTCGGCTTATACCTCGCTGCGACCGACCTAGCGGTTAGCTCGGTCCTGGTAACACTTGATAAATTCGGAGAAAGGCCGATCTACTACACTAGCCATGTCCTGGCGGGGCCTGAGCTCCGCTATGCCCCCATAGAAAGGATAGCTTTGGCGCTGATCCTGGCCTCCAGAAAGCTGAGGCCATATTTCCAGACGCATCCCATCAAAGTAATAACCGACCAACCCTTGCGCCAGATCCTTTCCAAATTTGATGTTGCAGGTCGGATGCTGAAGTGGTCGGTAGAGTTAGGGGAATTCGATATTGAATACGAGCCAAGAAAGGCAATCAAAGGCCAAGTGCTCGCGGATTTCCTCTCGGAGCTCACACCGCCACAAGTCCTGCAAAACCCGATCCTTGGATGGACCCTACACATCGATGGTTCTGCTAACTCGGAAAGAGGAGGAGTCGGCTTGGTGCTCAAGGACCCCTCCGGCCACATCTACGAACATGCCTTGCGATTAGGATTCAGAGTTACAAACAATGAAGCCGAATACGAAGCGCTCTTGTTCGGTCTTAAGGTCGCAGCCGAGCTGGGAGCAGAAGACATAGAGATATTCACCGACTCCCAACTCGTCGCTGGCCAAGTTAACGGCACATTCGAGACTCGGGAAGCAGCAATGGTCAAATACCTGGCCGAGGTGCAACTGATGACAGCTCGGTTCCGAAGGTGTACCATCACCAAGATACCTCAGAGCGAGAATGCGCAAGCAGACGCCTTGGCCAGGTTAGCTTCCTCCCACGCGACCGACACACCAAGCGGAGCAATGGTGAGGACCATCGGGCCCTCAATCGGTCCGACCATGATGACTGTTGATCTGGAAGATGGAGGCTGGACCGACGAGATCCTCCGCTTCAAACAAGCGGGAGTCCTCCCCGAGGATAAGGCGGCTGCCCGAAGAATCAGAAGGACGGAATCATGGTACTGCATCATCGATAGCCGCCTCTACCGGCGAGGCTTCAGCCGACCCCTGCTTCGATGTCTGAACCCGACCGAGGCGCAGACTACCTTAGCTGAGATCCACGAGGGAATATGTGGAGACCATGTCGG
The DNA here is from genome assembly GCA_029747655.1 of Ensete ventricosum. Lineage (NCBI taxonomy): Eukaryota > Viridiplantae > Streptophyta > Magnoliopsida > Zingiberales > Musaceae > Ensete > Ensete ventricosum. The sequence goes on along the minus strand of JAQQAF010000006.1, from coordinate 55,485,681 downwards.
TGCTCGCACCTTGGCACACATGGTCCTCAGGCAAGGTTACTATTGGCCCACACTACGAAAGGATGCCCAAGCTTACATTCGAAATTGCGAGCCATGCCAGAAGCACGCCCGACTCCAACATAGACCGATGGTACCACTCACGACTGCCGACTGCACCTGGCCCTTCGCCCAATGAGGAATGGACCTCCTCGGCCCCTTCCCCCTAGCCTCGGAACAGAGAAGGTTTCTGATAGTCGGAGTCGACTATTTCACCAAATGGCTCGAAGCCGAGCCGCTGGCCTCCATCACCGAGAAACAAGTTGAAGGGTTCGTATGGAAGAACATCATAACCAGGTTCGACCTCCCGAGGGCGATCATCACCGACAACGGCACGCAGTTCAACAACGTAAAGTTCAAAACATTTTGCCAGAGCTACCGCATCCAACTGAAGTTCAGTTCGGTTGCCCATCCCCAAGCCAACGGGGTCGCCGAGGTAACAAATCGAGCCATTCTTGAAGGGTTGAAGAAAAGGGTCTCCAACGCCACGACTTCTTGGGTGGAGGAGCTCCCGAGTGTCCTACGGGCGTTAAGAACGACTCCAAAAACCCCGACGGGGGAATCACCTTACAGCCTGGCATTCGGGACTGAAGCCGTACTACCTCCCGAGGTGGTTTTCCCGACCCTTCGAGTCCAAACCCAACATCAGGAGGAGTCTGAGCAGCAGCTCCGTAGAAGCCTCGACCTATTGGAGGAAAAACAGGCTGATGCTCATCTCCGAGCATTGGCCTACAGAAGAGCTATAGCAAGAATCTACAACCGACGAGTACGCCCACAGCACGTCAGGTCGGGCGACTTGGTGCTCCGGAAGACCGAGGTCAGCGATCCGACCCGGTCCCGCGATAAGCTGGCCCCGAATTGGGAGGGTCCCTACCGAGTTATATATGTTATTCAAGACGGGACTTATACATTAGCAACCATGGAAGGACGGGTGTTGCCAAGAACTTGGCACGTCACAAACTTGCGAAAGTTCTACGCATGACAATGTCAGCAGAGTGACCTTGGTTGTATTACCATTCATGCCGAGTTGAAATGCAACAATGTCAGCAAAATGTCTTGACTTGTATTAACTCGGGAAAAGTACAAAACAGGTCGGGAGCCAATATGAGGGCTACCCGACCCGAGCTACAAGCTTCAAAAAAAAAAAAATAATAACAAGTGGAGAACACAGTCAGGACTCGGGAGGCGCCGAGTCGTCAAAATCCTGTTGCCGCTCCATCGGCACGGAGTCATCCTCGGGGTAAATGGTGAACGGATCTTCTTCAATGTCAGCATCGGGGTACCGGGCACGAAAGCGAGCCAGCGCCACCCGATACCCATACTCATAAGTGACCCGCCCCATCCGTTTCATACCCTCTTTGAAGCCGAGGGACCCCTTGTACTCAGCAACAGCCTTTCCTGGCAGCTCGTCTCGGGCATGCTCCAGGTCCTTCACGGACTGCAGCAGCTCGTCATCCATCCTCCGAGCCGTGGCACGGGCCTCCTTCAGCAAATGCCGGGCATCACCCAGATGGCCCCGTAGTTCTCTTTTCGAGGCCTCGCGCCTAAGGAGCTCCTCGGCTCTTTCGGCCTTTGTTTTCTCGAGCTCCTCCTTCAGTCTGGACGCCCGTTCCTCGGCCTCGGCAACCGCCTCGGGCCCGCCCTTAGATTTCAGGACATCGAGCTCCTCTTGTAGCTGCTTGACCCGATGGTCCATGAAGGTGATCTGTCGACCAGCATCATGGACCCGGTCAACCAGTGTCATTTGAAAGTGCTGGCTCTACACGAAAGGACAATCTTTAAAAAAAAAAAAAAAAAAACAAAGGAAGATAAGCTTACACTACGGAGGCACAAGTCGGTAGAATTACCAAGACGATCTCCTTGGTGGCTCGGGCCATCAAAACCTCCGAGGGAAGCGTGTATAGCTCCCTCGCCAATTGGGGGTGGAGAATTCCCCTTTCGTATTCCTCGGCGGTCGACGAAGTGTGCCACACCTTCGTCGAGTTTTTCAGCCCTGCCCACCGAGCCTGTAGCTCCTTCTCGGGGTCTTGGTGCCCCAGGTCAGACATCAGCAGGGCATAATAGCCCTGGTCGCCCTTGTAAACCTTTGTCTTAAAGAGGTCCTTCATGGACCTCGGGCGCTCATGGACCGGAGAAGCGGCCCCCTCTTCGGACTCAGCGGGTGCCTCCGGCCTCTCGGGCGATGCAGCAGGCTCCTTACCCTTGGAGCGGGAACGAGACCCCCCTTCGTCGACCTGGGACTTGTGCTTCCTCGACAGTACCTTCGTCTTCTTTTGTGGTTTCCCCGCAACGTCGGCCCGTTCAGTCGGGGGGGGGGGGGGGGGGGGGGGGGGGGGGGGGAGCCGACCTTTTCAACGGAGCCTTCGGAGCCTCCCTAGCAGGGGACGCGCCGGCTTCACGAGCGGTGGGGCGGCTCGGAGGGGCCCTTCCGCCAGCCACTCTCGGCATCCCTCGAAGCTCCCCGAGATCCATCCGGTCTGCACCACAACTTACAGGTCAGTAAGAGATTAGTGAAGCCTGAGCAAAGCAAAATGCTAGTACCCTTGGAGGCCGGACTCAAACCCGCCTCAACGAGCCAAAGCTCGGTCATCTCCTTGATCGCACGAGAAGAGGAGAGAATCCCCTTCAGTCGGCCGACCAGGACGGTCTCCTCCTCGGACAGATAAGGGGAGGCGTTGCCGATCGGATGAGCCGACCAGCTGAACCCGAATCCCTAACCCAGACCACTAACGTAAAGATAACGGGTCTTCCAACCTTTGTTGCTGGAAGGTGCCCCGCTAACCCTAAAACCAACTCGGGCGGTGAGGTAGTAACTGCCCCGACTCTTGCACAGGCGAAAACACGCCATGAACAAGTCTCGAGTCGGGATAATCCCAGCTCCTCGGCACTCACCCAAAAAAACCATGAGGTAACGCCACGAGTTGGGCGCTACCTGGCTAGGAGAAATTCTCCACCATTTCAAGCACTCCTCAATCAGAGGGTGCAAAGGAAACCGAAGACCGGCTTCCAAGGCATCTACCGAGATGCACATGCCGGGGACGTCCAAGCTATAAGGACGTTGCCCCGGCTCTGGGACGTGCAACCCGTATTCAGTCGGGATGTTGTACCATGCCCTGATCGCGACAAGTGACCTCTCAGTCACCGCCGAGTCGAGGTCATGATCTGACATCATGACCTCCAAGTCCCTTTGAACCCGTGCCTCGACAGGCGACGGGGGCTCGGAAGACGCTCCCGAGGAACTAACCTCGGGATCACCATGACTAGACCCCCCCGACCCCGAGGGAGAAACGACCCTGACACTAGTGGAGGAGTCCGACGAGGTCATCGCGACCTGTTAAAAAGGGTTGCCGAGCTGAAAGGGCGAAGGGTGGCTATGGTGGTCCGAGACGGAGGCAGGAAGAGGGCAAAATGAGCAAGTGAGGTCTCTGCCCAACCCAGCAGCTAACTTATAGCACCCAGGGGAGTCGTTTCAGCTTCCCGAGGTAAGAGGAAGCACCGCCACCCCGAAAAAGCACTCAGTGCATTAAATGCGCCATAACTATGACCGAAACCCTAGGCAGGGGACGGAAAATATATATATATAATATTATCGCATAGGCGCAAATCTCCGGATTTGCGCCCGAGTTCACCCTCTCGGCCAAATCTCCGGATTTGCGCCCGAGTTCACCCTCTCGGCCAAATCTCTGGATTTACGCCCGAGTTCACCCTCTCGGCCAAATCTTCGGATTTGCGCCCGACTTCGCCCTATCTCTGGATTTGCGCCCGACTCCATCCTTGGCAAGAGCCCTACATCGTGATTCCCGAGCTCATGCTCGGTCGGAACAGTTCCCGAGCTCATGCTCAGTCGGATCGACTCTCGATACGCCGTAATTCCCGAGCTCATGCTCGGTCGGATCTACTCTTGCTGCATTACAATTCCCGAGCTCATGCTGGGTCGGAACAATTCCCGAGCTCATGTTCGGTCGGATCTACTCTTACTGCATTACAATTCCCGAGCTCATGCTCGGTCGGATCTACTCTTGCTGCATTACAATCCCCGAGCTCGTGCTCGGTCGGATCAATTCCCGAGCTTACGCTCGGTCGGATCGACTCTTGCTACATCGAATTCCTGAGCTCCTGCTCAGCCTGATCAACCGCCGCACTCAGAACTAGTTCAGGGCGATCTCGAACCAGCGGTTAAATGCAAGACCTCATCTTCGACACCCTCATCAGGCACCTCGAGAAGGTCTTCCCGGGGGGGCGGAAGAATGATATGACAAATGCTGACCTGGCCGCCAAGTCATCACACCCTCGGACAGCTGGCCCGCCGACGTGGCCGACCCGACGCAGGTAACCGGCCGGATATACCGGGGGCGCCAGTGCTCGTACAACAGACCTGACACAGGTAAGGTCGGCACCCCCCACCTGCAAACGCACGCCTCATTGTAAGTACAGCAAGCATGGTGGGAGGGTACGGCGGCATGGTAAGCCATAAAGACAATAAAGTCATCAGGTACGAATGATCTACAACACCCACTATAAAAGCTTCTGCCCCTCTACGGGGCAAGGGGATCGCGAAAACGAAATACTGGACTAACTCGATCGTCGGAGGGGTCACGTCGGGAACCTACCCGACCCGACCTCCTTGCAGGAGTTGGCGGCCGACCCAAATTGGATTACTCCCTCTTCACCCGGGCTCCACCACTCCAACGGCCGACCTTCCACGTCGAGCCCTGAATCACCGCTCATCCGGACGAGCTCCCACTCCGTACTGAAAGGATCGCGTGGCGGGCGAGCTGGCGCACACGGGCCTGAACCAGCAAATGCTTGCTCAGCAAATTTGAAGGTGGGACGCGTCTACTAGGCAAGCACCAAAAACGTCTCTATCAATAAGACATTTTAATATATATATAAATTAATCTCGAAACAATAGCTCGAATGGTGTCTCTAAACAATCATCAAGTACAAATTTACATTAATAAATATTATTAATTGGATAATCAATATTTTTTTTAAAAAAAATTTAATCTGTTTCAAAAATTAAATCTTACATAAAAGTTGACTCTTGAAATTAAACTCCTATTAGGTCATATAAGCCAACTAAGGAGAAGAGATAAATCAATGATAAATTAAAAAAATCTGAGTTTTTAAGCTCTAACATGCATGACCAAATCTTAAATAAAAATTATAATTATTTTTATTTATTTTAGAATAAAAATATTTTTTAATTTTTTTAAAAAATATCGAAATCATATTAAACCCTCTATGGCTTGTTAGTCATGAAATAAAGCTTCTTCACCAATGCTTCAAATATCAAAGTCATACACAATTAATACTCATGGGACCTACTTGTGGACATTGTTTGAGTTGGATGACGACCAAAGTTAACGAAGGAATCGTCCTTAATGGGGTCCCCTGGGATTATGATAAAGGAATAAAAAAAATAGGAAAGGGTTTGATGGAGAGTTCGGATTGGGAGCTTTGGAATCTCTCATGGGTTTTGTTTTTTTAGATTTTGAGAGAAGGAAGAAGAGGAAATTAACTTTTGATTAAAAAAATTAAAAATTAGGGTGATTAAAATATTTTAAAAAATCAACTTTATTTTTTAAGAAGAAGAAATAATGGATGAAAAAGTTTAATCTTTATTCAATCAATAATTCGAGTTGATTAGGACTTCACACTTATGATCTAGTCAATCAAACCTATCACATCAATATTAGATGTAAAATTATATATATTTTTTAAAATATTTCTTATTTCGAGAATTATTTTTCTCATCATTCTGTTAGTTCTTGTGATCAAATCACTTTTAGAAATTGGATCAGGTGGATGCAACATCAATGTGATCAAAATTGATACTTCCATATTTGATATATTGTCAATCACCACTATTTTAACTACTAAAATGACACCTCATTTATGCTCAAAATTGTATCAGAATTTTCATATTATTATTTATAGCTAAATGAATTTTGCCAGACAATATGATGTGGTACATAATTTGGCAACTTTCATATTATTATTATTGTTGTTGTTATTATCATCATCATTATTATTCAATCTTGAAAAATATTATGATATCTTTTTCTCCGTTAGTCCTTTACACTTCATACAATGTGCCCTTCCCAAGGTATGAAATAGCAAATGAAATCTATGTGACTGAAATAAATCATTAAAATTTCAATGTAAATGAAAAATATAAAAGACTTGTATTGTATTTGACTATCCTAACCAGTTTTTCAAATATGTCACTGTAATTAATGGGAATTAACTACCAAATTTGGATTTATAGACACTACAAATCATTTGACTTCGAATACTATATATAGATACATATAATCTTCTCATTTTTTATTTAGTATGAAGATATAAGTTAGGAAGGGAAAACCTATGTTGTGTGTTAACATTTAATCTCCCTGAGGAAAATGAGTTGGAAAATTCCACCACCAATTTGGTTAACTTTGACTAAATCAAAAGATGTTGCCGGAAGTCCCATCCCTCCTTCACCAAAAGAAGAAGAAAGAATTGGGGAGATGCTTGCATGAAGACAGCCTAAAAGGTGCCTCCAAAGTAGAAGCCAAAAGGGAATATGAAGTGAATTAGTATATTAATCTAATAATTACAGTGTTTTGTGGATTATATCCATGAAAATACTGTATAGTATATTTAAAAAAAAAACAATATATAGTGATTTAAAAAAAAATCCTAGTATTTTAAAATATTATATAGTGTTTTTTTTTACTAGATAGTGTTTTGTGGGTAACAATTAACTCATAAAATACTGTAAACAGTCGGTAAAAAAATTGAATTTTGGCATAAAAAATGATGACTGTTTTAAAAGATGTTTTTTTGATGATTTTAGAATTTTAAAAAGGGTATCATTTGAGAAAATCCCAAAAAAGGATATTTTTCTGACAATCATCTATATATATAATAATCATGTACTTTTTATAATATTTAAATATTATATATGTCACTTTGATTAGTATTAATGATTATAGTTAAAAAAAAATATTATTACACTAAATTTCTCTTTGAATTACAAAAAATATTGAAGGAATTTGAATTTTGTTTACCTTATTTATTCAAATATTAATATATATTTTTTTATTGGTAGCAAGAAATACTTCTCACAAAGTGGAAAGTTTGATGCAGCCAATTATATTGTGAGACTCATAGTTTTGCCTTACCAAGGTTGTCTGACCCAACTTTATACACATCCTTGACTCTGTTCTTCTTCCTACGGTGGAGAGCTCCATAAGTGACATCCCAATCCCTGGGGGCCACCACGTGTTCGCACACACCCGTCTCCCTTTTATTGTCCTTCCTATATCACATCTCTTATCTCTCTCTCTGTCTCTCTTTGCTTCTTCGCTCGTTCGCCTCCTTTCTCTTCAGTCGGAAGTAGAGAGAGTGAGAGAGGGATAGAGAGGAACAGAGAACGTAAAGGGAGTAGGGAGCAGTGGAAGCTGGTGCATGGACTCGGCAGGGGCAGCAGGCACGTCCACGGGGGGCGAAGGGCCGTCCAGTGGCGGCGCGGGGAAGGCGGGGCCGCAGAGGGGGGCGGCGGCGGCGGCGCCGAGCAGGTACGAGTCGCAGAAGAGGCGGGACTGGAACACCTTCCTGCAGTACCTGCGGAACCACAAGCCGCCGCTGGCGCTGCCGCGCTGCAGCGGGGCGCACGTGATCGAGTTCCTGCGCTACCTGGACCAGTTCGGGAAGACGAAGGTGCACGCCCCTGGGTGCGCCTTCTACGGCCACCCTAGCCCGCCGGGGCCCTGCGCCTGCCCCCTGCGACAGGCCTGGGGCTCCCTCGACGCCCTCATCGGCCGCCTCCGCGCCGCCTACGAGGAGTCCGGTGGCACCCCCGAGACCAACCCCTTCGCGGCCCGCGCCGTCCGCATCTACCTCCGCGACGTCCGCGAGAGCCAGGCCAAGGCCCGCGGCATCCCATACGAGAAGAAGAAGCGGAAGCGCGCCACCGCCGCAGCCGCCGGCCAAGCCCACCCCGCAGGTGAGTCATCAACCTCCACTGTCCTCAGTGGCGGAAGTTCTGGTTCAGTGGCCGGTGAGGGATCCGGCGCTCCGCTGAGGTGCTCCTCTAGTTCCTGAGTCTCTCGTTCTCTCTCTCATCCTCCATCTCTCTTCTATTGTTCTTGGCTGTGTCTGATGCTGTCTTTGGCGATTCTCTACATACCTAATGAAGAAAGAAGGAAGAGACGGCAACTCTTGGTATCTCTCTCGAGCTTCTTCGAACTGAATTCCACAACTGCCGGCATTAATTGATCGCAGATCGTACTTTGTCTTCCTCTTGTATTGAACCCTTGGTAATCATCGTTCGTTTGTTCCAAGAGACTACGATCAAAGAGATGTGTCGTGTGGAAGTCCTCTCTTGCCTTCTTCACTGTGTTTGATCTGTCTGAGAATGGAAAGTAGAGAGAGAAAGAGAGAGAGATCTCAATCCATCTGCATCAGAGAGGTGCAATAACTACAGTATCTTTCCTTCTTTCCCATTCCCACCTCTTCCATCATAATCCCTGTCTTCTTCGCACTCCGTCTCATCTTGCTGCACCATCTTCTTCCACCCAGTGCAGCCTTCATCATCCACGTTCCACACGAAAGCAAGGCAACACCATTCATCTTCCTGGATTGATCTGCTGTGCTCTCTGCATCAGATTAGGGTTGATGACGAGAGAAATCGATGGTCCCCTACTGGTTCAAGCCAGGTCTCGCCACACGTGCGGTCTTCACCTTCTCTGACTCCACCTCGCTCACTCGCTTACTCTCCCCAGTTTGGCAGCGATAAAAGCAGGCTGCAGTATTCCTCCTTCCTTCTCTCTCCATACTGCACCTGATCTCCTCCTCCTCTCTCTCTCTCTCTCAATAACCCTCTTTCCGGTAACGTTTGTGAGCATTACCACTTTGGTCATGCCTAGTTCTTCGTGACAAGTCACCGAATACTTTTTTAGTAACATCTATGATCATTGCCTTCTTGTTCTACTTCTATCTATGTCGACTGCCTGCCATCATCTCCAACCCCTCATTGCTTGATGTCACTTGTTCATGTGATGGGTCGTCCGTGGAGCAGACCCTGTCACAAGAACAACAGTAATCGTCTCTCTCTCTCCTTTCCCATAAACCTTTAAGAACAGTATGCTCCCTTCTTTGCTCTTCTCGGGATAAAGCTTCTTTCCTCCTTTGTTTTCCTTTTGAATGGGTAAAAGCTCGATCTCCTATCTTTGTGGGGCATGAGACTGTCTCTGATGAGATTTTGTATTCTTATTCTTCAATGATGTCGTAGTGGAGTAAGAGAGCAACACCACCGCACGTCTAGTCTTGTCCAGACTCAGACCGCAGGCTTCAAAGGAATATATCCTATAAACAATTTCATACTATCAAGTTTGGTGTTCTGATCTCTTTTGGTACTGTTCTATGAACATTCCTTAAATTTCTTTGCTGTGTTGCTGAAGCAGTTTCATTAGGGTTTAGAGCGACAGTTGATGATATCTTCAACCATTGTGTGGCATGAGCTAATGATTAAGCTAGTGATATATATGGCTGCGGTCTCATATTCTGACATTTCTACTGGAAGTTTTTTTCCTCTTCTTTATGAGATCCATTGAGATCTTATACCAGACATGATATAGTATTAGACTACAGATATAGAATTGGTTGGAGTAGCAGCTGGAAGTTTATCCCAGACAATGGATAGTGTTCTTTGCTTATAAATGCAGGTGATGTTGATGGCTATCAAAAGGTTAGATCTAGGGAGATCTAACACTTCTTTTCTTCACCATCATCAACTTGTCCTCACTTGTTGATGGCTGATGCCACCTTTTCTAGAACTCACAGTTGCATCAACCACGAGCACGAATCTTTGTTTTATGCATCTCTCAGCATCTGCAATAGATGACAGACAAGAGTTGGTGCTGTAGTTCAACTCTTGTGGAGAAGCAAATTGACGCTTGGCATGGGTTCTAAATTCCTCTGGCATCAGTTCTTTAAAGGTTCTGATCACAATGAAACATTCTCAAGTAATACATGCTCTTTGTGCCTGGAGGATCAAGCAATGGGGGAATTGGACCTCACTAGCTATAAAATGAAGAGGATTCAGTTGATGCTCTTCCCTTGGAAATGCACAGAGCTTGGAGAAGTTGCTGCAGAAGTTGAAATTAATGGATGAATTGCCACATGGAAAGGCAGCATAGCAATCTCAAGGTAAGAAATGATTATATTTTATGAATACAGCTAAACATAAAAGCATCCAAAACATTGTATGCATCATCAATATGAATTGAGTTTTCCAAGTAACTCAACAGCAATATTCTTTTTCTTTTTTCAGAAAGCAATATCAATCGATGTTCATTGATTTTTCAATCATATTCGCATGAAATGCATAGGACTAATGATTCAAAATTTAAGCTAAATGTGGAGTAAGTGGAGGAGCTCTCAATTCCTTATTTGAATGGTATGATATCAGAGGATCCGCATTCAAACATTGATGGACTACAGTGAGGGAACCATTTCTTCTATCAAGATTCTTCTACGAGTCTTAGAATGATAACCTACAAGCAGTTCTGTGGTGTTGTTGATATCAGGGAACTAATCCCTGGTCCAGCAGATTGGTTCTCTTCTTCCTCCTCGAGTTTTACTTCATCTCTTCAAACCCTTGATAGACTTGTTGTCTGTGCTTATATCATGCGTAATCCAGTGAAAGACTCAAGTCAAAGACTTCATGAAACATGCTGTTTTACCACTTGTGTTCTTTAATTCACTCGAAAGCTTTTCTAAGATGATATGGTGTCTCACAATGAACAAGTGCAAACTAATAAACTTCATCCCTAGCTAGCTAAGAGACTAACAGTAGGACTTTTCCTTGGTTCTTTTTTCCTTCTTTAATTCTCTGACTACTTAATAACATGTTTTTTTGGGCGTATCTTTATATAAAGAAGCAGAGTTGAACTTTAGATGAGGCTGTGAAACTTGGATACAAATTATCTGGATCACAGTGAGCAACCTAATTATAGTTGGTATGGCTGTCATAGCCCTTACTTGATGAGATCAAGATGAGTTTAATTTTTCTAAATGTAGACTTTGAACTCTTCGTCAAGTTGGAGCATCTTCTTGTGAAAGCTTTACTAGAAATTTCGAAGTGGAGTTGAAGACCGGAGAACCAAGGGTTTGCTATCTTCATGTTGCAGTTCACCGCCACCACCACGACAACCTATCGAAACACCAACAGCTTCCTGGCAAAGCTGCATGCAGCATCACTTCGTTAAGCTTCTTCCTTTGAGGGAACCAAACACCAGATGTGTTGGTATAAATTGGTCATCAAGACTGGTCATCCTTTCCGAATCCTGTCGCCTGCGAGAAGCTAATCCCCCCCTAGCCAAGCTTCCTTCTTGGACCTCGATTTGGAATCTCGACCTCGACCTTTCTTTTCGATGTGAGTATGGGCCTAAGCATCTGGAATTGAGCTCATCGAGATAGCTTGGCTTGAGACTCACTTCTTCCGGTGAACTGTCAGTAAAGGAATCATAATATGATTAGAATCTATAATGCAGGATTGCTAGAGACATGCCTGAACTTGATGAGCTGCAGACAAATCATTTCTCGAAGAAGATATAAGCAGGCTTGCTGATTCTACTAGCTACAGTGTGTATATATGAACAGGTGGAGAGCAAAATGCACTTACACAGAAACCATTCACGCCGACACAGAAGACGATGATAGCAGGCAAGTCATCGAGCAGTTCATGCTCGTCTCCAAGCACTGACATGATCTGCGCTAAATACCCGAGGAGCATCCCGTCAACGAGGTCACGAGACCCCCGGGGCCCGATTCTACCCCCTTTGACTCTCAGTCCCCGACAGAGTAATCTGCGACCCGGATTCGAGGGGCCTCCTCCTGGAATCGATCGCCATGGGAAGTAAGCTTTCCCAGTCGCAACGCCACCGCCACCGCCACCGCCTTCGTATTGGGTGCATACACCTGCGTAGTTACCTGTTGATAGCAGATGGGGCAGAAGGCCATCAGCGAGCGCGCTCCATGCATGGCGACGCAGTCCCAAGCAGTCCTTCCTATATGAATGCTCCACCACACCGAGGGATGATGTCGATTCAATCTTTATAATGATCATCTAAGTTAGCATAGTTGCATATCATATTGTAGTAGGGAGAAGGTAAAAGAGATTAAAAGATATTTGACATAGAGAAGGGAGAAAACGGACGGATAATTACATATTATCCTGTTATCTTTAGTATTCCTGCTCATATATTTTTAGAACTTATATTAGCATCTCTATACTTACTAAATTAAAAAATTATCTTCATTTATCCTAACATCATCAATTTTATCAATGTGGACGATATCAGTGATGACAAACGATGATGTCATTCCGCATTTTCGTTAGTATCGATACAGATATAAAGTGATCCTTATTTTTTATCATTGTTCTCCTAATCCATAATAACCATATGTGGCATCCGACGACGTCATCCTTCGTTGTCATCGACTGTAATATTAAAATTATCTTTTTATTTTTTATTTTTTTATTTTTTATTAATAAAATCGATGGTGTTAGAATAAATAGATATAGATATTTTATTTTTATAATTATAAGGATATTAATATATTTTTTAAAAAATTAAAATTAAAATACTAAAGATATCATCCTCTACACGAACGAACGTGACTTCAAAGGGCTTGACACCTTCGCTGTCCTCTCGAATGGGTCTGTCATCCTCTCCCTTCCCTTCCTTAGACTCCACTCGTGCTGCCACTTCCTTTCATGTCTCTCCATCTCTTTAAATGCCCCTTCTGCTACTATTTCCTCGATGCGATCATATTCTTTTAGAACATACGTGAAATTAATAATCTTACCTACTAATCATTAATATTCATTTTAGCCCATATGATTTTGATCATAGATCACTTAAACTCTTATGATTTATTTATATCTAAAAAAATTATATATTTTAAAAAATCTAGTATATAAGTCAATTCCATGTAAAGTCTGAGTTAATAGATATTTAGAATTTGATTATGCGATATGCTGAATCATAATAAATTATTAATATAATTATATGTATAATTTAAATTAAAAAAATATTTATTTTAACTCTTATAATTTTAGTCATAGATCATTTAAACCCTTATGATTTTATTTTTGTCTAAAATAGCCCCTATATCTTTAAAAATATAGTATACAAGCTCCTCTCGACAAGTATGAATTGATAATAATTAGAGTCTGCTTATGTAATATGTTGACCTATAATAAAATATTAATATAATGAGATGTAATTTAAGTCTAAAAAAAAATCTATCTCGTCGAGGAAGAGGTAGAGGTCGTAGCAATGGACGAAGGGGAGAGACAGAGATAGAAGAGGGCAGAGGCAAAAGTGAATAAGAGCTAGACCACCACATTGTAAACACGATGTGTGAGGGTGTATGAGAGGACTAAGTGAGAGACAGTGGTGATAAAAATGCATAGGCGGAAGAGGGATTAGGAAATCATTGCATGTCTAGTGTCAGATTGGTCGACGCACATATACTTGAGAGACTGCGTACATAGGATGCCCTATTAGGCAACAACGACTTGGTATTGCTACGTCGCTTTCATCACGATACATCCTTCTGTCATTGGTGATAGTTTCAAATTTTTTAATTTATATTATATATATTTTTATATTAATTATTTATTATTAGTCAATATATCACGTAAATATACTCTAACGTTTATTAACTTAGATTTGATAGAAGTGACTTATATGTTATATTTTTAAAAAATATAATGATTCTTTTAGACATGAGCAAGATCATAAGGACTTAAATGGTCCATGACTAAAACCACATGAGTTAAAATATATTTTTTATAAATTTAGATAATATATGTTATTATATTAATAGTTTATTATGAGTTAATGGTCACATAATCATATTATAAATTTAGAGATTTATATGTTATGTTGTTGTAAGTATGAAAGTTACATTAAACATGAATAAACTATCAAAATAATAAACCCGCCCCTACTTTACTTTTTTTTTTTTTTTGTCCACGTGAGCAAGCCGTAAGCGTGACGATGCATAATCCCATCTTGAACACCGATCGTACTTTCTCTATCACATCGGATCTTACTTTTACTTCAAAAAAAAAAAAAATTATAAGTTAAAACCAATCTCATTTGCTATTTGATTTTAATTGAAATGTGATTAAATTTAGTGACTTTAATAAGTCGATTTTAATATAACGATAAGATTGATTGTTCATTTGGTATTGGAACCTTATGTACGATAATTTAGGAATGATAAAGCGACCACCGTGTCATTGAACCCATTTGTCGTATTGAGCCTAACACCAAACCCAATTTATGCTATATTTAAAATATTTTTTCTTCGAGTCCGTTGACCGCGCGTGATGGTTCGTTACCAAGTCCACTTTCTGCTCCCAACCGTTCGTCCTTAAGGAAGCAAGCGGGACCCGTCGAAACGGCGTATAAAAACCCCTTCCCCACCCAAATCCCGTAAGGCCAGGAAAAGGAGTGTCTGTGTTTCTAGTGTCTTCCTTCTCCGATGATGTCCTCCGCTCCCTCCTCGGCCCCCCTCCCCATCTCCGATCCCCCCTCCGTCGCCGGTGCCTCCGCGGCCCCCGTATCCACCCCCGCCTTCCGCCTTTTCCTCTCCCGCCTCTCTGACTCCGCCCGCCGCGCTCTCGCCGAGCGCCGCCCGTGGTCCGAAGTCGCCGACCGCTCCGCCTTCTCCCGCCCTGACACCCTCGCTGAGGCCTCCTCCCGCCTCCGCAAGAACCTCGCCTACTTCCGCGTCAACTACGGGACCGTCGTCGCTGCCGTCCTCGCCGTCTCCCTCGTCACCAACCCCTTCTCCCTCCTGGTCCTCCTCGCCCTCCTCGCCGCCTGGTGCCACCTCTACCTATTCCGCCCCTCCGACCCGCCCCTCCTTCTCTTCGGCCGTACCTTCTCCGATCGCGAGACCCTCGGCGGCCTCGTCCTCTTCTCCTTCCTCGTCGTCTTCCTTACCTCGGTTGGATCCATCATCATCTCCGCCGCGGTGGCTGGGACAGCCATCGTCGCCGCTCACGGGGCCTTCCGCGTCCCGGAGGATCTGTTCCTCGACGAGCAGGAACCCGGCGTCCCCACCGGGCTCTTGTCCTTCCTCGGCGGAGCTGCCTCCTCCGCCGCCGCCGCCGCGACCACCCCTGGCCGCATCTGATGCGAGGGATCTGATGGGCTTTGGCTTGATCGCTGCTGGTTAGATCTTCTCCCTCATGTTTGGGTTTGTCGCATCCTCTCGCATTACATAGCGAAAGAGGTCAGACTATACCCTAAAATTTGGAATTGTGCTCGCTTACAATATATTATTCATTCGATTCTTTTGAAGGATAACTTAGATCTGTAGATTCATTACCATTCTACTGCTTTTGGATCTCGAAGTCGCCATTAGATCTGGTTCTCATTGTTATCTTTGATGCTTTCAATGAATTAGTGCTAGATGTATCGGCAGTATTCATCTGCTAATCGGCAGGTCTGTTTATCACATATCTGAATGTGATTCATATAAATTTTAGATCTGAGTATGAATATCAAGCTAGATGGGCTAATTTACATATTACCTAATATGTAGTTAGTCATTTTTAGCATCTTGATCCTTAGACTTAAAAAAGTTGCATCCCAATAGTTATGAAAGTAAAATATTTAACCTCATTTCTCCTCATGTCGTCGACGTTACCGATAGAAAATATGACACGTGTTGTCACGTGTATGAATGGTACGAAAAAGAGGGACAAAAAAAATAATTTCCCTAATAAAAAGGTCAAAATCAATAGATGCTTTAATAAAAGGTCGAAGAGCAGGGTCCTCACTCCGGCTCCACCATCACTACCTCTTGTTAGTCGGAGAAGAGAAGGTTGGAGAGGAGAAGGTCATGGTATGTGTCGCGGTGCTTGGAGAGGACGTCAAGCAGGGGGTCGACCGAGTAGTAGTAGCGATGGAGTGTGACATCGAGGAGGTTGACATAGTCCTTGATAAGGAGGAGTGATTAGTCGTTTGCATCCGGGAGAACTGGTCCTCGAGCACTAATCACCATCTTGGTAATGGTGATTAGTCGTCTCCTGTACGGAGGATGCAGTCCTCGACGATGAAGAAGCCAACGATCTACGCGAAGAAGATCTGGTGCGACTCGAGAAAGGGAGTCAAGGAGGAGACCTAGAAGTTAGAGGTGAGTTGCAGTTTGTGATTCTCGAAGTAGTATCGCCAGAAGCGCTCCTCGGGATCAAGGGTCGTGTGGATGTGGTGGGCACGGGAGAGAGGGGTGAGATCGAGGATTGATGCTTCGCCATCAGCGACGGTTGTGGCGAGGTCGTCAGAGTTGTTGCCTGACCAATCATCCTCCTCTTCGAGGCAGAGGGAGTATGGATGGTCGTGGAAGATAGGGGTAGCAATGATGGAGCTGAAGCGGAGACCTTGCTCTTTGACCTTTTATTAAAGCATCTATTGGCCTTTTATTAGCAAAATTACTTTTTTTATCTCTTTTTTCGTGCCATTCTTGCATGTGACAGCATGTGTCGTATCTTACGTTGGCAAATTTGACGACATGAGAAGAAATGAGATTATATGTTTCACTTTCATAACTATAGGGATGCCAATGTAACCTTTTTAAGTCTAGGGACCGGAACGCTAAAGATGACTAACTACAGGGGGGGTAATGTGTAATTAGCCCGAAATTAGGCCTAGAACTTATTTTGTAACACCCAAATTTAGTCTCATATAGAAAGTGGGTTAAAACGTAAGCATTTTGGATTAGTGATTTATGCTCAACGAACTTGACAAGTAAGTTATCATATCAAGCCAGGTTACTACAATTAGTATCGGAGCATCAAGATACCCGAGTAGGAAAGGGGTAAATGTAAACACAGGACTAGTGGACGCGTCATCATGTGGAGCCAACTATGTTTCATATACACCATAGAGTTGATTTTAAGTTTTTTTGGGTCTTGATGAGGACGTCAAGCCCTTGAGTACGGGAGATGTTCTATAGTTTGTAATTTGTTCTTTATTTGACACATTACTCGGTTGCTAACGACTTTGATCTAGAGGATGTGGTGTTGCTTTCCATCTTTTTCTTAGGTAAGGAAGTTGGATGACTAATAAGAGAGATGATTTTGACCGGTACTTGAACTGGACCAGAAACGTGAATCTTTTAGTTGAATTGTTGAATCAGGTTTCTATTTCTTTGGGGGAAAAAGTAAATTGTATTATTCATATTATAGAAATGTTACAGCGGTGGTTGTAAAATCAAGTGAATATAAGCTTTTTTATGTCACCTAAACAACAAATCTGCATCTATCAAATGTAAGGATGAAAACACTCCAAGACACTTTGTTGATTGATCCAGAGTTGTTGGTGGAACCTCCTATGACTTGACCATCTGACATTAAACCACATTCTTAATCACTAAACAGTAAGCAAAACAAAAATTTATGTGTTCAGAAGTTGTTTAGAGATCTTGGAAATTTGATGTTTGGACTCAAGTGGAAGAAGCACAGTGGTAAATATCATGAATGATCTCAATGACTATTAATCATCTTTGCCACATGTGGATGAACCAGTGTCATAAGTTAGCTTTTCCACAAATTTTATTACATAAGTTAGCTGCTAATTACACTCTAAATGCTTTTATCGTGTTAGGCAACAATGCACTGCAGTTTCTCAGTGTATCAAAATTGACGCCAGCTTAACGAACCCTTCGTTCTCCAAGGGAAGGATTCTTAAGTTGTTATGTACTCTTTTAAGAAAAAAGTCTCCCAAGTAAAGATGTATGGCGTCGATGCTCATGTTTTTCAATGTTTCTGGAATTTTGATATTTAAAAGTGTATAACATCCGTTGCAGGGAGTTTAGACTCGCTACCAATTTGAATATATATATATATATATATATATTCGTGAAAACTGTTGACCAGTTTGTTGTTAATGGTGCCAAGATAGTCGACCTGTTTATTTCAACATCAATGACAGTATGACACAATATTTCCATGCCGAAACAATCTCAACAACTAGGGATTAGTTACTGGGAAATTTTTATCGTCTGAAATCTATAACAAAAAATTACTCTAATCAACTAAAAAAAATTAAAACTTTATTTTGTAGGTTTTTTTTTGTAGCATCTTTCTTCTTTGTGTGTTTTTCTTTTATATTATTAATATTACTTGTCTCATAATTTTTAACTACAAAATATTTTTTTTATCTTTTTCACCTGATTATATTTGATTATTAATAAAAAAAATTTCCCCTATCTTTCTCAGTAACATCTTAATAACTTCAAAAAATTCATTTTCATATACAGCAAAAGAACTTCTTTAACTGCAAACTAACGATGATATTAAAATCAGCACAGTTCAAATCATACCGAGAGTCCTAAGGAATTTCAAAACATTCCAAAAAGTCTAGATTCCCTAAATTTAGATGCTTTTTCGAATGGCGGCAAAGAATCAACCCAAAGGAGGTTACCAATTCAGCTTACTGTCGACCTGTCAATTAATTCATGACGATATTAAAAAAAAAAAAAAAAAGAAGCTAGAAAACTTGAGCAAAAGCATCCATTGAAAACTTTGGTTGAATCAATCATCTTCTGACTCACGGGGAATACTCACTCTTTTTTGTTTTTTTTTGGGGGGGGGGGGGGGGGGGGGGGGGGGGGGGGGGGAGTCAAGACAGGGTGGTGGGCAGATGAGAGAGGTTTTCTTCTACACATGCATTTCTTGTGATTGCTGCTTCCAAACTTCACTTGGTTCAAGTTCAACCTGGCAAGAGAAAAATCCTCCTCAGTCAATTAAATGAAACAGACACAACCGTAAAAACCATAAATTTCTTGTTTTTTTCAACTCATTTAAGGGTATACTGAAAAGGTATAATCTTATTCATTACAAAGTTGATCCGACGCGTCTCCAAGTTCAAAATATACATCATGATGGAAATTTAGAAGCCATTCATCCTCGGTAAAAGTTATACAAACTACTAAATGGAAATTCAGGAAACTAATCCTGATGAAAAATTGTTGAACGTGTGTCTTTATTATGTCAATTTAAACAAATAACATCCATACTATGATCAACAATGATCCTGGATATTATAACTGATTTTAAATCAAGAGACAACTTAAGTCATCTTGCTACTGTCATTATTTCGATTGTACACATTTAACACTCATAGCTCGAATTCATGGGCGTGACTACAAATATAAATGAAGAAATCGATAACGCATGGAAGTACCAATGGACAACAAAGAGAGAGAGAGAGAGCATGCCTGGAAAGGTTTGTCCCTCCACTGGAACACACACCCCCTGGCTTCGACGTGTTCAAGAATAGGCTTTGGAACCAATGGTTTAAACGATGAGTGGAGTTTCACTTTTGTTAGACCACCACATGCCACCAAAACAGCTGCCAAGCCATTTGCTGTAAGCCCACCCGAATGTAAAATTGTCATGTTCTGTAGGCAGCTGACACTAGCAAGTGCCAGAAGCCCCACATCTGTTACTGAACAATATGACAAATTTATCTGTAAATTTGGCACAATAATATCAAAGGATTAGGCACAATGATCTAACTATCAAGAGCCAAAAAATAGAGAGCACACAAATCGAAGTACCTGACGCAAATTCTGGGAGAAGCGAGCAAGGAGAAGCATTCCAGCATCATCTACGAAATAGCATTTCTTGATGTCAAGCTTTGTGAGTTTTCGACATCCCACAGCAATGATGGCAAGTCCTGAAGATGAGACTTGGCAACCACGAATTTCCAGTGTATTCAAATTCGAGCATTTTGATAGTGATCTTAACGAATAATCAGTTACTTCTGTGCAGTATGATAGATTGATTATCTGCAACAAAGGGCAACCACGAGCTATTGCCATAACACCGATGTCTGTTATTCCTACAGACCTGAAGTCATAACTCACATTCGTTAAATCTAATCTAATCAAGAACATGTACACAAACAACCTAACAACATTATGTCAATCTCCAATCAAAGTTTGTTCTACCCAAAATTAATTTACCTGTACAGATCAAGCTCTTGGAGGTTTGGACAACCTTTTGCAACATGAATAAGACCTTCATCACTGATCTTCAAGCATATGCCAATTTTTAAGACAGAGAGATTGTGACATCCTGAGATGGCTCTAAGGCCTGCACGTAAGAACATAATGAGCAACTGCAATGGCAAACACTAATAAAATTCACATAGTCGAGACAATCAAGGAAAACCTTCATCGTCCAAGTCATTATCAGTAAGGTCTAGTTCCTCCAAGAGATGACAACGCTGACCAATCAGTCGGAAGCCCTCCCTGGAGACCAGGTTGCAAGATTCCATGCTAAGATTTGTAAGAGAGGTGCACGAACTAGTAATGCTGGCCAGCGATAGATCGGTTATATTGCGACAGCATGTGGCATCTAATTTGACCAGTCCCTTGTGTTTCGTCACGATAAAAGAAAGTCCTTCATCTGTCACTCCTGAACACTTGCTCAGACTAAGTTCCCCCAGTGTTCTGCAAGAATTTGCCATAGTTTTCATTCCAGAAGTTGTGACCTCACAACCATCTAATTTGATAGACTGCAAATTGTAGATCTTCTGTAAGCTGCTAGCAAGTGAATGTGTTACCTGCACTAATAAAAAATAGTAAGTACTAGTTGGAAGACAGAGCCGAAATATCTATTCAGATGACAATTTAGTACATGAACAACATTCTTTACCTTGCAGCAGTATGCTAGACTTATTTGGCGTAATCCAGGGGTCTTACTCAATAATGAAGAAAATCCAGCATGATTGACATGTTGACAGTTTGACATATCCAGCACCTATATCAAACAGATTTGGATCAATACACAGTGACCAGCAAGATTCAATTTTGCACATGTAGATGGATCAATATAATCCACATAAGGTAAAAGGCATCCACAAAAAAAAGAAAAAAAAAGCTCATGTAGTCATCCTAGAACTTGGGAGCAGTTGAGCAGCAAGATTCAATTTTGCACATGTAGATGATTTTTAAGGTAGTATATAATGAATCCTACACCAAAACCACAAAATACGATCCACGTAAGGCAAAAGGCACCCACGAAAAAAATGCTCATGCAGTCATCCTAGAACTTGGGGGCAGTTGCCATAATAACAATGAAGAAACAGTGGTTATGGCTATGGCAAACATCCAAAAGCACACAATCCTGTATGTTGCAAACTTTTTCCCTGATAACATAAGATACAAAAGATGTTCTGCTAGTCAATTTGACCAGTTTTCCAATTCCATGAAAACAATATAAGCATCAAATATCTTGTATCACTAAGCATCAATTATAGCAACAAATTTTTTGGTTGTACAAATCCTGAAAACACCAGCAATAGGAATAGGCATCCAGAATACAGAAAAAAAAAAGAAGATAAGATATATATATACCTGAAGTGACTTGGACTCTTGCTTGACAGACATAAGACCTTCATCATCTATACCCAGGCATCCTACCAAAGCCAAATCTTCAAGATGTGGTAATTGTAGGACAGCAGGAAGGCACTTTTCTGTTATCTGCTATACACAAAAAGGTAAAGATCAAACAAAACATTCATCAGAATTAGGTTTTCTTGTAAAAGTGCACATAGGAATATATAAAGCAGAGAGTGATCGGAGGAGAACAAACATTCTACAATACTATTGACAAGTACCCCAGTAGAACAATGCCTACAAGTGGCCAAAACTAAATAGAACAGATCACTCCTTTAAATTTCAGAGCGGTTGCCTTTTTTCCTTGCTTTTAAAAAAAAAAAAAAAATTTCTTCTTGAGGTTTGAAATAGACACATAGAGATGAAAACATTTTGGAGGAATATATCAACACTATTCCTTCCTAGTGAGATCAATTGGATCAGTTGCACACAGATCAGCAAAGAAAGACCATCAGATAAGCTAATTTCTTCAACTTTATGCATCGGAAAATGAAGGAAAATGGCGCTAAATTAGGAGAAATGTTCAAAGAGTACCGGCACAAAGGAGAGATCCAAACTCCGCAGCTGCTTGCATTTTACAGCCACCAAACCGACCCCCAAATCCGAAATCCCCAAGCACCATTTCAAGCATAGCAACCTCAGCTTCTGGCAGCCGACCGCGATGCACCCGATCCCCATATCCGTCACCATCTTACACCTCGCCAACCACAGCTTCTCCAAATTCCTCGCCCGTCCGATCGCGGCCGCGGCCGCATCGCTCAGATCCGTGGCGTTGGAGAGGTTGATCTCCACCAGAGCCGCGCAGTTCACCGCGACGCTCTCGATCCCGGCGTACGAGAACCCCCTCGACCTCGAGAGGTCGATCGAGCGCAGCGACGATCGGAGGGCGCCGCCAACGGAGGCGAGGGCCGCATCGGTGACGCTGGGACAGAGGGAGAGGTCCAACCGCGAGACCGAGGGGTAGCGGGCGAGGGCCGCCGGGAGGAGGCCAGACCGGAGCGGCGTGAGCGCCCGCCGGTGGCGTGACTCGGCGGCGTAGAACGACCTGCAGACGAGCGAGAACGACTTCTTGTCGAGTGGGTCCGAGTCCAGGCGATCCAGGATCAAGAAGAGGACCTCCTCGGAGAGCGAATCGAACAGGCTGCTCCGGTTCTCCTCCGCAGCTGGGGAGGCGCAGCTGACGCGGACCCGCTTCGCGGATCTGGAATACGAGCAAGGGTTAGGGTTCGGGGACCCGGAGAAGAGATCGAGGGTCAGGGTCGCGAAGCCATCGGAGCGGTCGATCCTACGGCAAAGATCGCGGCTCTTCGTCATGCCAAACGAAGACACGAGCGGATACAAAGGCTACGGTTCGATCGCCTAAGGTCCGCGACGGAGATGAGGTGCAGAAGGTGAGAGCGAGAGAGCGAGCGAGCGCGAGAGAGAGAGAGAGAGAGAGAGAGAGAGAGAGAGAGGCTAAGTTCTAACAGAAAACGGTGGTCGTTCAAGAAGAAGAAGAAGAGAATGGGAGGCCGAGATTACCCAAAAGCCCCTGTGAGTGATCGAATCCAATAAAGTGGAGAGAGCGATATATTAGCCCGAACGGACTAAAATACCCCGACATATGGCGGTGATATCTGAATGCAATGGGAGGGTATAAATGGAATAATGGAGATATATATCCGTACGGGAAGGACGAGGGGGAGGGGTAAAAGGGGGAGAAAGGGGGGTGCGGTAAGCATTGGGATGTGGGAGAGGGGGATGTGGGGAAGGACAATGCGGACGCGTACGAACACGAGCAACGCGCGGTGGGGAATATAATAATTGCCAATAAAAGGACAAGTTCGGGACGGTCCCTGCGATCTATATTTTATTCGCGGAATCCCACCTGTGGTCACTCTCCCCGGTACGTTTACCTCCTTTTGTCTTTTCCCCCATTCTAGTTAATTAGAGATCATCATATAATTATTAAGCTTTCTCTAACATCATAATCCTTAAAATTAAAAAATATATATATATATTAAATCTCTATAATTATAAATATAAAAATATCTAATTTTATTTATCATAACATCAATGATTTTACCGATGAAATCATAAAAATAATGAATAAAAAGATAATCGTAACATTTTAATCGATGATGATAGACGATGTTAATAGTGACATATGATGACAACATCGTTCAATATCACGGGTGACTATTATGGATCTACGCTGATACCGATATGATTACAAAATGAAGAAAGAATTGCTCAACATTTATATCGATGCCAACATAGATACACAACGATATCATTCGACAATTACATCGGCATCGACACAGATACAGATCGTTCCTCATCTCTTGTTGTCACTCTCTTCATCTCACGGCTCCTAGCGATATTATCGTCTACCACTACTACTTGAAAATATTGAAATTACCTTTTTTGCTTATTATTTTCTTATTTTCATATGTAAAATCGATAATATTAGGATAAATAAATTTAAATATTTTACTTTCATAGTTATACATGGATTCAAATATAAATGTTTAAAGTATAAAAATTGAGATGCTAGAGAGGTGGGATAAATATGTAATTAGTTCCCTTACTAATTTGGTATCTTGGATTCCATAGGATTCATTTAAAATAAGGGACACAACATCATGAGTATTATAATTTTACATCTCGTTGAATAACAAAAAATAAAAATAAAAATAGTTTAGTGAAGAATAAGACGAAGATGTGGACTATTTTAGCTAGCAAGATTCTGATCATCGATTATAAGAATAATAATTTTTAATATTTATCTTTATTCGTGAAGAAGGAAGACGAAAGAGAGGAGGAAATCTTGGAACGTGGTGGTGGGGGTGGGTGAGAGGGTCTTAAGGTAAGGGGCGGTGAGCACATGCAAGAAAGCAGGTGGAGCATAAGAAAGGGATGGGGTTTACCGTACTCGAGAAGGACCTCCTCCGGTGTACCGAAGCGTCCAACTCACCGAGCCCGGGCAGGCGGCATCCCGGGGAGGCTGCAGCGCCTCGTGGCTTTTGCCCCGCCAACCCCGGCGGCACACCCTTCGTCGTCGCTCACTGAGTGGGGCCCCGCCGTGGGTCTGAAGGAGGGTGGGTAAGTGTGTCCTCCAATGAGAAGTAATCGTGGCGTTGGGAGACCATTAGGGTGGTGAGCGGTGAGAGCAGTAACGGGGGAGGTGGCACCTGAGGGCCTAAAGCTGCGCATTACTCAGTGATGACAAACCTGTGGACCAGCCGTGTTCCTACACATCGGCATCCCTTGTTTGATTGCAATCACACATATAAGAACCTTCACTTATTTTTTTTCTTTTGTGAATAATAAATAATATATATTTTAGTCTTATCTGATATTTTTTCTTTGTATCTTAAATATTTTAATTCCGTGATTGATTTTTATTGTATCCTAGTAACCGAATTCTTATTATTTTAAAAATGATAGGAGCAATAATGGACATCCTTCTCGATCGATCGATCGATCGATATGGCCTAGAGAGACCCGACGTGGAGTGAGATCGACTAACTAGGCACCCGATCCGCCCCCTAACACCCACGAACGACGCGCCATAATAGGGGGGGAGAAGCTTTATGCACAGCGTCATCGGACGTCATACGATCTCCATCAAATCTTGTGAGTAAAAAAAGATCGTACGATGACAGGGCAAGAATCACACGGAACATGCCCGTCCACGATGCAGACAACCACCAATGGTGCCTGCAACATTAAACACCTCGATAGACGATACTGCAAGGAGGGATGAGAAAGATACGATCGACCACAGACAAACAGGTATAAAAACCACCCCTGGGGGCTCTCAGGGGGAACTCTCACCACTATCATAATACATACAAAAGGAAGCTCCAACCTCAGGAAGGTGCCGAAGGTACTCTCATCCACAAGACTAACTTTGCTATCAGAGAGACCTCGTTGGGAGGTCTTCCTCCCGACGGAGACCTTTTCTTACAAGTACCCAACCACGGAACGAGGGAAAACCCCTAGACGACCAGAACATCATCAAGCCAAGTAGACTCCTCGTGTCTTCCCCGAGTTCTAGGTTCTACTGAGTTGGTTCTACGCATGCAGGCCGGACCACATCGTGCTGACTTCTCGAATACGACGTATCATCAATCAACAAGAAATAATAGGATTTTTCACATATATTTCTCCTGTTAATATTTATGTAAAAAAAAAAATCATATTCGTTGTAGCTAAAAGTAGTTTAAATTGACTAATTTAATTATTTGACGTCTCCTCAAAACTTTTTTATTTTTTTATCGTTATCGCTGCTATAGATCCTTTCCTAAGCCTAAACGTGTATCACAAATCTAACATTAAATGTTCGGATATCAATCCTTGTTTTAGATTTACTTGCTAATCAATCTCAGATGATCATAGGTGCGTCATATCAGAATCCAATCCAATATATATATATATATATAGAGAGAGAGAGAGAGAGAGAGAGAGAGAGAGCTGGAGATAGCTAGGAATCAGGTTGTGAGATCAAATATATTATTGAGAATATAAATCAATATATTTGATCTCAGTCATTAATATATTCTGACAATGACTGATAATTCAATATGATATCAAAGTAAAGTAAAATATCCTGCGTGTCAAACATTAAAAAGATAATAAATGTGCTGCTAAGTGATTGCATGTGTAATTTTGCAACTTGACAAAGCGATGGATTTGGGAGTCTGTCAACGTCAAGAACAAACATCAATTCCATTGGCATCTATTCCATCTTCCTTCACACTTTCGGGTCTCACTGTTGACTTGGGCAGAGCCATCTTCAAGGTGACAGATTTTGTTGTTGACTTATCACCATATCAGATAAAATTGTGAGTAGTTCAAATCATATATTTGGTTTGATATTTAATCAACATTTTACACACTGTTTTTCTCTATGTTTGGTTTTCATCATGCAATTTGGTTCAATTTCAGGTATCAAATCTAAATCCGTTTGCATGGGAGAAAGGATATGTATGGTAAGGTCATGAGATTATTGATAACCTAATTCAAAATCTTCATCACAAGGTAGTGTAGTTAGGAACTTCTCACTTGCAGAATAATAATTTGATGAAATCAATATCTATTTTCCAGGAATAGCACTTGTGGTGAACATAAAATTGAAGAAGGATTTAGTATAAAACAAACCAAAAAACATCATAGAGAAATTTATTTCATATGTCACAGTGGAGCCACAGAGAAATCACAAGTTCTAAAGTCCCAACAAAAGCAATTAATTTGCATAAGCTAATTGGTGTTGCTAAGTCATAAAATTTAAGAATTTAAACAGGTAGAACTTGGAAACAGGGAGTTTCCATTTATTAGGTGAGTGTTGTGATTAGATCCAGCCATATTGTTACTGCCAGGAGCCTCATTTCTTATTCTTCACTCCAAGAAGTGGCACTCTTTCCAATCTTTTGCAGAACCCTGATGACTTCTTCTGATGTAACATTTCCAGTCACAGTGATCTTGTTCAGCTCTGAGTCAAGCCTGTATGTCTCAACATCTGCACCAAACAAATTAAGAATTAGTGGCTGCAAGCTTTGGCAATAGAAGAACACAGCAAATAAATTTATAGTAAAAGAAAATGAGCTGATTAATCTTCTTCTCTCTTATTTTGATCGCTCTGTCAATGATTAGATATGAGAAAGATTAGGTGTTTGTAGAAGGAACTTGATTTAGATGAGGCAAACATTACCCTCAATTTTTCTGATGGCCTTCTTGATTGCTTTGATGCACTCCTCACAGTGCATGCCGACCTTCAGCTCCACCAACTGATATCACATACATGGACATCAGTCGCTTTGGGTTCATCTCAAACTAAGAGAATATAGCAAGCACTAGAAGAAACTAAAACAAGGAATAGTGCTGTTTAAAACAGTGAGAAATCCAGAGTGTAACATGAATTGTGCAACCAACAAGAACACACACACACACGTAAAGAAGATAAAATAGGTTTAAGCAGGAGTGCAACACAAAAAATAAATGCTTACAGCCATTGGACCTCTGTCGCAGAATGAAGAGTTGTGGTTCTTGGGAGAGGATGCAGACGGGTGTCTTCACTCCAGCTTTGGAACTTACATAACTGACAGATTCCTTTCTTTGGAGCAAGGCAATGTTGCTTTCTGTAAAGTGATCTCATTGATGCCAGCCATTTCATTTAGTAATCAAGAGAAGGAATCTGTTTGTGACAAGCTCAAACCGTTCTTTTCCTGAAGCTTTGACTTTAAGCTAGTTAAGTCATTATTCCTCTTCCAGAGATTAACCAAGAAAATGATGCAAGTGGTTATGCCAAACCTGAAGGGTATCCACTTTATAGGGTTGTGGAAGACAATGATGCCTGAGTTCTCAGCCTGTAGATCAGTAGGATTCGTCCAATATTGGTTGGACCTATTCGTACTCTTCTAAAGAATATATTATTGGAGTCTTAGTCTGTCACGTGATATTAATGGAGACGCAATATTTAAAATAACATTATTGGGAAACTTTGCCCTAAATTTTGTATGGCTCCTACAACCATTTCTCATTAACAGGCAACAAAGTATGGTGTTCCAAAGAAGATTAGATAAATTCACTGTTATTTCAGTATGGAATTATAATATACTTTTCATCAAGGATTGACATACCGGCCCGTACCGGTGTGCCGATATTTCATCGGTACCGGTACGGTATCAGTATCAGCGATACGCACAGTGCGTATCGCCCGGTATTAAATATTTATAATATTTTTATAATATAATATATATAATATTAAAATATATTAAAAAACAAAGGGGCGACGTCGCCTCGAACTCTCTCCCGCGTGGGGAGACGTTTCCGCGTGGGGAGAAAACAACCCGCGGGGCGACGGCGCTAGGGCAGCGCGGGCAGCGACGGCTCGTGGGCGACCCCCGAGCAGAGTCGCCGCTAGGGCGGTGTGAGGTATTTCTCCTCCTCTTCTTCTTCTTCTTTCCTTTTTCTTCCTCAATCGACCGCCGACGGTTGATTTCTCCTTAAATCGACCGAAGATGACGGAAATCGACCATCGACGGCGGAAATCGACTGTCGACGGCCGACCGTCGATGGTCGAAATCGACCGCCGACGGCCGATCTTAGCGGTACCGCCCAGTCCGCGTACCGGTCAGCTGCCGGACTGGTGTGTACCGGGTGGTATGGGCCTTACCGCTCGGTAAGGAAAATCTTGCTTTTCATTTTTCGTTCTTGAACTCTAAACCTATTTTTGATACCTCTTCTTTTATCTTGCATATCAAAGCTTGCAGTTATGGGAACAGAAAGCATGCTTCTCAGGTAACAAAATAATCTAATTAAATGCTGTAAAGTAAAAAATAACTGGAAGAAGTATATGATTTTGAGTTTCAACCATTTTTGGTGTGGAGGAATCCAATCAGCATAAAATCTAGTACTTATCCAATTTATGAGAATATGAATTGAAGTGCCATTGAGACATGGTTTGAAAAAAATGCTCCATTTACAAAAAAAAAAAAACCTACACTCAACAGCATATTTCCCACCTATACGGTATTCCGGTTCCCTAAAGTGACACATTTACCCTAGAGACCAAGTCATGATGCATCAGGCTGTCGCAACTAATTAATTCTACAAGTAGCTGCACAATTTAAAACACAAAAAGAAAAAAAACAAAATATTCTTTAGAAAAAACTTCACCTTGTTGTTTTCATAACTAGCAGAGTCTTAACAACCAAGGTTATCGATTCAAACAACGGCAACAGCCAGAGTTGCATATTAGTTGTTCATCTACATACGTTTTGCTGAACAAAACAGAAGAACCTTGAGGGTCATTTATACCAGAATATGCACCACTGGAACTTTGGGAACATTAACTTGGCATGGATTGTAGCCGTTATTCATGAGTTCACATCTGATGGATATTCCGGATAGCAGCATTTATGCTTTTACAATCAAAGTCCATTATCTTCATCCAGTTCTCAAAGTCACCAATCTCCTGTGATAAAAACATACATAGGAAAATATTGAGAAAGATTTAACTATTTCAGATATATGTATTCATGAGCATATTAAAAAACGATAGATAACATCATTAAACAGTTTCCTCCATTTCTTTTTCCAGAAAATAAATAATAAATTATCCTTCTCGTAGAAAGACAAATATGAACTTAAATAAAAGCAGATAGTAAGCTTTAGTAAATAGTGCCTTACTACTAACCAAAAAAAACTTTAATACTTTCTGGTATCAGCCAAAAATCTAGTATGTTAAGGAGCTGATTTAGTGTCCCAAAGATGAACAATCTTCTGAATGATGCTTCAGATTGATATTAAAAGTTGTTCAATTATTACTCACAAAAACAACACTAAATTCTTCACGAAGCAAAATGGTTAATAGTCTCACTCCAGTTCACCTTACCTGCAGTAAAGAAGCTAGAGAACAACAAAGCCTACCACTGAAGAATCAGCAATTTTTCCATGATCATAATAATAGAAATATTTGCATATAGAAAGAGAAAGAATCAAAACCATAAGCACTAAAAGAAAAGAAAAAAATTAATGAACAGAAGTACGTTATATCTAACAAACATTCAAGCATGACAGTACATAGGAAAAACAAAGGGCAACAAGAAAAATTCAGGATGGGAAACCATTTATGTGCAAAGGGCAGGTAAATTCAATGGATTTAACATCCGCTGAAGCAAACCTAATTCAAAGTTTTCATTATAATTTTCCGAGATCTTCTAAAGTTTGCATATTGACAAGTACCCTGGAGCTTCAGAAAATTAGCAGGAAGAAGTAGTTAGATCTAACATCAGTGAATCATCATGGCACATTGATAGAACAAGCAAAAGGCAACATGAAACTAGAGGCTGCGAAACTGGCAGGTAACATCAATGGATAACAGCCACTGAAAACAACCTAATTCGAATATTTCTTAATCATTTTCCTGGATCCTCACAGAGGTCTCCAGAAATCAATTACAAGTCTAGTGCAAATGGACATCAGTTGGTCAAGCATACATCACTAGTACCCTAGATCCTGAGATAAATAGAAGATGAAGGATTTCTTCTTGGTAGGTTTAGTCAAATTTAGATATAACAATGACTAACAAGGTCTAAAGATTCTGATAATCACCATTGCCAATGGATATGATAACATAATGAAATATTTTATAGAGCATTTTTAAGGGAACAAACCTTTATAACAGTGTTCAGTGCATGGGAAGCAGCAAGCCACTGGTCTGTTTGCTTCTTGTAGCGCATGATAGTACTAGCTAAAGCACGAATTTCAAGTTCAATTCTCTTCTCATTTGTAAATGATTCTTCAACTCCTCCGTTAACAGTGTCAACCAGAAGCTCAGAAACCCGCGTGGCGGTTCTGAGAGCATCCTTCTTTGCTTTATCTGTGAGACAAAGGCACAGTATGATTAAGATGTACAAAGCTCTCCACTTGATTTACTAAACAGCGAACTTGTAACTCAGCATATAAAAGCAGGTGCATCATCAGATATAGAGTTCTTCTGAAAAACATAATTAAGTTATCTAATTTCAGCATCCTTTATAACCCACCGAATATTGAGTTATGTGCAAGATTCAGCTCATGGGCAAGCAGCTTACTAGGCCTTTCAGGCTTTGCATCAAATTTCAGACAGCTCTTATAATTCATGCCAATAGAACCGTTATATCTGATCAACCACAAGTATTGCTCCACGAAACTAAAACGTCAAGACTTGTTGATCCATCAAATGTACAGACCTCATGCAGTCAATAAGTTACATTGAAGAATCATTCTAATGAGAGACATGCAAGACTTACAATGATGTTTTTCTTATGAACCTAATCATCAACTGTTCTCATTATGGGTTACCAAATCATTCTAGAAAGCTTGCAAAACACTTTCTTATGAATTAGAACCAGGTTAGCTGAAGTTCAACATGCTTGTAAAAATATTTGATAACCTGGGATAAGATAAGAGTCGGCATAAGAATCTAAACTCACATCAAGCAAGCTCTTACCGTATTCAAATCACATAATAATTACATGTTTAATCACTTCAAACCCAACATAAAAATACCATAAATCTTACTAGTTGTTTTGTCTTTTGAAACTTTTGTACAGGTCAACACTCACTATCAATAACAACAGAAGACATTTCACAATTTACTCCTTTTCTTTCAACTTTCAACATGAGATCTATATTAGTGATGACCAACAACCAATTTGATAGGGCATAGTCTGGCACCAACCTTGCGGCAACAAGTCAGTAGCCACATCGGCGTCGACGTGGGGGCTTGGAGCTTGTGTAGCGCGCGTATGCTGACATGACACCTCGGACTCGTACAAGGCTGCAAATCATGCCCACGCTGTTCGGGATCATACAGGACGGCGCCGCATGGCGCCTGGCCGCCCGAGAACGTGTGAAGTGGCGCCGCCGCGCAGCACGTAATTGTTTTGGTCGACCTATGCCGTACGGAGTGCACGACCCGACCGTCTGAAGGTCTTTATCCTCGTCGTGTCCTTTATATGGAAATCAGAGGCCAAGGAGCCATTCCCTTGACTCGTACTGATGAGAATTTTACTCCACGAGAAATTGAACAAAAAGCTGCCGAATTGGCCTATTTCTTGCGCGTACCAATTGAAGTATTTTGAAACGAACTGAAGTGAAGAATAAAATAAAGAATAAATATTTTCTCAAGATGGGGGAAGGAACTCGCTAATTCCTCTTTTAATACAACTGAAGTTTCTTCATTCTTTTATACTAGAAAAAGGTCTAATCTAACTAACTAATCTAATCTAGTAAGTATAGATATAAATTCATCTTTTCAGGTTAGCTTGACACATTGAACTGTTAAGATTGTGCTGAGGCAGTGGAGAGCTATTCAGGTCTTGGGTAAGTTTTATCGGATGTTATATTGTAGTTTTTGTATAAGTATATTTTGTACGTAATGAAATGTTGTCGATGAATTTGATTGATGTATCATGTAAAAGCTTTAAATGACCTCTCACGTTTGGAGTTATTTTGGAATGTTAAGTCTAGTCTAGGATGAAGTGAATTTGTGGTTAATGGTTGGTTTTGCGATTATATAGGTTCTCTTGCTGATGAATTATAAGTGTGGTCAATATTTGTTAAGTTGGTTTTGGGTTTTCATAAATATTTGAGTAATGTGATGTATGATTATAAATTGCACATGTTTTATATATGTGAATTTTAAAGTTTGAATGTTTTTTAATATCCTCAAATGTTAGTTTGAATCTTGGATTGGATTGTGACGATTACAATATTCACGATTTTATGAAAGGTTCACGCCTCTCGAATGTGGGGGCGTGATAGAGATGGTATCAGAGCATGATTTGAGGATTATTGAGATATTTGATATATTGGTATATAAAATATATTGAGGTTTAGTAAATTATATGATGATTGGTGAAAATTTTCTTGAAGTCTTTTAGGAGCTTAAGATGACGACGAAATCTGGTCTCTTGTTTTATAAAATTGAGTGGGATAAAAGGGTTGATTGGGGATGATATCAAGTCAGAATGGACTTAAAATTGAATAACTTCAGAAGCTTTGTTTTTTCTTGTTTCAGTGGTGAACCTGATATAATGGTGACAGAACAATGGATGATGCGAATGGAGAAAAATAATTGATATCTTAAATTATCCTGATGATAAAAAAAAAATTATTTTGCCACCTTGATGTTAGAAGGAGAAGCTTTAAACTAGTGCAAAACAATATAGAGAATCTCTGAAGATCAAGGACATGAACTGCAAAGACAAGTTTACCAACAAGAATAAGAGAGGAAATGGATCAGAAAGTGATGACAAGAAAGTCAATACATATAGATTTGAAAAAGGAAAGCCACCACTGAGAACTCAGTCATGCAATATGTGGATTAAATTATGAAACAAGTAAGTATTTCTGGATGACTAAAACCTATTTTACTTGTGGGAAATTAGATCATAAAGAAAAATATTGTCCACTAAATAAGAAGAAAGAGTCATTGCTTCCTAGATCATCGGCCCATGCCGGAGTGTAAGCTATCACTGAACATGATTTTTGAGCTTGATCTTCGAACACTCAAAACTCCCTTAACTCCACCATATACTAAGATCTGCAGAGGGTCGAGTCGGAAAGACACCGACCGACTTCAACCTGTGTGCAGGAACCGGCGTGGAAGGAGAGGAGATCGACTCCCAGCTCTATCTCGGGTTGATTTAGCGGATAGCGCTCCGACCCGACCTGACGACAACCTCTTCCCCCCTCCCCTCCCTCCAGAAGCCACGTGGGCGACCTTACTCACTCAGATCAGATCGAGCCATGCTAACGTCTCGGCCACGGCGTAAAGTTGCACAACACAATTAAATGTAACTCACGACAAGAGATCATCAAATAAGAAGCACCAACAAATTCTAAACCTATCTGCAAGTACATGGAACAGGGTACTGGAGATTCTGGACTGGAGGAGATGCTGGAGATATACCTGTTTGCTCTCTGGTCCAAATGGACCTCTGTTGGTGTTCTTGAACGATTTGGAGAAGCGACGACTCCAAGCTCCCCACCTGCGCCTTCGCTCCCTCCATACCTCCCTACAATCTAAATCAAGAGAAAAATCTATCGTAGAACAAGGATTACATGACACATCTAAAAACTAAAGGAAAAAAATGCAACGAAGGAATCTACCAAAGCGACCAAGCGGCGGCGTGGAGAGCGCGTCGAAGAGGTGATCGATGCCAGCGGCGGCGGCAGCGGAGGAGATCAAATAGGGAAGGAAGGCGCAGCGGATTTAAAGGAACTTGACAGTACCCAACCCTCTTACCCATCTATACCTAGTCATTTGATGGAATGTCACATCACGTGGGCCCCATATCATTCTCCAACAGCAGCGCAGGTAGACGAGCAGGGCGACGTGCAAATAATGCAAGACAACTGCAGACAACCACGTGACCCACAGACGACCGCTTGTGGAGCCAGGGATCGTTCCAGTCACCAAGCAGGTAAACAAAAGGGTAGAACAAATGACGTGTTTCAAAGATTTATAGTTTTAAATCAAATTATTAATAATAGCTTGCTCTAATTAAATGTACAGTTAAATTCATCCTTCTATTTATAATATTCATAATATGGAATTAAATAATTGAGGTGTTATGATTTTTTTTTCCAATGGGAGAGGCATCCTATTTATGATTCTCGATCCTAAATCCTAAATCCTAACCTTAATAATTTATCTCCAATAACCATCAATATTTTTTGAATGTTTCAAAGCTTGTTTAGAATGATCTACAAGTGCTAACTTAAAAAGATGAAAACATATATTTTTTTTTCAGTGATAATGAATAATCATGGTTTGAACTGTTTTGAGATTAAATTTAAGAATTAAGCAGGAGTGATAATAACTTGATCAAGCAAAATGTCTGGATTATTGCATCCATAGATTTTCCATGTATTATTAGTCTTCAATAACAAAAAAAACAATAATTCTTAGTCCCTCTCACAAAAATAATTTGCATTCCAAGATCATTATCCTCAACATAAAGAAAACACCACCAGCTTCTATATATCATAATATTTGCTTTTCCCAGACTACTTACTCCAGAGTGAAGAGGGGACATGGTGAACCCCCCAAAACCAAAAACAAAATAGTCCCTTCTTCTTCTTCTTCTTCCTTTTGCTGCTTTCAGCCACTCTTTCATAAAGAACATGAAACACATATGATTTCATTCTCACTTTGCAGTCTTCACTTCCCAGTCTTCATCAACTCCTTCACCAGTCCGGTTGCTGGCTGTTGCAATGCCACAGCTCCAAATTGCTCACCACAGTACTTTTTGTACACAACCTTCAGCTTACCCTCGGGAGCAACTGCATGGGAGTTCACCAAAGTCCGTGTGCAGTCCCTGCATCATCAGTCAGCATATGATGATATTATACTACCATTACATCATCGTCATCCTCATCTTGAAGGGAGCAATACATACAGTAATTGCTGCTCTGTGAAGCCTGTGTGGCGTTTTAGTGTTTCGGTCCACAGAGGAGTCTTCTTCAGAGTGCAGCGGGCTGCGTACACCGCAGCAGCTGCAACCATGGAGGGGGAGTGCAGCGCCATCGAGTACTCCACCAGAGCCAACTCGGCAAAGAAGAACACCATACGTTCCATCTGCAGTTTTAGCCACAGATGAGAGAAGCATGCACATCAACACATATCGAGAATCGTATCAGCTCTCACCTCCTCGTCACGATGGCACGATGCAGCAGCCTTCAGGAATCTCACGAGAAACACGTACGGCGTCGGCACCGTCAAGTTCCATTCGAGCCTGTTCAGGATCGCTTTCTCCATCCCGAGGATCTGCTCTCTGGTGTACGCCCGATCTGAGATGCATATGAAGTCATTCACCTGAAACCAGAGATCCCGTCCCCGTTCAGCTCAATGACACCAACGAAGCTTGTCGCAGGCGTGATCTCGTTACTTACCTCTGGTGCCCAAATCTCCTCGTACTTGCTGGCAATGAGCATGGCGGACACCCCCACGAGCTGCAAGTCTATCCTCAGAACAGTGTCCATGGAAAGGTACCGATCGATGATGTGGAAGGTTAAGTAGAGAGTCTCAGGCGTCAGCTCGAACTTGTGGTGCACTTCGATCAACCAGTCGGCAAGAATAGCTCTCATCTTGGCGTTGATCTCCACCTGGGCGCCCATGTAGTCGTGAGGCCTGCTTGATTGCTGCATCAACAATCGATGTCCTCACCAATGAGAAAGGGGGAGCTGCTGACAAGGTTTTGACCTCGCCGATGAAGTACGTACCTCGGCGGATTTGTAGAACGTGTAGATGTCCTCGACGTATTCCACGACGGCCAACTGGTCCTCTGTATCGGCCGCGTCGATGTCGATCATCAACTCCTTCGGCTTATCAATGAGCAGTCCACAGGCAGCCTTGCACGAGACAAACATGCAGATTACAACCAGTGCAAGGATCTAGGAGGAGTAAAGAGATGCTTGGATTGGTCGTATACCTTGCTTCGAGCCGTGAGCACAGATGTGAATGCAGTAATCTTCTTCCTGGAAGATCTGCTGCAGGATGCTTGCTTAGATTCCTCGTTCTTGTCGGGGCTTATCACGATAATCTTCTCCTTCTTGGTGATCTTCTCCTTCTTGCTTTTGATTGCCGACTTCTTCGATGGTTTTGCTCCACCTCTGCCTGCTGCTGCATCAGGTTGAGTAGCTACAGGTTTCTGCAATTGTCATGATTCATCATTAATGGAAATATCTTACACATGGATCAAACACAAGACATAGCAAGACGAGACTAGTGCTGATGAGACACCTTATTTGCAGCAGCAGCAGCAGCTGCTTCTGAAGCTTGTGCTTTCGCAAGAAGTTGAGCGCCAAAGCTTCTGTAAGAGGATCACAGATGTAAGAGATTCTCGCGACAAGAATTGCATCCATCAAGAGTGTGTTCACTGGAATTACCTGGTAATGGGACGATTGATTTGGGATTCTGGCTTCCTGATCGCATGAAGATGTGGTAGAGTGGCATCAGATGAATGAACCAAATGACTGTTATGTTAATAAGGAAAGGAGGAGGAGGAGGACAGCTGCTCGTACCCTTCGACCACCCGGACGTTGACCAGATTACCGATGTCTCCAAGGGCTCGGCGATTCTTCCCGTCCGCCGCCGCCGCGTTAGCTTTCTGCTTGCCTGCTGGCACAGCCCCACCTAGCGTTGGCATCACAAGTAGAAAAGGTATTAAGGTAACAACGTTGTATCGTTACAGAGCAGAGGAGTTAACCCAAGAAAGAAGCAGCAAGAACAGAAGTAAATTTCGGATCAAGGGGGAACATACTCTTAAGATCAAGAAATAGTGCTTGAAACTGAAGCATCATTCTCACAGATAAAGGGCAAGAAGATGAGAAGAACAAATCAACCAGAAATCAGCAAAAATAGATTCCTCTTTTAAGTTCTGAGCTTCTAAAGGTATGCCATCAAGCACATATGAGAAAAAAATTCTCTCTGAAATAGAGGAAAGAAATTGGCATCGGAGAGAAAAATGGATAAAGATTGGTGCTGATCGAACAAGACCGATCTCGGTCGAACAGAAACCGAAGACAGCCGAAATTGAGAAAAGAAATCCACATCAAGAGGGAAGACTCGTTCAAAGATCGATCCTGATCTAACAGGGCTGATCTCAATGGGTGCGAAAAGAGATTTTTATTGGGTACTATCAGCATCATCAGACCATCAAAGATGCTTCTCTTCTTTTACAAGATGTCAACATCATCCAATAGAACAGAGACCAAAAAAGGTTGGAGAAGCCGTTACCTCTCTGTTGCTGCGAAACGACGGCTTGACGCCTGGACGCCATCTCTTCTCCGTCTTCGTCGCCGCTTCCTTCTTCTTCGCTCTGGCGAAAGAGAGTCCAGAACAGGGACGAGAGGAACGATTGGAGGCGAGCCGCCTTCGACTCCCCGTTCCCATGCGCTGTCGGATTCGCCGCCACTCTCTCTCCCTCTCTCTTTCTCCCTCCCTCCCTCCCACCGCTCCTCTTCGCTCTTCCTTTGGTTTCGTGGGGTTTAAAGGGGCGGAAATGAGGTCAAAAAGGGGGAGGGTAAATTCCAACGGTCGGATGTTTTCGAACTCGCAACGGTCCGATCATTGAGATCCTACGGCTGAGGACGCGCCACGCCCCCCAACGATTGGCCACTTGCCCTAAAAGCAGCGTGTGAGAAGTTACTTAGCATTGTAATAATAACCTATTTTCCATGTGTAATTTAGATTAATAATTAATCCTTAGCGCTCACATTAAAAAAATTAAAATGAATTAATTACTCAAATCATAATTTTCTATTAAAATATATTTAACAATTAAGTTATTTATAATTTTCATTCAATTTTTTATTTTTTTGAAAATTAAGAGTTTTCGTTAATTTTACTTACTTGGCATTCACTATTGAATTTGACAGTGTTGATCCATCTTTCAATTTATCCATATGTTCTTTATACACATTAATATATTTGTATTTAAAATAATATTTTTACTTACTTGAAATATCTAGGTTTAACCTATCGTCTTAAAGATGGAATCGAAAGAGATCGTTTTATATTCAACACATAATTATCAAATTCGGATCGGATGGACTGATTGGTTTATCAATTAATTTAATTCAACTCTTTATTTGTTATCATATGCACTTGAATTTTTTGAAAAGATATTTAACTCATTTTTATTATCAAGATGAATTAGAAGGGAATCATATTTATAAGTGCTGATTTTGACCGTCAATCAAATATGATAGCATTGACTTGACTTGACTTTTTTTTTAATGTTTTACCGTGTTTAAGAATTAGGCTTCTATCAATATTATATTCATGTTAGCTAATATCTAAAATGAATTTTTAGAATGAGACAAAACTTTCATTTTAGCTGAAGTAACCTAGAGATTCTAATCACTCACATGATTAGAAACAAAAGCTTAATTTTCGTAGACCTCATTAGTATTTTAGTCTTTGGATTCAAAAGAATTTATAATAAATATTTTATAGCTATAAAGATGAAATATATAGGTTCATTCACCTTAACACCGTTAGTTTTTCTGATGAAAATATAAAAATAATAGATAAAAAAAGAAAAGAAATTCAATGTTCAAATTGATGATGACAGTTGGTAGCGTTATTGGAAGTCACAGGTAGTTGTTATGAATGAGGAGAGCAATGACAAGAGATGAAGATTGCTCTGTATTTGCATTGGCATCGACTGTCGATACAATCGATACAGATGTCGAGTGGCATCGCTCAACAATTATGTTGGCGTCGATATAGATGTCGAACGACCATTTCGTCGTTCGACAACTGTACCGACATAGATATAGAGCAGCCTTATTTATTTTCGTCGTTCTCTTCATCCACAATAGTCCCCAGCGTTATTATCATATATATATTTTTTTATATTTTCGTTGGTAAAACAACGACGCTAGAATAAATAGACCTAGATATTTAACTTTCATAATCTTAGGGATTCTAATATAATCTTATAATCTTAGGGCTGGAAGGAAAACTCTGATGCAGCAGCTATTGCGAGGCACGCCTCGCGCACTTAAAACTGGTCGGACATCAAACACAGCGTTCATAAGGAACAAAGTAGATATGTACTTATCGATGGTATCGGAGCAAATCCGTGCCATTTCCTTCACATAGAGCATCATTATCGG
Organism: Ensete ventricosum; assembly: GCA_029747655.1. Lineage (NCBI taxonomy): Eukaryota > Viridiplantae > Streptophyta > Magnoliopsida > Zingiberales > Musaceae > Ensete > Ensete ventricosum. Next base: position 55,446,000 of record JAQQAF010000006.1, on the reverse strand, counting down.
ATTACTCACACTCCTTCGGCAACTGTTATTTACAGTTATGACAATTATACTCTGATGTAAATTGCGATAAGCTTGTGCTTAAACATGGTTTTGCATATCTAAGATGTAAATTGTCATTTGCACCATTTTTTTCCCCTTAAATAATGGCTCCCCTCAAATCTAGATTTGGCATAAAAATAGTATGTGCCAATCCAACACAATCTACAATCAACGGCACTAAACCAAGTCCTAGAAAGTACTAAAAATCTAGCCTGTATAAACCTTTGTGAAACATAATTTAACCCTAAACCAAGTTGCAGGCACAGTTTAAAGTTCAAAATAGAAAGCTTCTTTAACATAAAAATCAGAGTAGTCCATTAAATTTGTAGCATATTAGTTGTGTACATCAACATCAAATTATACAAGGATTGCCTACCTAAGGTATTATATCTTTTTACAAAAGTACTATACCCCAGTGATGTTATCGGTTGGGCAGTCGAAATATTTGACAAATGAATATGGCCCCAAGTAGTGATCTGACGCCTTCTGCAACCGTCGAGCTTCGAGTTCAAAACATCTTCAGTACTCATTTTTGACACAACATTACCGCGACTGTGATTCTAGCAGCATATTCGTGGCAGTATTGATGTCATTTCTAGCAAGTACAAGTGCTTGTATTGCAGAATCCCTGTCGAATCCCATAGACACCAATGTGGCAACGGAAGTTTCAGATGGCTCCGTGACAGGAATGCGTGGTGCAGAAGGATAACTACCCTGCAAGGCAGTGAAGAATGAGGCTGAAAGATGTACGGCAATGTGACACAAATATTGAAATAAAACAATTTCATCGAAAGACTCATGAAAATAACACAACACCCACAGTTTACTTTGAGCACCTACTGAAACAAGCACAATTGCTGTCCACTCTGATAGAACAAGAAAATTACTTATACAAACAAAAGTCTTGCAAATTATATGATCGATATACTGGTTTGTAATGGAGTCTTTGTCCAATTTGACAGCCGTTCCCAATATGCACAGAACATTTTTCGCTATAGGCAATTATGGTACAATGCCTGATCTGGTTTTTCTTATACTCCTTATGGTATCAAGATGGTTCCTATTCTACTGGCCATGCCAAATTCAGCCACTTTCATTCACTTATTTGGTGCTTCTAAATTTCTTTTTCTGCCTGCTTGATTCAGGATCTACCTTCACATCTGTTGACATAGTCATCTGGTTTGCAGGATAATGGACCGTAGCAGAACTTTTTACAAGTTTCTTCAACATGATCTACCATCAAATTACTCTCTTAATAAAGTCGCTGCTCTCGCCACAATTTGTTTATCATGCATCTTTAACGTCCAAATGTATTACAATGAAATCTACTCTGATATGATTAGATATAAATTGAAGCAAAAGGCTAAAAATAAATTCTATTAGTTCTTCTAACTTTTATGATACAGAAAATTTAAGATCTTAAAACTTGATAAATGCTCAGGTTAGATCCATAGCTTTTTATTTCCAAAAAAGGAAATGAAATATATTACTATGCTCCTCAGAGAACAAAATTGTGGTGCTTGGTTAGATCCATAGTTTTAACCGTGGAGAAAAAAACTGTAATGATTTTGATATTGTCTCTGCTTATACAATTGTGACAACCAAATGAAGAAACCAAGAATAGGATCTATCTCGTGAACATATTTCCATTTTTTTTGTTTTAGGAATCTTTAATTATATATTTCTGAATATTTAAAGCAAAAAGAAAATTGCATTTGAAAATTCAAAGTCAAAGAGAGAACTCACCCATGATATTCCTATCTCAAGAACATGACCTACCTCTGACCCTTTTCTGATTTTGCATCAGACATTGAATTTCCACTTCCAAGCTTGTTTCAATTTCCATAAAAAAGAGTAAAAAAAAAAGACAAAAAAAGTGTCTCTCTTCTATATTCATAAAAAGGTAAACATTGTGTGACATGTCCCGGTCTTGCACAAGCCTACCATATTTTTCTTATTCTATTTGATTTTGCTATCAGAAACAATGTGCTCATAGCTCAAACATGGTTTACTTCTCTATCTTGAAGCTGTATTCCGATAGCTATTTGGCTCAGTTAAGTTTTAAAACTAACTTTTCTACATAAGATCTTGCTTTTTTCCAGTTCATCTAGGTTATTTCCACATTTATGGAATTTGAGAGGTTGCTTCCTAATTGCCTGATCTTTGATTGGAAACAAAACCATAAATTTGCCTATCAACCAAACTCCTGAGTTTTATAATAAGCCTCTTGCTTATAAAATTGTCTTAAATTAGCACCAAAAACAGCAACACAATTTTGCTTGTAACTTGAATTATGCTAAATTTCCCTTGAGAAGAACAAAGAATGCTATGTTTTCATCCGGTTATAATAATATAAGCAGTGAAATACATTATAGATGAAGATATTATCAGGCTTCAATTACTATCATCGTACATAATCTACAAGCTCCATGCTGAATGGCATGTGAATCACTATATAAAGAAAAACTCCAGACTTGGGTGATGGTGGACAGATTACAAGTTTTGGCATGGAAGGATGAATATATGAAAAGAAGAGCTATACATCAATTATAATAAATAAAGCATTTAGCGATGAAAGCATACAGATTTACCTCCATCTGATCAGGATATGCATGTACATTTCCTACAATGTTCCCATTTGACGATGTTGGTGATGAATTACTTGAGGGCCAAGATAACCGTGAAAATACTGACAAAAGTGCATCTGGAAACTGCACAATTTATAAAGTTCAGCTATCAAAAGATACATTTTGGAAAGAAAAATCATGCACAAAAAATTATTGGCATGTAAATCATGGTTATGTCAAACAAAATATAAAATAATGATCTGTAACACTATAATTTAAAGCAAAATTTTGAATAAAATGCTAAATAACAAAAATACAACTATGCATATCATCGACCCATTGAATTAGTTAAATGCTTCTCACTAGTTGGGCTATCTATCAGAAACCATCTTCATGGCTAAGGAGGATAATATTTTCCTCCAAGGTGCAAGGTCAACATTGCATGTCACAAATCCAAATTCAAAAGTGATAAATAAATGAGAGAAGCTCGAGTATTAAGATCACAAAATTTTCTTTCTGAACTTCTAACTTGATAAAATTTAAGCATATTAAATTTGCTACCTCTGGGAGAGTTAAGCAAATAAACAGTGTCAATGAATTCAGACTAATTGTTTCTCACTTCTTAGCTATATTTTGGCATTGTTGGAACAGTGTAAGAACATGTCAAACGTTTCAGAAGAGTAGACTGATCCAACACAATTCTATACTCTTCTAGTTATCTGTAAAGTGTATATAAGTCTGGAAGGAAAAAAAAAAAAACTTAATAAACTTATATTGACTAAATAATTTGCTCACATCTGCTTGATCTATTTATAAATTACATATTTAATCTGTGTTATTAGATTCCAATTTCTTTTTTGCTCTTTTCAAGTCAGACACCACACAATTGTTATAATCCTCACATCTGCATACATGAAATACTAGTCATTTGATGATGACTTTGGTTCTTATTTCTATGAATTCCTATACACTAAATTTTACATTACAAAACAATTACCAGATATTAATCATTGCATTAGCCATTAGACTTGTTATTATATTGTATTTCATCTAGTGTAGCCCATAGATAGTACCACATAGTTAGATATTAAAGGATATTTAAGAATTGAGACAAAATCAGTGTCTTGTGTTGTTTGAAAAAAATGAATATAATTTCTAATATCTCGGTTCAACTTGCATGATAGTTAGTATATGTAAAAATAAGATCAAAACAATAACATTATTGTGTAATACAGAATTAAATGCAACAAAATAAAGCAAAAAAATATTAGATGGTGAAAAAAGAGAACATATTATGAGGAAAAGAAAACAATTGAAGGACGGAGAATAGGTGAGAAATTTGAGTTAATAGTTATATCAAAGTAAATACATATTAATTGCATTTAAATAGAATTGCATATTAACAACATATACACCGTCCCACTATAAATAAATTTCCTTGGGAAGAATACACTAACAGGCATAAATAAATTTCCTTGGGAAGAATACACTAACAGGCATATTAACTGCCAGTAGAAGCTTTACAAAAAATGACACCAATAAAATTATAAACTAACTGAAGAAATTTTGTGGCACGAACCTTTATTTTGCGGATGCCAAATGCATTAAGACGGTATAAAGACCCAGCAAGCAAACCACATAAACCAGGTATCAGAGACCGTTTCCAGGATGAGAAAAGAAGCTGAAGATTAATATTAGAAAACCAGATGAGATTATCTGACAACATATGTGAAACTGAATTTTCTACATATAGATGAGTTTCAATATTAAGTTTCACCTGAAGGCCAGCTAAATATATAAATGATTTGTCAGTGAAACTTATCCCAAATATACGGAACCGCGACGAGACTGGAATATCAAAGTAAAAGGGCACAAAAGCAGCAAATATAAGACCATATGGTCCAGAAGCAAGGTTATTCAACGGATCTGCAAAAAAGTTGATATAAGCTCCCTACTCAAGATAACATAATCGTAAAAAAAAAAAAGCAGCATAAAATAAAAAGTAATATCTACCCATCAATTAATCTAAAAAGGAGAACGAAAACACTTGGCCAACGAGGTTTCAGAGTCAGCTGCACTTTGTCAGACACATCATGACTGGTCACCAGCAAAGAACTATTTATCGAGAATACCACGATCAAAACAAATAAAGATATATAGTTTGATGTAGTTTACAGGTAAGAAAATTGTAGGAAATGGATCCATAAAAAATCAAATAAACAAAATATGGGTAAAAAACCTGAGGCTGGATGTTATTGTCAGATAATCATTTACATGTTAACTTCCTCAAAATAATCAAAGAATTTATTGTCAGATAATCATTTACGTGTTAACTTCCTCAAAATAATCAAAGAATTTACACTTCCTACATGTTGTAGCTGATGCTTTTTCTGAACCCTTTTGCTGAATGAGCACCACTTTAGTAAGAAAGGAGAAAGAGAACAGATCGTTCCACTAACTAGATAACTTTTCTTTCAGTAGTCACTTTAGAGAAGACTAACAGCTGGAATGATTTCAAAAGAAGGGTGGTCTATGGTCCTGGGAATAATATCAAGAAGATATATTAGCACCGCAGCTTGATGCAGTAAACCCTTGGTTCAAATTTCTAGAATCTTATGCAAATATATTTCAAGATGGCAGGATGTAATAGGGGTGTGCGTAAATGATCATATGTAGCTCCAAACCTGAGACCTATATTTAAAAAAAAATGAAAGATATATCCATTACATTAAATGGTGTATACCCAAACCTATCACTTGTGCAACAATGCACAAACCAACCCAAACCTCAGACCTATCACTTGTGCAACAATGCACTAACCAACCCAGATGTTTCAATAGAGATTCTGTAAATGATCATTATTGTTCTTTGAAGATGTAACACTCTAGACCAAGGTTTTAATTACTGGTCAGAAAACTATTGGATCGGTATGGTATCATTATACCAAGTATTGGTATATCATAATACCAAGTATTTAATTACTGGTCAGAAAACTATTGGTATGGTGTTATAAGACCAATCAGTATACCAACCTATACAGTCCAATAACATTAAATAAAATAATTAAAAAATAAATGCATAAGTATTGGTATCAAAATATACATTTTGACACTGGTCCGATCCATAACTAAAGCCTTGCTCTAAACATTAGTATGTGCATCATTTGTAATCACACAAATCCATCCAATTATCATTTCTTCTTACTTGATACTAAGTAGGAAATAAGAGCTTACGTTTGGTTTCTTATTGCTTAATAAATTTTAAGTCTTATTCTGGAAAAACAGCTACAGAATATCCACATCAGGCAGCCAAACAAGGGAATCATTATGGCAGGTAGCATATTAGAGAAACTAACATTAAAAAAATTCTAGGATATTTGACCCATTAGAGGATGGTTTTAATCAAGCACCTATACATGAGGTGATTAGGAACCTCACAGAAGATGCAAAGGAGCGAGGTGCAAAAAAAAGTCAGCCAGACACCTTTCATGCTTTTTCTAGATTGTATGAAGATGTCACGTCTCAATCAAATAAAGAATAAAAAGAACAATAAAATAAAGGGTGTGCTTTAGTCCAAGTGTAAATTGCTTCTGAGAGTGGCTGTTCCAGCAATCGGGAAAACATTTAATCAAAGTATTAGAACCTATCAATTTCAGATAATATCATAAAAAAGGTGTCAAAGAAAAAAAAAACACATTTCATGCTTTTTCATAGATTGTATGACAATGTCATGTCTCAGTCAAATAAAGAATAAAAAGAACACTAAAATAAAGGGTGTGGTTTAGTCTAAGTGTAAATTGCTTCTGAGAGTGGCTGTTCTAGCAATCGGAAAAATATTTAATCAAAGTATTAGAACCTATCAATTTCAGAAGATAACATAAAAAGGGTGTCAAAGAAAAAAAAGGAATAACAAGAAAAGTAGATGTACCAAAACAAAGAATGTCAAAATAAGATACTATTTCTGCAAGCTGAAACTACTGTCTTTCAAACAAGTAATACATGCTAAACCAATGTGATTTGCTGATTGTGCCTACCTTTGAGGTACGCCAAAGCTAGAATCTCCAGTAATAATGACAATATGACAGAGAATAATATGAAGATCTGCATATCAAACATCAGCAGCAGCACAACAAAGTCAGAAGAAGAATGATAGACATTGCAGTAAACACATACACTTTGTAAAGTAAATTAATTCACTTTGATGAAAGTTTCAAGTGGAAGATAAAGATGGAGTTGTGGATATTTCCGTACAATGATCATTAGTTCATAAGCAACACACTTACTGTATGTTTATTTGAGCCTATCTGCCTCTCAAAGACCCTGAAGTAATATAGCAGATAGAGACCAAAAATCATCTCAGGTGTTGAAGAGAAAGAAAAGATGGAGGCAAGAAACTTCCATAGTTGGAACTTTTGAAATATGTCCTGCCATAACACATGCAGAAGAAACTGAATAAGCTTCGAGAACAGAGTCCCTAAGAGTGCTAACAAACAGTTCCATTTACCTTTGAGGATTACGATTGGAAAGATGCGGGCATAAAATTTAAGAGCCAATATACTAATGTAAATGGTCAATGCATTTCAACGTAATACAAGAAAGCTAAGAAAAAGAAAGAGCAGACAGGTGATATCCATCCTTCCTTTATGAATCTCAAAATTTGTCCATTTTCCCCAGGATAATCACCACATTCCCTGAAAGACCATATAGTTGTCGGTATTATTCAAAGTAAGAACAGATTGAATAACCCAAACCCTCCATACACCAATCGGAAACTCACATAGAGACCCAAGTCGACAGATTTAGTTCAATAATGTGCCTCTGTTTTAAGGTAAAAACTAATTACTAAAAAGCAGGTAAAAATATACATACAGGAAAAATAATGAATAGGTAGTCAATCATCTAACAGATGAATGCGTAAATCACAAGACCCTCACGATCCAGGTGAATAACAAGAAGTAAAATGAAACTATCTTAACCATATCTAAATTAGCTGTCCAATTTACCAGATCGATCAACTCGAAGCCGGAGATGAAATTTCCACCAACAAAATAACCATTCATATAACAGAGAGGAGGCAAAGATGAGATCTGAGGAAAAAGGCAAGACCTGATACGACAATCCAAGCTTGAGAGAGCGGCCTTGGAGTCCCAACAGAACCGTGAGGAAACCGCTCGCGAAAACGAAGGTCTTCGTCACCGGAGCATTATCTACAAGAGATGGATCAGAAGAGAACGGAAACGATAAGAAAGACGATGTTCAGAGAGAACGTGGAAAGGGGAAATCCGCTTACGAAAACCAGACGGCCCGCCGTTCATCTTCCCGGGCGGCAACGACGACGGAATCGAGAAAGACGGGGTGGGCTTCCCTTCCACCTGTTTCTCGTTCCTTCTTTGGGGAAAGAAAACGTTATAATGCACCACAACGGATTATAACTGGCGTGATATATCAGAAATCATTATATCGGTTGTTATTTAATTCCATTCCAAAAGTTGTGTTAACGAAGCCCGTTTACAATATTATGAATATGATAAGGGTGTTATCAGATATTTTACCAAATGTGCCATTGTCAACGATCAAACCAGTTGGGTCGTTACAACGCATAGATTATAACGGGTGTAGCCTTTCTGAAATCCATATATCGGCTGTTATTTACTCCGATATTTTGCCAGAAAAAAGTAACTGTTTCTGATATTTTTCGAACTAGTAGGGGCTTCTCTAAAAGTTTACATGGTTTCAATTATAATGATAGGTCAACGGTCAGCCAGAAATCGGCCCATTCCAAATTTGGAGATGGGCTCGCCGTCTCTTGGCGAATCAATCGGCCCAACTCGACACGTTCGAGGAGGATGACAGATTCAGGGAGAGGCGGGCGAGAGGTTCTTTTTCTTCATCTTTCTCCATTTATTTCCATTGTTCTCGTCGATCCCGCAGACAAAAGCATGGAGCACGATGGAGGACTGCTGTTCCCCACGATCCACATGAGAGGGAGCCTGGTAAGGACGAACTGGTACGCCTCTTCGCTCACCAAGATCACGATCCTTTCACCCTGTGTCATCCTTTTTTCTCGTTGCTTTTGACCCTACCATTCTCCCTAATGAACCGATTTAGGGCTAATTTGTTGCTAGAAAGTTGTAGTAGTTTCAAGGGTTTCTGTGGTATGCTTCGTGATATGTAGTTTATGCATGTTTAGTATTGTGCTGTGTTCGTGTTATCAGGTGATAGGTAGCCTTACTAATAAATTTACTGTACATAGCAGACAACATACCTATTAGCTCTCTTAAAGAAGGAATGTGAACCCAAACACAGATATGACAATTTACATGAGGATACAAGTCTCCTAGAAGCACATAGAGATGCGCATTGTAGGTGGATTATTGCTTCTTCTTGTCTATGACATAACCCTTGGAAACCCATGAAGTCATCAAGAGATTGACATATGATCGATCCTTCCTATAAACTTCCCCTCTAGAACAACATTCCCCTCTTGAATCTTGTTCTTAGTTTGCGCTAATGATACACAAAACAATCTGAATAACCTCTCTTAAGTTGATTATTAACTTTGGAGTATTGTCATGGAACTTGAGCTTTTCTTTTGTGAAGATAATTCAATAAGTGGAAAGCCTGAAATGAGGACAAGGAAGCTGAACAAAATGATGAATTGAATCCCTGGAACTGCAAAACCATGTGAAATGTAAATTTTTAGTTCATGAAGCTAGAGTCTGTTCTTACACAAAGATGTTATTCATATATCTTAAAATGAAACGGAAAAAGGCTTATGGGTTATAATCATTTAAGTTAATTCTGTAGGTCTTAAGGACTTCTGCTTCATTCTATAAACTTGGTTAATAATGACTTATATATATTAGACTATGTAGTTGAAGTACTTCACAGATCTATTGTACAACGTAGACCTACTGATAACATATGTTCTTATTGTTATACTATTTTGAGAATTTGAATTTAATTACTAGGTTTGTTTTGTCTCAGCTTTAACTTTTTGTTTTTTATTAGAACAAGATATTTTTGGTTGTAAGAAAGTTCAGAAAATTAAGTTTTGGTTTGCTGTTCCAGTTTTCTGTGCATTTTTCAATATAATTTGTTAGTCCAATGAGCCAAAAGTAATGTATTATCTCTAGGCACCATCTAGAATCAGTCATGAGCAGATGAAGTAACACTAAAATAAGGCAACCTGAGAATGTATGATAAATAAGAAATCTAAGAATTCAATAAGCCCAGTTTTTTGGTTGGAAGATGGAATAGATCAGGTTCAATAAAACTATTCTATGTGAGGAAGACAAGAGGGCATCCAAGACTTATTTTATACACAGACAACATCACAAAGTACAGAATAATGATCAATGTGTTTCACTAAAAAGACAAAATATCAAATTATCATATTAATATGACAAGCATCATCATTAACAGTTGAGGACAACTTCACACACGTGCATAATGCGATATCCATCAAATTAACACTATTCCATTACATTAATATAGTAAAATATGCATTCATTTAAACATCATGCTACTATAAATATTTACCTATCTTTGGTATGCTATTAGGGATAGCCATGTGATTTGTATTTACAGCTGTATCTTAGGGATGACTATTTGGGAGGCCAAATAGGAGTGAGGAGCAATATAAATGGCTGAAAGGTGGGACTGTGTGTGGCAAATATGAGAGGAAAAATAATTAAGATGAAGGATTTAAGATAGGAGCAACTGAGATGAAAATTCTGAAAGGAGAGGCTAGTGCCTAGTAGCAGATGAGATGGCAAGCAGAACTACAAGAGATGAAGAGATCAGTCATGATATAGCATGTGATGATAATAGGGCATTAGCACTAAAGATGGTAAAGAGCCAAGTGAGATGTTAGAGATGGCAAACAGAACAGCAAGAGATGAAGAGAGCACAGTCATGACATAACATGAGATGATTATAGGGCATTAGCACTAAAGATGGTAAAGAGCCAAGTGAGATGTTAGAGTTATGATCTTTTGCAACTCGTCCTTACCTGCTTTTATGGTGATAAGAAGCAACACGCTAAATCTAGGGTGAGTTTGATCAGGAAATTTGATCTTTATTTGTGATCCTTTGGATCCAGAGTAGGATTTTTGATCCCACACAATCCTAAGATTCAGATCTAGATCTTATCACAATTTCACCAATTTCATATCCTACAATGTATTAGATGGTGTTGGTTGGCTCGGGTTTATTGAATCCTAAGATCGTAACCGAGATTTTGACACGTAAATTTAATATAATTCATTCATACATGAATGTATGTATTGGCCTACAAAAATATGAATGTTGTGTATCGGCATATAATGACCCAAGCAGGCATCACCTTGAGTGCCTTGAGCCTTGCCCACCACCTAGGTGGTAATCAAGATGCTCAAGTGACCATGTGACAATACCAGAATGGTAGTATGTTATATTAAATGACTACTGTCCATTAAACAATGTTGTGTATGGACAGGAACAATGGTTGATACCAACTTTCTCATTGGATACAGTGATTAAAGGATTAAATAAAAGTGCTTGTTGGCAATGGACTTGGTATCATCATAGTGCATCATGGCATTATTCTTTGCACAGGCTGTGCAATGATGCAGCAGGTTGCTGTTAACCTATTCGCCTTCGCCTCAATATTAACTCGTCAATTTCTATTCTGGGGATGTGAACTATCTTGTGCCAGTCTTCTCCGGTGGTCTCTTGACAACGCTCTTTCAACAATGGACATTCTTCGATGCATAATTCTTGCAGCTCAATGGGTAGGCCTGCCTCTGGCAAGTACTGGACTTGTTGGCAATTGACTATGGTCAGAGTTGTTAGTGAAGACAGTTCTTGAATCCTAGCAGGCAAAAGTTGGAGGTTGATGCAATCAGATATCCCAATAAACTTAAGTGTGATAGGAAGTCCTTCCTCCGGAAAGTAATACAGGTCAGGACATTCTCTGATCCTCAGATGTTGAAGATATGGGAGGTGCTTAAGCTCTTCAAGTAGCTTATTAACCAGTTTGGAGCATGAACTTATCCTAAGATCTTCAAGTGAGCTGGGAAGCAGGTCTCTATCATCTTCCAAAGGCACAAGTTCGGAGCAGTTGTAAATGTGTAGGCTCTTTAGTGAAACAAGGCTTCTGAAACCTTCTGTAGGGAGTATGACAAGCTCTTGGCAACCAGTTATTGTCAACTGCTCGAGAGCCCTCAGTTGCTGCTCAAAAAGTCCTTGCTGCAATGATGCCAGGTTCACACACTCACTAATATGCAGGGCTGAGAGTCTTGGCAACTGCGATGAGTCTGAATTCTGCAATCCTGGAAGAAAATTAATTCCTATATCTGAAATCTTGAGCCTTGTTACTGTTCGAGGGAGACTAGGCAGCTCTCTTAGCTTTGGACAATCCACAATTTCAATTTCAGTAAGGCGAGGGAACATCAAGACATAATCTGAGCAAATCCATTCCACCAGATCAGGCATATCATCAAGTACTAGTTCAACCAACGATGGGAACCCTTGGATATTAGTGATACCTGAAAACTCTTCACTGATTCTTATCAATCCATGCACTCCGCTGATATCCAGATATCTAAGCAGGGGCAACTGTCCAAGAGGTGGAAGAACTATGCATCTTCTGCAATTGGACATGTGAATGGTCTGTAAGTTGCAGAACAATGGACTACCTAGCCAACTTGGAAACTTGGTACCTGCATAGCCTGTTATTGTAAGCTCCTTCAGATCATGGTGTGGTTGAAGGGCTTCAAGTACTTCCTCGTGGAGATTTTCATCTTCACAGGTGACATCTCTCTCATCTGACCACTCAAGGCTGAGAGTATGAAGGAACTCTTTGGCATATAAATTAGCCTTACTTGCCTGTTTCCCATTAAACACATTCTCAAGCTTTTTAATTCGTAGATTTCCTCGAAGCTCGTTCATTTCTTTCAACTCTGTTATCTTGTGTCCTCTTGCCTTGCGAACAGTGAATTTCTCTAATTTTTGGAGGCAGGTTAGGTTCCCCAATCCAGTTATTTTGGTGATTAACTTTGTAGTTGCTTCAAGATGTCGCAAATTGATCAGTCTGGTAATGCCATCAGGTATTTTAACTAGTAAATTGCAGTTTTTTAAGTTCAGTACTTGCAGATTATAGAGTTTACTTATTGATTGAGGCAGTGTCTTGATGTCAGTACCAGAGAGGCCTAGGTACCGAAGCTGAATCAAGTTCCCAACAGAATTTGGCAACTCATTTATGCCTCTACGATGCAAGACCAATACCCGCAAAAAGCTGAGTTCTCTAAAGAGGTCATCCGGGATAGGTCTAGTCTTGGATTTGTATCCCTGAAGTAACAGAAGCGTACGCAGTCTCTTGAATTTATTGAACTCCACAAAGGAAGTTGGCTTTGAATTAGCACATGAAAATGATAAATGATGAAGCTTTTGCGGGTTATTGTTTCTCAGATCATCTTCCATTCTGTGGCATTCTCCAACAGAAAGAGACTGTGCAAGCTCATGGATAGCATCATGCATTACATAGTTTTCATTACGAGGCTGAAAGAAAGATCTAGTTACTAATTCATCAAAGTAACTGTTCCCTATGTCCTCCAATCGTTTGCTTCCTTGTGGCTGAATGAATCCGAGTGCCATCCATATCTTCACCAATATGCTTCGTTCAAATATATAATCTTTATGAAAGACCGAACAGAAAGCAAAACACTGCTTCAAGTATGGAGTTAAGTGCTTGTAACTCAATCTTAGAGCTGGTAAAATGTTGTTTTTATCTGTAGTTGACTCCCAAATTTCACTTTTCAGGATGTTCTTCCAGTCTTCTTCATTAGTTTTGGAGTACAGGAGGCTCCCAAGTGCCTTAGCTCCAAGAGGTAATCCCTTCAACTTCTGGACTATATCCCTGCCTATCTTCTCAAGATTTGGGTAAATGCTGGAGTTTCCATCAACAAAAGCATAATTTCTGAACAATGTCCAGCAGTCACTGTCTGATAGTTGTTTCAATTGGTAAGGAGATAAGCCACCCATGATCCTCCCTACAGATTCGTTTTGAGTTGTCACTATGATTTTGCTCCCTCTTTCCCCAGTTATGAGAGCATTGCTATATGTATGCCATTTATTAGGGTCCTCATTCCAAACATCATCTAGAACTAGCAAGAAACGTTTTCCTTTTAACTTTTTAACTAATTCTTCATGGAGCAAGTTTAAGTTTTTGGTGGTGCAAGAATACCCACTAGTTGTTGACTCGAGTGTTTCTTTTGTCAGCTTCATCTCATCAAAATTCTCAGAAACACACACCCATATTCTCAACTGAAAGTGCTCTGTTACCCTGTGGTCATTGTAAACAAGCTGAGCAAGAGTAGTTTTTCCAAGCCCCCCCATGCCAACAATAGGAAGAACAGAAACATTGCGACTTGAGCGGTCTTCAGCCAGCAAAATCTTTATAATTTTTTCTTTATCTTCTTCCCTTCCAACTATGTTAATATCATCTACTAGCGAGCTAGTCTGTGGTCGCTCTGTTATATGAAGTTGGTTTGTGCAACCTAATATTTGGAGGCCGAGACTCTCTCGTTCCCTTGCAATCTTATCAAACCTCTCTTGGATTGCTCTAATTCTATGTGCCAATTTAAACTGAAAGAATCCACACCAAGAAATATTAGCAAAGCAGCTACATACCTGCATACTTTGAGCTTCTCTTTCCTTCTTCCTCTTCAAGACTTTTGCCGTGTACTCATCCAGCAATTCATCCATATCCCAAGCCACATCCTTGAGCTTTGCCAACCAGTACCTGATTGATCTTTCTTGTAATTGCTTCTCCTCTGCATCCTCAAGCAAGGCTTGAATTGTTGGGAGTGTAGTTATCATATTTTGTAGTTCTCCATGGGCACCCCAAAGTGATCTGGTCTCATCTAGAGCAATAGTAATTATCTTGTCAAAAAGTACTTGCATAAAGGCTGATAGAACTGCTTCTCCCGCCATGGTGTTGATCCTCCTGCAGCTGTAGTATGATTGCACAAAAGAAGAACCATAGTGCAGGCAGAAATAGTCCTGAGTTGACTTTTCAAGTCAAGCAGATCATTTTGTAGCTGGACTTCTTAGAAGTGAGCTTCCTGGAAGCCTAACTCTAAAATTTTCACACCAATGTGCTTGCTGCCTTCTGACCAAGTCTTGGGCATAGCTCTAGTGGTATACAAACTATTCTCATTGGGTCATTAAATGCATTTTTTATTAAGTTGATGCTGACTTTGATAATGAAATGGACCAACTATTTGTTGACCTCTAGCATAGAAAGTTTTAATCACTATGGCATGCAGCCTTCAAGTATGACTGTTCTATGCAGGCACTTACTGTTGATGTGGCAAGTCGACATGTTGACCTCATTCGGTTGACATGTCAGGAACACGCGGTCGACCAGTTGACTACATTGGTCGGTACTTATTGTGTGACGTGGAAGACGTATCAGTTCCAAATGGTAGGCGAGCTAGTGGCCTCTTAGCGTTCGAACCCAAAACAATCGATCAATTAATAAATCTAGTTGGCCATCATCGATGAATGCCACATGGAGATAGTTTATTCTTGAGTTCGACGCTGGATGGCAACTATTTAAATCGAATTTCATGCCCTCCATTATCGCACTAATTGCGTAATAAATTGGTATAATGGCTCCAAGTGACCACTATAAGAAGGAGTCCCCAAGTGCGTGTACACATTCTCAGTTTAACTAGTCCGACCAGTTACTGACTTAACCTTTGGAGAAGCATTTGTTGGGAGTGCCCCCATATAGTTTTGTAGGATTTGATACTCATCCAATGAAGCAAAGTTTCACGAGGTCAGCTCAAAGAAGATTCAAATTAGATCTAATTCGACTTCTAAGTTGGACAATCATAAGTTGTTTTAATAGATTGGTGCTAGAAGGAGGGTCGACCATATCTTAGGGAAACTTTACGAGCCCTAGTCGGTCAAATCCTTAAAAGAGATCTAGTCTGACGACTCCAAACACTCCTATATCGAACCCTTTAATCTCAATGACCCCAGACCAACTCAGGGTGTCAGTTGGCTTTAACCCACCACCACAAATACCTGAGCCAAATCTCGTTTACCAAAGACTCGGCTTTCCTCCAACCCCCTCCACATCTATAGTTTAACAAGTACAAATGCTGACCAGGTAGTCTAGTTTGTGGCCCCTTCCTCAACTTTCTCAACTTGTTCAACAAGCACCAGTTGCCCCATTCATTCCACCATTCCTTGCACCTGTTCAACCACCTATCCTACTTCTGAGACTGGCAACTAAGTCCCATCGAGCCTAAGCCAGATATATCCAACGAGTCGGTTGCTTAGTCAATCAAACTCCCAAGTAAAGTCTGAGATCAACTGAATAAAAGATCGACAATTGGAAGATATTTGAAAGGAGTCAAAGTAGGTAAAATAGCCAAAAGTGGAATCATATTTACGATCTCCTTTCATCCAAAATATCAATGAAGAGCCAATCCCCCAAGGCTTCCAACTCTCGTCACTCGACGCCCAAGAAGGGAAGTCCGACCTTTTGGAATACATCGCGGCTTTCATATTTCAAATGACATTATTTAGAATCACCAATTCACTCATGTGTTAGACTTTCCCAATGACATTAGGAGGAGTCGCATGTGAGTGGTTTGTTAACCTCTCCCTGGAGTCTCCTTTGGGCAGCTGAATAAGGAGTTCGAGATTAACTTCATCAGCTATTGACTTCCAAAGAAGTTGACCACCATCCTCTTGGCCATCAAGCAAGAGGAGAAGGAATGAGGTTCACCTAGTCGCTGACCCAACACCATTTGTCCTCATTAATGCATACATTAGTGTTTTTCAGCCCTCACGGTTCTTCTACAAAATCATTACTCAGCCTCTGACCACATCTCAAAACTCTTACAAGAAGCAAACCACCGTATAGTAGTTGAATTCATAATTGCTAGAAAGCGAAAGGTTGAACCGAAAAGGACGGGAAAGGAAGAATGGCCTCAGCGATAAATCCTCGTTGAAAGGTCATGAAGTGATAGGCCGAAGAGTGACCGAACACATCCTCAACAGGATTTCACCCCACTTAATGCCTCCCACATGAAGGTATTTATGTAAATATGAGGGAAATGACTCTTGTGGACACCACACCCCATTAAAGCACCCCCAGCTAAAAGGAATATGGCTAAATAGTATTGTTTCCATCAAGACGATAGGAACAATACTGAAGATTGTTACACCTTGAAGGAGCAAATTGAAGAGTTAATCCAAAGAGGTCATCTTTATAAGTTTTTGCCCAGGGTTCATGAAATATTATTGAGACTGAGGGGTCTATTGAGTGGCAAATCGATGTAATTGTCAAAGCGCCGACCACGAGTGGTAGTTGTTCCTCTTTCGGAAATCCTATGCAAGAGAGCCATAGACCAAAAGGTTTTACTGAAATAAAGACCAACAGACTATGTTCAGGGAAGAGGAGGCGGAGTATCTAGACTTGGAACATGATGACGCATTGGTAATCGCCTTAGGATCGCTAATGCACTAGTGAAAATGATCTTAATCGAAATTGGAAACTTGGCAAACATACTCTATTACGATGCCTTCCAGAAAATCAATTTTTCTGCTAAGGACCTACACCGATCTTCTCAACTCTTACTGGGTTCACAGAGGACTCAATTAGTCCATTTAGGATAGTAAAACTCTATGTCACCTTTGGGTCAGACGAATGCTCAAAAATTGTGAAGACCAAGTTTTTGTTGGTTGACATTCCGTCCACGTATAATGCCATTATAGGCTGCCCCATGTTTAATTGTATACGTGAGCTGGTGTCAACCTATTACATGACGTTAAAGTTTCCTACCAGCTCAAGGTAGAGGAGCTAAGAAAAGATCCCAAAGAATCAGCACAATGCTATTTGATGTCGATCGCCTTACTCAAGAAGATAGCTCTCATCGTTCAACAAATGGATCCTAGAGAGTTGTCTCCAACAAACCCTTATCCCAAAGTAGGAGAGCTACTATAAAAATGAGCCCCAGGTGCATGATGCATAGACACTCCCAATTCAACTACTTCGACTTGTTCAACCAGTTACTGAATTAACCTTCGGAGGGGCATTTATCGGGAGTGTTCCCGATGTAGTTTTGCATGAATCGACACTTATTCGACGAAGCAAATTTCATGAGGTCGGCTCGAAGAAAAACCAAGTTGGATTCAACTTGACTTCCAAGTTGAACAACCATAATCTACTCTACAGATGCGAAAACAACAATTCTATGGGGGCGTCAGCAACAAAGAACGAGAGGAATCCTGCTGAATATTCTTGGATCACTTGGTACAGCCAAGATTGGCCTTCTGCCGGAGTAGATATGGGTAAACGTCCATACTACCTTGCAATGCTTTTGGGAAATCTGCATCCCTTGCCAACTTGTAGTATTGTAAGCAGGTATACAAATCAATCTTTTGTTTCTGCATTGAGACATACACCCCAGGTTCGATTTTGAATCGAAAAGCTTCAATCTTGCAGATGAACGTCTCATGAGTACATGAATTAAATGAGATTTTTTGTATGAGATGCATTAGGTTGTTTCTGGTAAGGAAATGCTTTTATTTCCAGGGAATGAATTTATTGTACTTAGTTTCAGAACAAGGTTTTTTCAGGTTACAAATAATATTGTACAGATCAGATATCTCAAGTTATTCCTCTCAATCCCCAATCTCCCAACCCTTCCCTTTGTGTTTGGTTGAAGATCTCCAGTGTACTTGTTTGGAAATATTCCTTATTTTGCTTAACACATTTGTTAGTAATTTTATCCTTCTTTCATGACTTCGATCTCATTTGCTAATTTTGGTGCCAGCAGCGACAAAAAAGACGCCGTGAAGTTTCTTGTGATCTCAAGTTTAAAATCCTAGCAAAAAGTGTGAGCCGGATGATGATATTTTGCACATCCCTTGAATCCTTTGTTGTACGATCGTTTAAAAGAACCAAGGTTTGTCTATTTTTTTTTTTTTAATCAGTTATGCTCTTGTGATCTTGAAATTATAGTTTTCAAAGTATATTTGTGCTTTTGTCTGTGTCATATAAAACTATACATATGTTAGAAGAGATGGATTGAAAGAGTATTTATTGTCTGAAGACAAAATTATTTAAGCTCTTGAAAGACAATAGTCACGACCTAATAAGATATTGCAATGTGGGCGGATCCTTTTGTTTCATGACTCGGACAATTTCAAGTTAGTCCAAGCGAATTGTAAGAAAAAAAAATTTTGTAAATAAATTAAATTTGTTTAGCTTATAAGAAAATAGTTTCTTAAATTTGTATTGATAGAAGAAATAAAATTATTCTCTTCCTAGAAATATGTTGAATAATTTTTTCAAGGTAACATTTTTAAAAATAAATATTTTTTAGAGTGAATTTTTGACAGAACATTTCAACTTTAAAAAAAATTCTCAGATAGTACCCATAGTCACGTCAAATATATTGTTGTTTTATCTTTGTGATTAGTGAGATCTATCCGTATATGTGTAGAGGCATATACGGGCAAGGAGTGATTGGCGAGACTACGCAAACAGTTAGGAGAGGGTGATCAACGAGGCAAAGGATTTGAATGATAGGGATATAATGATTTTTGTAAAAAAACTAAATATTATCGGAGTATTTTTGAATGAGTAGATATTTTTTCTTAAACTTGCGGATTTTTTATAATAATTTCCAATTCGTTCTATTTTTTTTATAAAAATTCACAAAAAAAAAAACAAGTATATATCGCACTGCACAGGAGGTACTATAAGATAGAAGCAATAGCAAAAAATTCGAAGGCTTGCCCTAATCCCTCTCACTCTCGCTCTTCTTGGCTTCCGCCATCGATCCCCCTCATCAATCCCTCTGTTTTCGGCCTCTTATCCTCTCCGGAGCAGGAACAACCACCAAACCCTCCCTTGATCTCTCGAAGCTTGGAAGGAGAAAAATAGGGTGATCTTTTTTACCCTTGTTCCATTTGCAAAGAAAGAATAGAAGATGCCGCATCGGACGCGGCCGATGACGTCGCTCCTGGTGTTCATGGGGTTGAACTTGGTCCTCCTCAACACACTCTCTCCGGTTTACGATTTCGTCTGCTTCCTTCCCTACTGGGAACGCCGGGTACGCTATTCTCCTTCTCCTTCGATCTATACTGCAACCGATCCATTTCCATCTTCAGTTTCGAAGTTTTGGTGCTTTGGTAGCGACCGAAACTGCTGTGTGAAATGTTGAAATTTGAAGTCAAATTGAGTTCTACTTGTAAGTCTGATTCGGTCACGGAATTGATTTTATGGGTTATATACATGGAGAGAACTCTGGCTTAAAATTGTTGGGGTTTAGGGCTAAATGTGAAAGATGTTGTGGTTTTTCGTTTTTTTGGACTCGCAGCAGATGACTAACCATAAAAATGAAGCAGTATATGACATGCACAAAAATGCTTTCAATTGATTGACATCTGCCACATTATTTCGATCTGTCTGGCGTCATTTCTTCTCTTTTTCTTGTTGGTAAAATAGGGAGGGGGTCCTTCTTTTGGGACGGCTCGTCCGATTTTATTTCCCTTTGAGATTATGCATGAAATAAAATATCGTTTTTCTTTCTTCTTCCAAGAATTGAAATTTTGGATATACGAGTGAAGCATCTGATGCTGAGGCAAGAATGAGAGCTGGAATAGGGTGTCATTTAAAGCAACTGTGTTCTTGGGCTGCATTGGCTGTAGCAGTGGTGAACAATGTTGGTGTTGGTTTTGCATGAGCCTGTGGATGAAGTTCTTTTTTCTGTTTTAGGTCTTCAAATATGTTCAAAGGTGAATTTGAGCCTTCTAATCCGTATTCCAACCCAAGTAAAATTGGATGAACCCACACCCAAACCTGACATATCTGAGCTGGACTTAGGTTGGGCATCTAGACCCAAACAAACTGGTTGGCGCCGTAAGTTTTTTGAAGTCCCAGTGGCCAGAACTATTCCACCTATCGGGTGTCATAATCCTCTCACCAGAGCCTTTCACCAATAGGAAGCAAAATTTACATATATGAACACAGATAGGACTTTCATTATGTGATTGGAGAGAACCACTCCTGCGAGTGACCATGTTATGGTGTTTGAATTGGACATGATGAGTACCCAAAATGCATTCCATGTTTTTTTATATTCAGTGCCTGAAGGCTTCCAACATGAACATTTTGCTAATATCTAGCTTAAGCTAATGTACCTGAAATTACAGCACAACTCAACCAATCACCAGTCAGGTTGTGTGTGGGTTAAGCATTTTTCATGAACCATTAAAGTTCAGTTCATAACTGCTCCAACCTGAAAATTGGTTCATCTTAAGGCCAATAGTACCTTATCTCGACCCAACTCACCTGTGTTGCCAACCTCATTTCCCCCATGATACAAGTGTTTTCTTTTCCTGTTAATTGCCATACGTCCATTTTTTTTTTCCCTGCGTGTGTGATTGTTTCAAAGTCAGTTTGCATTAATATTTATGCACAAGATATTGGCGTCGCATGATTTACTTGCTATCCTATTGCACCTTTGTTTTTGCAATAAACCTCAATGAATTGATACAGTCTCCTTTTGTAGTGTCTTCCTTGCTATTAATGTGCACCCCATCTTCATTATGGTTTGTTCATTTTACAAGTTGAAGTAGGATTTGCGTTATTTATGTTAGAGTACAATTTGGTCTAGGATTTAAATTTATGAAGAACATTGGAGGACTGTTAGTATACTACTATGTTGGACTCGAACTTGAGTTTATGAGATCTCATTGGAGGACTGGTTTTCTAAGAATTGTGGTAGAGTACTGTTATTCTCTCTTTTTTTTATAGTACTGTTTTTTTTTTGGGGGGGGGGGGGGGTAGAGAACTAGTTTTATATTTTCGGTAGAGGACTGTTATTCTAATGGCTTGTGGTTGTATTATTATCGATGTTGTCTTTGTCATACATACATTGGAATCAACTGATACTTGGTCTAGTCAATGTTTTATTTTTGTATCTTTTCCATTGTGTATCCTGTTCTTAACAAGATCTGATGGATCGGTGTGTATCTTGCCATATGGGTAACGTGTATCTTAAATTTCATGCTCTGTAGCTTGGGGGCAGTAGTAGAAGAGAGTGATGTATTTTTCTTGTGAGCCAAGGAATTATTGGCTTCTGGCTATTTTATTTGTTTCCAATCCAGTATAAGTTTGTGGAAGCTCTTCTTTCTGCTCTCTTCAGTTTTAAACGAAACATACTGGTGTTTGTTCTTAGTTTCTTGTGCTGTTGCAGAGGGAACGACGTCGAAAGGAGCGTGAGGCTGCTTCCGAAAAGGCTTCTCAGACAACTTAGATGCGCTTTGCCAGGTTCTTTACTCCAATTGTCCTTAAAATAGTGGTATCTTGAAACCCTAAATACAATTTTCATCTTCTCAATACTGGAAACTAATGTAAGCTTCAAAGGTTGAACTCCTTTGAAGACTGTGGTTTCTGTTGACACCTGGCAATTTATGTAGGTAGTGGAGCAAACACTACTAGGTTATTTAGCAAGGTCATTTAATGACTGTGTTGTTTGGAGATGCCATTTGGCTAATTATTGTTACTTACAAGAGAAAAATATTGTAGTTCCATTTTACTTTGCAGATGCCCCCCCAAGTGGAACTCTGTGCTTTGTCAATAATGCCCCTTTACACGAGCTTGTCGTTAACTTTTGGTTATTTTCCTTAAAACAGCAAGAAATTTATGCATGGTGGGTGTGTGTGTATATATTATAAATGAATTAATGTGTGGGTATATTTTGGGGAGGAACTATAATGTATGATCACTATAATGTGTGGGTAATAATTCATATGACCCGACCACCATAAATTTGATCTATGTTGTCCAACTGATGTGTATATGATCACTATAATGTACTTTTACCAATTTGGATGATATAAAATCACAATCGCTTATAACAAATTATCAATAATTGTCCTACTTTATCATTGTTGCTAAATAAATTTTTCTCATAAAAATTAATGTACTTGATCATTTGTTCTCATGGTGTTACGTTCAAGGTATTCTAATGGGCTTTGTCTTAACCAATGTGATCCCAAAAAATCTATCAAAGGCTTCCATTTGGGTAATTAGAATCTTCACACAAAGCTTTCAGTTTAGTGATAGCTGCCTCCAACACAAGTCGGGTAATTAAAATCTTAAGAAAGACTTTTTAAGTAAGACGTGTACAGGTCAAGAAAAGAGTTGGTTACTCTCTATTAAGAAGTCGAGCTTATCAAATAAGAAAATAAATCATAGTCCTTCAGCCCCAAACATGATTGATAAAGCAGTGGAGAGAGGCAGCTAAAAAATGATATGATAAAACTGAGAATTAACCACCATTTTAGGTTTACTACACAAGCATTTCAGATGCATCGATCAGCAATTAGTCAGTGAAACAAATGGGTCATAGACCCTTGTGACAAAATTACGTGTCTAAAAAACCAACACTTGTCCCATGTGAAAAAAAAAAAAGGGGGAGGCAAGAGAGAAAGAAACCAAATGACACTACTAAATGAACATAAGGATAAGAGAAACTTCCCTTGATATGCGATCCAGCATTGTTCACAGATATTTTCTTGCAAGAGCTCGAACTTTGGTATCAAAATGTGATGATGTGATGCGCGACCCAGGTAAGTACAGGGGATTTAATAAAATCTGTTCATGAGAAGTATAAAGACACCGTGCTTTAGTACTCTCAATTTTTTTTTTTTTTTTTTTACAGGAAACAGAAATAAATACTCAGCATTAACTACTGGAGTTGCCAACTGCAACATTGAAGCATGTTATAAAACCAGCAAGTACATCTTTTATTGCCATTGAGCTCTATAAAAAATACATCTCTCTAGTTAAATTAGGAATAATTTAATTTTTTTTATTTATGATTTCTAGTAAAGTACTACTAATAATAATTGTTTTCGCTTTTCTAACCATAACATATATAGATGTTCTTAGCGCTCCTCTATTGAAGCTTAAGAATGAAATTTCTCTATTATTCTTAACAACTACACACATCCACCAACACATTCTCTCATTTCAGCCAGCCTCAGAAACATGTGCCCTCTTATACCATTCGTGAATCACTCATACCTTGCTATGACAGTGATCTAATTTAGACGTTTGCTGATTCATGGTACTACTACAATAGATCTGGTTGCACAAGTATTAGTTAATACTACAAAGAGAGAGAATCCAGCATGAATGCTGCAGATTCTGCTGATGCTAGATTCTCTCTCAACATGAATGATTATTGTTAATGTCTCCACCAATATATATATATATAAGATGCTTTCAGATTCCTAGGGGTGAAGAATTGTGACATTGTTGGATTATGTATGCAATTTTACCAAAAAAATGAAATTGTTTCTAAATATAACAAACTAGAGAATCTAAATACCTTTGGCTTCATGCTCTATCCTAGGAAAGATGAATCTAAAACCAAGAACTCATGCAAAATATTCACTGACAAAGAATACAAATAAATAATAGCAAAATGTTACCTTTATGTAAAGCTCCTGAACCTCTTGGAAGAAACTCTTTATCCCATCCTCATTGCGGGAGTCATGTAGCAACATTAATCTAGTGTGTATGAATTAGGTGTGTTAAGGAAACACAGAAGTGGCTAATATTTTGTTGTATGAAAGAACCAATAGATCCTGTATGCAACAACAACACACAATTTCATGAATCATGATTTTGCAGAATAGGTATTGACTTATAATTTTGCTGTTTGACAATGCAAACATTATGGTATGTTCATTCTATCTATGAGAATATTCATCAAGCAAGATAGTATAACTTTGAATTAAGCAATTTTATGCACTTTGCTGACCCATGAAATGAGCACGGATAAAGAACATGGTAAAGCCACAATACGCTTTAGAAGTTTTGATCAAATGTGTAGTATGAATGTTTCATCTAAAAACTGTTGTTAGGATATGACCAGCGGTAACATATACAGAGACCACAAGATCATTGAACTTGTCCACTGCCTTCAAGAACCTGCAGGAGCATGAGATGTGCAAAAAGTTCAGGCACATTATCAAAGAGAGTAATGATCAGTTCAATATCACATACACACCGAGCAACAGAAAAAATATTAAGTCTCACATAGCACTTGTTGTCCATGCAAGGTCTTCGACAATATCCAAGGCAGCATGTAAAATGAACTGGTGCTGCTGAGCAGCTTCTTCTTTCTGCCAAATAATAAATAAGAACTTAGTCAACTTCTGCAGTCACTTGAGTTCCCAGCAAGAACTATGAACAAAATTTATACTTATTTGTAGATTAAATTAGTACAAAAATTGCACCGAGCCTAGAGTTGAGACTACCATATGAAGCAACAAAGACATATCTCATACAATATACATAGTGGCTATGAAGTCAATGTGTAGTGGGCTGGAAGATTCATGTCCCAAAAATGTGCCCAAAAAGACACGTATGAAAAAAATTGAAACAAACATGCATTGCTCTTTGCATGCATATCTTATGTGCACACATCCCTATTCACACCAATCCCCACATTGCCCAAAGGCTTTGACATCATGAGTGGTATACGGCACCATAATACATCCATTTGAAAAATATGGAACAAGCATGCATACCACTTATGTCAACATTCACATCAAATCTCTATGCTACCCACAAAATTTCCATCACAAGTGATAAATTGTGAAACATTTAGAAGAGAAAGGATTGCTGCTTTGTCCGGTTCGGCTCATGCCAAACGGTAAGTATGTAATACTTTCATCGCAGGCATATTAAGTAAGACAAAGTAACCACCAAAAATAACCCAAGTAAGCATATAATACTTTCATTGCAGAGCCAACTTCAGCTTCATAAATTGGAATGTCATTTCTGCTCACAATAATGAAGCACGCTGTATTAGCCATCAAATATTATTCCCAGACCTGAAAGCAAAAACAATTCAGTATAAAACCTCTGGAATGACAAAGGTTCACTTCAACATTTTTTTCTTGATTCAAGTAGGAAATCTTGTTTACAATGAGTAAACGCAATTGTACATAGAAGTATGTTAAGGATAACCAAAACAATTCTGGATAACTAAATAGGAACTTAAGCACCAACAACAAAGCAAAAACATAAACTAAAGGCATCAAAACTGTGCCTAATGCTAAAAGAAACTTGAAGTTCAAACTAATGGAGGGATCAAGATCGGATTTTTTTTTTTTTTTGGCTTATGTCAAAAGGATAATCGAATATCGTGTGAGTCGAGGTGAGACAAGACGGGAAGGATCGAAGGCGACAGAGAGTAACTTATCGGCGACATGAAGATAAAAGGGAAAGATCGAGAAAATGGCTGGCCTAATCGATCCAACACCGATCCAACCATCTACAGTTAGAACAACTTAAGCTGGAAGTGTGACATTTCATCCACGGAAACATAAAGAAATTCCAACAAAATCACGGGAAATAATTGCACCAAGAAAGCTAAATTGACATACAACCTCGATCACAATCAAGAAAACATCGAGAAGAGATGCGCTCCACACCTCGGGTTATGGCCTCGTGCAGTCGGAGTCGAGCTGCACTTGCGAATCGCACTCTCGCCTGCCGCGGACACGACGAACGAGGAAAGGGAAAGATCAAAAGTAGTAGCTAGTCTATTCGATCCGACGCCGATCTAACCCTCTACGGTCAGGAAAGATGTAAGTCGGGAGGATGCAATTTCAACCATCAAGGTAAGAAATAGAATGCAAAGAAAGAAAAAAAAGATGCATCAAAAAACACAAATGTTCAAGCGCAACTTCGATCACAATTAAGAAAACATCGGGACTAGATGCGATCCATACCTCGGCCACCGGCCTCGAGCGATCGGAGATGAGTTGCACTTGGCGAATCGCACTCCCTCTGCCGCGGTGACTGATCCCCCTGCTCTCTCTCCCCCCCGATCCCCCTTTCGACGGTCGTCTAGGGATTCCGTAAGTAGGGCCGTGGCCGATGGGCTTAAGAGGTCAAGCCGGTGGCCCAGATCCGTTATCGGGAACCAACGGATCCAATTCTAGGCTCCGTCACATTTGGTTCGGCCGGAACCAGGAACTGATCCGGCTCACTTCCAATTACGTTTATGCTATTCCTCGTAATAATGAAAATTATAAGCTATGTTGAACGATCTCGTTGGAATAATTTTATAACATGTAATTGAAATCTCGCTTTCATCACTTATTTTTATAATAAAATGTTATAATTTAAGATACTAATACGAAGAATATTTTATATTTGCGGTGTGATAACTTATAGACCATGAAAGAGTTTTATCCGGGTTAACTGCTCGCTTATTTGAAGGAGCTCTTTATTTAAATACGGAGACTTAATCTTGTTATATTTTTTTATATTCTAGCGATGATGGATAATATCAAAGACAAAACTTACATGACCCATATAGTTTATTTTGTAATAAATACACATCTTAGGTTTTACTTCTTACATATTTGATGCTTCCCCCACAAAATTATTTGCACATTTAATTACATCCCAAATATGGTGAGGAGTTCCGCATCGTTAAATCAAATGTGCGAATCTTAAAGCAGCAGTAGGGATGTACTTTCATCCGTAATCTCTGCCGTCGAATTCATCATCCGATGGGAAAAAACAAGAAAAATCGTCGGCTACCGAACTCCCCCACCTTTTGGCTAAGAAAGCGAGCGGGCGAGCGAGCGAGAGAAAGAGAATCGCGAATCCACGAATAATTCCGCTGCTTATCCTCCTACTATCGTCGGCTGGAATCATCTCTCGCTCCGACGTTGGGTCAGAAAGAAGCAAAGGCGGTGCGCTTCGTCCTCTCGTTTCGGGCTTTGCCTTGAAGAGACAAGAGAGGAAGATTTCCGTAAGGTGAACTCGCTTCTGTTTGTTCTCTTCCCTCCTCTAGTTTCTAGTGCTACACGGATGCTTTCTTGTTGGCTATGGGGACATCCATCAGTTCGTGACGAATGGCTTCGTGGTTTTCTTGTGGATGTAAACTAGATGAGAAAGTTTCCTTGATAGCTGTGGATGGGATATTTGGTGCACACCTACTTAATGAGAGAATGCTAATAAGGATTGTAGGCAGGTATCTTATAAGGATTGTATTCTAGCAAGCTGATTGTGGATACCTAGCTCCTTACATCTCTTAACAGGTTGAATGTTAAGTGCATGTGCCTGTTTAATTGGGAGGAATGGCTCTGGTTACTAATTTTGATGTTGGTTAAGGGTGTCAAAGTGTCGGGTTTCTTATCGATCCATATAAACCAGATTCAAGAACCCTTTAATTGGGTCTGAGATGCGTTTGGATAGAACAAGAGATGTTCAAGTCGGTTTTGGTTCATGTTTGATACCCGAGAGCCGGGTTCCTAACATGAGGTAGGGATGGCAGTGGGTCTGGTTAGTTTTGGGTGCCTAGGTAAATCCTATTGATTCGGGTAGTGAAGTAGCTATACTTGCACGAGGATTCGGGTGAAATTCTTGGGTATCGAGCTAACCGTTATCACTAATGTTGATCCAAGTTAGCTGCTTATTTGGAGCATTTTTTAGGCTACCTTCAATTTTATCTGAATATCTCTTACTGGCTCACAGTTACCTTGCATTTATTATGTGTTTTATCTAATATGTCGAGGAAAATGGTTAAAGTTTATACCAATTGTATCATCCTTTGTTGTAGGTTAATGCCAACCTTTGTGGTCAATTACAATTCATCGCAAATGTGTTCCTAATGTTTATACATTAGTCACTCAGAACCTATGTCGATTTCTTCAATGAAATTACATATCAATCGGGTAGCACATAAGAAGAGTGATTTAATTGTCATAAGTTGTTATGTAGCTTTGATGGACTTGGTTTTCTAGTGATCCTGTTCCTATTGTCTTTACTCCATATGCGATCTCAAAGGCTTCATACAACTCTAGGATAAATCTGCCCGAACTGTCAGAAGAGCTAAATGTTTATTTGAAAACATGAACTATTGTGAGCTTAAAGGGAATAACATTATTACAACTTCACATCATATTTTTTGTAAAGGCAATAATGAGCTAAAATATCAAGGAGTTACGGAACAGATTAAAAGCATGATATTAATAAGTTTTTATAATTAATCTTATGCACAGTTATCATGATTTTATATGTGTATAGAAACTATTCTTCATGACTTTTGTCAATTACCATTACAGGATTGCTGTTGATGTGAAAAGTAAAAGTGAATATAATAGCAGTGTCTCTTTTTACTACAAATTGCAGTATGACACTGTAACAATTATTGGTCACTCGCTATATTCCAATAAGATTTTTTGTTTCATGAACAACAAGAATTTTGAAAGTAATTACCAGATGTGGGTAAAAGGAGCAACAAATAAATGGCATTACTGACTTTTTCATCTTTTACACTAATTAGAACTTAGATCTTATATAGATGTGCAAAAGAAATTGGTTGAATGCCTCTCAGATGAAACTAGGTTTGGCGCAAGGAGTTTCTTAGAGGAAGTCCATACCAAGCCCTGCTCCAAACAGAGTTCTTGAAGGACAAAGAGTCTTTAATGGTTGATGACTTTTAGTAATTCACCACTCCTACCAGATATGGGCATGCTACCATACTTGTATCATTGAGTTAGAGGAGACCAGTCTTTTGTAGGTAGCACAACTAAATACAATAATGCAACTTAATAGTGATCTTTGTTGTCCTAAATAGACTTGTGACATTTAATCTGCACACATTCTATAGGGCAAGCGTTATTTCCAGATGGACTATAAAAAATTAAAGGTGCATTTGATATATACGACAATATAACAATGGCTCACTTTGCTGTAAATTTGCATTCATGAATCTACTTCAAATCATTGAAAAGATGTGTATGAGTTTGTATTAGTGCCTATGACTTGATTTTGTTTTTCAGCACCATACATTTAGATATCTAAATTTTTGCAGCCTAGAATGAAGGATATAACTATTGGTCTTTGTATCTCTATATAATTTTCAACCTTTGATATCCAGATCGAAACTGTCCTAGTCAAAGCTGCAGTAAAGCATTGATGGCTGCCGCTGCCATGTCTTTGTGCTTTTCTAATTGTCCTCCTTGGATGATGCAAATGGCCGTAACGAATCATGGAATAAAACCAGTCATTAATCACAGATGTTTATCTCGATCTATTATCCACAGAAGAAGCCAACACCATGTTGGTCGGCATTCAGGCGTATCATCCCGTAGGTTTGCTGTGTTTGCAGCCACTGAAGGCTCAACAAAATCAAACAAGTCAGATGAACAGATTCCCTCTTGGGCTAGACCTGATTCCGATGAACCTCCACCTTGGGCTCGTGATGAGGGCAACAAAGCCACTTCTCAGTCATCAGTCAAGATTCCTTTTTTTGTGTATTTACTTGCATCGGTCATAACAGCAATAGCAGCGGTACTTTTCTGACCCTTTTCTTCTTCACTTCTGAATCATCCTGTTTCTAAACTGATGATTTCCAGTACAGATTGGTTCGGTGTTTGAATACGTAAACCAGAAACCTGTTTTTGGGGTCCTACAATCAGACAGTGTCTTCTATGCACCATTGCTTGGTTTCTTTGTTTTTACTGGAATACCTACCTCGGTAAGTTGTTGTCCTTCTTGAATTCACCTTTAGTTTTCTCCATTTATTTGATATTTTTGTTTACATAGAAATATGCTTTGGCTTCCAGGCAGTTTTGTGGTTTAAATCTGTGGAAGCTGCAAACAAAGAAGCTGAGGAGCAAGACAAAAGAGATGGATATCTCTAAAAGACAACAGCATTACATGCACGTCCTATCACCTGTTGCAATATTGTTCATGAAACCAGAGTACATACGATTTTTTTTTTTTTTTTTTGCTTTGTCATATTGATCTTATATATGTTCTTATTGGGTGGAAAGTATAAGAGATGATGCGTTAACTGTGGCATTTTATGATTTTTTCACTGAAATCTCAGCTATCAGTCATCTGGTCGGTGGAAACTATGTAACTGAAATATTTACCTATAGTTGATTCTGAGCTTGGAATGTGTTGTTATTTGTCTCTAATCCTTTCTTTCTATTTGATTCTATTTCTTATTTTTTGTTAAGAAGTTAAAGTATATTTTGAAAGATCATAAATTAATATTTTATATTTTAAATAAAATTTTAGAGATAAATTTAAAAAAAATATATTTTTAGAAGTTTTAAATAAAATTAGATAGAGTTGTAGCATCTATAAATATGTGACCAGGTCTTTTTCTAACTTTTAAAAAGTTTTTTAAAAATTAGATAGAGTTGTAGCAATGGTGCATAGAAGACACTTTTAGAAGTTTTAAAAAGTTTTTTCTAACTCTGTCTAATTTTAGATGCTACAACTCTATCTAGTAGATTTGACAAATACTATCTTGCATATTTTTAAAAGTTTCAAATAAAATTAGATAGAGTTGTAGCATCTATTTAAATCATGATGAGAGCTTCTGTTTGAGGGAGAGATGGAGATGCTCTTTTTTAATAAATAAATAAAAAGAATAATTATAATGATAAAAAATAAGGATATTGTTGAAACCGAACAAGATTCTTTTTCTAACACAAATAGAAAGAAGATAAAAGTATATTACAGGTGTGACAAGTTAGGTTATATCAAGAAAATATCAAGAAAAACTATTGCTAATGATGAAAATTGAGGTAAATACTTTGTAGCCATAACTACTTACGCCATAACATCTATCAATCAATTTTAAAAATGACTAGATTTTATTTTATTTATTTATTTAGGATGTGGTCATCATCTTCGTCAATACGAAGATGTGTAGCGAGAAAAAGCAGCAGACACTTCAGCTTATTCGGCTCCCTCTACAAAAAAAAAAGAAGAAAAGAGGAAAATATTCAAGTATTAAGGAATCACACCATCGTTGATCCGATCTAGAAAGACAAGAAACACATTGATGAAGTAATAGAAACCGTAGTCGAGGCAGAGGAGGAACGCACCAATCAAGATAAAGACCATAATCGAAAAATGACGCTGCCGATGGTTTCCAATGACACCATCGATGATACTATTCAAATGGATAAAAAGACCACTCCCGAGCAACCTGCTCGAGAGATTAAGATCACGGAGAATTCCTGGGAATTCATCGGACGTCATCTCTGTGAAATCCTCGGAAAGGAACGAGCGTTTCGATTCCACCCCTACGCCCGCAAGGAGAGATCAAACTGTGTTCCGCCGGCCGAGTCAGAGAGTTGACGGTGAAGTCCGGCACCGCTGCATATGTGAACCGGGGAGACCGAAGGGGGAGAGCCGACGTCTCGAGGATTTCGACGTCCCACAGAATCCAATACTGGGTGGTGTAGCGGAACGACGGGGTGTCAACCATCACTGAGTTGTGCCACGACGGAAGGGGGCCAACGTTGGCTCGGAGGAACTGGTCGAAGACGCACTTGAGTCGGACGCGGGGTCCGAAGCAAAGGTGGCGCCGCCTCCTCCTGGAACACCTTCTTGCCGGTGAGCTTAAGGAAGGCGGTCTCCATACGGTGAGTGGCGAGGTAGCAGTCGTAGAAGCTCTTGAGGCGGAGCCGACGACAGTCGACTTCAGTAAAACTCATATAGCAGCAATGCACTTTAATATCAGTGCCGATGGTCTCTGCGACGACCAGTTGTGTGACGCGGGGTCCGAAGCAAAGGTGGCGCCGCCTCCTGGAACACCTTCTTGCCGGTGAGCTTGAGGAAGGCGGTCTCCATACGGTGAGTGGCGAGGTAGCAGTCGTAGAAGCTCTTGAGGCGGAGCCGACGACAGTCGACTTCAGTAAAAGTCAACATCAACATCAACATCAAGCAGCAGCATCACGCTCGTTCGGATGCCATCGAGACTTCACGGTGTCGAGGCATCCATTTAAGCAGTATCGGGTCGGATCTGGAGTTGGATATCAGGTCGGGATGCGATGGGGGAGTTTGTTACATGCCCGCATCCGGAATTGGGAGAGAGAAGTTTGAGAGGGAAAAATATTATATATTTAAGAAAATTAAAAATAGGAAAAAACCTATACCGATCCCTCTCTCTCTCTCTCTCTCTCTCTCTCTCTCTCTCTTTCACCTCCCTCTCCCCCGTCCTCGGCGCGGAGCTTGATTGGGTGATACTCCGATCTTCTCTGGCTGTCTCACCATATCTCCTCCGCGTTCCTCGGTCGGTCACCGCGCCAATTCCTGCACGCTCTTCGAATTAGGTTCGGAAGATTCGCATTTTGATTTCCTCTTTCTTTTTTTCCGCTAATTTTAATCATCTTTTATTGCTTGATCTTCCTGGTTGCCCTAAAAGTAGGAGCTTCGAGCCCCGTCACTCGTGCTGTTTAGGATGGGTCTTACCTTCGTTCGGTAGCAGGGGTTTGGTGCGCCAATTCAGTCGCGTCGTCGAGTCCTGCCTGCCATCCTGTTCTAAAACATCCGAGCTCTTTGTTGATCGAGAGGGGCTTCTGTAACCTGGTGATTCCTGGAGCACAATGTAGAATGGAATAGGTTCGTTTGGGGATCTGTACCTTCTAGTTTAGAGTGGGAAGTAGGACCTTTCGAGTGCTTATAGTATCTTGCAGCTCAGCTTGGAGTAGCTTATGGATGTATTAGGTTTCTTACTGTTTTTAACTTATAAGCTGTCATCTGAAATTTTTTTCATCTTCATACGTTTCCTCAGTTTCAGTCTAAATTGTTTTCTTTACCACCAGATTTCGAGTTAGCATTTGATTAGACTTTGTCATTCTATTCTTGATTTCTTGTTGTGTCTTTAAGTTTCTAGGTCGACATGGTCTCCAGCATATACTTAAAAAGACCTGTGGATCTATCAGATATGTGTCTGGTTTTTCTCATTTTGACTGACAAACATATTTGGAAACCTGAAAACCCATTGCTACTATATCATTTTGTTACTTTTTTGTAGTTCAGTATTATAAAGATTTTCAGGTTGACCCTTTTTTGTGGTTTTGACCAGATTCTTGCTTTTTGTTATATCATCAGACACTTTATTCTGTTGTTATGTGTTTCTTTGCTGACATTGTGTTGGACGCTGAAGGTTTCGTTATGGGATCCAGGTCTTGGGAAATGAATCATTTGTCAAGTAAGAGTGATATGGAAATGATTCCGCAAGACCACATGAACACGCCTTCTGTGGATGAAGGTAGGAGACGGAAATCAGTGAGTAAGGATGGTCAGTATTTGAAGAAGGGACCTTGGACATCTGCAGAGGATGCAATTTTGGTTGAATATGTTAAAGAGCATG
This sequence comes from Ensete ventricosum, assembly GCA_029747655.1. Taxonomy (NCBI): domain Eukaryota; kingdom Viridiplantae; phylum Streptophyta; class Magnoliopsida; order Zingiberales; family Musaceae; genus Ensete; species Ensete ventricosum. The sequence goes on along the minus strand of JAQQAF010000006.1, from coordinate 55,412,157 downwards.
GGGAGGGAAATTGGAATGCAGTTCAGAAAAACTCAGAGCTGTCTCGATGTGGTAAAAGCTGTCGTCTGCGATGGGCTAATCATCTCAGGCCAAATCTAAAGAAAGGTGCCTTTACGCCAGAAGAGGAGCAACTGATCATTAAACTTCATGCTAAGATGGGCAACAAATGGGCTCAGATGGCCACACAAGTGAGTTTTATTCAGATTATTTAATATACTTAATTGGTAATGTTCTCTCATATATTCTTTTTCTTTCTTGTTGTTGTTTGACTTCTGCCTCTGGCTGGAGAGCTGCTTGTTTAATCCCATAGTATCAACGAGTTCCTTTTTCTTTAATTTTTGGCTTGGGCACCATATTTCATATAATGAGCCATAATTATAATAAAAAGTGTTAGATATAGCATCTTATTATGATCACCAATGTTTTATTCACTCTGTTCTCAAAGCTACTGGACTTCTAATTTTGGTAAGAAGTTTCAAGAAAAAAGTCAGAAAATTGCCTTAATCAAAGCTCTTTTTTTTTGTTTTAATCGAGACTTAATATCTTTATTTATTTTTCTTCTTTTTTCCTTTCTTTCATCCCTAATGGGATAAGCTTGCTGCCATGCTGTTTTTACCACAAAAGAGAAACAATTAATTAAGTATTTAATCTTGCCTCCATATCATGCTTATTGACCAGTGTGTACTGTGCCATAATGTGGTTGGCACACTAAATTTGATGCATATGTAATGTTTTCATGGACTTTGGTAATACATAAATTTGTTGACTACTATATATGTAGGCATTTAAGTATGGATTAATAAATTAGAATTTAGAAGGATGATGTTCAGCAATCCATTTGAATGATGACCATGGAAATATAATTTAGGAATGCATCTAGTATCATACATTTGCTACAGGAATAAATCAAGGGGGAAAGTTATGGCATATTATAGATGTTGTTCTCATATTGTGCAGCATCATACATTTACTATAATATATAAAAAAAGTAAAAAAAAAGAGTTTATAGTATGTCACAGGATCGTTTATCATATTTTGTGATTGCTGTTCTTGTCTACTGCCAAACGAATATGAAATCACATGAGATCAATTTTATTGGTTCAGCTTGATATTATGTCTACAAGTTTTTAGTTGGACTTGAAGGTCAATCTAGGTTTCCTAACCACATCATCAGCTTTTTCCAAAGGGGAGTTGCTAACAGTATACTTACTCCATGTATGTGCTTTGTCTGCTCGTGCATATTGAAGATTGAGCGCATATGATGCTTTGATTTGGCACATTCCTTTTGTAGTTTTTTTGGTATATCTTGATTCCATGTACTAACTATTTGAAGAATTTGATGGAGCATTTTAATGATTCTATTACTTGTTTCAATATTTTCTGCAGCTACCTGGCCGCACTGATAATGAGATCAAGAACTTTTGGAACACACGAATAAAGAGACTCCAACGTGCTGGTTTACCCCTTTACCCTCCTAATGTCTGTTTTCAAGCTTCAGATGGAGATCAGCAAACTCAAATTGTCAGCCCTGTAACCCAACACCAGACTGACATCTTGCGGGGAAACAACTTCGATTTTCCTGATATTATATTTGAGAACTTCTACCAGGATCATGGGGATTTATCTTATACTTCCTCAGTTCCAGATATTTCAATGAGTAGCATGTGTCAAGGGTTTGAATCGCAAGACCATGGGTACACGAATATGTTGAATAATGTTGAACAGCTTCGAGACTCTGAAACCATAAATGTTGGCTACGGTAGCACTTTCTACAGTGGGCTTCCCTCAGTATCTCGATTGCCATTTGAGGCATCCGGAAAGATACAGTTAGCATTTGGCTTAGATTATCCATATGATCCTGATGCCAACATCAAGAACCTGACAACTTTTGGAGGTGAAATTTCTCTCAGCCATGCCTTTTCAAATGGCAATTCCTCTGCTTCTAGGCCCCTTTCCGGAGCTGCGAAGTTGGAGCTCCCTTCACTCCAACATGTAGAAACTGGTGACAGTAGCTGGACTGCATACCATTCCACACCACATCTTGAGGCAGTTGATACATATCTTGAATCCTCTCCAACAGCTGTCTCATTGCAATCTGAATGCATTTCACCAAGGAGCAGCGGTTTACTGGATGTGATGCTTCATGAGGCACAGGCACTGAGCAACTCAAAGAGACATTCATATGAGAAGAGCTCGAGTTCTTCTGCTATCACACATAACGAAATGGTGGAAAGTTCAGGCCTTAACCTCTTTGATATCGGGTGGGAAGATTGCAATGACCCAATTTCTCCCTTGGGCTGTTCTGCTGCTTCTATCTTCAATGAGTTCGTGCCTCCCATCAATGGCAGTTCAATTCATGAGTTTCTACCTTCCGATTCTACAACCGGTCCATTTTAAATTCTCATGCTTTTTCCTTTTTTTCTTGTTTTTTGCTTTTTGTACAACTTTCTACTTTAGTTTTTCTGTTTTCCATAAATTGATCTTAAGTAAAAGTTTCACATAGGCAGTTTCTGCAGGTTCAGTAAATATCATGGCTGTTGCTGGACAAATGTCAACCCCTAATGTGGAGGAGAAACACGTCTTACCTCAAACAGATTTTCCTGAGCCTGAAACTGTACTAGGATCAGGTTGGCTTGAGGAAAGTTCTCAAGCTGGAAAAGATTGTTTTGTTTCGGATGATGCAATAGCAACACTCTTGGATCAAGATTTTTGCAAAGATACCAAGATGGTGCCTGCTCGAGCATCATCTAATCCTCTGCAAGGATTTGGGCTTGAATCTTATCCATGGAATAAGATGCCTGATGTGTGTCAAATGCCCGAGCTTCCTTGACCACGATCGTGCCACTCTAAAATTCTGCTTACCATTGGTTATAGAGGACTTCCTCATGGTGGCTCATATGATCATCGTTGATGCTTCCTTCAGATTGATCATGACAGGTTGTGTGTTTTCTTGTGAAAACTGTTGCTGCAAGTAGGCTTTTCTTATCGCGTAATAAACACACGGGCCAGTTCAGCATGAGTGTTATCTGTAACGTTTCTCCTGAGAACAGTTAGTACTGTGGATTGTAGTTTCTTCACGGTTTGATTTTACTGTCATGTAGCATTTGTAATTGCATGATGATTCTGTGGATTCTTTCTTTAGAGTCATTTTGTTGAAGAAGAGAATTGTGGTTCTTCTCATGCTGTCTTTGTTATCTTTAGTTCTTGCAGTGAGTGCAATCAAAACAAGAACAGCATACACCAACTATTTCCTGCTATTTAGTTGCAATCATAACTTTATTATATGCCATGTAAGATCTTCCAACATCAAAATTTAAGAAGAGGCATGCTAAGCAATTTAATTTGGGGCTAGAAATCCAAGAGAATTCATCTAGAAAAATTAAATCTTCTCCCACATGGCTAATGTGACTTAGTTCCTCTAGAAGTTCATAGATTTAGTCCTAAATTCTCGAAATTATCAGATTATTCGACTAAAATCCCATCTAACAAAGAAAAAAAAATAATCCCACTAATATCGTAATTATTTAGATTTAGTTCTGGTAGTATAATGTGACTTAATTTAATGTGATATAGCAATTGACCAAAGTCAACCATGATAGTGGCTATCGATACCCATCAATCCCACTCGACCGGATAGAATTTAACCGAACCATCGAGTCCAACGGTCGAAATCGGGCTGGATTCGGTTCAAGCACAGTTGCCAACTTCGGTTTCCTCAGAAGAAGCCCGGGTTAGGAGACGACTTCGACCAATGAAGTAGCGCCACGTGGTTGGTAAAGGGCCAACAGCTCTTCTCGTTCTCCCAACGCCTATTTGAATTGGCGAGCCAATTGGACGTGCTCCGTTTCCGATAGGTTTGAGGAGCTCCTCTCTCTCTCTCTCTCGCGTTCAATGGAATTCCATTGTTTGGAGAAGATTTTATCTCCGAACAGAGGGACGTGCAGGATCTACCGCCACAAATGTAGGTCATCTTCTTCCTGAGATTTATGTTGTGTTCTTGGACGAATCTTTGGAACGCAATCCATTGTTCTCAATGATATGATTTTTGGTAGATTAGAGGTCTATTTGCTTTAGTACATGTTATTGCGTTGAGCAATGTGTGCACCGATTTTTGCTGTTGCCACTCGTACAGTTTCTATCGATGATAATGGAGATGATGCATATCTCTGTATGTGAAGGATCACAAAATTTGACAATTTTACGTAGAAGAGGGATCTGATTTAGAGCATTCTTCCGTATTCTTCTTTTATGTGGATTTTGTCTTCAAGTATGAGACAAAACATTGGATGTTAGAGAGCAAAAGACGAGACATTTTTCCATGCCTGATCTCATGGTATGATAAATATTTTTTTCCTGCATACTTTTTTCACATTTTTCAGATTTGAGGAGTGAATATATGAGGGATAACTTTGTGGAGGGATCTGCAACATATTGAGATATTAGATTCCCTTACCTACATGGAAAAACTTCAGATCCTGTTTTCATGTGACACTTTTTTTGCTTTGATTTGGATCATGGCTATTCTCTTGATGTTGTATCACCCAATTGGAGTCTTGGATGAAACTGCAATCGCCTCATAACTATGGTATTATATCTCTCCATAAACTTTAGCCAGCATATAATGGTTCTCGCACTTACTTTCTTGATTATTTGACTAAGTAGGAGTTCAAAGGGAATGGTCTCAGCCTGACACTATATATATAGAGAGAGAAGTAAATATTGGTATTCTTCGTTTGGTGTTTATATTCTCTGACTTGTTCATGAGAAATGTTCAGACTTGTGTGGAATTTAAGATGATTTGCATATTTATTTGAGACTAAGTTGGTATATTTAGACCCAAAAAGAAGAAAGGACAAGCAAAGTATCTTAAAGTTTTTAGTGAATTGATGCACGGCTTCATCCACTGATTTGTAAACTAGGTTTTGTTGAACCATGACTTCATTAAATGAAGGCAAAAAAAAAAAAAAAAAAAACAGTATGTATTGTATCATTTAAAATTTTCTTCTCTGTGGCCATTATGAATCTTTGTTTTCTCAGCTAAGAAGATTTTACAACTGGAATTCCTTTGCCAGTTCAAAGTTAGTGTCATATTTACTTTTCTTTTTTTCTTTTTTTTTTTGGCCTACAGATTCCTAAGAGGAGAAACAAAAGAGAAAAAAGGATCTTAGTGATTGAGACTGTGGTCATAGTACTGAGTAAAGTAACAGTTCTAATGTGGCCCAGGAAAAGAAGATGGATAACTGCTTGTTATCATCCGTTCTGTGTTGGTGTAGTTGCCCTCTTGTTTATAGTGTACAAGTTTTTTCCTTCAGTGTTTGCTCTTCTTGTAAATTCTTCCCCGGTCATTGTTTGCACAAGTCTTCTTCTTGGAATCCTTCTGGGTTTTGTCAGATCGAATGTTTCTGAGAATGAAGAAGATGATGACTTGATTGATGCAAGTTCATCTCTGGAGAATGAGTCAGTTGCAAATGATCTTGTGGCCAAGAATGAGGAAAAGTTCAAAGTCGGATCGTGTGGAGGGAGTAAAAGAGCAACTAAAAGAATGACAGTAAAGACAATTGTTTTAGGTGGTAGCAAGCTTAATGAGCCGGATCAAGCAGATGCTACCTCTGTTTATCCAGTTGAAGAAGATAATAACTTGATCGAAGACAAACATGCTGCAAGAAGGCTGGCTGAAGATTTGATAGAAGCCAGTGAGGGTATTGGTTGTGCTGAAAAGATCACTACAGTTCTTGGTGCGAGTGCTGATGAAACTAAATTGGAACGATGCCATGACTCTTGTTCGGATTCTTCTTGGAATCACATCAATCACAAGGATGCTTCTTCCGATTCTGAATATGATGGAACAGATATCTCCAATTCTTCTGTGGCAAATGCTGTACCGATTCTTGATGAGCTCGACCCGCTCGTTACAAAGGATAATTCTGAAGATGATTCTGTAGCATTCTCAGAGAGCCATGTCTCGGATGATGGTAGCACAGAGGATGAAGCTGAAAACCAAGATGATGAAGATGATGAAGAGGCACAGGAGGAGAAAGATGACGGAAACAAAGTCGTTGTAACATGGACTGCAGATGATCAGAAGAATCTCATGGACCTCGGCAAGTCTGAACTCGAAAGGAATCGCTGGCTGGAGAACTTAATAGCTAAACGAGAAGCAAAGAAGGCAACAGAGAAGAACTTAATAGACTTGGATGATAACATTGAGGAGACATCGCAGGCTTATGCTCAACTTCCATCTATTAGTGCACCAAGAAGGAATCCGTTTGATCTTCCCTATGATTCGGATGAATCAATTCCTGGTTCAGCTCCTTCAGTACTCCTACCGAGGCGAAATCCATTTGATCTTTCTTATGAACAGATATATGATGAGGGTAACTCAAACCAGGAGCTTGTTGCAGTTCCACAGCGTGATATGTTCATCAGAAGGCATGAGAGCTTCTCAGTTGGTGCTTCATTTTTCAGTGATTTCAAGGTTGAGAAGCGTGCTTCGCGGTTCAAGGCTTATTTTGGTGCAGAAAAGAATGAACCTCAGGAGACAGCTTATGCTGGTCTGCACAGAGAGTCAAGCGGAAGTAGTGATTCAAAACTGAGTTCTACTTCAGAATCTGATGCAGTTTCTTCAGTCATTGATCAGGAACATCAGAAAGACCTGCTTCTAGGGAGTGGGTCTTCTACTACACATGAAACGATTCCTATTGAACAAAACAGCCAATCCTTGGAGGATGTTAAGTCGGCAGATGTTCAACAAGTAGAGAGTCAGATGAACATAATTAATGATCACACAACTCATTCGAGTGACAGTGTGCTCATGGAACAAACTCATCAAGCCAATGAAATCTTTGGAACAGCCAACGATGACACCAGCAGAGACTTGGTACTGAATTTGGCCGATTCTTTTGCTGAGAGGGCTGAAGTGATCGATGAAGAGTATGAGTCGAGTTCCTCTACTCCATCAGAAGCAGAAAAGAACACTCCTGACCTGGAACAAATGAGTGATGGTCCCTCAAAAGGCTCAACTGCTTCCTCGAAGACCATTGTAGCAGACTCCGATGTTGTGAATGTGGAAACAGATCATGTTCATGACAGCCATATTGTGGAACCTGTTTATGATTCCAGCCCGACAGCTACTGAAAGATCACATTCGAATTCGGCACATGATGAAGCTTTCTGTATTGCTGGTAAGAAACTCTTTGTTGAACTTTTGTGCCATTGTAGTTTTAAATCATTTCAATGGCATTCATATTTCATAGCCTCAATGAAGCCTCATCTTATGCAGATAAAGGAGGTTCACCTTCAAGTGCAACAGCTGAAAGAACTATATCATCTGGTGGAGGAACAGAAGAAAGCTTGACATCCACCCAGGGGACTCTCTGGGTTGTACCTCTGAGCCTAGCATTTGTAGACCAGAATGAATCAGTATCAAGGGAGATATCAATAATCAAGGAGCTTGATGTCATTGGAGATGAGTTGTCTAAAGTTCATGAAGATTTTGGTGGCCCGATTTTGCCTGTTTTACCAGATCCAGCAGCTAGGCAGAGCATGCTTGGCTCAAATTTGTCATCGGTGGAGATTCAACCAAGTGAAGATAGATAAATCCGACAGAGAACATTGGTGGACATTGTTTAACTTTATGCTATGGTCATTGTGGCATTCTCCTCAAACCAATACGTACACAGAAAATTACAACAAACATCTGAGTGATCATCTCAGCAGTCATTTATCCAATAGCAAAACTAAAATTGTAAGTTTATATCAAAGTTCCTGCTTGCTGAATTTATCGATGAAAATGCTGATAAATTTAAGCTTTTTAGGTGGCTATTTGCATCTCAATACTAAGGTTTATTATACCAGAATTTTTGTGATGTAATTAGCAAGTTAACTTTTGCTTTTAGAAACATATTCTTGCCTTTTATAAACTTGTCCATTTAAATTATGGGGGCAATTGCATATAGATTTCTACAAAAATTTGGAACTGTGTATTTGTTCCTTCAAATTTCGTGTGCTCATATATAAATATACGTATGACGTGGTCAATTTTTATTGTGAATTGTAAGAGGCTAAGCTGCCACTTGTAATCGACCAAACTCATAAGCTGTCTGATGATGTGGCAGCAACCGAGTGGATGAGACGGTTCCAAGGTGAAAATAATACTTGAAATTTTTAATTAAGAGCAACAATAAAGTAAAAGATCATGTATATATGCTTAGAAAATATGAACATGCACAAATGATTGACTGATATGAGAAAGGAGTGGCATTGGATCATATAATCTTGGGACTGATTAATATTTAATCGTTTACATTATTTTCAGTTGATACTAAGGGGTACAGGTCAGCATACTGCTTGGATTACAGAAACCAATACCAGATCAAGATAAAAAAATCTTGTGTTTAAGTAGATTCCTCATCATCTTCTTAAGTGTATCCAAGCTATAGTCCTCCATCAAATTCTAGCTTCATGGCAGTGGAAGATTCTACCAACTTGCCATTTTTGGTTTGATTCAAGAAATATTTTATGATTCTCTTCAAACATTATACATGATCGTATATCTGCATAATAACCTCTAGTGTAGCTTCTGATTGGAAAAATATATTCATGTTGGTTTTGTTAGATCACGTCTTCCATTATATTCTATTTAATTTTCCATTCTTTCTTGTTAGACGACCTGATAGCTTTCTTCAAGGATCAAATGGATGTAAGAAGAAAGTTCATTTCACTTGGTTGTTGAACTACTTATTTGGCATTTTTTTTCTTCTGATTTTTGTGTTTCCATGTATCACTAACAAATGAAGTCTTGATCTTGTGAAAACATAAATAGACAAACTAGTTGAGCAAACTGAGGGATTATGTTTGTCATCAGGAGAGAGAAATCAGATGTCATAACAAAAGATTTCTTTGTGATATCCTATTTTTTCTCTAAATTATTTTCCGAAACAAATTGCTGAACAAAGGAAATAGTTTCAGAAGTTACCAACATGTCTTATGCCTCTGTTTCATGTTTCTCTTCTGATAAAAAAGATAACACAGAAGGGACAGACAATTCTAAAAAGAAGTTACAAAAACTTCCCTCGGAACAAAGTAAAAGTAAAAGAAACAGAACCGGTCACTTCTTAAAAGCGATTAGTTCTCCAACCACTGCTTGCTCTTATAACAAATCTAGTTCATATCTGACAATGACAAATGAGACAATTCAGATGTTGGATTTCTGCACTCGAACCAGCTACTTGTTGTTGTTAGCAAGACAAGGAAGAAGGCACTCTGTATGAACCTAAGTTCCATTCTTCTCAATCAGAGAAAGACATATCATGCAAAAGATCTCTTGATTCTGAGAAAAAAAGCATCACTGGTAGGAACAAAGTGGTCATGAAAGGTAGGGTATCTTTTCGACATGGTAGACCAGATCTCTTCTCTCTTGAGAGAAGCAAAGCACACATATCTGGAACAATTTAGCTCAATATGATTCCTCATCTCACCATGCAGTTGAAGATAAATTGCTTGCTAGATCTGCAACTGCATATTGAAGTTGGTGAGCTCTGATTCCTTCCATCCATGGTTCATATGAAGAGGAAAACTGCATGGTCTATGCTGCATATTGGCTCCTGTGAATTCATTTCATTCTGAAGTGAGTGTTAAAAGAAGAGGCTTCTGATATGAGGTTGGTGGCTGTACCTCTGATGAACAGGTAAAAGTTGGAACAAGTGCAGGTAGGATTTTGTGGTCCTCAGCTTGATATCATTACCTGGACACTAGTTAGATCCATGTCAGCCTGATCTGGCAGAGATTGAAACTTGATGAATAATCATCTGCAGAGCATTAAAGAAATACTAATTCTACATCTATTGATCCAGAAGTATTCTCCTGCTGTACTACATTTTCTTTTCTGCATATTAGGTGGCCAAAGAACTATTCCTGAATCCTCAAAGAGTTGAACTTTTAATCCTTGATAATATGGCAGAAAGATTCTCTGAGGAACCCTAATTAATAATGTATGTGTGTACATATACACATACATGCTTCTATATGTGTTTCTTCTATCCCAAATCTTGAAGATGTGCAAGCTGATCCATGCTCTCAACTAATTAATTATGAAAGCAAATCCCTTCTAATGTTGTCCTTTATCATCTTCACAGGATATTATAACTTCATGATGTCTGTTTATTGTTGGCAAATTATATGCCAACAGCTAAAGGCAGCACCTAATGCTCTCCATTTATGGATCTCATCCTTGTGAAATGTAGAGTAGAAGCACTGAGAGGAGGAAGAATCATGGAGTCATCAGTGCTTGTAGAATTGTTACTGGAAGCAAATTACTAAATTATTAAATCAATCAATCATCTCTTAAAATAATAACAAATATTAAGGAAAAAAAGGAATAATTAAGAGGAAGATAATTCTAGTGTATATCTATCATATTTAAGTAGGCTTATTTATAAAAGGAAATCTATATTTGGAGGGATATATGTAAATATGAAAGTTCTTAATTTTATAGGAATATATATTTAAATGGCCTCCACAAAACGGATATTTCGTAGATCTGTCATCTTCCGGAACTAACGGCGTTAACTTCGCTTGGTACTTCCGTACGCTCGGTCACGTGACCGAACGGCGTTGTCACCTCTGCCTTTTTTCTTGACAGGCGGTGCGTGAAAAGGTCATATGAACGAGAACAGGACGAATCTAGAGAGAGGGAGAGAGGGAGGGAGCAACGCTTCCCTTTCGAGAACCCTAATTTCTTGCGGGGAAATACGCCAATTCTCTTTGGTTTTGCATTCAGCGTGCGACATTTCTTGGGCGACTTCCCTCTCTCCCGGAGCTCGATCGACGTGTCTCGGATCGACCTCATTTTGGGGGATTTGTAGACTCGGATTGGGTGGGTCTTTTGGATTGGAGATGGAGAGCTGCTATCTGGCGCTGTTGGGAGTGTGAGGAAAGCCGGGTTCTTCGGATCGTTTAGTGGTGGGATTCGTGTGGGCGGAGATGGGTTTGAAGGGTCCTCCTAATGGGTGATGGACTTTTAAGGTAATGTTCTGTGTCTCTTGGCATTATCCACTTCGCTTTATTCTCGGCTTATGGATCAGGTTAAAGATCGCGTCTTTGATTGTTTCTATATGCCTAGTGTTGATCTTTTTGGACGAAAATTTTGTGATTTTACCAACCTCCTGGATTTTCGACATCTGGTTTTGATGGTTCATTGCGTCCTGGCGTCGTTCTGCTGTTGACTTTTAGTTTCCGGTGTGCAGATTCACCGTCCAATTTAGAACATTTCGTGTTTCCATTTTGTTTTCCTTTAGGGTTTGAATCTGCTGGTTTCTATAGATCGAGATTTACCAGTAGAATAGTGGTTCTAATTAGCACTTGTAATTCTTAATGTTCTTCAGGCCATTGCTTCGGACCCGCAGCAACAGCTGAATAGAACATCCATCCATATTTCATGTTTACTGTCAGAAAAAAAAAAATTTGTCATCTTCTAACTGTGGCTCACAATCTTGAAATCTGTGGCTTCGGCATCTTCAAATTTCGAAGAACCGCAGTATTTTGAGCTGCAAAAATCATTTAATTGTGAAGGGTTTATTAAAGTCAGAGGGAAAAATCTTTCTGTTTGGAGAACGAATTCGATAAAAATGCAACCCAAAGCAAGAGTATATGCTGACCCATCCCTTGACCTGGATGAATTTGAGCGGCTGCCTGACTCGATTGTCCTCCTCATCTTCAATAAGGTTGCAGATGTCCGATCTCTCGGTCGCTGCTCTGCTGTTTCGAAACGGTTCAATTCCCTTGTATATTTGGTCAACGATGTCTATCTTAAGATCGACCATGTGGTGACCATTGATGGTGATTGTGATGATCCCTTGAGCCCATCCTCTCCCAGGCATCGGAGAGTCTTCTCCAACTTCGTAAAGCTTATTCTCTCTACACTTCTAAAACCCTTCCACAACCTTCGCAGCACCAATGGTGGTAACAAAGCTATCGTCCCACAGCTCTCCCATCACTCTCCTGCACAAGTTCTCAAGAACTTTGCCCATGTCCGCAACCTCAGGATAGAACTGCCTGCCGGAGAAGTTGCAACTGAGGAAGGGGTTCTTTTAAAATGGAGAGCGGAGTTTGGGAGTACTATCCAGAATTGTGTAATCTTCGGAGGTACAAGAGTTGACCGGAAGCCGGTCTTCTCTGAGCACGAATCGCCTGTAGAAGACAGTGGAAGCATTCCTGACTCTTTCTACACAAATGGAGGGCTAAAGCTTCGTGTTGTCTGGACAATCAATTCTCTGATTGCTGCTTCCACGAGGCACTATCTTCTCCAGCCTATTATCAAGGACCATCCAACTTTGAAGAGCTTGGTCCTCGCCGACGCTGACGGGCAGGGAACACTAAATATGGGTGTAGAACAGCTGAAGGAGTTCAGAGAAAAGCCACTGATAGCCTCAGCAGCTTCAAGCAGGACACAAGTTCCAGCTTCCAACATGAAATTAAAATATTCTCCCTATTTGGATCTCCCTGGTGGGATGGCATTACAAGGTGCCACCCTAGTGACTATTAAGCCATCTTCTGATGGAAGCAGTGGCACTAACACCAATACGACTGAGAGTGACACCTTTATTTTTGGAGCATTTGAGGGCCCATTCAAAGCTGCAGCAAAGTCACTGATGAAGCGACGGACTTACCTTCTGGAAATGAATGGTTTCTAGACTACTGATGTTGCTTGTTTTGTAACCAAATGATGGAGTAGCAGATACATCTTTCACACTTTCTTCCTGAAGGTGCAAATCACAAGCCGGACATGGTTAAGGTGTGGATCAGCTATGTGTTTTTGTGTTCTTTCGCTTGTATCTGTATAGAAATAACGGAATCCATGTAGAAATAACATGAAAATGTTTGTTTTTTGTTTTTGTTGTTGTGGTTTACTAATTTATATGTGTATTTGATTTATCTGCTGGTATTTTCATCTTCTGTTTTGGTCCAATTTTACTTGGTAACTTCCATATGTCGTGCTTACTCATAGTGACCATTATTATTTTTGGTTTTTGTCAATCCGGTACTAGTCAGATGGCCTCTCTAAAAAAATATTCTTAAAAGAAACAATGTATGGTTATAGTTAGTACAAATGCTACTCTTTAAAGAGCTTATTAGCTCAATCTTTCATGAAGGGGAAACCGTTTCATGATATGTTGTTTTCTTGTTGTGTTTTGGATTTGGAGAACACAGTATCTAGTGTGTCATAGCTTTTGCATTGAGAGCTGCCCTTCCCATGGAAAGACATTTGAGACTCTGCACTGCTGTAACATCTGCATTATTCCTTTGAACATTAGTTCATTGTATAATGTACAGAGTTTGTAGACATTATGTTGTTGCATTTGTGCCTCTTTCTTGGAGCAGGATCAGCTTGAGTCACCTGGGGCTGCTCAGCTGCATCTGGATGATCTGGTTCCTCAAACTCCAGTGATTCATATGGACACCATTAGAAAGAACAAGGGAGATGTTCTCCATAGATAAAATGATTAATTAGTAAGCTGCCACAGAGATTGCACAGTGCACAACTATTTTTCTTAGAACACAAGTAATCATGAATAGTAAGTGAACAAAATGAGGTAAGATGTGTTCCTAATATGTGGAAAGTCTAGTCATTGTTGATAGGAGGTAATGCAAAACTGTCATGCTAAGCACTCCCATCATGGAAAACTTGATGCTTGAAATCAAAAGTACTACAAACAGCTTCAGTGTTCTAAGACCAAGAACTTGTTATTATTTAGCTGTTGGAAAGGACAAATTGATCTTTTCTAGATTTTATATTTTTGAATTATGAAGATCAAAATGTCACCTTAGTTCGGGAATGAGGGTCAAAAAAGGTTTATATTTAGATGTAGAAGGATTTATTTATATATATATTTGTAGAACTACCTACAAATGAGGTCAAAAAGGTTTGTCCAGGCTATCTCTTTATCTTTTTGGATCAGCGATGTGCCCCTCCTCGGTAACAATGTCCTCCTCGAGTTCTTCCGTCTTCTTTTTGAGAGAAGCAACAACTTCATCATCAATAAGCATAATGTTCTCTTTTGATTTCTTCACTTGTTGCCGCATATGATGGTTTCTCCGCTCGGTCACCTCGGAAAGCACACTTGGAGCTGCAGTTAGCACCTCTGTGTACTCTTGGGACTCAGTCTCCAGTTGTTTGATTCCTGATTCATCCTACACAGGTAGAAACAGAAGAGCATCAACAAGAACAACACAGCAATTGTTCAGATGCTGGTTAAGATTCAGATATCAGCAGTTGAAACAAGAGATGTGGCCTTTATTTACCTCTGATTGCTTCGACATGCTGCTGCTACCTTCTGCGGTGGGCAGTGACTTCTCATCCAAAATTTTTGCTACGGTTTGTAGATTAACTCTGAAATGTTCATATCTTCTACTCAAGCTTTGGGTTATGATGGTGTAATAATCAACAGGTAAATGTCCACCGGGGTCATCTCCGAGCTCCCGCCGCTGCTTTTGTTGGCCGTCGTCGAGGAGTCGCAATAGGTCGCCGTTGAATTGACTGATGTCGCGGAGCAAGGACAAGCCCTCGGTCTGTAAGCAATCTACTCGAGCACGAAGCTCCTGGTCCAGCTTAATCCATGAGACATCACCGCCATTTCCAGCATCTTGCAAACGACTCAACAGGCCAATGTTCTCGTGTCTAAGTTTCTCCCGTTCGAGCTTGCAACTCTCCAACTCCTTCCTCAGCTCCTCCATCTGCAGTCTGCTTAGCTGATCTGTTGATCTGTTTTCGACTTCACTGCTGCAAAACCCTAATATCAAACCTCTAATAGTCCTCTCTTGTTCATCGCGTTCTTGTTTCAGACTCACAACCGACTTCTGCAACTCCTTATTCTCCTTTTCTTTCTCGCAGAAGCGTCGTTCGATACATCGCCGGTCTTCTTCACTCGCATCGAGCTTCTCCTGCATCTCCGACAAGTCTTTCTGAAGCTTGCCGTTCTCCGTTCTCAGTTCCTCCGCGCCGGCCTTCAGGTTAGTGATCTCCATCTCAGAACTCGCAGTCCCAACTTGGTTTTGCTCCTCAACAACGCTTTGAAGCCAAGAAATCTCACGCTGGAGTGATGCACTTCGCTCTTCCAGTTCCCTCGCCTGCTTCTTAACCTCCTGTTCATCCACCAGAAGCATTTTAAGCTTCATGGAGTAGTCGATCGACCTCGTCTCCAGTTCTTTCTCCAAACCATATCGGACTTCACTCTTCTCCCATTCCAATCTCCGAGCCCGAGCGTCCAGGTCGATCCTAACTTGTCTTAAATGCTCTTCTGCATCAAACCTGTCGGCGATTCTTCCCCTCAACTGGTTTGCCAACTGCAGCAATACGTACCTCCTGCCCTCTGCACATACTCTAAGTTCATCAAACACTGCTCGCTTAGGTATCTTTCTTATCTGGATCGTGAAGAGTTTCGAATCTTTATCGGCCACGCATCTATACGTCTCCTCTACGTCTTCCAAAATTTCTCTTAGCCCATCATCGGTGCAATTTAATTCGTTCTCAAGAACCCAACCACGTCGTCTTCCGAGTCTGACCTCTTCCTGCCATTCACAGAATTCCTTGAAGGTGTCCTCGGAAATGGTTGTTCTGTCAGAGTCGCCGTCTCGGGAACCCGTACTTGCTTTCCCACGAAGCGGAGTATCCATTGGCCTCCTCGCAAAACTCGTTTCTGCCTCGCCATCATTCCTACGCCAGGTTTGTGCAGGGAGGTCTTCTTCCTCCACCTCCGTCAATGAGACTGGCGTCCAGGTCTGGACAGGGCGGTGAGGACGAGGACGGGCGGCACCTTCTTCCTCCTCCTCCTCCTCCTCCTCCTCTGTGAATGCGACTGTTCTCGGATCCTCTTCTTTGTAGGCTGGTGAAGGCAGTGCTGTAGGCTTACCTTCCTGTTTCCTTCTTGTCGGAAACAATGGCATGCAACCAGCAGCACTACATTTCACTGACCTTTCCGAAGCATCTTCGCAATCATTCGTTTCAGGCCTTGTGTTGTTGTCTCTCTCTCGTGTAAATTGATGGCATCTAAGACACAACACAAAGAAGGGAAGGATTGGATTAGAACTATCGGAAAAGAAAGATATCTTATTTCACATCTCATTATCTTATTATCTTATTTCTTCCCAGAAAAGAAAAAAAAAAAATTTGTAACTTTTCCTCTCCTCTCCTCTCCTTTGAGAACAAATTTTCCTGTGGGTTGCAGCATCTCATTTCACCAGTTCAAAAAGGAAAGTAGAATACACAAAAACCAAAACCAGAAGAATCACAAACCCATGAGACTGGGAAACCGCACGACCACAAATGAGCCAAATAAATGCAAAGAAAAATAGTAGGACTCACTGCGGTTGCCAACCATTTGCATGGATCGGTGTGCTCCCTCCTGAAGTGGGTGTCAACCTGAACATCTCACCCAGGGAAACATGGTTCCCTTCTCCCAAGCAGCTGTTGTTGGTGACACACAGTGGATACGTATGTCGTCTTCCAAGCAAATGAGATGCACCCTCGCCTTCTTGACGTAGAGTCACGTCTTCTACAGATGGAGGAGGATGAAACCCTGCACGGTCGTCGCCTAGCAAGTCATCAGCAGGTGAAGAAGTGCATTGGCAGTAGCTGCTTCTCGATCCCGGAGATCCAAAGTGGAGCAGCTTCCTCGCCTGTTCATGCAGAGTTAAGTAATAAGCTACGTGAGTCACAGGCGTGCTGTGCTGTGCTGTGCTGTGCTGGTGGTCAAGGAATTAATTATGTCAATCAACTCAGGTGGCTTTAAAGAAACATTGCTATATTGAATAAAAAGATGGAGGACTTCCATGAACGAATAAAAAAAGAAGAAAAGAAGGTAGATTAAGCACTCAATCTAGAATCTAATTTTGAAATAGATTGATTTGAAATATATCTAGAATCGCCCAAGATCCATCTAATTTTAAAATTAGATTGATTTCAACTCAAGCTATAAAGGCCTAAATTGGCTCTCTATAATGATCTAAAACCAATCTCAACTTATGTGAAATCAATTGCTGATTTGGTCCATCTCCGTCTGATGAATCTAGTCCTCCACGGCTACAGTTTGCATCGAACTCAATAATATAAAATATTATTATTTTGTATTCCAATAATCTAATTAAGACCAGAACAATATTGATAATTTTGACATCATAATATAAAAATCTCAAAATAACTAAATTAACATTAACAAATAATCTAAACATATGAAGCCACGAACAAAATTAAAATATGATAATACTATTTTTTTAATTTATAAATATCATAATTTGATTAAAAAAAATGGCTAAGCAACTAAGCATGGATAAACTGTCTTAAGACTTAAACTAAAATAAAAGATCGTGACCTACTATTTTCCTTAAGAGCGATGATTTGTGTTTGATCTTCTTCATGGCTAGTCCTCCCAACAAAACTCATTCTTAGCGAGAGTAGTTACAATGAAATTGGAGGTGTTCGTAACGGTTTATATAGGGATTGAGAAGGATCTCCATTCAAGTTTTATTTCCATATCAATTTTTATATTTATATAAAACTAAAATAGATTTTTCTATTATGCTATCTAAAAAGTATGAAATATTTTTTTGAATGTTGAGATGTATTCCTTATGAGGGCATCAAAATCTTAGGAGGTAATAATGATGATGGTGCAGTGGATAACATTCAACATTTTTCAATTTATATAATTAAGGTATTTATATTTATCCTCCCCTTTTGGAATTTTGTTTAGAATTCGGCTATCTGGTTTCATTTGTATATGTTGTTTCCATATATATATATATATATATATATATATATATATATATATATATATATATATATATATATATATATATATATATATATATATATATATATATATATATTGAATAAATGATTAAATGAATCTATTATTATTAACTTGGACTTAGGTGTTTTGAGTTGGTGATTCAAACTCAATAAGTTAATGGGCTGGCTAATCCAACAAGTCAAATTATAATAAATAATATAAAAATTGATTTAGTATATGGGAATGATAAGGGAATCTCATAGATAACGATTACCCATATATGAGGTTGAATATTATGTCTCATGTGCAATATGTTATAATTAGGTTTTATGTTATACTAGTCCTTAATCAGGATAGGATTTGAATAAACTTATAAGAGCTATACAATAAAATTATGTGCAATATGTTATAATTAGGTTTTATGTTATACTAGTCCTTAACCAGGATAGGTTGAAGTCGTCGTTAAGTGAGAAATATAATAACACTTTGGTTTAGTCCATATCAAGGGTTTGAATAAACTTATAAGAGCTATACAATAAAATTATAATCAACTTAGAAACCTCATCATGTTAGAGGTAGACTTTAATTTTTATCATCCTTTTAGCTTGATTGACAAATATTAAGTCTTTTGTCAAATTAATTAGATAGTGACGAAGAACTTATTTCAATCCTTTTTAAGTTGATACTTCTAGTGAAAGTAAAAAATATCTTGATCACATAAAAAAGGGGCTCCCAAAGATGAATTGGTATATGTCAAGTAGAACCACCTCGCATGTCACCTCGTTAATAAATTCCTTTATGATAGTAAAGTATATCTTGCATTCTTGATCGATCTTCATCTCCACATCATCATGATGTCATCCAAAAGGATATGGGCATGGATGTGTAATCACCGTTTTAACCAAGCTCACTAAGCTAAAATTCTTTTGGCATCTAGTGTTGAGATTGAATTTGACTTGACACGATAGGATCGTCTCTGATTAATTCAACACTCACTTTCTAAACAATGAAGGAAGATGTTGGTAGAACCATAGAGAAATTTTATAGATTAATCTTTGAGGGCGATCAACCCTTGAAATGCTATAGGGGTTCCACCCTCCTAGTAGTCGACCAGATGACTGAAAATTATAGATTGATCTTGCTTATTCAAAAGATGTGGAGGTTACATGCTTATATAGGGCTCCAAACCCTAGTCTCAAGGGGTTGCTTCCTAAGTAAATTATCCCTTTTGCCCTCTACCCTTACCGACTTGCCCTGTAAGGGGCGACGACCTAGGGGGTTGCATCAAGCTAGACACCCCTGCTAGAAACCCTAGTCGACCTAAAGGGGGCAATGGCTAGGAAGCCCTAAGGCCCCAGATTAAAACTCTAGCCAACCTCTTTTATAAGTTAGAGATGGCTAGGTGGGATTTATTATAATCTCGACAGTTAGGAAGCTCTAAGGCTTCAAGACTCCATTCCCCAAAACCCTAGCCAACTCCTTAATCAAGGGGATGATGACAAGATTAGGAGGATATTACATGACTCAAGACTTTATTAACTCTTTGACTTATTAAGCTTACGACCCTTCCAAGCTAGGATCATAACAGGTCCTTCCTCTTCAAATCATCCTTATCCTCAAAGTTGAGATTCTGTCTCCGGGTCTTGATTTGTAACTCCTCATCTTGGGTGTCGGTTGGAAGGATCTGGGCTGAGTCATCTTTAAACTTTTATTTAGGGTGAGATACATGGAAGATCGGCTATATTTTTTATTTGGTACGCAGATTTAATATCTAGATTAGGGCCCAATGTGATCCCCAATTTTGCAAGATCCAAAGTAGCAGGGGGACCACTTCCTTGAGGTTTGAATTTCCTATTGTAGGGCTGGAAGTGTAGGGAAACTCGACCTTTAAGTTTGTCAGGAGATCTTTTTTTTTTTTTGCATGGGCTGCTATGTAGTTAGTCTTCAATAGTAGCCAATTCTTCTTCTAGTATGGTGATTGCCTTCTGGTGTAGTTCAAGATGATGAGAGCCCATTCTGGCGTGAGCAAGGATTGTAATTTTTTTAGGCTTACTTCTCTTTCGTGCCATGAACCTGTATCGAGCCAAACCTTAAGTTTAGTAGCAATTAGTATCCGCTTTAGAAATCTCGTGTAAAGTGTGGGGAAAGCCTCAGTGCGGATTAGGAGTTGGTCATCTTGCATAAAGGCAACACTGATCTCAACTCTTGATTTGTGACCTCATGGAAGACATCAGGAAGGAGTGGCAAGGTGACCCAGAGACCCAGGAGATGATTAGAAAATTGGAGGAGGAACTGGGCTCAGTATCACACTATAATTAGGACTCGAAAGACCTGTGATACAAGGGTCGAATAGTGTTAATGCCCAACTCTCCCTACCAAAATGTCATCTTATAGAAGATGCATTATTCACCAACAGTTGGACACTTCAGATTCCTTCAAACTTACAAAAGGATTCGGTAAAATTTTAATTGGAAAGGGATGCAAAAGATCATTGCTAAATTTTAATGTAGTGTGATACTTGTCAGCGACATAAGGGAGAAACAATGACAAGCAAGCTCGGGAGCCACTACCTATTCTAGACTTCGCTTGGATCGATCGACATCTCCGTGGATTCTATCGAAGAGCTACTAATATCACAAGGAAAATGTATTATTCTTGTTGTGATTGATTGTCTCACGAAATATACTCACTTTTGTGTTGTTTGAAATCCTTATACCGTTGCCAGCATTGCTAAATTTTTTTACAGAAAATATTATTTAACTACATGGGATGCCTCGATCTATTATAGTTGCAGGGCATTAAATTGAAGATGAGCACATCGTACTATCCTCAAATCGATGGCCAAACATAAGTGGTGCACATGTGCTTGGAGAATTACCTCAAATGCTTCACCAGTGATAAGCCGAAAGAATGGATAAGATGACTTCCCTAAGACGAATGGTGGTATGTTACGATATATCATTTATCTATAAAATGTACTCCTTTTGAAGTTATGTATGGTGGGTCACTCTTTGTAGATCCTAAATATGTAGCTGACACATCAAAAGTAGATCAATTAAACCGAGAGTTGATTGACTGAGACAAAATTCTTAAACTATTAAGGGACAATCTCTCGACAGCGCAAGTAAGAATGAAGCACCAGACTAACACGCATGAGCGAAATGAAGTTTTCTGTTAGAGATAGGGTCTTTCTTCGCCTTTAGCCTTATAAGTAGACATCAATCAAGGCCCGAGTATCAAAGAAGCTGTCTCCCCGCATTTACGGACCATACAAAATTGTGGAGCGCATTAGAGCTGTAGCTTACATATTGGATTTACTTGCTGACTGTAAAATTCATCCGGTCTTTCATGTGTCCTGTCTCAAACCAAAGCTTGAAGAAAATGAATCAAGCCAGAGCCATCTACCTGACACCTCTACTAATGAAGAGGTCCAGGTTCAGCTGAAAACCATACTGGACCACAGGATTATGATGCGTCGTCGCACCCCTTTATTGAAGTTCTGGTGCAGTGGATCAACTTGCCTACTGAAGGTGCTACATGGGAATCTTATGAAGAACTAAAGACAAGGTTCCCAAAGTTCGAGGAGGCTTAGCATTAAGGATAATGTTGATTTTAAGATGAATGATCTGATAGGATCCTAACAGGGTCGGGTCCTAGATGACTAAGTCATGATTGTAATAAACCTTGATTGACATATAATAAACTCTGATTAGCTGACCATCTTTGATTAAGAAAGTTGATTAGGGTTTGATGGATCCAAGTCCTACTAGGATTATGATTCATGTACTAGAGTTTCACTTAAAGTAGGAGTTCAGTTAGGAGTTAGATTAAAGTCCCTATAAATAAGAGTGTAATATTTTTATTTTAATTAATAAAATTTTAATCACGTTTATTTATCTTTTGGAGTCGAAATCTAGAAGGACCGATCCCCTGAAGAGATCGAGGAGAGTAGATTCTATAAGAAGATCAATTATTTTAGATTGATACCCTTGAGGTTCCATCACCCTTCTTGCTTCTGTCCAGTACCCAACTTAATGTGGATGAGATGTTCTTGGCTTTAGGGTATCTCTTTTCTGCCTATGTTAGGCATCTCAAATGCTTTCACATGTGTTCATGTTCATATGCCTTGTGTTTTTTCTTACCAAGTAAATGAGGGATGTCAACTCCTCTTAGGGATTTATGATCAGATGCCATTCATGTCAAGTTCATACAGATAAAGTACCTGCAGAAACATATAGTTCTTTGATGATTTATGTTCATGATCACCTGATACTTGTAATGGACTCTTGAGTCCACGATACACGAATGAATTGTTGTGATTGTGATCCTTCCATTGCAAGATGTGTGTGGGAAAACTTTTAATAGTCCTACTAGAATAGCTACAACTTTTTTCCTATATTTTAAATTTGGAAATGCTGCTACAAGTACAACAACTATGAGAACATCACAAACGCTTTCACTTTCGATCACGTAAGAAAAAGATTCTTCATCTCAAGGATGTATTTAAGTTATAAATTACACACAATGCACTGAAGAATAAAAAGGTCACAAACTCAAAATAAAAAATTTCAGTTGTAATCTGTAATGACAGATTGACACCCAGAGCCAGAGATTTTGCACAAACAGATGTATTTAGGCAACAATAAGATGGTAGCTACTTGTCCACTTTGTTTATAGGAGGGCCTTCCATGCGGATATAATCATACATGATTCCTTGAAAAGGGCTTGAACTCCTGGTCTGAGTTAAATAGATTGTATTATCACCTTGAATAAGCCACGCACTTTGCACATCGATATTAAACAACCAATATAATCCATGAATTCCGTGTCTTGCAATCGAGTTGTCTCTACCAAGTAGCCTTGTTGTAAAATGAGGAGGATTTATTGTTGCATCGTTAATACGAACCTTGGCCAAATGATAGGTACTGTCAGAGCCAAAAAAAAAAAAAAAAACATTAACTACTTGTAATCAACGAAAAAGAAAGAGGCATATAAATTACTTGTAATTCTGAAAGTGTCGCGGAGGCAAGCGCTACTCTGAGCTTGTAAGCTCCAGTTTGATTGACACTGTCAACTCGGAACTTTATTTGCCATGTCGTTGCTTGATATGAGTTCTCTTTAGTCTTTCTACCAGATAGTAACAATAAAGAAACATCATAAGCAAATAGGATCTAAGAACATAATCCTCTCTATGAACAATCTAATAGACAACTATTTCAAATATTGATAATGAGGACCTAGATTTTCTAAGCTTAACATCAGGTGAGGTGTATATGCATATCATTATTTTTAATTCTAGTTCATTTTGTGAATTACATAATAGAAATATCGAATAATGGAATAATACCAACATACTATTGCTGATAAAGGTGGATTGATCATTGCTTCCGTGTAATGATAGTTAGGGAAACCCTGTGATCGCTGAACATATACTATAATTGCTTAGCAGTCCTAAACCATGAGTAATTATATTAAGGATTTTTGCAAGAATAATAATATCCAAGCCAACATCTAAAAATCTCTCAAAACTGGAAAAGTTTGTTTATCCATAAATTTGTTGACTAAAATATTCCATAAGCATTTGCCTGTCATAGAAATAATTCATAAGCCAATTACATACTAAGCTATTTGACAGATGGATCTTAGAGGGGAAACTCATGACAAAATTCGTCTTAGAGAAACTAAGATGAGCAAAATAAGTTTGATAGAGTGAAACCTGGTAACATGAGCGAAAAACCAATCTTTTCTATAGTCACTCACACCAACTGAATAAATAAGATCACTGTCAGGATACAAGTCAGCATATCTCTCCCATAAACCATATTGCCTAAATCTGTAAATAGAAATTAGGATATTTATTAAACAAATGAGGGTAGAAACAAAGTAAATAGATCTAGATTTTTCTATTTTATTTTCTCTTATGATTAAGCAAAAAAGTTACACTTGCATAATATTGGTAACTTTTTTTAAGATGAGAGAGGATATTAAAAACTAAGTAATTTGTATAACCTGTCGGGATGATTAACATAGAGATTATTGATATAGATAGGATTAGGATCTGGGACAAAGAACTCAGCGGCAGAACGATCCGGAATTCCTATTTCCCACAAAGTAGGACCATCTCTTGGAGGTTCATACACAAGGTCACCCAAACTGATTTGACTTCCTGATTAGATAGTAAAGAAATTAGTAAGTTCTATAAATATTTTTAAGTGTTTACCTGGATAAAAGCAACAAGTTATCGACCTGGAGTAATAGTCACTGTCACATCTAATCTGTAGTCCCCAATAAATCCAGAAATCCATGCATAAAGATTATAGTCTCCTGTTCTAACATTGGCAATGGTGAAATTCCCTTTATCATCGGCTTCAGTCCAAAATTGGTATCCCTGTAACATCTTATTCCAAGTATATGAATTGAATTTATAACACATGATATGCTTAAGCATGATATATATATATATATATATATATATATATATATATATATATATATATATATATATATATATATGTATGTGTGTGTGTGTGTGTATATATGTACATATATGTATATGTATATATATATACACAAATATATGCACACATATATATGTATGTACATATATATTTATATGTATATACATATATGTATATATATACATATATATATATGTATGAGTGTATGCATGAATATATACATATACATATTTACATATTTATGTATGTATGTATGTATGTATGCATGTATATATATATATATACATACATATATATATTCATATATATATATATATATATATGTACATATATATATGTATATATATATATATATATATTAATTTAGAAATAGAGAGATATTTCATGCATGTGTTAACCTTGCATTCTCTTTGCCAGGACCCGGCTTCTCCAGGTAAAGCCAAACCAACAAAAGCAACATCCCCAATTATGTCATCCTCATCTATGAACCTGAAAGAAAAGTACCTAAGTGTTGATTTTCCAATAAGACAAGTTTTTGGTTTTGAATACAATTTGGTAACTAATTTTCGAGAACATAATTTCACTTATATAACATTATATACAAATGACAGTATCTGGAAATTTAATGGACAAATTATGTTATCCTTTCAGAAGCATCAAGTATGAAATGGATGGAAGGACTATATTTTACGGAAAGAAACAAACATAAATGCAATCATATTTGCCATTTCAGTTAACCAATTCATATGTCAATCAATACATGGTAAATAAGAGAAGAAATCATACTTATCTCGAACCAGTAATCTCCCACTAACAGAACCTCTTTGATCACATTTTGGGAAGTCCTCTGAAACTGGAAATTCATATGGCCAACTCTCCACTTCTATTAGTGTCTAGCTTGATGAAGAGAAAATGTGTAAACACAAGGAAATAAAGATAAACCTGCTATTATCATATTAGCACCTTGTCCTTCAGCTTGAGATCAACTTCTATAGTCCTGTTATTGTTAACTCTAGACATTTCTATGTTTCAAAGGAGCTTTCAATATCAATACAAGTCTGCTAGTTCGTTTAACTGAAGCTGAGCACTTGACTAGCTAAAACAAATTAGCTTGTTTGCATACAACAAAAAGAAGACGAACACAGTAAAATTGAGGCTTATTGTGACAACGAATACATGCACCTGACGTTTTGCATCATCCCAAAGAAGTTGCGGATCTGCACCATCCATAGTAGAATTGAGGTAGATGAACACAGGACCAAAGACTTTCTTCCAATATTCACCATTCCTGAATTTAGGCACAAGGTCCTCCCCACTGTAGTGAGCACTCAAAAACATCTGAAATAAATCCAATGTGAAAATTATTCATGCGACGAGTATATAAAATGGTCTTCTCAGCCAACCGTTTAATGCCATGTTGATACAGGAGTGTTTGACAAGGGTCATTAGAAGGTCAGTGCTGCTTAGCATCAGATGTATTTGCCATTAACTACCCGGTAACTAATTAAAAGCTTCACAAAAGTTATGTCTGAACAACAGAAAAAATGTCTTTTTCCCAGAAACAGGAAAGGAAGAATTATAAGGAATTATTATCACCAATAAATATGACAATGACGCAAAAATGAATAAATGATTTTTGTTGAAAGTAAAATAGAAATATTAGAATAAAGACACAAGTAAATGTCACTTAGAATAAAGAAATATATTTAATAAATTTAGGACAAAAATTATATGGTTGAGATAAAAATCTAAAAGGAAAGGAAGTTACCTCCGAAATTGTAAATATCTGAGACAATCCTACAGGCTTAGGTTACCTTAAAAATTTCCTCTGTTGTTAACATCAATCAGCTGGCATCAATGTAACCAGTTAAATCTGGTATGTTTATGTTTAGCAACCAACATGGACCAAATAATCAAATTGAGTGGATAAGTATGTTTGTTAAATTACTTCATTGACGATGGTGTGTTGTACAAAGGCATAAATGCAGCATCAATGTGCATCTACATCGCAAATGGAGGGAAGAAAATTCATGACATTATCTACATGGCATGTTCCAATGGTTTCATTGTTTGAACTCAACCTTTGGGACATCTGCTATAATTAACATTTGAACTACTCATTCATGATTGTTGCGGCATCAAAAGTAAGTGCAAGACATTCAACTATTCGGTGGTGGGAACTACATAACCCATCAATGGCCACCGAAAACATACAAAAAAAGGATAGGAAGAAGGCAACCTGCTGAGTCTGATACTAAATTAAACAAATCTGTAATCTGCGAAAGAAGAAACAACATGCCCAAATAGAATTGATGCTCTTTTTCTGTGAAATAGGTGGCCAGATCACACTATATTTAGATAGTATGAGATCTAATCAAACATTAGACGATACAGGCATGGATACAAAATTTCTGTAGGTACTCTTTATAGTGCTGGTTAGTTTATATTTATTAAGGGAGATGAAAAAATGTCTATTAGCTTCTCCCCCTTAGGAATAAGTATATTTTCATAGTTTTTTGCATTGTCGATGCATTTGAATTTTGTGCCATTATCCAGTATCAACAGTTTTCATCATCAATTGTATGAATGCCAAGATCATTAAGAAATCTTCTTGCATTGAACTCTCATTCAACATATGTTCAACCAACCGCAGTTTGAAGTGGAAAACTGTCCTAAGCGATAGAGAGAGTGAAAGGGTGGCGATCAAGAGAGAGAGAGAGAGGTTGGAGCGATAGATAGAGCAGAGTCTCTCTCTTGCCGATGGGGGATTCCCCCTCGGCCAAAGCTCCCTCCTCCCCTCTTAAGTCTGCTTCCTCCTCGAATTCTCCCTCGGTGCTGCAATCTCTTTTTGGAATAAAAATGTTTTAGGTAGGATCAAGGAGGCTTTGTCTCGTACCCAACAAAAGATTTGTCTCTTTAGAGGGGAGGGAGGCTGATGTCAGTCTTACTGAGTTGGAAAGTTTGCATCTTTCTTTTCTACATCATAAGAGTGCTACTTTGCACAAGCATATCAATTTGAAGCTGTGGTCTCAGGCTAAGACAGGTGGATTAATGAAGGGGATTCTAATACTGAGTTACTACCAGTCCTTGGTGTCCAGTCGATGTATAAATAATTTCAGTCACCAACTTTACTCTGGATCATCCATTATCACTGATTCCACCCTCATTAGGAATGAGTTTGTATCCTTTTATTTGAACCTATGGCACTCGAACTTGGCTCCTCTTCCCACGAGGCATGAGTTTCCCATTCCCGGATTGGGGCTTGTGTACTAAGGATGGGGATTGTTTGGCCTGGCCTTTTAGTAGGTGCGAGATTTGGGATGTTTGCCCTTGTTGGGACTAGGTAAGAAGAATCCAAGTCCGGATGGGTTCACTATAGAGTTCTATCGATTTTACCAGAATATTATCTCTTATTTTTTTGGTTCAGGCCTTTCAGTCCTTTTATGATCATACATTCCTTCCCACTGACTGGTTTAAGACTTTCGTAGCCTTTATCTCAAACATCAAAATTCCGACGAAAGAAAGGATTTTCAACCAATTTCTTTGTACAATGTTAATTATTGTTTCTTAGCTAAAGTTTTGGCTAATCATATTAAACCCCATATGGACTCTCTTATCTTTCATGAACAATTTGCTTTTATTCGGGGGCATTCTATTCATGTTAATATTTTGATTGCCTAGGAAATCATACATTCCTTATTCAATCCTAGAGGTAAGAACCCTTATGTTATTCTTAATCTTGATTTAGAAAAGGCTTATGATAAGGTGTCCTGATTGGCTATCTTGAAAACCTCACAGCTAGCTAAATTTCTTGATAAATTCATTTCTTGAGTCAAGTTCTGTATATTCTCTCCTTTTTCTTGCATGGTAAATGGACAATCGTCCAATTATTTTAGATGGAATAGGGGTATTTGTCAGGGAGATCCAATCTCTCCCTATTTATACATTCTTGTGTCTCAGCTCCTTTCCTTTTTTGATTAAGCATGCTTGTGAGAGGGGGCTGATTATTCATATCTCTTTCAAAAGGTCTTTTAAGGTCTCCCATTTGATGTATGACATCTTGCTTTGCTTTCGTGCAAACTCCTATTCTCATCGAGCTGTTCTTGATATCCTTCGTGTGTTTGAATCGATCACTAATCTTATTAATGTCTCTAGATATGAGAATGGTGTGTGATTGCTTTTAGGTTAAGGAGGGGAAGTTCCCTTTTTAAGTACTTGGGGACCTTTATTGCACCTAGAAGTATCTCTAATATTGAGGTTAAGGGTCTGACTCAATTGGTAATGGACCGCCTTGGACAGTGGTAGGGAGCTCTATTGTCTCAAGCTAGTAAGGTGGTTCTGACTAACTTTACTTCGAATTTTATTCCCCTTCATTCATTGAGTGTCACCTGATTGCCTGTCACTGCTCTTAATGGTATAATACAGTATATTAGCAACTTTCCTTGGGGTAATGCAGGGCAAGCTAGAGGTTTGCATCTGATTGCTTGGGATATGGTCACTCTCCCCAAGAGGGAATGGGGCTTGGATATTAAGGACCTTCATCTTATGAGGTTTGCATTGCAAGGGAAAAAAATCATGCATTATTTGAATAGATCAGATTACCTTTGGGTTCAGGTTGTGAGAGCTAAGTATGGCCTATTTAGCCTTGGAGAGGCTCTATCCTGCAAAATGTAGTTGGAGTTGGCATCTTCTTTTTCAAGCTTTTGTTGCACTTTGTGAAGGATTTTTCAAGTTTGTTGGTAATGGTTCTTCAATCCAAGTTTTGGATGATTCGTGGATCTTTTCTGTGCCATTGATATTATCTCCAACTTTTGTTGATGTTTCTTCTATGCTTAAATCTTCTATTGTGACTTTTTTTTTTATTTACATGGATGTTGGCTGAGATATGGGTAAAGTACCCACTCCTCTTTTAGGGAGTTAGCTATGCAGATCTATTGGGTGGACTTATCTCTTGCTCTGAGTGATGATTGTTGGCTTTTGAAGCCAGCTTTAATGATAACATCTCTACCAGGTGAACTTATCGATTCCTCACTCCTAGTAGCAGATTTGCCCTCCAAGGATTGGTGGCATCATTTGTGGAAGCTCCTAGTTGTCCCTCAAATTAAATTATTTGATTGGAAATTTTTGCACGGTCGCCTTCCCTTTGGTAGACAGACTTGCCTTAATGGGTGTTGGAGATCATCTCCTTTGCCCACTGTGTAAGATTAGAACCTGAAACCATTGATCATTTGTTCTTCTATTGTCGGTTCTCAGTTCAATGTGGCAGCTTTTGGAGAGTAAAACTACAGGTGTACATTTTCACATGGGAATACTTGGAAAGCTGGTGAGTGAATTCTTTCTATATATGATTGGCTCTACAAAGATTTTTGATATAGGATTGGCTCTACAAAGATTTTCTATATATGATTATGATATTTTTTGCTTTGATAATCAAAATTCTTTCAAGACCATGCCTCCTCGGGTGTTCTTCAAAGTTAAAATGAAGCTAAACCACAGATAAAAGAAATGATACTTACAGCAAGGGTGGTAGGACCAACATGAGATGTTAGATTTTGTTTGACAGGCCCTCCAGATCGGAACTCGTCGCTAGGTGTAATTTGCCAGAAACCAATCGAAGGATCAAAAGATATCCATCCATGAACCTTTATGTCCTTATCTTCACAGGAATACTGATACTTGTCATCCACCTTAAGTATTTCATGAAATTAGATGGTAAATTAATTGTGTTATCTAACCTGAAATAGTCTTTACCAGAGCTCTAATAATTTGCTTACCTCTCCTTTTAGGTCTGGATTAACTGGGTTAGTTAGTAGAACAGCCTCAGGATATGCCAACTGCTGTGACCTATTAGGCATGCGATCATCGGGCATTGGCATGAATCTTTGCCTATTATCTGCTATTGCCATGTAGCAAAACCTGCACTCCTCATATATATCTAGAGTCATAAATATATAGAAACAGATAAAGCTTAAACATGTATGTCTACACATCTGTATAATTCGGTCAATATAAAATTCTAATGTCTGCTACTATGTGATGATCATTCCTCAAACTAAGAACAGAACCAAGAGAGCGAAAAATGGTATAGTTAAGATGTGATGAATGAGCTAGTCATACTGCTAATATAGGCATGCTTCATAATGTCATAGCAAAAAACCAGAAACTGGGTTAAGATCATTTACTTGTCCTTCCTAAGCTTGAAAGCAACTCTGGTTTCTGCCAAATCGAAGTCCGGCCATCCTTCCCGGTGCTCGTAAATGACGTAAGTGTAAAAGCCCGAGCAGCCACGTAGCATTATAAACCTACAAATAGTAAAATATCATATACCTGACATCCATTTTAACTGATCAACAGAGAAGTAGTTTTAGGAATCTCCACACACCTTTTATCTATGTTTAAAGGGACAAGCTTGCCTTCGAGGGATGGATCCCAGTTTCTTGTGAAAGAAACTTCTACCTGGTTTTCATCTTCATGAATTATTTCAAAATGTGAGCCCTGGATCCTGTTTACCGATTAGCAGTATGACCTATATTAAGCTTCATGCTCATCAAGAACTGGAAGTGAAAAAAATTAGATGAAAAAATTCACTCACACATCGAATATACCAGAACCTTGAGGTTCACTCCATACCATATCCCAGTACCTGCCATTGGAGATGAAATATAACTGTTTTATTTGTCTTTGATGCCTTACATGGTAAGAACTTTATGGCAACCTTTGCTAATAGAGAAACTAGATAAAATTATATGTGAATCATGTGAAATATCCCATTGCAAATAAATATAAGA
This sequence comes from Ensete ventricosum, assembly GCA_029747655.1. Taxonomy (NCBI): domain Eukaryota; kingdom Viridiplantae; phylum Streptophyta; class Magnoliopsida; order Zingiberales; family Musaceae; genus Ensete; species Ensete ventricosum. The sequence continues at coordinate 55,381,129 of JAQQAF010000006.1, read as the reverse complement.
GCAAGTCGAACATCATTAACTTTCACAATTGAATCGTCAAGAATGATCCTCAAGTGTATGTAAGAAATCGGTAATCGAGAAAAATTTTAGGAAAAAAACTTACTTTTTTTAGTTTTTGATGCAACCGGCTGAATTTTTTTCAAAAGGAACAAACCACTATAGCTCGTCAAAAACATAAAGAGCATTACCGAACATGTTTGTAGAATATGATTCTTAATTCCTCACGAGAAATAACTCCCAGTAAGTGTTGACAAAAAATTCTTGAACAAGCAGAGCTATGTCAGAAGGAGCAGGAATAATCAATTTTAAAGAAAATTTACGACTAGGAGAACATTACCCTCTATTCCCTTCTTTGTTAAGAACTTCCAATAAATTATCTACACCATTGTATCTAACACCAGTGATGAGCCCCTCGGGATTCGACAAAGTCAATTGGAGAATACCATTATCTATCACAACCTGCACATTTATTTCCTCGGCATAATCAGATACACATGTCCAAAAATATCAAATGAGAGAAGATGATAATTGAGTCGATGTCTTCACATGATCATCTCGGACTCGTAAGCTCACCCCAACAGGGGCCATCCTGTAAGCCTCTACCGAGCAGGATCAACAACTCGTGAACACCGTACTGCAAACACACATCACAGCCATACGCTGCGTCAATCCTGCCTCCAGACAAAACGCAGGAAACGATGAGCAAATATCCGTGAGAGACTCACCTCAGCTTGCGAAGAGCTCCAATTGCGGTGGAGGCGGCGCCTGGATTTATAGTGAACATATCGGGATCCTTGCCTGCGTCTTATCCCTTTCCCTGCAAACAAAGCATGGCTGCCTTGGAAGCTAAGCTCCTCCATTGCTTGCTGGAGATGATGACGGGAATTGGGATCGGGAGATGCGTCGCTGTTGAGAGCTTTAAAACTCGAGGTTGGGAATGCAAGTCGCGCGTGGCCTCCGTCAAAACCCTTCCGCACCTTCAACCTTTATATATATATATCTATATATATATATATATATATAACATCATAAATATATTTAATATTACACATATATTTATTCGTCTATACTCTTCATCCAATAATCTAATGTGAATAATAGTTTATATTGACTTAGGAAAAGCTTTGATTAAGCTTTCTTATCACTATGGGCAGCTTCAACTCACGATAGATAGTACATAAAACACATTATAGCATACTTAAAGAGAGAGAGAAAGAGAGAGAGAGAGAAAAAAAAAAAAAAGTATTTTTTTCTTCTGATTACTGTTGAGCTTTTTTTGGCAGTTGCCCAAAGAGAATTGTTAGACGGCAGCAGGTGACTAGTGTTAGATTATAGAGGAAACGCGAGATTTCTGATTCATATGGGAGAGAAAACAATCAATCTGCTGAATGAAGGAGAACCTAATGATTGGACTGTTTTATTTAATTTTATTTCTTGAATAATTAGTCTCTTTAATGAGCTAGATAATATATGGGAATTTAATGAGGTTTAAAACGATCACTGATTATGATCTCTTTAATTACGTGGAAGTGTAATGTCTCTAGTTTTTTTTTTTCTTCTTTCAATTTCTTTTTAACTTCCACGTCTATTTTTATTTGCTCCAGGAGATCTATCAACTTATTCACATTTATTAAGTTTCTTGATCATATTTTAGTGTTGACATTTAACTATCACCTGATTTATTTATTTTTATCCTCATATAATTTAGGTTAAAATTATTATTGATCTCGTATTATGATTTTACATCAAATTCATCATTCGTATTTTAAAACTCGTCTAAATGATCCCTCGTACAAAATCTTAAAATCAAAATATCGTACTTTAAAATTCGTTTAAGTGACTCTCTATAACACGATTTTCGTATCAAAATGATCTCTTATGTTAGAAATAAAATTACGTCATTATGTAAAATAATTTAGGGAATTATTTACTCCATCAAATTGATCCATAGATTGTATTAACATTAATGATAATATTATTATTCGGCACACAAATTAGTTTAGGATCTCATATTTCAGACCTTCTTATAATTTGAAAATATAACAAAAGAAAAGCTATTAGCAACAACAGAAACAAAAGGAAAAGAAAAAGGAAACAACGTCCTGCAGTTTGGATTATTTGAGATAGATTCAAAAACACCATTTTTTGAAGCACAACCATTTGAAGAATCCTGCTTATATTCAGAATACTATTTGAAGAATAAGATTTATTTGTGGAGTTATTTACGGGGATAAGATTCTGGGTGACAAAACATCATTTTTCCACTTGATGCACCATCATCTACATTCCTTTCTAAGTATCATGAGCACAGTAATTATTTCATATAAAAAAAAATACTAATACTCAAATTAAGAAAAAGCTTCTCCGTTTGTGATGCAGGTTTATTAGTCATACAATAAATTTGTTTCATGTAGCAGTACCCTGTTAGGAACTACAGATCATAAACCGAGTAAAAAAAAATTCCATCGTTATATCATCCGAAAGATAAGCAAATTAGTTGATGCTTAAATTAGTAAAATAGATGGAGAGGGATTTTACATAATTTATAAGAGTTTAGATAGAATCAGACTGCATCTGTTTGACATGGGGCTTGGCCTTTATACCTAAGTGGTTAATGACATGAGGTCACGATGGATTAGCGTGTGGATCATTAATGGTGGTGACTGATGAGCATGTCCTCTGAAGGATGACATCAGGATAGGACGATCGTGATGATATGCTTTACCAAAAGGAGACAGGAAAGTCAAACCATGCCGCTTGGTTTTTATTTGTGTGTAGGCCTTCCCTAGTTGTGCTGGAGATGCCAGTAGATGAAGGTGAGGAGTTGACCTTGTGGGCCTTTTTTCAAGGGTCGACAGGCAGGCGCCGACAAGATGTTTCTTTGTCAGTGCTATAAAGGATTGGTATGAGTTGTTCATGCCTTTAGTTAGGTGACTTTCATAGCTTAGGTGGTGGGGTGAGTTGACAGTGCTATCATTTTTCCCTATCATTCATCCTCCCCGGAAGGTGTGCTTCGGCGCTCCAGTAGAGGTTTTAAGGCACATCATTTATGTTAAGATTGTAATGACACTAAGAGAGGGTGAATTAGTACTATCGCAAAATAGTCTGATTTGAAAAAGTTCGAACGAGAAAATAAATTGAAAATACGTTTAACATGAAAATCTGAATAAAAGTAATAAGTAATGTAAATCAGTTAGCAATATCAAGGAAAAGCAAGATAATAAATGAAAATTGATTTATAGTGGTTCGGTCGTCTTCACCTACATCTGCTCTCGATTCATCTTCTCTCAATGCCACCGATCTATCAATTTTCTTTCCAATGGGTGAAGATCAATTAATCTTATTACAACCCTTATTCTTCTATCAGTCTCGAGAGAGAATCTTTATAAACTCTTTCACACAAGACCTCTCATATCCTTATAATAATCACTAAACTCAAAGAGGAAGAGACTCAAACACTTTCAAGAATTCTTTTTCTTTTAACCTTTTTTATCACACTTATTCTTGCTTTATAAAACAAGAATGGGTGGGGTATTTATTGCTAGTTACAGGTGCCCCGCAAGCCAATCATGTGAGTGATAGCACGTGTGACATATATTATGATAGCACGCTGAATAGTCTTTTTGTACTATTATTATTGGTATATTCTCATATTATATTATATATTAAATACATATATTGTGATGTCCTTCGTTCTGTGTAATAGGAATTTGATCGTGATGAGATCACGATCATAGGTTGCCTAAGAGAGACATTGAGACAATCAGACAGACCGGTGTACTGTATACCCATTCATTTAATGGAGACGACTAGTCTCATAGATCCTAAATAATGAGATCGATTCACCTTTAAACATAGATCCTAAATAATTTTGGTCATAGGTTTACAACATTTTAACATCAAGAATTCTTTTTCTTTTAACCCTTTTTATCATACTTATTCGTGCTTTATCAAACAAGAATGGGTGGGGTATTTATTGCTAGTTACAGGTGCCCCGCAAGCCAATCATGTGAGTGATAGCACGTGTGAGACGCTGAATAGTCTTTTTGTAATATTATTATTGGTATATTCTCATACTATATTATATATTGAATATATATATATATTATGATTTCCTTCGTTCTGTGCAAATAGGAATCTGATCGTGATGAGATCACGATCATAGGTTGCTTAAGAGAGACACTGAGACAATCAAAGAGACCAGTGTACTGTATACCCCTTCATTTAATGGAGGCGACTAGTCTCATAAATCCTAAATAATAAGATCGATTCACCTTTAAACATATATCCTAAATAATCTTGGTCATAGGTTGCTTGAGAGGGGTATCGAGATAATCAGACAAATCGATGTACCGTATACCTCTCCATTTAATGGAGGCAACTAGTCTTATAGATCATAAATAATGAGATCGATTCAATTTTAAACATAAATCTTAAATAATCTTGGTCATAGGTTGCTCAAGAGGGATATCAAGATAATCAGATAGATCGGTGTATTGTATACCCCTCCATTTGATGGAGGCAACTAGTCTCATAACCACTTGTGTGAATACACTAAGGATATAGCACAAGATTTACCGAGAGTTCGTCGGAGCTTGCTAAACGTGATCGGGAGCTTGCCGGGAATGCACCAAGAGTTCGTCAAGAGTTGGGAAGATCAATTTATATGTCGGACGACAAGAACGATTATAATTATGTATTAGTGTGTCGTAGTTAGCATCATATGTTTTGAATTCTAATTGAGTTAGATTAAAAAAAATCAAATTAATTCAATTAGGAATAGTATAGGGGGCCACTTTGATACGAAATCGTAGTATGATGGGTCACTTTAATGCAAAATCATAGTATGGGGGGTCACTTTTATTTTGTGACATAGTACGGGGGTCATTTAGACGAGTTTTAAAGTACGGGAGGTGACTTTGATTTTGAGACATAGTATGGGGGTCACTTAGATGAGTTTTAAAGTACGGGGGGTGACTTTAATTTTGAGGCATAAAACGGGGGGGGTCATTTAGATGAGTTTTAAAGTACAGGATGCTTTGATTTTGAGGCATAGTAGGGGGGTCACTTAGATGAGTTTTAAAATATGGGGGGTGATTTTAATTTTGAGGCATGGTACGGGGGGTCATTTAGATGAGTTTTAAATGACAATGATCACTTTGATGTGAAATCATAGTACATGGGGTCACTTAGATGAGTTTTAAAGTACGTGAGATCATTTTGATATGAAATCATAGTAAGGGAGGGGGGGGGGGGGGGTCAATAATAATTTTGGTCATCATTTTATTATGATGCTACTTTATTTATATCAATGTGTCGATGAATGATACTAATCCAAATAAGTCATATGATATAAATCTCACATTATTTAGGTATTTGAAATTAAGATAATGTTTCAACGAGGGAAAAATGAGAAGAATCATGATTCATTTGAAAGATTAAACATGCCTAATTCTCTTCTAATAAAATTGAATTAAAAAATATCTATCAATTGATATTATGTGTCAATGAAATCTAAAGAGCTATCATGATTGCTAACATGATCTCTAATAAAATAATATCTAATATATATGTGTTTAGTCTAGAATGTTGAATATGATTATTAAATAAAGTTCATAATACTTTTCATCTAGATTATTTGTACACAACACACACCTACGACTATATATTCAACCTTGAGTGTGGATAATTGAGGTATGGGCATTCTGAGCTAAGCATAAATGCCCTATGGGAGCCTTTTTCCCACCCTAATCATCTATAAGTTTGTGCCAATAAGACATTTTCACTGCATAGGAACTCGTCATGAAGATTTTGACTTTATGGTGGAACGTGTATTGTTGTGAGTCAACGATGGGTGGCCTAATGGGGGAGGAGGGGATAGTGATCCCAAATGGACTATCACTAGCAAATGCCGGCTCTACGTGAGGCCCAGTGAGGATCTTATGCTAACATGCATAAGCAGCTCATCGCTGTAAGTGCTCAACCTAACAATTTTTTTTTGCAAAATTATCACAACATGATGATGATGATGATGATGATCGACCAAGCTTGAGGCTCCTTCATCGCCATGGCACTTATGTACTGGGAGAATAAAGAAGTAAAGGAGCAATACAAACTAAAGAATAAAGCAAGCCAAGTACTATGAAAGATTGATTGACCTGACTCCAGATTTAAGTCGACGAGTTAGAGCAAGAGAGGTGACCAAGCATAAGCCTCAAAAGGGGTTTAACCCGGTTGAGGTTTCATGCCTTCAACTTCGGGTTAGACTAACCCATGATTTCTCAAACGACCACATTAGCATCAACCTCCCATAAGACTCCAAGTATCTATACACAACTAACGATTAAATGACCCTTTGTTGACATAGACGAAATCAACAATCATAATGAGTCCATAGCTTCTATGAAAGAAGTTGAAGCTAAGTCAAGTTTTGACTTCGATTATCAACACGTGGAGCTATTTATCACTTTAATTTTATGTACCCTTGATATCTCATCTAATTGATGAGCATCAATGATATAAGAAATGAAAAGGTTCTTCTAAAAAAATAATAATAATCATCATATTTATAGTGAAATTATTACAATAGTGTAATAACAACAAGGATATATAAACCATTTAACATTAGAATAATTTAATTGTAAAACAAAAAGAGTTAGCACTATAAATTAGTATTTTTTTTTTAATTATGAATTGAAGAAGTCTTCAATCGATAATATCGATAAACCATATTCAAATACTAATAAAAGACTAGAAGAAATACCAATGACTCCAAAACACATTTGTAGTACATATGAAACTCTACATTGTTTTAGAATCTTTAAACGGAATATACTAACAATAAGGAGGTATATTAAACTAAAATTTCTCATACACTTAAATGTTTCAAGTATGATTATTTCAAATAAAAGGATATAAAGATAAAAGAAAAAGTCAAGAAATGATAAGAGAAGAAGAAAAAAAAAAAAAATGTAAGAGACGCGCAAGAGGTCTTCTTTTACCTCGAACTAAAGTAGTGCAAGCCACATCTAAGTCACATCCAATTTAAAATAATGTATATTAATTACTCCAGTTATTGGTCCATAAACAATCAGCTATGGATCCTTTTTGAACCGAAACTACAAAAGCATAGAAAATTCAAATCATACCCTATGGTCATATATAGCCACTGTTCTAAACCGAAATAAAATAGAATGGTACAGAAGTTAAACGGTACCGTAACGAAAAAAAATATGGAAATAAATGAATTTTAAGGGTACACTGCGGTATAAATGAGCCCCTTTTTTTCTGAATTTAAAAATCTCAACTAAAATAACAACTGGCCGTGGAAAAAGAATCGGCATCAATTCATGTGTGTAGGTGTTGGGTCTCTTTCCACGGTCCAAAACGCGGGGTCGAACCGGATTCCAGGATCCGATTGCTGACGTCGACAGTACGACGTGGGCGGCTTCTATTGGATGAAATCTCTTGCCGAGCGGTCGCTTGCGTGCGGTTCACGCGCGACGGCATCCCATCCCGCTGGTTCCCTCCCGACTATAAAGATAGGGCGGCTGCCCCGCGGCCTACAACGAGTTGTGGTGTTCGATTTCATCACCTTCTCCCTCTTCCGACGACAGAGAAGCTTCGTCGAAGAAATCTTGCGGTAATTCCACTGCTGCCTCCTCGATTGGATTTTCGTTTCGATCTATTTGATCTCAGAACGATCTATTCGGCCCATTCTTCGTCTGTTTTGGATCGATCGTCATCGTTTTCTTGTAGTTCATCCTGCTCCCTATCGTGTTTTGGGTGCTTTGTTGTTGATTCCGACGTCTCTGTTTGTTGTTAGGGTTAGAGTTCTTTCTTTGCGTCGGCACCGTTTATCAGCGGTGAGACGAGATGGGGCTTACGTTCACAAGGCTGTTTAGCCGACTCTTCGCGAAGAAGGAGATGAGGATTTTGATGGTTGGGCTTGATGCGGCTGGTAAAACCACGATCCTGTACAAGCTCAAGCTCGGAGAGATCGTTACCACCATCCCCACTATTGGTCAGCATCTATTTCCTTCCCCAAAGAACTCGTTCTTTCTCTTCCTTTTATTATTTCTTCTTATTATATCTTATTCTTATCGTGTCAGTTATGTTATTAGTTCCATTCTTCTGATACCTTTACTGAGCTCAAACTTTGCGGTCCCTGTTTGCTGCTAAGGAATGCCACATGAATATGCCTCATGACTGTTATAATTGAATGAACATGAAGCTCGTCAGAGTGAACCTGTGGATCAGTTTGAATACCTTCTTCCTGGATACTGAATGATGCAATGCAACGCTCTTAATTATTGAGACAGTTATACTTTTTTTCCTAGTTTATTCCTTAATAGTGAATTTTTGTGTAAATTGGCGGAGTGATATATTCAGATTTTTAGTTGGAAAGAAATAATTAAAGACAAAACAACTTTATGTTTTTTCATTATCACGTGTTTAATTATTTGAGCCTAATACTATTCAAGATTTTTCTATAAAGTTTCAGGAGTAAGTATTTTAAGTCATGTATCATGTTAAGATAAGTTGTGTTTCAGCCAACCTAAAATGTTTCCAGGTCTTTTAGGAACAGTTTTACATGCATATTGTATCTTCACATCATTGGAATAAGTTGTCTCCTAAATTTATTGAAGTCAAATACCTAGTTTTTATATTACTTGGATATTATCCAAAGCAGCACTTTGTTGGTAAAGCGGTGATCAGAGAAGGTCTGATGCATGAATTTTTTTTTTGTTTTGAATAATGTGTCTATTTGTACTTTGATAGCACCATGTGTAGACTAAATGTTACTTGGGCCTTCCATACTGGACTTGTGATGGGAGTTTTGACATTATTTTATCAGAGGATTATTACATAGTATTTAGGAACTTGTGGGGCTACTAGATGATATCTGTTACCGGTTTATGTTGCAGTCTTGAGTTCAAATGCTCATGGGAAGTTTCTTACTTAGTTTGGCCTAATTTTCTTTATAATAGGAATGTGTCCTCTTTGAGATAATGATTTTGGTCATGCTGGCAGGGTCAATTGTTCTTGTGAGATCATATAGTCTTGTTAATATCAAATATATATTTTCAGTTATGTATAGATTCAGTTACGAAATCTGCTTCTTTAAGTTCAGGCTTCAATGTGGAGACTGTCGAGTACAAGAACATCAGTTTCACTGTTTGGGATGTTGGTGGCCAAGATAAGGTTGGTTGGAACTATGTTTGACCCTGCTTTTACTTGGTTAAGCTTGGACTTAGATCAAATTTCATTGAACACCCATGAATTTATGGAAGCTTACATAGATCTGAGATCTTAACAAATTTTAAGCTTGAGAATTCTGATTTTAAACTTAATTGTCTTTTTGTAATGGTATGTTTGTGTTTTTTTGGCCCACAAAGTGTGCAAAGAAGTTTCATATTTGCTTATTTTTTATCTATTTGTTCTGTGTTTCGTTATAACAGATTAGACCTCTATGGAGGCACTACTTCCAGAACACCCAGGGTCTTATTTTTGTGGTTGATAGCAATGACAGAGACCGTATTACTGAGGCAAGGGATGAACTTCATAGGATGCTTAATGAGGTGAATTCATCTGGTTTGTTAGCCATAATAAATGTTCTCTAATTTAGCATATTTGCGTTATATGACTCTTTCACACAATTTGATCATTGGATGTAATTTATGTTTTCCTGTGCATTTCTATGCAAGTGTGTTTATCACTTATTTTGAATTGAATCTCCTCTATTTTACTACTATCCTTTTGCTTGTGGTTATAGTTGGTCATTAAAGAAAAAGTTATAAGCAACTTAAGATGATTGTCAAGGGTGACTTGAAGGGTTCAAGGAAAGATGTGGTTGCAATAGATGGAGCATCAAGATTCAGAATAAAGGGTAGTAATGTCATCAGGGTGAGTGAGGACTGGGGAAGAATATGGTGATTTCTCTGCCGTTTTGGTTTTAGACTTGGTTGGAGGGAGGAACGAGACTATGCAAATTATGATTTTATTTCTATTTTCTTCTCTAAATTCCTTTTTCAGTTGGTATTGCAAGAAGAATGTTATATTTCAACATGAACATCACAACCTTTTAGAGATTATGATGGCTATTGTATGACCACACATTGGGACTTGTGGTATTCATCTTCATGCCTAAGGTCTTTGAATTTGTTGGTTGCCAAATTCCTTTTTCAGTTAATGTTGCAAGAAGAATCTTATATTTTGACATGAACATCACAAGCTTGTAGAGATTATGATGACTATTGTATGACCACACATTGGGATTTGTGGTATTCATCTTCATGCCCAGGGCCTTCAAATTTATTGGTTGTTGAATAGAGTAACCAACAAAACCATGCACATAATGATTTGGATTTGTCACGACCCGACTTGGATAGGATAATTGACCTATTAACTTCCTAAGTCCAAGTTAATGTTGAACCCATACTATTGACTCAAATCCCTAAGTCCAAGTTAACATTAGTATATCGATCATCCCTTTATAAGTCAATCTAAGTCTTTAGACACTCCTGATATAGAAGTAAATTGTAGTCTCCCTCACTTAAGCATTTGACATCCTCGTTCGTCCAACATGGTCAGAATCTGACCTTACTATGGTGCATGTGAGGCATAGCCCACTAGTGGCTCCACGCTAAGACTATTGATGTTATCCATGGGTAGTCTTTTCGTACTTGAGCCTTTCACCATGCTCCAATATATCAACTGTCACAACACCCGGTCTAAGGGAATAATTAGCCTACTAACTTCGTTGAGTCATATGACATGCTTGAACCCAAGTTAACAATAATATAAATCTTTAGACACTCTCGATGTGGGTCTAAACCTGGGCATTACATGATCTGTAATATTCATCTTTATGTCCAAAATCTTTGAGGTTTATTCAGTAAATGAATTGTCCATATTTAGCTATTCATTGAATTGGTTTTTGAATTGAATATGCAACAAAGTTACTGTTGTGTTTGTTGGCATTTTTTTTCAGTCTTAAGTGGTTGAAATCTGTGCTATTAAATTCAGATAATTGGCTTACCCATTAAGGTATAGTGGTTTTCCATACTAGCATTTGCAGAAGCTTGTGCTACTCCTTTTCATGCACAAGCAGTTATGAAGCACTTGTGAGAAAGATGCTATGGTGGAAACCTCAAGTAAACAACTATTTTTTACTTGATGGTTCTACTTGGGGTTTGATTCTTTTTCATACTGTTGAGCAGTGAGGTTTATCTGTGAGTTTGTGTCAAAGGTTTTGTTTTCACTGATGTTGTCAACATATGTGGAATCTGATACTAATTAGTGTATGCATTTTGTATACAAAAGTTGACCGCAATCTATTATGTGTTTCTCTAATTATAGATTTGCAGAGTTCATGTTTCTTCTTTTATTATACATCTCGTTAGAAGTAATCTGAAATATTTTATTTTTGCATTGTAAAACTAGTTTGATTCAACATTAAATTACACCAATATTGTAATTGTCTGTGAATTATTTTGGACTTATTAGGAAAAAAATGGCAAACCCACTGCACTAGGATTCTACCAATGAAATATCATTTTTAAATTGTATAATTTTCAATTAGTTACTGGGACTTGATAATGGAGCTGATTTATCGCCCGTATTAATAGTTATAAGATTAATTTGATCTTCAGTGGGTTTAGGTATGAGAGGAAGGTGCTTACATTTCTGCAAATGTGAACTGTCAAGACAGACTGAATGGTTTTTTATGGCTTTCTGAAGGGAAGTGTGACTATTGTTGGGAAAAAAGCAAGGTTCGCCGTACCAGTCAGTACCGGCGTACTAAGATTTGGCTGGTACGGTACGGTATGTTGGTACAGCTCAGTATGCTTGGGCATACCGAGCGGTACAAAATAAATAATATTTTAATTATTAAAAAATATTATTTTTTTAATACCAGAAAAATTAGAAAAAAAAGTTGGGTTAGGGTTTGTAAGATAGAAATTGGTATAGATTCAACAAAATCACTGTAAATTAGGTAAAAATAATATTACATATCTTTTTCGAGCTTTGAGGAACCGTTTTGAGAAAGTGAGTGTGTGAAGTGAAATGGGAGAAGGATGAGTTTAAATAGAGTTAGAAAGAGTTTTTCGACCGTTACATTTTGACCTTTTGCAGGGTCTGTAACGTTCGATTTCGATTATTACAGGTCTGTAACGGTCGATTTTTACCGTTACAGGGTTTGTAATGGTCGATTTTGACCGTTACAGAGTTTGTAGTTTGTATCGCCCAGTACAGGGTGGTCCGCGTACCGATAAACCATCGGACCGGTATGTATCGCCCGTATCGGGCAGTACAGGGCGGTACGGAAAACCTTGGAAAAAAAGTTGCTTTTGTCAATGGTTGTTGTAGCTCTGAATATGAATTATTTTTATCATTTTAGGATCTTTTTGCCAGTTAATTAGAAATTGGAACACTAAAGTAGTGATGATTAATGTTGTATTATCTGATTTGCTGACTTAATTTTTTTACCTTACTTTAGATCACTGACTTCCTTCTGGTGTGTGTGCAGGATGAGCTACGTGATGCTGTGTTGCTTGTGTTTGCAAATAAGCAAGATCTTCCCAATGCAATGAATGCAGCTGAAATTACTGATAAGCTTGGACTGCATTCCTTGCGACAACGACACTGGTATGATTTGATCCCCATTTTTTGCAACAATGCACCTGCATTTGTGTCATATAAAGCATGTGCCACAGCATTTGTGATTAAATTAGAATATCTGAAATCATACTTAAGCATAAATATGGATAAACATAACAAAGTCTACACTCGTGATCACATTTTAATGCTTTGGTAGACCACATTCCTGCAATAAATTTTTTATTGCACATATACAATAACAGTGCATTCATGTTTTGGTGGGTTGAATTGTCCCTACAAATGTCTGTGCTGACATTACCACCCACAAACTTGATGAATGGAACCTATATGGATAATTCAAGACAGGTCTGTGGAAACTACCTCACCGCTGAAGTCTTTCAGGGGTGCCTCAGTCCACTTAAGCAGCATTTTCCTTGGTGGATCTTTTTGTTAGCGAGTCATCACTATCTTTAACATACGATTCAATCCAAGATGGTAAAAGTTATATTTGATATGGGGTTAGGGGTATGATTGGAATTGTATTGGTATCAGTTAGCTTTTAATATATTAAAACCATCAGATGCCTGGGAGGAGTTTATGGAAGTCGGTAACCTTTAGATGGGTATCTACTATATTTGTTAGTTCAAGGATTTCTGTGGAGATTATATATGAAACTAGGGCAATTATAAAAATTTTAGTGGCAGACTAATTATGTCATATAGGAGGAGTCTTCTTGTCAGCTTGTCAAAACCTGAGTTCTCCCAACAATAAAAAATTGACTTGATGTCGACTGTTGCCTTATCATCCCGTCAATTGGGATGTTAAATGGTCTTTTGTTTTGTGCTTCTTTTTTTTCCTTCCAAGTGTGTCAATACAATATGTTGCCTTTCCGTTTCTTTTCTGTTTAGCCTAATGACCAATAAGTATGATATGTTTGTAGGTATATACAGAGCACATGTGCCACATCTGGTGAAGGGTTGTACGAGGGGCTGGATTGGCTCTCCAATAATATTGTCAGTAAGGTATATATTGTTATTTTTGTTAAAATATTATATTCTTTAATCTTTTAAGTCAATTGCCAAATATCATTCTGTGAGATTTTTGCATCATTTTTTTTCCTGATGATAAACACGGTTGTCGGTAAGATCCCTATACTGATTTTTCATATGGCAATTTAAAACTTTTGGGTGTCTTGGAACTTCTGCGTATTAACCAACTTCTCTTTTGTTTCTCCAGGCTTGAAACTTCTGTCATTGTGGACTATGCTTCTACCACTGCTACATTTAGATATGTACTTTCCACAGCGGCTTGGGCATTGCTTTGATGACGTTCCCGGACAGCTTGTTGCTCATGGATAAATCATCCTGACCTCCGTTATCTTTTCTCTTCTCAACAATGTATTTACTTTTGTAGTAATCACACATCAGTACCATGTATAAGTTTGACAGAGTATGTTATATAATATAGTGTAACAAGGTTGTAATGTTTTCCGGTGTGTTTATAAGCATTATAGAACAAAATTTCAATTTCTTATTTGTAGACATGCTGCAGTCTGCTGATGCAGGTGGACGTCAAGAAATGATGGCAGATGGGGTTTGCACTTGAATGAAAAATTAGCTTTCCCTTCTTTACAGCTTTACGGTTGACTCCATCGAGGTTGAATTTAATTTAGTGAATGATATCTTTTTTGGCAAAAGGTATTCAAATGAACAGTTCAGATTCATCTAAGATGTTTCGTTGCAGCTCAATCAATTCTCCTCCCATGTCATGTTAATATATCAAACGCTAAACATAAATCATATATCAATGTGAAGAATATTAGGCCCTTTTTGGAGAAAAACTTTGGGTTTTTTTTTTATAGAATCATGTTTCTCATTTCTATATTTATTTTTTGACAAATAGATTCTTTTCCCTCTGTAAAAAGAAAAAGGTTTCTTGTCAAAATCAATTGGTATAATATTACAATATTTTTATTATTAAATAAATAATTGTAGTTCTGTTCAAAAATATAATAATTTTATCAATAAATAATTATAAATATCAAGGTTTTCTTTCTGAATTGTCTATATCTAAATTTAAAATAAAGTGAAAAATATGTCAACACCTTTATGTATCTACATCTAAAACCATTTAAATCCTCAAGTATTAAAGTCATCAACTATAAATGAGTGTATTTTTGTCACTTTAAAAAGTTGGAACTCTTCTTATATATTTTAGAAACAAGGGAAAAATTCCAAAAAAAAATTGAATAATATATTCTCAAACGGGTTTGAATACAGAATTTTTTTCATAACATAGGAACGTTTAAAGCCCTTAGACATGTCCAATGATCACTTGCAGTATAAGCTGGAGCCGGGCCCCACACACCAGTCATATCCTCTCTCTCTCTCTCTCTCTACCCATACCTTCTCGTCCTCATCGTTGACTCAGAAATAAGCGGATGGGATGAACCGGCTGAAGATTAAAAGAACGTGTACTTTTATGTAAATAACGAAAAGGAGAGTGGTATTTATGAGAATAAATGATTGTGATATTATTTTACGAGTTTGCCCTTATGTGATCAACCGAGTTTACAATCCGAACCGTCCAATCGACTCCCTTCCCCGTGGACCGTGCCGCCGCCTCTTTATCATCCGCGCTACTGTCTCGCTGAAACCCACCGAGATCTCTCTCCCTCCCGCTCGGTGCTCTCGGTTCGTCTTCGGTCTGATCTTGAGGTCGAACGCCGCGCGCCAACGGATCACCACTCCGCAGCCCCCACGCGGTTGGATCCGCGTTTCACGTCGTCATCGATTGTAGTTTACCCTTTTATTTTAGTCCAATTATTAAGAAGATCTAGTTCAAGCCTGCGCCCTCGACCGCCCTACATCGGCTTCCGGATCGCATTCCGCCGACCCTAGCTCCCCGAGGTCAGCCTTGGTTCTCTTGATCTCTTTGCTGCAGTAATTCGATTTCTTTTCTCTTTCCATCATCTTGTTATCGCTTCTTTTGAACCTTATTGTTGACATCGAGACTCTCGATACGATTATGAATGTGACAGGGTAAAAGAGATTCGATCCTGGTAATCTTTAGTGTAAATCACCGAAAGTAGGAAAAGTTGATATTGTTAAGGTTTTTAGGATTCAATTAGGGCATGGTAATTTCAAGAATGTATTTTCTTCTTCTATTTTGCTTGGCTTAATGTTTTTTCCTTTTTCTTTGGGGAATGTTGGTATAAGAAAAGTTAACGATGGAAAAATGCTGTGAATACTCACTTACCCATTCTGCTCCTGATAATCTTTAGTGCAGTTTTGCTGGTGAGGGATTGATCACGAGATTCATTCTGGCCGGCAAAAGTTCTTCTAGGGCTTGATAGCTTTTGAAACAAATGTGGTTGATGAGGCAAGGATTTGGTAGAACTAGGATCTGAAGTAATCAATATTGTAAACTTATATGGGCATATACTTCTAGTCTGCTAAAAGAATTTTGGATTTGAATGCTAGACATTGATGAATTCGTTAATCATATTTGTTTAAATAGACATGGGTACAAGTTGGATTTATGCAAATATGGATTTGGAATGGAATCTTGATAAGTCAATAGAGATGTATATATCTCATGAATCGGATGCATTACCAGTTTAAATTAGGACCTCAACTCAAGCCTATCCATGCTTTTTTTTGGATAGAATGACCTAGAGCAACTATGAAAGGGAAGTGTGAGTAAAAGAGAATATGCTCACCTAGAACAATCCATCAATAACACCTACCTTGGGCAAATATATCTAGATAAAACCTCTTGAAATATGTTTGAATATTAGATTATGGATATAGGCATTCAGTAGCTTGGTCTATCCAATCTCTTAACACTAACAAAAGTAATTAGAAAGTCGCACACATGCATGCCAAATTAAAATTTATATATCCATGTATGTACTTAAAAAATATAGCTTTTCTTTGCATGCATGCACTTGTGGGTGTACAATAAAATGCTATTGTGAGTTTTAAAATGCCAAAGATTTACTAGAGGAATGTGTTTAATAATCAAATAGTAAGAGAAGGTTATTATTTAAGAAACCAACGCATATTGGACCCTTGAAGCTCATGCCACAAGTTTAGGAAACTGCAGTTATGATGTCTGTTTGTTCAGCATATCTGCATGTAATACCATTCATAATTTTATTTTAATTTTCTAGATTTGAATACTTTCAGATGGGGTGGTACAAAAAACTGCTACCTACAATTTTATATTAAAAAGTATTGAAATAATTTCATCTTTTCTCACTGGTCAGGTTTGTCTGGATTCAACTAGGTCAATTGTGATCAGTTGGCTCATGAGACCATGACAACGTTATTTTGCCTTACAGCTTATTACTAGCTTATAATAAATACTGTGTAAGCATATCAAAACTACAATCAAGAGCTGAAACTGTGGCAGTGCAGAAGTTACTGCCTTGGTAAATAATATTCCAAAGTTTTTTAAGTGCACAAATAGACCATGTTAAGTGTGTTCACTGGTTGGGTAGCTTCGGTACTATTCTGTGGCTTAAATTCTTAGCTTAACAGAATTAATAAGGGTGCAAATATTAAGACTATAAAAAGATACATGCTATCTATTACTCTATTTTCCAAAGTATCTTAGTCCATCAGTGTTTTGCAATGGTGTTCGGCTATACAAGTTTGTTTTATACAAAAGTTTCATTTCATTTGTCAGCTTATCTTTCTCATTCAGTATAGTTATTTTGCAGATATGCGGCACATAATTTGGTGTTCTAAAAATTGACAAACATTTGTGTTTTGCTCGGGGATTCTTTGAGTACGATGGAGCCACAGCAACTTGAGCAAACATCTTCACCTCCCATTACATCCCCTGTCAATGAAAGTTCTACTTCTCCTAGACAAGATGCTTCTGCACGAGACACACAGTCTATTTTTTCCACTTCTGGTATATCCTCATGGGCCAGAAATCTTAAATTTCCTCAGTCATCTGGCCAAGACGATGTGCAGTCTGTAAATGCAGGAAAGTCAACATTTTCACGTTTAACTAGTGGAATTGGGTTTCGTTCATCTCCAAAATCTCCTCAGTCTGAAGAGACTATTGCTGAGGGCACCTCAACAACCACTCAACCTGGAGTTTTTGGTTCATTGACAAAAGGCTTAGTTGATACATCGAGAAGTGCAGTAAAGGCTGTCCAAGTAAAGGCTCGGCACATGGTTTCTCAAAACAAAAGAAGATATCAGGTAATGTTGTTGCTATTATGCTTTCCTTACATCTCTATTATCTGTTCAGACGTGTAAGGTGATCAGTTTTCTGACCTAAATTTTCTTTGTGTAGCTTGCTCTACTGGTTTCTTTATGCTCACCTCGGTAGACTAGTTGAACGTTCATGCTAATGCACATATTGTCTAAAGGAACAATTCAATTATTCTATCAACATGGTATAAGCTTCATGAACCACAAAAATATTAGTAAATTGTTTTATACATTTAAAATGCCAAAATGTGCTTTGCTTCATGAACAATTCGACTCAAATTTTCCATTGTAAATGTGCTTTGCTTTAATTGAAGGAATTATATCACGATTGTCCACTTTAACAGGGAAGTGGTGGGAAGCAGATTGTATATCTATTTTAATAAAAATGAGACCATATGAGAATTATTTTAGAGATACACCAATACCTTGGGAGAAAAATTCCACCAGCAGCAGAAATATTCTCAGTTTTATATGGCAGTGTAATATGTACTTTTTTTAAGCAAATTTGGTTTGCTTACCAGAAATATCATATCATATGCTTTTAATCAGGAATTTAATACCAGTCAAACCATTATGTATCATCCAATACTGATCAGTCTGTGCAAGTAAGGGTATCAAAACTTATAAATTAATTCTGGTACATATTTTGTTGCTCTTTATTCTTTTATAGGACAATATATGGCTTGGTGTGTAGTACCTTACTGATATAATAAGTTGCCAGAATCAGCAGCGGACTGGTATTCAGATTCTTTTTCTATTATCAAAATAAAAGTCATGTATAATGTGTCCTAATGTTTCTCATCAGAACAGTGCTAGTTGATGATATATTTTGGAGTTTGTTATGTGTAAAATTATTTTTCGACACTGATGGTTTCATGACATGCAAGCACAATATGCTAACTAAATTAGTCCCACTTGGTGATATTTATGATAAATAAGTAATGCGTCTTCGTTACCTGAACACTCAAGGAGCTGATCAAAATGATCCTATGTAGAAACAAAATATTAGATGTGTCGATGCATATGGTTTCATGATTATATTCAAGCATGTTATGCTAACTAAATAGTCCAATTTAATGATTCTTATGTATTTAAGTAATGCATCTGTTTTTTAAGGAACTGGTTCAGTTGATCATACCAAAACTAAGATATCTTTGTTGGGAACTGGCTGGTTGATTATCCGTTACTATGTTTCTCCTATTTTATAAGAAATATCTATGCTATTCTGCATGCAAGACATTTAAAAGGTTTGTTGGTGTCTCTTTCAGTGCTTCCTATTCTTGTTTACTTCTTCTGTACCTTCTAAACATTTTTGTTCATATTCTGTCTGTAGTTTATTGAATATGCGTATGCTTCACACAGTTTATGCCATGTAATGTGCAACATTAGCACTTCTACTTGATCATGGATGCGAAGTATACATATGTTTCATGTGCATGCTTAGATATGTATCCTTGTGCAAGTATCCAGTTTGCTGTGGATGTGTTGTGTTCCTGTCCACCACAATTAAGCACTATGAAGTATTAACCATCTCTTCTTTACTTGTACTGGTACTTAGCAATCCAGCTTCTTTCCTTCCTACACTTTTTAAATCTTAACAGTATTGAGGCCTAAGGATATCTAGTCCTTTCTCTCATGTTCTCGTGCATAAATGTTAACATGACAATGATATCAGGTCAATTGCCAAATTTTCTGCTATTTTCTTTTACGACTAATTTACTTCCTAGTTTTCTCTCATTTTGATTTTATATTAATCTTAGTTACCTTCATTATGTAGAGAGGTTCTATTGCATTATTTACGACATGCTATTGTTTACATGGATTGTAACTTCTGAACAATGGTCAACCTAAATCTTCATCATATGGCTTCATTATTGCTTCTGCTGATATATTACACTAATTTTCTTCTAGAAAGAAGTAAAAAAAAACTTTGATTTGTTGTATATTGCATATTACCCTTTTTCTCTTTTATTTATTTCAGGAAGGTGGATTTGATTTAGATATGACATACATTACTGAGAATATCATTGCTATGGGCTTCCCAGCAGGTGACATGAGCTCAGGCTTTTTTGGATATGTTGAGGTACTTTAGAAATTGACTAATTGCCGATAACAATTGTTTTTACTTTTTATTAAGTTCATTAGAAAGTAATATTGGTTTTACAGGGATTTTATCGCAACCATATGGAAGAAGTGATCAAATTTTTTGAGACTCATCATAAGGTATGACAATAACTTGTCACTGAGTTATTATTTCTCCCCAAGTCAACAAGTGATTAGTGTTTTACTAGTATCATTGCATATAATAAGTTGTTTTATATGACACAAGAAAACACTACTGATTCTATCATACTTGTGGCATTTGAACCAAATAACATTGCATCTTTATTAAAAGAAATTTAAGTTCCATGAGTGGGAGATAGGTAAGAGATGGAGCATTGATATTTTCTATTCATGTCAAAATTATCTACCAGAGACAGATGCACTATAAAGCATGTTGAATAATTATCTTGATGATCATTCGTGTCAATATTGTTTCATACCAAGGTTTTCCTTAACGAACGGTAAGGCCCCGTATCGCCCGGTACATATCGGTCCGGCAGTTGATCGGTATGCAGACCGATCCCTACCGAGCGGTATCGCTAAAATCGGTCGTCGGCGGTCGATTTCGGCCGTCAATGGTTGATTTCGGTCGTCAGCGGTTGATTTCGGCTGTCGATGGTCGATTTCGGCCGTTGGCAGTCGATTGAAGAAGAAAAAGGAAAGAAGAAGAAGAGGAAATGAAGAAAGAAGAGAAGGAGAAGAAGTACCTCGCGTCGTCCTCGCTTGCGTGTTGCCTGCGAGCCGTTGTCGCGCTCGCCGCCCTCGCTGCCCGCGGGCGACTTTTGTCCCCGCGCGAGGAGACGTTCCCGTCTCCCCGCATTGGGAGAGAGACCGAGGCGACGTCGCCTTTTTATTTCTTTTTAAATATATTTTAATATTTTTAATATTGTATTATATAAATATAATATTTTAATAATTTAATATACCAGGTGATATGCACTGTGCGTACCACCCCTGGTACCGGCAAAATGTCAGTACACCGGTATGGACCGGTAAGTAAAACGTTGTTTCATACTACCTTGGTACTTCGTGTATCCTCTGCTTCTGTTACAGAAACCACTTAACAATCTAAACAATATGTTTGCGTCCAAATATGGATGACAATTAATGAATGGAGAAGTCAAATGCTCCACATGTTTCATTGGTTTTTTGTACATAAAGGAATTTTTTTACAAAGGTGCACACTGTGTGTCATGCCATGGAAAGCCATTGTGCTAGCATCCTATCCCAGCATCATTACAAAAGAAAACAAAAGAAGAAAATATACCTTTTCTGTGTAAAGTAAGAAAGGTAAAAAAATTTATATCAGTAGACTAACCTTCTTTTTCAGTTTATCCACTTATTTTTCTCTTTTGAGCTCCCCTTCGATTTCAAGGGCTGTTGGAGACACCAAATAGTAGTAGATTCTTCTCCAAGATGTGTCAGCATAGCTTCTGTGAGATGACACAGAATTAAAAGTGGCTTGATCGCCTTCTTTGATGTGGTAGCCTGTTTTGCCTATTTCTCCTCTGAGATGATGGCAGATCCCTCTATTGAGACCTTGAAAGGATTGAGTTATAAAATAACCTAGTGTTAAAAATCTATTTGAAGTATTGAACCAATCCATTACAGAATTTTATATTTGGCTCACCGAAAATGAGGACAGCTGACTCAAACATGTTCCCAAAAAGAAATGTAAAATGCTTGTTGATGGATTCTGTTGCGAAATTGCTTGGCTAAAAGAACCACTTTGTTTTTCTGCTTATCCTTTGGATGGTATGGGTGCTTGTATCTTTAATTTGATTATCTGTTTGTAAACTGAGTAAAAAGATCCTTATGGAATGGTTATGGTGGTAAAATGATGCATACCTAACTTTAATGAGATAAGAAACTGCAGTGAAGAGAATAATATAGGCAAGTTGAGGTAAACGTACAATTTGAAAGGCTGTAATGGATTCCTAGTGGACCAAAGTGACTAGCATTCATCTTTGCTCCTTTTGTCCTTCCTTCTTCCCCATGCTTATTAATGCTTGCTTTGGATCAATAATTGAATTTTTTTGTGAGCATGGGGAGTTTAATGTTGAGCCATGTTGTGGTGGCGCCAGCATTTTAAGCTACAAACAGGTCAACTTTTGGTCTATAGAGACTTACACAAGGACAGTTCAGTCATATTATGCTAGGTCATATCATGCCAGTAACATGCTAAAGCCCCCTGTCCTGCCAATTTTTAGTATCTTATTTGAAATAGTGTGGTTTACTGTGTTGGATCTTGTAGAACCATTATTTTTTCTGAAAACTTCTTTGACAAAGGTTATAGTATGGAGAATCTGGAGATGCTCTAGTTACATATTTAATTCTGATGACTTGTGCTGTCTTGCGTACTGGCATTTACAATGGCATCAAATATTTGCTATGGAGTTTTAGTTTTTTTAATTCTCTTAGTAGCTATGTACTCTTGGTGTTTGTTCATAGTATGCTTCTTCATGTTATCTCTCTCATGAAGATGCAAAAGGATTTGCTAAATGTTAACATTTTATATTGAACAGGTTCCTGATAACTAGGATGCCATTTAGATTGTCCATCACTTTTGTGGAGCTTATCCTTTAACAATATTTGATTAGCTTCTAGTATGTTTATCAAATCCACAATCTCCTGAATGAAATTTAGCTAATAAATCCAGATGACTAACTTGCAACCTCTTGCATTAAACTTTCTTGCATAGGTACTTCACTGAATTTCTTTTTTTGCAGGGTAAGTATAAAGTATATAATCTATGTTCAGAGAGGCTTTATGATGCATCTCTATTTGAGGGAAAGGTATGTTCTCAATCTTTCTTTTCTCACTGCAATCCATGTGTCGCCTAACATGTATCTGGGTTTTGGTGAAAGTTTGCAGAAATTCTATGCTAGTTTATGGAGTGCTTTGAACTTTTGCATTACATGCTAGTTAGTAGTTTTTTATATGTTCCACAAACATGAATATATATATATTTTCTATCAAAATCAACTTAGTGATGTACCAAAGTCAATTTGTTTAAATTGCTACCTGTCATTTCAAATAGTACATGCTACTATGCTAGTACAGTTCTTTATTGTAAAACAAAAAACTTTTTTCATTTTCATCCTCCTTGCAAGAGCTTCACAGCAAATCATTACTACAAAGGAGAAATTCTAGTCATCCACAGAAAATGCTTGTCATCTGCTCCACTGCAAATTTATTATTCATCTTGCTGAACAAATAAGAGCTGCATTAGGCCTGAGGCAATTTCTCAGTTCCGCTCATGCTCTCTATGTCCAAGTTAGGCACCCATTTATCTGATACGACTGGCAAAGGCAAACTTTAGAGCCTTATATGAAGAGCAACGAGTTGCTATCTTGGGCCATCTGTCAGTTGGACCACTTCGGCCCAGGTGGTAGAAAAAAGACAACCAAGAAGAAAAACAAAATAAGAATAAGGTAAGTTTCTAGGGAGAAGGTGAGAGCATATACCTAAGCTAACTTATGTTCCACTTCTTCACCTTTTTCTCATGCTTCTTTTCTATCATTCCCTCCCTTGAGAAAGGTGGGGGAGAAAAGGAGGATTGCATAGAGAAGTTATGACTTTGAAGATATTGTGATTGAGGTCGATACTGTGATCGATTGGTCTATTAGGTTACTTTAGAATTGTGGCTATTAACTTAAACTGAGTAAAACAGTGTCTTGTCTATGCTCAATTGGTATGGACTGTGTACTTGGCAATTCGGTTTGAGAGTGGACACCAAGATAGAGGCTGCTCATTAACCAATTTTTTGATATTGTTGCACATCTGAATTCTTTTGTCGCTTCTCAGGTGGCTTGCTTCCCTTTTGATGATCATAACTGCCCTCCAATTCAACTTATTATATCATTCTGTCAAAGTGCCTACTCATGGTTAAAAGAGGACATTGAAAATGTGGTTGTTGTTCATTGTAAAGCTGGTATGGCAAGGACAGGGTTGATGATTTCTAGCCTTCTTCTGTATCTTAAGGTAAGGTTAAGTTGCAAAAATATTAGGCAACATGATTTGTTGCCAGTTTTACCTAGTGTTTACTATTTCTTTTGATATAAATTAATGCTGTTTCATACAGTTCTTTCCTACTGCTGAAGAGTCCATGGAATATTACAACCAGAAAAGATGTATAGATGGAAAGGGGCTTGTTCTCCCAAGTCAGATTGTTAGTCTATTCCTTGCTATATTTAAATATGAAGAAAATTATAAGTTAACATTCTGACATTTTTTCAAAAAATTTTGGCACTTGCAGAGGTATGTCAAATATTTCGAACGCATCTTGACATACTTCGATGGTGAAAATCAGCCAGGTCGCAGGTAACTCATATTTCTAGTTTGTTTTTCCCATTAGCCTGTCAATATGCTAGTTTCACTAACACCATACTTTCCCTCCTTCCAGGTGCATGCTTAGAGGTTTTCGTCTTCATAGGTGTCCTTATTGGATCCGGCCTTCAATCACTGTTTCCAATCATAATGGTATTAGCTAGTTTGAGATCTCATATTAATGCATGAACTACATTCATTTTTAGCACCTAAAAAAGAAGTGTTGTATGTCTGATTTGTGGAATTTAAACTAGTATCTTCTTTTCACCTAGCAATAAGAGCTATGTTGATAATAGATTACTGGGTAGATGCTAATGTTTCTAGAATCCTCTCATTTAATGTATGAGGAGGAAGGCTTTACCATTCATCAGCTTACATATTGCACGTAGGGTGTTCATTTTTTTGATAGAATACATATAAATCTCATGTATGCAATCCTTTTCGCTTGTAATGGTTGCTAATGACTGAAATTGTTGATATTTCATGTGACCTTAAGATGTTAGAGAGCTAGTAGGCAGATAGAAGGATGGTGCAATCTTGATGGATAGTAAGGAGGGCAACAAATTTGCATGGATAGTAAAGGAAACTAGTATGCAGTTTTATCTTCTGAAAGCAGAGAAGTAAACATATTTTCTCACATTTTATCTAAAGGCTGTCATACATTCTATTATAATACCAATACGTATCTGTTATGTGGATCTTAATGATTAATTATTAGCTGCTGAACATCTTAGCCATGCCTATATACCATAAATTTGCATCTGCATTATTAGTTGATTGACATATTAGTGTATCTAAGGACAATGAGCTTACATGTGATTTAAGCAATGGGGCGTACTTGAATTACTTAAATGTATACATTTCCTTCATTTTTGGATTTGGTACTAAGTGTAGCGCCTGCATCTGTTGCAAAACAGGAGTCCTTTTCTCGACAAAAAAGCATCCAAGGACCAAAGATTTAATGGTATGTTCTGTACAACTGTGCATGATCTGCATTATGCGAGTATCTATATGATGATTGACAATTTATAGCCCTCATTCTTCTCCAAAGAACAGAATTAAAAAAAAGCGAGTTCTTTTACTCTAATTGAGTTAGTTTTCACATAATATGAAAATGATATGCTTATCTCGCTGTATGGTTTCCACACACTGTTTATTTTTCCTTTTATGCTCTAATTATGCTGAATGCGATGGACAATTGTATCAAACCATGTGTCATGTTAGCTTGGCATTGATGAGTGGCAATTCTACTATTATATGACCCTATATCTAACTGGTGGGAATTATGCATTGAATGGTTACTATTTAGACCATGACCTAAATAAAATATGGTAGGGTGGATGACTTTATATGCATCAAATTGTCCATTCTATGGTCAAAATTTTATAATTATGTTTGAAATGAACACTTTCCATTGGTTATAAGATTATCGAGCCATATCCACATTCATGTTTATATTTAGATCATTCATGCTTAATTGTGTGCATTTTATATTCAGATCCACAGGTGCTTATATATATGCACACATATGATTCAGACACCAAATATTTACTGTAATAAACCAGGCTCCTAAAGCAAACATGTAGTTCAACAAGTGTCAATGGACTTGTTCACATTTTAATACATGGATAAATTATGAGTATATTAAGTAAATCTCCATGTTTTCATATTTATTTTCTTTAGAAATTTTTATGATAGTAAAAAATGTCAAACTCCAATAAATTTTTTATTCTTGGCATTAACGCAAGTGAAATATTTCAATTGTTAAAAGTGTATGGAAAAGGCCTTTTTGCTAGTCCTGATTAAGCAATTATCAGAAGAATTTCAATTGTTTTTGCCCTTAAAATTTTGACGTTTTGTACATTTTGATCCAGAACCAAGCATGTTTATTGCTTCAAACTTGGATTTACTGACAATTAAGACCTCTTCTCTTCTTGTACATGCTGGGCAACATTATTTTAAACTTAGTACGTGTTTTCTTGATTCTTATTCAAGATGGACTCTTTTTATAATATACTTTCTTTGTCCTGATTATCTTGAACATTCTTTATGCAAAAACCTAAAAGTCCAGGTGCTATACTTGGGCAGAATGAATTGACTCTCTTCAGTATTCTTTGCTGTTTTCCTCAATGTCTTAACCTATTTTCACTTTCCTGATGCATTATAAAGTTTCATGTCATTTGATCTTTTGTTGCAAGAATCTGGGTAGGTTGCTTGCATCTGATGTTTGAGATGTTGCTAAAGCCTAACAACTGATGTAGTTTATCAACTGCTAAATATTATCAATGAGAAATGTAAACAAATTATTATTAAATATTGTTGCAGGAGATCTTTTATATCTTGGCTTATCAGCTGTAGAGGTTTCCAAATTCTTTAGTTTCAATTCCATTTTTTTAATTGTTTCTGTGTTTCTGATCATGTGTTTTAGCCTGAAGATTTCTGGTTTAGTGCACCAAAGAAGGGGATCATGGTGTTTGCTTTGCCAGGTGAGCCTGGTCTGACAGAGTTGGCTGGTGATTTAAAAATTCACTTCCATGATCGACAGGGAGATTTTTACTGGTGAGGGCAATTTCCCCAATTTTATTGATTTCTGGGTTCATGAGTACTCTAGAGTCTAGACTATGTAAAATTCAGCATCTTGGTGGTCAGCTGCATTGTTTTTCTGGGTTTTTTCATCTTCCTGTATGTTCAGAAGATAATATCTTAATTCAGGCCTTTTTGCCTATAGCATCTCAACTGTTACCAGTCACCTGTATGATTGATTAGTGGCAGCTTGTATGATGTATAGGAGCGAGTAGATAATGTTTTTCTAGTGAAAATATATTGCATTTTCCCTTTATATCCACCGAGATGATAAACATTGATAGAAAATGCTCACGTCCAGTTGAATTTCAAACTGCTCAAACATTTAAAGGCCAAACAACTTATTGTAGGTTGTGCTAAATGATCATTGAAATTACTTGTCCATAAAACCATACAAAATCAATGAGTATTGCTTATATTATTCCTAAGGCTTCGATCTCTTCAGGTTATTAGCCTTTGGAGGGATACATTAAGAGATTAAAGTTTCTCCTAACATACTGTAATGTAATGCATAACCTTATGTATATGATAATTGAACAGATATTTGCAGCAGTCAGAGAAAGAAAATTCTTGTTAATTGTTCCAGCAACTCAAGTTTTTTTTTTTTTTTTTTGTCTCATTGTCTAGCTGGCTAAATACAACATTCATGGAGAACAGAAAGATATTGAATACTTCTGACCTTGATGGCTTTGACAAGGTAAGACACTGCTACTAATTTTTTTTTTTTTTTTAAATTGATCACTAGATCATTGGTTCGGAAGTATCAATGCTCTTTATTGGATGATTGCATCGGAAGATTATATTCTTGACTTGCAGCTTAACGGAAAACAAAGGTTTTGATCAACTAGCTGTTAGGTAGAAACGAATAATTCCTATTCTTCAGCTATAGTTAGACTTCAGACTCTCTACAGCTATATGATATTTTAATCATGTTGTTGTATCTGTTCTCGTTCTTGTAGCTCAACAATAAACCTTCATCTTGCAGAGAAAATTACCATCTCCAGGATTCCAGGTTGAGGTCGTGCTTGTGAATTATGATGGGTCTAATCCTCCACGACAAATTAGTTCAAATGCCAACAAGGAATCTGCCGGGGGCACCACATCTGTTACTGCAACAAAAGAAAGTAGTAGCACTCCACCTTCTACAGCCGATAGGGACTCTGGAAATCAAGACAAAGATGATGTCTTCTCAGATAGTGAGGCGGAAGAGACTGGGTCCTCCAAGAGCAAGCGTGACAGGATGGTTGGTGATAAGGATGGAACAACAGTTACAGCAAAGGGAATTGAAATAAAGTCTTCAAAAGAGGAAGCCGCAACTATATCACAAGACATTAGACAAATTTCACTAAAAGATGCAGCAGAAGCTAAAAAGAATCCTGATGCTGCTGATGCAAAATTTGAAGGGAGCAGTAAGGGTTCAATAGTGGAGACCCCTGAACTGCAGTCCTCCACCATGAGTGAATTCAAGGCAATCGCCGCAGATGCTTCCGTCTTTTCTTTTGGTGATGACGAAGACTACGAGAGTGAATGAGCCTAGCCATTTAGCATTCATCAGGATGTAAAGATAAATGCATTTAATGAGACATGGATGGAGTTCACATTATATTGGAGCTTGAATGATGTATGTGTTAATCACATCTGGATTGTGGAAAGGGTAGGAAATTGGCCTGCTCTTGCATTTCATGGTGAGTCTGGCTCTCCATTTACGCCATTGTATACTTGATACCAGTGGGCCCGGCAGTAGCGCCTCTTCTGCCTTGTACTTGCTTAAGATTGGGATTTCAAATAAGGTTTTTTTTTTTTTTTTTTTTGTGTGTTTTGGCATTCTTACAGTTGATGATTGCTGAGTTCTATCTACTTCAGTTCTACATTCGGAGTTTTGATGACTTGAATTCAAGTACTTGGTAATTAGTCAGGTCCAAATGGGCCCATATTAACTGAGGTGATCATCGTGTGGACCCACTTTGGGGCAACCTGAGTCACATTTATTTGACTAAATTTAAATCGGATGTAGATTTCCTTACCTACCAAATTGTTAATTAGTGTGTCATGTACCATTTGCCCAATGTAAACTACGGTTAACATCACACAACGTATCATACATACTGTTTTTGGATGCCCAGCGGACCTACGGGATGACGTAGTTTGGGAGTTCCAGTGGGATAAAAAGGTAATCGAAACCCCACGAGGGTATAAATGTAAAATAACATATCTAATTTTAATTTGAACTTGCATCGCGTCCCGCCTCCTCGCTACAATATAAAGTCAGTTAGAGACCCCTCAGAAGTGGATTTCTTGGCCAAGCTCCCCCAAAAACAAGACCAAGAAACCATCACCCTGTGGTGGAAGCGATCTCCACTGGATCCTCGACGCCGGTTCTCCTGATCCTCCGTTTACTCTTCTACCACTTCGCGGTTGCCGGCTGCGCCCCTACCCATGGGCGTCGGTTTCCACGGCTTTGGATTTCTCGACGAGGGGTCGATTCCCTTGGTCGGCTTCGACAAGTAAGTGGTCGGTGCGTACGAGGCTAAGTGCTGACGGTGGAGGCGGCGGGTGGATCGATCTTGAATCTGCTGGAGTTTGCCAAGGGGAGGTTGCTTAGGCAGATGGCTGGATCGATCTCAAGAACAAGATCAAGAAACCATAGGAAATGGCATCCGTAGTAATCCCATCCATCCCCTGATCTCTGTCTTTCGCCGCTTCATCGATCTCTGCTCCCACGAACCTGGGCTTCCTCCTACTTCCTGCAGTAGCGGAACTAATTCCAGTCTCGCTTGTACTACTCAAGTCTCTCCCGCAGACCCCCGCCCCTCTGCCTCTGGTGGAAGTGATCTCCGTTGGATCCTTCGCCAATCTCCTACATCTTCACTTCCTCCGGCCTTCGTTGGCTTTGACGAGAAGGGAACGGTGTCTGTCTGCGTGAATCCCGTGCTTGCTCGATCTTGATTACGGAGAGTTGGGGAGCTTTCTGTTGTATATGATGAGGCTGGTGGTCATGGAGTCTTGCAGGTACGTGCCGCGATCGCCCATTACTCGTATCTAGGGATGATTTGAGTTCTTCCATGACTGGTTCGTCTACATGGTTCTGCTTCTCCTTTCATGTTCATTCACCTAATATATCGTTCATGGCATAAAATTATTTAGATATTCCGGTTGCAGGAGCAATTCGCTTTTACACCATGTCCATGAAATGCCATTTATAAAAGAAGACACAAATATCTTGATCTTTTTATAATGTTCCAACTACAATTAGAAGAAAGATAGACTATATGTACTGTTAAACTTTAGATCTCTTTTCTTCCCCTGTATTTACAAGAGTTCTTTAGCTAGCCTTGGAAAATTATGCATTAGAAGGGCGATGATTACTGGTTATCTTATATTCTTGTATGTGCGTATAATCATATATATGTTGGCTGTAGTAGAACATCTGTCAATCACAAGTAACTCGGTTTTGTTTCCCTTGTTGAACTATATGCATTGGGCTTAACATAGAGTATGTACTATTTAATGTGGCAGTTCAAGCAACGAGTGTGAGCTTCTGAAATCGTTTGCTAATAGGTAATATGTTGAGGGTCTTCAAGAATACAAGTAAGGTTCATATATTTTTGTGCTTCTTGGTTGATCAGTTGCAACCTTGAGGTCCTTTGTACCAGTCTAATAAACTTTTAGGTTTGTGGGCATGTCCTTCTTTTAGCTAAATTTGGTGCGTGTTTAGTATGCTGTTGTTAGGTTGATAGCTGTCATTAATTTGTCAAATCTTCCATGGAACTCTATTTTAGAATATGCTATATGATTGGCTTTATTCCGTTGGAAATGATTATGATTTTAAGATCTTGTTCATTAGTTGTTTTATAATTGTAGCCTTAACTTTAATTCTTACTGTAATTGCCTTTTCACCTGTACTTTTCTATTTTATAATTATTTTTTCTCGAAGAAGTACCATCTTTATGTTCTTTTTTTTTTTCAATAATTTTACCAACCGAAACTGAAGATGACATTCTATCTTATCCAGCGAATATAGCAGAGTCCTACTAGATATCTAATATTTAGTACTGCAGGTGAGTGGATTAATCTTGCCTGATTGAATTGTGGTATATTTATAAATTTATGCAGGATGTGTCACCCTTGATTGTTGGGACTAGAGGCATGTTGTTGCTAAATATATAAAAGATATATATATATATATATATATATATATATATATATATATATATATATATATATATATATATATATATAGCTTGGGAAACATTGACAGGTGAACCTTTATCTAAATTAATATTTATTATATTTCACCTGCTTTTGTGTGAAAATTGGGGACTTGAGAGCATGGTTTTTGTGGATGCTATGGATAAAAGCAGTGGCCATGAAATTATACTTTCACTATGTGCAAAAAATGTCTACCTGAATATAAAAACACCATACAGTTAACATATAATTTTATGACACCGTGGGCACTTCAAAAATAAATTTTAAACAAACTGTCCTTTATTACGCTAGTGTTCACCGAAATGGAAATAGATCATAATTTATTTCATCTAACTATACGAAATCAATTGCCTAGACATTTTCCTAGTGATGCATGCATAATATTAGCTATAATCTAACTGTGATCTGACGCTGCTTCTTTGATCCTTCTCAATCAAATAAGTTAATGTTTCAACAGTTATAATCGTTGTTGAATTCCAGATCCTAGAGGATTAGAACGATATGGTTAAGATGCTAGGTAAAATCTGGGCTTTTTCAGTGGATCATCAAATGATGTCGGGTAAAAATAGTTGCTGAACTTTAATTTTTTTTTTCTTTTTCCTTTCTTGGAACAGTTCTCATCAAAACCATGGGTTGATGTCGGGTTTTCTTTTGCCTTCTCTCACTTAGATCAATTCTTCCATTTTTAAAGATAATTAAATTTTTCAAGGATTAAATTTTAGTTTTTTGTGTGTGTGTGTCCAATCAATATTCAGTGTTAATTTAACAAAATTAAGGGCCACGTTTTTTCTTGATTAAGGTGTTGGCTTACTATATCGAAGTCAATCAGGTATCGATCTGGATGAATTTTTTTTTTTTTTTTTTTTAAGGAATAGAAAGGCATATATACTATGGCATGATATTAATTAAGATATGAACAGATTAGGCACCCGCGACTTATCTACAACTCAAGTTTAACGTTTTAATCTATTAAATGTAGAATGCCAAATTATTTACACTGTAATCTATTGCGTAATGATATCAGTTAAATTTGAGAAATTTGAACAAGATAAGGGCCCAATTTTTTTTCTTTAATCAGTTCTTTCTCTGACTATATCGAGCTGTAGGTTATATAAATCCTCATGCATCATTTTCTATTCCAAATTTTTATTTTTTATTATTTCCTTTTATCTTAAGAGACTTTGTCGTTAAATACTGGTCCGATTAGACAACTAGTAGCCAACTTTTCCTTGTTTTTGAGATTTTCAAGGCTGTGGTGTTAAGCCTTTTTTGACAACGCGCTGATAAGTAATGAATGCACTCAATAAAGAAGATAAGAATTGGGAGAGACCAAAAGAGAAATTTGGTCTCTTTGCAATGTAATAATTTATGCTGACTATAAACACACATGAGAGTATCATGGTCACCACCCATGTCTTTGATAACATTAGGTTTGAGCTGTCACCTGGCTGGCACAGAAAAGATTTCGGGCTCCAACTTGAGTTACTAACATAGCTTTTAGCCGGCTTTTATCATCTCGTGTTCCTAGAAAGAAAAAGTGGTAAATTTTGTCCCAGTTTAGTTTTGATACAAAGGAATGATTCATAAAAACACTCCAAAAAAAAGAAAGAGAACGTTGCTTTTTTTTTCTCAGTACCTTTTTAAATCTACGTTAACAAATTTCTCAGCACCTGCATCCCAAAGTGACAGGCTTTGTAGAGGAACACACTAGTCCTGATGAACTCGGGTTCTGAAAATCTTTACAGACAAAAGGTCAGCAGCTCGGTCAAAAAACATGCCACATAATGTCAAAGGAAACAGATACAACAGAAAGATGTGCGACTTGATATCAATTGGAAGGCTGCACAATGACGTAGGTAAAAACAGGAAATAACAAATTGTGTGTGGTTCATTCCTAAGATGCAAAATGCATTATAGATACTTTTTTCTTTTTGTGCTAATTCATAAAAGTACTTAAAAACCCGATTATGGCTTTGATTCAACGAGGAAAAGGCGCCCCAAACAAACATTTTAGACAGCAGATGGTGACTAATAAAGTGCGTGTACAAACATTTAAAAATAAAAAAAAGTACAAGTGCAAACCAGGTCCAACAAAAGACAAGAAATCAGCCATGCAAACGTTGCATACTATAAGAAAACAGAGATAAATGAGAGGGAACTTGAAATATCCAAAATGACCACATAACACGGTGGACCCAACAAAAGGTAGAGCATCAGAAATCTCATGCACCCAAAGCATGAAAAATCAGAAAGGGCTGTTCATCCATTCAGAGAATGTGGCTATGCCATGCACAACACAGAATTCATGTTGCTTTTCTCCTTTCAAATTACGTCAACAACTACACACATCAAATGGACAATTAAGCTGTACGTCTTTGAGTTGAAAATTTTTCATTAGCAGCTATTACTAGATAAAAAAATCAAACAGAGAGGAATAGATGCCAGATTTACCAAAACTTGCCACCTCGTCAACTGGTGTTGAATTAGACTGCATAAAGTAACTTTTGACATTACTTGAATGTGCATTGTTTGTTGAACTAGTGCTATTGTGAAGTGTAAAAACCTTAATAGAAGATCTTTAAGCGGATGATGAATAAGACTGCTCAAAACGTATGTTTATGCAGAACTCAACTAGCAACAAATCTAACAAAAAGCAGATGGGGAATCTTCAGCTAAAACTCATCATTTGCCTAGCACATCGGATCAACCAAATATAAAAGCAAAGAACCACCTAAACAATCATGCATAGGCAAAAAAAAAAAAAAAAAAAAAAAACCCCATTTAAATCCACAGCAGGACAGCTCAAACATTCTAAATAAATGGAGAACAACCATAGTGAACCCCAAAATACGAGATCAAGAACCATCGTATTCACAGCACATATGGCAGGCACAACAAGACAACATTGAAGAACTTACCGTGATCAACAAATATGACTGGACAATGGGAACAACCACTAACTAGTGGTGCAACTAGACATGAATTATTTTTTGGTCACTCTTCTAGAGCTCCTTACATGCCCAACATAAATGGAGAAGCTGAGCAAGATATCTTTTGCAGGAATTGGCTTTGTAATTAAGAAGATAAATGGAGAAGCTGAATGTGTAGCATTATTGGAGGATTTGCAAAAGATGGCTGAGCTCTCAACTACTCAAGAGTGCAGATTTGCACAGATGCCCAGCAAATTCTCAAAGTTTTTGAAGGACGAGACTCTTATTCCTCGGCAACTATGAGCAGTTGTATCTAACATTAAACCTCTTTATGATCGTGTCTGTCAATAGCATTCATTACCTATGTGCCCCATGAGGCCAATGTTCTAGCACATAGAGTTTCTAACTTCTGTAGAGCTGAGGGCTCACCATTAGTTTGTAATGCAGCTGATGACCTAGCTGCTCAGTTTCTGAATACACTCAAGTTACTTTTCACTTCCAGAAAATGAAAGAAAGAAGACCCCAGATATGATCAATGCAAATTGCCATGCAAGCAAGCAAGCAAGGGACACTATTGGCACCACCCATCACTTGTACTGTTTCTTGCGTCTCTCCACTTTAATCCCAATTAGGTACTACAAAGTTAAGAGTAAACAAAACAAACAAATTCTTTCTTCATGGAGCCATGCAGCGATATTGAAAATCATACAATTACTTGTTTCATAAAAATTAAAATGTTACATACTTACATGAAGCCACTAAACAATCAGTATGATCCATGCATAAGGAAACAATCTGATGCAAAAAAAATTAAGCATCTGATAACAATATCTTTATT
The DNA here is from genome assembly GCA_029747655.1 of Ensete ventricosum. Lineage (NCBI taxonomy): Eukaryota > Viridiplantae > Streptophyta > Magnoliopsida > Zingiberales > Musaceae > Ensete > Ensete ventricosum. Next base: position 55,346,303 of record JAQQAF010000006.1, on the reverse strand, counting down.
TTTGCAGCACCTTACCGGTACAAAATATACATATTTTATGACTATACACAGGTTCTCTAAGGAGTCATTCTTCTAAATGGTAAGATTTTAATAGTGAGAACTTTATATATTGCTTCTGCACTAACCTTCACAACTCACATGGATATAACCAAGAAACAAGGATTAATGAAAAAAGAAAAAAATATGTATAAATGACTTGGTTAATAGATTTATGCTTTTATGTTCTAAAACAATGGTAGGGGAAAGCATGCAGAAAATAAGTCAGTCCAATCTGTATGTTGTGTATGACGGAAAAATCGACTGCTAAAGCCTGGTCAATGCATCTAATGAAGCATGAAAAAACAACAAACTGAGGCCTGACAAAGATCTAAATATGAACATGCAGCCCAATTGTGCATGAAAGTTGACAGTCAATTGATATCCCATGGGCACACAGAAAAACAAAATGACCAACTAAGATGAGGAAATATTAACAAGCAAAACCCCAAAACTGGATTTAGACCTCAAAAGATTAAGGGCAGGACTTTCTCTAAATGCTTGTTGTGTACCCACAAAGCTTAAACATGTGATGTCAAAACAGATGCATGACAGTAGCATCGTGAGTTATCCATTGCTCCAGCAGTACATTCGTCATGCAGTGCATGTAAAAAAATGGAAATAGACAAGTGGAGCAAATTTAGCATCTCTCATAATATAATTGCAAGCCTATACATGCAATCAATTTTCGACTAGTCCATTCTAAAAGTTCCCACAGAATCCCTATGTCACCAAGAATTTTGTTGCCTAGAAGGGAATAAAAGGCACAAAAGTGCAATGGTTCGTTGAATACAATTACTTAGAATACTAACAAACAATGATTGACATACCGGTCCGTACCGGTACTAGGTGGTATGCACAGTGCGTATCGCCCGGTATATTAAATATATTATAATATTTTTATAATATAATATTGTATAATATAATATTAAAATATATTTAAAAAAATAAAAAGGGGCGACGTTCCGTCTCCTCGGGTGGGGAGAAAAGAACCCGCAGGCGGCGACGGCTCGCGGGCGACCCCCGGGCGGCGTGAGGTACTTCTCCTCTTCTTCTTCTCCTTCTTCTTCTTCTTCTTCTTTTTCTCTTTTTCTTTCCTTTTTCTTCCTCAATCGACCGTCGACGGTCGATTTCTCCTTAAATCGACCGCAGATGGAAATCGACATCAACAGCGGAAATCGACTGTCGGCGGTCGAAACCGACCACCGACGATCAATCTTAGCGGTACCGCCCGGTCCGCGTACCGATCAACTGCCGGACCGGTATGTGCCGAGCAGTACGGGTCTTACCGCTCGGTAAGGAAAACCTTGCTAACAAAATATCATATGTTTAACTCAGTCCCCTATGTATAAACATGATTAGGAACATACAAAAACAAAAATTTAGGGATTAGAAGCCACAAGGACTTTAGAAAAGCAACAAGTTTAGCGAAATGGCTGAATAAGAAGGAATTGAACCTCATAAAGACAACCAACCTAAAAACTCTCCAGTAGACAAAGAGTGGAAAGTAACAATGCAAATAAAACCAACATGTACTCAAGAAAGGATAATCAATAGCCAATCAAGGGCTAATTATATATTACCCCCTGTAGTTAGCTAACTTTAGTATCTCGATCCCTACATTTTAAAAAATTATAGTAGCATCCCTACGATCACGAAAGTGAAATATCTATGTTCATTTACCCTAATGTCATCAATCTTAACAGTGAAAACACGAAAATAAAAGGAAAAAGGATTAGTTAAACATTCCAGTTGGTGGTGGCAGACAGTCACGAACAGTCGTCGCACACCTGCAACATCTTCGCTCAACGAACCGTTCGTCGCTGTTGCATGCGTGTACAGATGTTTGGCAACCTGTTTTACCTTAGTTTTATGTGATTTTATTTAAGAAATGTAAGCGAAGACAATTTGTAATGCTACAATGCAACCGCTCGCCGCGCCGAGCCAAAACTACCCAAAACAGCTCCATTTTCACGTGCTGTAACCTGATTTTTGCATACCGAAACACGGTGCGAAACATCAACCATCTCAGATCCCCGAAACCCCCCAGGTGGCACAGCGTTGGATGAGGCTTTGGTATAGTGTCGGGCGTTCAACATTCTTCACAAATTGAGCTTGTCTTCGCGCCCGACACCCGATGAACCGTCGTTTGTGAACTTGCAACTATTCGTTCAACCTTTTAAAGTTTTTTTTGCTCCTTTCTCTCTTTTCTCTCTTGCACTCAAGGTGTTTGGTGAATTGCTTGTAAAGCTTCCCTCTTCGCGAGACATCAGGACTTGTCCATCGCTCGCTTTCAAACTAATCAACATTCTCTTTTACAAATCCTTCGGGACCGGCACGAGATTACATCTAGGCTGACCCATTACAGACGAATAATGCATAGGCGTTTCATGACTTAGGCAATCCCAGCTAAGTTCGAGACATTGGCGCAAGGGTGCATCACGACTTAGGCAATTCCAACTAAGTCTGAAACTTTGCCGCAAGGGTGCTGCACGACTTAGGCAAATTCAGCTAAGTCCGTGACATTGTGGTATCAGAGCGGGCAAGCAATTCGAACAAACAATGAAGAAGTTTTGCAATCTCACTACGGTGAAGCATCACGGCGAATCGAACAAGATGGGGGCAAGTCGGACCTTTGCCCCAAGCAGCCGCAAGTGAGCTGCAAGTGCAAATTCGCTCTCAAGTTATTGGAGCCGCTCATAAGGAGCGCAACATTGAGCAAAATGAGCAAGATGTTGGCTATTCTCCGCGATCGGAGGAGGCACAATCTAGAATGCCAACCGGGAAAAAAAGCCAGAAGGAGAGACGTACAATGGCGGAAACCCGCCTCGATGTTCTTGAAGCGAGTTTGTAGGAACTCTACTAAGGCCAATGAAGGTTGGTAGAGAGCTCGCAAGAAGAAGTTGAATCTCGGATCGACAAGGTTGAGTCCCTAGTCGATCGATTGACGGAAGACACTAAAGACTCAGTGCAACATCTGCATGAAGTTATGGCGAAACTCACGTCCAAGGTGATGTTGCTCACAAGGACTCTTAATGTGGGAGGGAGCAACACTAGCGTTATGCCGCTACAAAGCCTGAAGGTGCCCGAGCCACATTGCTAAGGGGGTGCCAGGGATACCAAAGAGCTCGAAAATTTTCTGTTCGACATTGAACAGTACTTTCGTGCTACGAGGCCCGACTGTGCAGAAACCAAAGTTTTAATAGCAACAATGTATCTGAATGGAGATACGAAAGTTTGGTGGTGAACCCATTAGGAAGAGATCAAGTAAGGTCGGTGTTAAGTGGACACATGAGAGGACTTGAAGCGAGAGTTAACCACTCAGTTTCTATTCGAGAACACAAATTTCATCGCGAGAAGGAAGCTAAGACAACTCTGCCAAAGTACTTCTATTCGAGACTATGTGAAGCAATTTTCTGTACTAATGTTGGACATCTAGGACATATTCGAGAAAGAGAAACTATTCAACTTCCTCGATGGCCTAAAGCTATGGGCACAACAGGAGCTGCATTGGAGGAATGTCACCGATGTGGTCGGCGCAATTGCAACCGCAGACTGGCTCACAGAAAGGCAAGACCCCGAAACCTGGTGGATGCTTCTTATGCGGAGGACTGCACATAGTGAGGGAGTGTCCACTAAAACAAGTACTCAATGCTTTAACTACATCAATCCACCCCTACAAAGTGGCCAAGGGCAAGGTCGTTGCCCTTAGTTCGAGCAGCTCAGAATCTAGCAACGACGATGAGGAGTTACAAGGGCCCCGAATGAGAGCAATGCGTTTGTTAAATGCATTGTGGGGTCAAGTGGGGGAGAACACGAAGGCAAAGCCACAGAAGGCAAGGAGTAGCAAGTTGATGTATGTGGACATCAAGCTTAATGGCCAAACAACCCATACGATGATAGACACAAGCGCTACCCACAATTTATTACCGATCAAAAAGCAAAGCGACTTGGACTGATCTTAGAGAAGAACCCAAGTCGGATGAAGGCTGTAAACTCAGAGGCCAAGCGAATCGCCGAACTAGCAAAGGGTGTACCCATCAAGATCGTAACATGGAGCGAGAGCACAAACATGATGGCGGTGCCATTGGATGACTTCCAAGTGATTCTCGGAATGGAGTTCATGCACGTAGCAAAGTTGGTGCCAATGCCGTTCCTAAACTCCCTATGCCTAATGGGAGGTGATGACCCCTACGTGGTTCCAGTTTCTCGAGGAGGAACTAATGATCTACAACAAATATCGACATTGCAATTAAAGGGGTATGAAAAAATGAATCAACCTTTGTGGCCGCTATAAAGCTAGAGGCACTGGACGGGGAGGCCACTCAAGAACCTGCTGTGGTGGTGAACATTCTGAAGGAGTTCTCAGACGTAATGTCAACTGAGTTGCCGAAAACTCTACCATTATGCAAAGGCGTGGATTGTCATATTAAACTAGAGCCAAGAGTTAAGCCTCCAGCAAGACCACTATACGCATGGCCCCTCCAGAGTTGGCAGAACTCAGAAAGTAGTTAGATGAACTGCTAAGAGGTGGTCTCATCCGTAGCTCAAAAGCACCATTCGAAGCTTTAGTCCTCTTCCAAAAGAAACAAGATGGGAGTCTCTGATTATGCATCAATTATCGAGTCCTAAACAAAGTGACGATAAAAACAAGTATCTCATCCGCTTATTGCGGACTTATTCGATCAACTGGGCAAGGCAAAGTACTTATCCAAACTCAACCATTGGTCGGGGTACTGGCAGGTGTGCATTGCAAAAGGTGACGAAGCAAAGACTACCTGTGTAACCAGGTATGGAGCGTTCAAGTTCCTGGTGATGCCTTTCGGCTTAACCAATGCTCTGGCCACATTCTGCACTCTAATGAACCAACTATTCAAGGAGTCTTTGGACAAGTTTGTATTCATCTACTTGGACGATATAATCGTCTACAGCCAAATGCTCGAGCATATCGAGCACCTTTGAATAATTTTCAAAGTTCTCAGGGAGAATACCTTGTTTGTGAAGAGGGAGAAGTGATACTTTGCTCAGACAGAGATTTTGTTTGTGGGTCATCAAATCGATGACAGTTTCATTTGAATGGAGAAATCTAAGGTGCAAGCTATGGCAGAATAATAAACACCAAAGAAGGTACCAGAGCTGAGATCCTTCTTTGGTTTTATCAACTATTATCGACACTTCATTACTAGATATTTAAAACGCGCAACTCCACTGACGAAGTTGTTGAAGGAGTAGTCTTGGAGGTGGTCGAACAAATACGAAGCGACATTCCTAGACCTAAAGATTGCTACGTTGGAAGAACTGGTACTCAAATAGTCAGACTATAGGAAGTCCTTTGAAATTCATACAGATGCTTCAGACTTCGCTATTTGGGGAGTACTTATACAAGAGGATCACCTGATGGCCTACGAGAGTCACAAGCTCAACGAGATCGAGCGACGATATCCAGTGCACTAGAAGGAGATGACAACGGTAGTCCACTATCTACGAGTTTGGCGACACTACCTTCTCGAAGCGCGGGTCATGCTAAGAACGGACAACATCACATTGAGTTACTTCCAAACTCAAAAGAAACTCTCTCCAAAGCAAGGACGGTGATAGGGCTTCTTGGCGAAGTTCGACATGATAATGGAGTACAAGCCCGAAAAAGCAAATGTCATGACCGATGCATTGAGCCAGAAAATGGAGCTGGTGAATGTCATTCAGTTGAAAGGCAGAGGCCAAGCAAGTCAATTGAACTTCAACTACCTTCCCAAGATCAGGGATGGACTGTACAAGTGATCCTCAAGCAATAACCCTAATAAAACTCATAAAAAATGACAAGGCACAACGGTTTTGGGTCCAGAAGGAACTCATCTACACCAAAGGAAACAAAATTTATGTTTCACGGACGGACAATTTGAGGCGTGAACTCTTGAGAGAGTGTCACGATTCCCTTTAGGCTTGACATCCGGGTATTCATCTAATAATGACTCTTGTGGAAAGGGTCTTCTATTGGCTAAAGATGGGGATCAACGTAAAGGAATATATTCGAAGATGTCTTACTTGCCAACATGACAAGGTAGAGCAATAAAAGCTGGTGGGGCTTTTGAAGCTACTGCCCATACCAAAAAGGCCATGGGAGAGCATTTCCTTGGACTTCATATCAAGCTTACCGACAGTAGAGGGACTCAGATCGATACTCATGGTGGTTGATCGATTTTCGAAGTATATAGCATTCGTTGCTGCACCGCTACACTGTTCAGCAAAGGAGGCGACCAAGTTGATGATGAAGAATATGGTGAAGTATTGGGGAGTCCCGCACAACATCATCAGTAATCAAGATGCACAGTTCTTGGGACAATTCTAGACTCAGCTATTCAAATTGTTGGGGTCCAAGTTACCTCTCCACAAGCCTCCACCCCCAGACGGATGACCAGACTGAAAGAATAAATTCGCTCCTCGAGCAATATCTTCAACACTATGTGTGTCAACTAATAAGTTTAGGTGAAGCTGTTGTGTACATAGCCCAATTCTCCTACAACTTGCAACGAAGCTCTGCATCCAACAAGAGCCCCCTTCGAGATTATTACGGGACAATAGTCGTCGACTCCTCACACCTTGGCTATTGATTATACAAGAAGTAGCCCATCAGTATATCACTTTGCAAAAGAATGGCATCGGAATGCAAATATCGAGCGAACTTACTTGGAGAAGGCGGCCAGAAAGATGAAGTAGACAGACTTGAGAAGATAATCACAGGAGTTTAAAGTTGGCGACATGATGTTAGTGAAGATGTAGAGCGGTAGTTCTCGCTCGACGCCGACGCAGATGTAGAGCAGCAATGCTCGCTCGACACCTACATCGATGACCCTTTCGTCACTCGACAACTGCACCAACGCCAACACAGATATAAAGCGATGAAATGATTGCTTGACAATTATGTCGATATCGACATAGATGCAGAGCGGCCTTCGCTTCTCACCACCGCTCTTTTCATCCACAATAGTCATCTGCAGCCTTCAACGATATTGTCGTCCACTACCACCAACGTCATTCGCTATCACCAATTGAAAAGTTAAAAGAATATTTTTGTCCTTTGTTTTTGTATTTTCGTTGGTAAAATTGATGTCGATAGAATAAATGGACCTAAATATTTTACTTTTGTAATTATAATAATGTCAATGGACCTAGATAAATAGACCTAGAGGTAATATGTAATAGCCCACCAATCAACATGTCAACAATGAGAGTGCAACACTTCTTCCAAATTCAGGAAAAAGTGAGGCTCATCCAAGATGAGGTTTCAGCCATCATGCTACTAAATATACCAACTCCGGCCAAACAAGATAATCCTAACGTTAGATACAAAGCAGAAGAACCGAAGCACATCCAAGACGAGAACTCAGCCGTCATGCTATCAAATCCTCCGAGTCCGGCCAAACAAGATAACCTCAACCCTATATTCAAAGAAGAAGAAGCGAAGCACATCCAAGATGATGTTTCAACCGTCACACTACCAAATCTACCGGCTCCAGCCAAACAAGATAACCCTAACCCTATATTCAAAGAAGAACAAGCAGAGCATCTCCATGACGAGGTTTGCACAGTCATGCTACTAAATCTACCGATTCCGATCCAACAAGTTAACGGTAACCCAAGATGCAATGTAGAACAAGACAGAAACCATTCAAGAACCGACGTATCGCAACAAAAGAACCGAATCTACCACAAAGAAACAGATGTACAAAAGGATGGCAGGATCTCGACATACCATGACCAGATAACCCCAAGGGAGAGACCAAAGGCCATCGATGGACGAACCAAATGCTCGCCCTCTCCAAAGCGTCGCAGGCGATCCGATGAGACCCAAAGAAATCGGAGACCATACGAAAACGGGATACAGAGCAATACCATTATCTTCGCCATACCATGAACCCAGATCGGCGATTCAAGATCGAGGTCGGCAGATCGAAGGCAATGAACAAACCTGCAGCGTCGCGGGCTTCCTCCGCGACAGCGTTTCGACGGTGATATTTATAGAAGCCGAGACGAGCCGGACTCGGGCCAGATTCGCCCTTCTTTGGGCTCCGGCACTCGAAAGCCCAATAACATGATCCGAAACAGCAACAAGACGAGTATAAACGGATCGGATGTTTCGGTCGAACAACCGCCCGGATCCGAAACGACCAAGTGACTTCAAGTGGTTACCAGTCGTGCGTGACACGTCACACTGATGTGTACCGATCCATATTTATTGTTTCGCCCCGTTACTATTTATTTGGAGGAGCCGTACAAGGATAGTTCACTATCCATCTCACGGCCACCACACTTCCAATGCGACACGAGGAGCCAATTCTTAGAGCAGATATAGTGTAAAGACGGATTTAACCTGTAAAATTTAGAAGAAAATATAAGGAGGATAAATAATTTCCGAACAAGTTAAATTAGATAACACCATAAATACATATGCAATTTCTTTTTAGAAAAAGAAAGATTAAATGCATTTATAAATGTCACAAGGCTACCATGGTCATATGCACACATCCTAATGCAAAGGAGAAAAGATGTGAATACCAACCAAAAGAGTACTGTTGAGAATTAATAATAAACAGGAACTAGAAAAGTCGGACTTAATTTTTTTTTTTTTCTCTTTCTAGATTTACTAGAAAATATCTTTCACATCCTTCCCATCAAAAAATTCAGAGATGTATGAACTTGGATATTGAAGATTTTTTTTTTTCACATGTACATCTTTTTATACTTGAATTTGTTATCTCCATATATTTTTCACTTCCTTTCCCTTCAAAAAAATGGATGGATATTTATAGAATAGTCAAATCCTAAGTTTTAGGTTTTATTTCTTCGTAAAAAAAAAACTATACCAAAATTTCTTGTGAATACTACTCTCATGTATCAGAAATCTATAAGTCCTAAACATGTCAGTAAAAATGTCAAGATCAAAGAAAGAGATGAATTCCATGTAGCTACCAAAACGGTTCGGAGTTTAAACACTGTATTGCCTGTGGCCTCATACAGCTACTGCTGCTTAAACAAACAGTAGATGACCAGCATCAAATGACAGAGAGAAAGAGAGACAGAGAGAGATCAAGAGAGTCACACCTGATCTTTTCTCGCAGGGTTTGCTGAATCATGTGACATAACAAGAAGCAGGAGTAAATGAGACAGAGAGAGCAAGATGACAGGTAAATGAAAGCTGACTCTCCACATGTCATCTTATGTAAACACCCAGATGTTGGTGAGATACTGTTAGGGGAGGAAGAAAGGAGAAGACTTGGGAGAGGAGGGAGTCGGTGATGGCTAAGGCTGACATCAAGAAAGGCCCTTGGACTCCCGAAGAAGATATCATACTGGTCTCCTACATCCAAAAACATGGTCCTGGAAAGTGGAGATCAATACCTGCTAATACTGGTTTGAGTTTTTCTTCCATGGGTTGTTAGATTTCTGTGCTGTTCCTGTTTCCCTTGTTTGCTTTGCATGAGATTGTTGTCATCTTCAACCTCCAGGTTTGATGAGATGCAGCAAGAGCTGCAGATTAAGATGGACAAACTACCTCAGACCAGGAATCAAGCATGGCAACTTCACTCCACAAGAAGAAGAATTGATCATCCACCTCCAGTCAGTGCTAGGCAATAAGTAAATTGTTCTTCATGAACACTGTTGTTGGATTTGACTCGAACCCAAATTCTTTGCATGATACTGGCGAGCCATGTTTGTGTGCAGGTGGGCAGCCATAGCTTCGTACCTGCCACAGAGAACAGACAATGATGTCAAGAACCACTGGAACACCCACATGAAGAAGAAGATGAAGAGGTATCAAGCAGCAATTAGCAGCTACAGTGCTTCGTCCAGCGCAGGCAATGCGTGCCATGAGCTTGCATCGACATGCTTCAACACTGGAAGTGGAAATTCTAATGCCTCCTCCACCCATTCTACTCTCCCCATATCCAATCCAAGTACCTTAAAATATGCTTCAAGCACAGAGAACATCTCGAGGCTTTTAGAAGGGTGGGGGAGGCCATCTCAAGATCAAGATGTAAGATGTCAAAGCATCACTAGGTTTGCCAACAGCAGCACCATCTCCTCAACTCCTGTGTGTTTCATGGAGAATCAAAGTAAGGTTGATTTACCAGAGAGCTACCATCCAGCCTCCATTGAAGAACTCAAATCATTGCAATTTTTCGAGGGCTCGAGCAGAATTTATTGGGAGGAATCATCATCAGAACCCAACTTTGGTGGGTCTCAGTCTGTCCCAGGTGGTTCTGATGGGCAGAACAGATTGGATGATCAACACCCTCCTTTGACAATGCTGGAGAGTTGGCTTGCTGATGAGGATGTGTAGGACAGGCAGATTTCTCAGCCCTACCCACTGATCAATTGATCAGATGGAGTGTTATGTTGATTTACTACTACAATCATTTACATGAAAATATCCAAAGCTTTAAATCTGTTCTCAAATGTAAAAAGTAATTAAAAAAAAACTGTGTTTTCCATGTGATCTCAACTCACTCAAGAACAGGCATTTTCAACCAAGTGAATGAGCTCATATCATCACTGTTATTTGGTGTATGATGACCACTTACAATGAAGTCTCATAGTCACCCACATCTTATGAGTGTTTGAGCAAGATGATGAGCCTAAGGATTCATACAGACACATCTCTCTCTAGATCTTGCAGTGGTGTTGAGATCTTTGCATTGAGTCACCCATATTTTGTTTGAGCAACAAGTGAAACTAAATTTGGATGCGCACAGTAATTGTTCCCAGTCAATGAGCAAACTTAATTTGCTTGAGCCAAAACAATGAGAAAGAAAAGAAACTTGCCTTTCTTGAGAAGTTTAAGATGACAACTTTAAATCACAGCAAGGCAGACAAAGAACTCTGCATGTGAGGCCTTCTTCAAGTTCTTATCAGCAGAGTAGGAGGAGGCAGTCTCCCTGCAGCAATTCAGTTAAATTCTTGTTGCCTTGGCCAGAAAACAAAAATTAAAAAGCATCAATTATATATACTATTTTACAAGAACCCCAAAATTGTATTTGTAACTATGTCATGATTTAGGTGCCAGAAAACTACTCAGGTGATGAATGGAATAGGAACATGAGGTTGCAAATATGCCACAGTATCAACATCTGATAGAGCTCTTCAGGGACAAGCCTTAATTGCATGTTGAGTGCAGGATTGTATCAGTTGCCTTGGGTCACTGATAATAAATCAGAGGTCAGAACAGTAGCAAGGACAATCATGTTCTTAAACCTTCAATGAGACATGATTTTAATTTATGTTGATCACTCCCCCCTCAACAATGTAGGTGATAGATAGTTCGATCCGACAAGCGACAAACAACCACCTTTTTTTTCTGACATCAAACTACTTCTATTACAACTCAATTCCTATACCATTATACATTGTTATGGTGAATGTAATCAAGCAGTCAATTGGTTCCTCAAGAAAGCTAGGATTGACAAATTGTGATGTTTACTTGGGAGGATCTTTCTTCCCCCGGACTTGACTTTTTAACTCTCCAAAATGACTTGCAAAAGTCATTGGTATGTTCTAATTGCATCATAGATGTGTCATTGTTAATATGCAAGAATTATATGTTGTTGATTTCATTAGTTAGAGGTTGCATCCTTATGTCTTGATGTATATATAGTATTCATCCTCCAGACAGCTCCTATAACATGGTGATGTTTCTTGCTTGTCAAGGGATTGTGATATCATGCCTGTGTTGAATGATAGAAATTGACACCACAGAGGTCAACAAGGGACAGAACACTTTGAAACTAAAAGATAAATCTCAAAGGTAAATAATCAAAAATATATACCAGAATTTATATGGTTCAACATTCCTTATCTATCTATATTCACGAATAAATAAAATTCTTCACCACATGATATCAATTATAAGTATCATTGATTTTTTTTTTTTTTTTTTTGGTTCTTTCACCTTCTTTAGATCCATTAGGAAGAAACCCAAGAACATTCAAGGTATTTGCTCGCATTCTTTTCCCGTAAAATCTAAAGATATTTCCATACTATAATTTAATTACTCCAGGAATTCAAAAATATTTATGAATCCATTGGATGTATATTTGTCTGCCTAAGTCATAAGATCATTCACTTTGAAGTGATAATGGCAAGGTGGTTGATAGGGACGAATTTGGTGCTTGCCTAGTGGATGCGTCCCGTCTTCAAATGTGCTGAGCAAGCCTTTGCTGGTCCAGGCCCGTGTGCGCTAGGCCGCCCGCTTCGCAATCACTTCGGCACAGAGTGGAGCTCGTCCGGATGAGTGGCGATTCAGGACTCGGCGTGGGAGGTCTGATGCTAGAGTGGGGAAGCCCGGGTGAAGAAGGGGTCGCCCCGTTGGGGTCGGCCGCTGGTTCCTGCAAGGAGGTCGGGTCGGGTAGGTTCCCGACGTGACCCCTCCGACGATCAAGTTAGTTCGATAGTCGGTTTTGCGATCCCCCTGCTCCGTGGTGGTGTAGGAGTTTTTATAGTGGGTGTTGTGAACTGTTCGTACCTGATGACCTTACCGCATTTATAACTCACCATGCTGCCGCACCCTTTACCATGCCGCCGCACCTCTCGCCATGCCTGCCGTCCTGGTGGTGAGGCGTGCGCCTGCAGGTGGGGGGTTCTGACCTTACCTGTGTCAGGTCGGCTGTACGACAACTGGGGTCCTCCGTACAACCGGTCGGCCAGCTACGTCGGGTTGGCCACGTCGGCGGGCCGGATGTCCGAAGGTGTGATGACTTGGCAGCCAGGTCGGCATCTGTCATATCATTCTTCCCCCCCCCCCCCCCCGGTAGACCTTCTCGAGGCGCCTGATGAGGGTGTCGAAGATGAGGTCTTGCGCTTAACCGCTGGTTAGAGATTGCCCCAAACTAGTCCTGAGTGTGGACTTTTGGGGATTTCGAATGAGGTGACGGTAGATCCGATCGGGCGTGAGCTCGGGAATTTTGATACATCAAGAGTCGATCCGACCGAGGATGGGCTCGGGAATGTGGCGCAGCGGGAGTAAATCCGACCGAGCGTGAGCTCGGGAATGCGGCGCAGCGAGAGTAGATTCGATCGAGTGTGAGCTCGGGAGTAACGATAGTATCATGGGTCGATCCGACCGAGCGCGAGCCCGAGAATTGTAATATAGCAAGAGTAGATCCGACCGAGCATGAGCTCGGGAATGACGATAGTATCATGAGTCGATCCGACCGAGCATGAGCCCGGGAATTGTAGTGTAGCAAGAGTAGATCCGACCGAGTATGAGCTCGGGAATGTAGCGCAGCATGAGTGGATCCGACCGAGCGTGAGCTCGGGAATGTAGCGCAGCGAGAGTAGATCCGACCGAGTGTGAGCTCGGGAGTAACGATGGTATCATGGGTCGATCCGACCGAGCGTGAGCCCGGGAATTGTGATGTAGGTAGGGTCTTTGCCATGGATGAAGTCGGGCACAAATCCTGGGATTTGGCAGAGGAGGTGATTTTGGGCGCAAATCCAGAGATTTGGCCGAGAAGCTGATCTCGGGCACAAATCCGGAGATTTGGCCGAGGAAGTGCCCTCGGGCGCAAATTCGGAGATTTGGCCGAGAAGGTGACCTCGGGCGCAAATGCGGAGATTTGACCGAGAAGGTGACCTCGGGCGCAAATCCGAAGATTTGGCCGAGGAGGTGACCTCGGGCGCAAATCCGGAATTTTGGCCGAGAAGGTGATCTCGGGCGCAAATCCGAAGATTTGGCCGAGGAGGTGACCTCGGGCGCAAATCTGGAATTTTGGCCGAGAAGGTGATCTCGGGCGCAAATCCGAAGATTTGGCCTAGGAGGTGACCTCGGGCGCAAATCCGGAGGTTTGGCCGAGAAGGTGATCTCGGGCGCAAATTCGGAGATTTGGCCGAGGGGGTTAAGTTGGGCGGAAAACCGGATATACGCCTTTGCTACCATAATTTATATATATATATGTATATATATATATATATACATATATGCATTTTCCGTCCCCTGCTTAGGGTTTCGGCCGTAATTATGGCGCATTTAATGCGCTGAGTGCTTTTTGGGGTGGCGGCGCTTCCTCTTACCTCGGGAAGCTGAAACGACTCCCTTGGGTGCTATAAGTTAGCTGCGGGGTTGGGCAGAGACCTCACTTGTTCATTTTGCCTTCCTTCTGCCTCCGTCTCGGACCACCTTAGCCTCCCTTCGCCCTTTCAGCTCGGCAACCCCTTTCTAACAGGTCGCAATGACCTCGTCGGACTCCTCGACTAGCGTCAGGGTCGTTTCTCCCTCGGGGTCGGGGGAGTCGAGTCATAGTGGTCCCGGGGTTAGTTCCTCGGGAGCGTCTTCCAAGCCCCCGTCGCCTGTCGACGCGCGGGTTCAGAGGGACTTGGAGGTCATGATGTCAGATCATGACCTCGACTCGACGGTGACCGAGGGGTCACTTGCCGCGATCAGGGCACGGTACAGCATCCCGACTGAATACGGGTTGTATGTTCCGGAGCCGGGGCAACGTCCTTATAGCTTGGACGTCCCTGGCACGTGCATCTCGGTAGATGCCCTGGAAGCCGGCCTTCGGTTTCCTTTGCACCCTCTGATTGAGGAGTGCCTGAAGTGGTGGAGAATTTCTCATAGCCAGGTACCGCCCAACTCGTGGCGTTACTTAGTGGTTTTCTTAGGTGAGTGCCGAGGAGCGGGAATTATCCTGACTCGGGACTTGTTCATGGCGTGTTTTCGCCTGTGTAAGAGTCGGGGCGGTTACTACCTCACCGCCCGAGTTGGTTTTAGGGTTAGCGGGGCACCTTCCAGTAACAAAGGGTGGAAGTCCCGCTACCTTTATGTCAGTGGTCTGGGTTGGGGATTCGGGTTCAGCTGGTCGGCTCATTCGATTGGCAACGCCCCCCCTTATCTGTCCGAGGAGGAGACCGTCCTGGTCGGTCGACTGAAGGGGATCCTCTCCTCTTCTCGTGCGATCAAGGAGATGTCCGAGCTTTGGCTCGCTGAGGCGGGTTTGAGTCCGGCCTCTAAGGGTACTAGCATTTTGTTTTGTTCAAGCTTCACTAATCTTTTACTGACCTGTGAGTTGTGATGCAGACCGGATGGATCTCGGAGAGCTTCGTGGGATGCCGAGAGTGGCTGGCGGAAGGGCCCCTCCGAGCCGCCCCACTGCACGTGAGGCCGGTGCATCCCCGGCCAGGGAGGCCCCTAAGGCGCCGTCGAAAAGGCCAGCTCCCCCACCGACTGAACGGGCCGACATTACGGGGAAACCACCCAAGAAGACAAAGGTGCTATCGAGGAAGCACAAGTCCCAGGTCGGCGAAGGTGGGTCCCGATCCCGCTCCAAGGGTAAGGAGTCTGCCGCATCGCCTGAGAGGCCGGAGGCACCTGCCGAGTCTGAGGAAGGGGCTGCTTCTCCAGTTCATGAGCGCCCGAGGTCAATGAAAGACCTCTTTAGGACGAAGGTCTACAAGGGGGACCAGGGCTATTATGCCCTGCTGATGTCTGACCTGGGGCACCAAGACCCCGAGAAGGAGCTGCAGGCTCGGTGGGCGGGGCTGAAGAACTCGACGAAGGTGTGGCACACTTCGTCGGCCGCCGAGGAATACGAAAGGGGGATTCTCCATCCTCAATTGGCACGGGAGCTGTACACGCTTCCTTCGGAGGTTTTGATGGCCCGAGCCACCAAAGAGATTGTCCTGGTAAGTCTGCCGACTTGTGAGTTTGTCTCTCCGTTTTCCTCTCTCTCTTTTTTTTTTTTTTTTTTTAAAAAAAAGTCCTTCCGTGCAGAGCCAGCACCTTCAAATGGCACTGGTAGACCGGGTCCATGATGCTGGTCGACTGATCACCTTCATGGATCACCGGGTCAAATAGCAGCAAGAGGAGCTCGACGTCCTGAAGTCCAAGGGCGGGCCCGAGGCGGTTGCCGAGGCCGAGGAGCGGGCGTCCCGGCTGAAGGAGGAGCTTGAGAAAGTCAAGGCCGAGAAAGCGGAGGAGCTCCTCAGGCATGAGGCCTCGGAAAGAGAGCTGCGGGGCCATCTGGGTGATGCCCAGCATCTGCTGAAGGAAGCCCGTGCCAGGGCCAGGAGGATGGACGACGAGCTGCTGCAATCCATGAAGGATCTGGAGCATGCCCGAGCTGAGCTGCCAGTAACTGCCGTCGCGGAATACAAGGGGTCCCTCGGCTTCAAAGAGGGTTTAAAAAGGATGGGGCGGGTCACTTATGAGTATGGATATCGGGTGGCGCGGGCTCGCTTTCGTGCCCGCTACCCCGATGCCGACGTCGAAGAGGATTCGTTCACCATTTACCCCGAGGATGACTCAGTACCAATGGAGCGTCAGCAGGATTTTGACGACTCGGCGCCTCCTGAGTCTTGATTTTGTTCTCCACTTGGTTTTTATTTCTTCTGAAGCTTGTAACTCGGGTCAGGTAGCCCTCAGATCGGCCCTGACCTGTTTTGTACTCTTTTTCTTTTGAAGCTTGTAACTCGGGTCAGGTAGCCCTCAGATCGGCCCTGATCTGTTTTGTACTTGTCACAAGTTAATACAAGCCAAGATATTTTGGTGCCATCGTTGCATTTCAATTCAGTATGAGTTGTAATACATGGTCACACGTAAAACTTTCGCAAGTTTGTGTTGTGCCAGGTTCTCGGCAATACCCGACCCTCCATGGTCGCCAGTGTGTAAGTCCCCTCTCTGATAGTATCTACAACCCGGTAGGGACCCTCCCAGTTTGGGGCCAGCTTGCCACGGGACCGGGTCGGATCGCTGACCTCAGTTTTCCGGAGCACCAGGTCGCCCGGTCCGACGTGTCGTGGGCGTACTTGTCGATTGTAGATTTTCGCGACAGCTCTTCTGTAGGCCAATGCTCGGAGATGAGCATCGGCCCGTTTTTCCTCCAATAGGTCGAGGTTTCTACGGAGCTGCTGATCAGACTCCTCTTGATGTTGGGTTTGAATTCGAAGGGTCGGGAAAACCACCTCGGGAGGCAGCACGGCTTCAGTCCCGAAGGCCAGGCTGTAAGGTGATTCCCCCGTCGGGGTTTTTGGGGTCGTCCTTAACGCCCATAGGACACTCGGGAGCTCCTCCACCCAAGAGGTCGTGGCGTTGGAGACCCTCTTTTTCAATCCTTCGAGGATGGCTCGGTTTGTTACCTCGGCCAGGCCGTTAGCTTAGGGATGAGCAACCGAGCTGAACTTTAGTTGGATGCGATAGCTCTGGCAGAACACTTTGAACTTTGCGTTGTTGAACTGCGTGCCGTTGTCGGTGATGATCGCCCTTGGGAGGTCGAACCTGGTGATGATGCTCTTCCATACGAACCCTTCGACCTGTTTCTCGGTGATGGAGGCCAGCGGCTCGGCTTCGAGCCACTTGGTGAAATAGTCGACGCCGACTATGAGGAACCTTCTCTGTCCCGAGGCTGGGGGGAAGGGGCCGAGGAGGTCCATTCCCCATTGGGCGAAGGGCCAGGCGCAGTCGGCAGTCGAAAGCGGTACCATCGGTCTATGTTGGAATCGGTCGTGCTTTTGGCACGGCTCACAGTTCCGAACGTAAGCTTGGGCGTCCTTTCGTAGTGTGGGCCAATAGTAACCTTGCCTAAGGACCACGTGTGCCAAGGTGCGAGCGCCGACATAGTCTCCACATATTCCCTCGTGGATCTCGGCTAAGGTGGTCTGTGCCTCGGTCGGGTTCAAACGGCGAAGCAGGGGTCGGTTGAAGCCTCGCCAGTAGAGGCGGCCATTGATGATGCAGTACCATGATCCTGCCCTTCTGACTCTCCGGGCGGCCGCCTTGTCCTCAGGGAGGACTCCCGCTTGTTTGAAGCGGAGGATCTCGTTGGTCCAGCCTCCGTCTTCTTGACCGACAGCCATGATGGTCGGGCCAATGCATGGCCCGACGGTCCTTACCATTGCTCCGGTTGGTGTGTCAGTCACGCGGGAGGAAGCCAATCTGGCCAAGGCATCTGTCTGCGTGTTCTCGTGGCGGGGCACCTTGGTGATGGTACATCTTTGAAACCGCGCCGCCGCCAGCCGCACCTCGGCAAGGTATTTGATCATCGCTGCTTCCCGGGTCTCAAACGTGCCATTAACTTGGCCGCGGGACGAGTTGGGAGTCGGTGAACACCTCTATGTGTTCTGCCCCCAGATCGGCTGCGACCTTGAGGCCGAACAGGAGCGCTTCATATTCGGCTTCATTGTTTGTAGCTCTGAACCCCAGTCGCAAGGCATGTTCGTAAACGTGGCCGGAGGGGTCCTTAAGCACCAAGCCGACTCCTCCTCTTTCCGAGTTAGCTGACCCATCGATATGTAAGGTCCATCCAGGGGTCGGGTTTTGAAAAACTGGTGGCGGCGTGAGCTCCGATAGGAAATCCGCAAGCACTTGGCCTTTGATTGCCTTTCTTGGCTCATACTCGATATCGAATTCCCCTAATTCTACCGACCACTTCAGCATCCGACCTGCGACATCAAACTTGGAAAGGATCTGGCGCAGGGGTTGGTCGGTTATTACTTTGATGGGGTGTGTCTGGAAATATGGCCTTAGTTTTCTGGAGGCCAGAATCAGCGCCAAAGCTATCCTTTCTATAGGGGCATATCGAAGCTCGGGTCCTGCCAAAACGTGGCTAGTGTAGTAAATCGGCCTTTCTCCAGCTTTGTCAAGTGTTACCAGGACCGAGCTAACTGTCAGATCAGTCGTAGCGAGGTAGGTATAAGCCGAGGGGCTCACCAACTTTCACCGAAGCTAGCTGCGGCAGGTTCTCGATGTGACTCTTGAGTTGGTGGAAGGCCTCCTCGCATTCGGGGGTCCATTTGAAGTCCTTCGCTGACTTCAATGTGCGAAAAAAGGTTGAACTCTTGTCTCCGGTCCGGGAAATGAAGCGGCTTAGTGCCGCTATCCTTCCCGCAAGTCGTTGTACCTCCTTTATGGTCTTAGGGGACTGCATCTCCTGTATGGCTTTTATTTTGTCGGGGTTGGCATCGATTCCTCGTTGATGCACTATGAAGCCGAGGAACTTCCCGGCCGTGATGCCGAAAGTGCATTTCGCCGGGTTGAGGCGCATCTTGTATTTCCTCAGCGTGCGGAATGTTTCCTCTAGGTCGGAGAGATGGGTCTCGGCATGCTGGCTTTTGACTATCATGTCGTCGACATATATTTCCATGTTCCTCCCGACCTGGTCCTTGAACATTCTATTCACGAGGCGCTGGTAAGTTGCGCCGGCATTCTTCAATCCGAACGGCATCACCCTGTAGCAGTATGTCCCATTGTGCGTGATAAATACCGTGTTTCTTTTGTCTCTTGGGGCCATTTGGATCTGGTTGTATCCCGAGAAGGCATCCATGAAAGAGAGCAGCTGATGCCCGGACGTGGCGTCCACAAGTTGGTCGATGCGGGGAAGTGGGTAGCAGTCCTTCGGGCAAGCCCGATTGAGGTCAGTATAATCAACACACATCCGTCAATTTTCATTTGCCTTTTTGACGAGTACAACATTGGACAACCAGGTCGGGTAGGTTACCTCTTCGACAAGCTGTGCGTCCAACAGGTGAGTGACCTCGTCCTCTATGGCCTTCTGGCGATCCGGGGCAAATTTTCGCGGGCGCTGCTTCACCGGCCGGGCGTCGGGGGAGATGTTTAAGTAGTGTTGGGCAATCTCCGGGTCGACCCCTGGCATGTCGCTCGGGGTCCACGTGAAAACGTCGTCGTTCCTCCTCAGGAAGTCTATCAACTGAACCTGTTGATTCTCTGTAAGCTCCGACCCGACCTTCACCAGCTTGCCCATGCGGCTCTGGTCTAGTGGTAGCTCGAGAACTTTCTCCGCGGAGTGGGCGTCTCGGGTGCTTTCCTCTGGGTCTGGAGGCGTGGCGTCGATCGGTTCGGCTCTTGGTTTCTTGCACAGCGTTGTCGCCGTTAAGTAGCATTGCCTGGACTCCTTCGGGTCGCTTCTGACCTCGCCGACCCCAGTTCGAGTCGGAAACTTCAAGACCCGGTGGTACGTTGAGACGACCGCCCTGAGCCGATTTAGGGTCGGGCGCCCGATGATGGCGTTGTATGCGGATGGGAGCCTGACCACCATGAATGATACCATCAGCGTCTTTGACCTCGGCTCTCCCCCGAACGAGACAGGGATCGTAGTTGTTCCCATGGGGGAAATGGAATCCCAAGTGAACCCTGTCAAGGTAGATGTTAGGGGGGTGAGGTCTTGGTCGGTCAGTCCCAACCGTTGGAAGGCATCGAAATATAAAATATCGGCCGAACTTCCCGTGTCGATCATAACCCGCTTGACGTAGGCGTTAGCCATGCGGATTGAGATTACTAGCGCGTCATCGTGAGATGAATGCCCCGTCTTGCGACCTGAAAGTGACGTCGAGGTCTTCATGATGTAGCGGCCTCTTCCCGGCCTCGGATCGCGCGTATGCTTTTCGCGCCGATGAGCTGTTGCTGCCTGATGCTGGGCCGCCGAAGATGACGTCGATCTGTTTTTCGACCGGGCCCTGCGGTCGGGGAGACAGGTCTCGGGGTGGCCGACCGTCCGAGAGAGGGGGCTGCTCGCGGACGTATCGCCGCAGATGACCGCGCCGGATAAGGTCCTCAATCTGGTACTGAAGGTCGCGACATTCCTCGGTGTCGTGACCATACTCTCGATGGAACCGACGGTACCTCCTCTTGTCACGTCGCTCGGGATGTGACTTCATCGGGGTCGGTGCCTTCAAGAGTCCATTCTCTCGTATTTGGAAAAAGATCTTCGTTCAGGTTGAGTTGAGAGGAATCGGAGGGGGTCTGGCCGGCAGCAGGCCCGACCTGTCCTCCCTTTTCTTGGGAGGCGGGGCTGGATGCCCACGAGACTGTTCGCCCCGAGGGCGCTTCGTCTCGTCCCGCTTGCCGGCTATTAGGGCCTCGGCCGCCACATACTGGTGTGCCCGTTGCAGCATCTCGGGCAGAG
This sequence comes from Ensete ventricosum, assembly GCA_029747655.1. Taxonomy (NCBI): domain Eukaryota; kingdom Viridiplantae; phylum Streptophyta; class Magnoliopsida; order Zingiberales; family Musaceae; genus Ensete; species Ensete ventricosum. The sequence goes on along the minus strand of JAQQAF010000006.1, from coordinate 55,325,358 downwards.
TCGTCGGTGGTCGCTCGATCAGCGACCAAAAGAACCTTGACGGCTTCAGCCCCGTCAGAAATACTTGAATGGCCAGGGACGGATGGAGGTCCGGAATGCCCTGTACTTGTGATGTAAACCTTCTTACGAACTGGGAGAGGGGCTCGTCGCTCCCTTGGACCTCCATCTCGGGCTCGTCTGATGCTGGAGTGGGGAAGCCCGGGTGAAGAAGGGGTCGCCCCGTTGGGGTCGGCCGCTGGTTCTTGCAAGGAGGTCGAGTCAGGTAGGTTCCCGACGTGACCCCTCCGACGATCAAGTTAGTTCGGTAGTCGGTTTTGCGATCCCCCTGCTCCGTGGTGGTGCAGGAGTTTTTATAGTGGGTGCTGTGAACTGTTCGTACCTGATGACCTTACCGCATTTATGACTCACCATGCTGCCGCACCCTTTACCATGCCGTCGCACCTCTCGCCATGCCTGCCGTCCTGGTGGCGAGGCGTGCGCCTGCAGGTGGGGGGTGCCGACCTTACCTGTGTTAGGTCGGCTGTACGACAACTGGGGTCCTCCATACAACCGGTCGGCCAGCTACGCCGGGTTGGCCACGTCGACAGGCCGAATGTCCGAATGTGTGATGACTTGACAGTCAGGTCGGCATCTGTCATATCAGTGGTGTTTGGTTTTATGATCAATGAGACACTGCTCATTTGCCTGTGCATGGAAAGCACTTGTGATCTTTCAAGGCCTCAAATCTATCATCAGCCAAAAAAGGTCAAATTGGAAGCACTCACGTCTACCTTCAACCGTTGGATGTTTTGTTCCCTCCGACTTAGGCGGGTTGACTCGGACAGTCGTCACGAGTCCCACCGCCAGTATCTACATCGAGAGCAAACCGACTCACAAAAACCCAATCCATTGATGATGAGTCGACTCGGCCCAAATGCAATGAACGCACTACGGGACGCGGTGCTCCTCACAGTGGCCATCATCTTTCGTTTTCGGGTTCAATGGATCCGTCACGTGAGCCGAGGGGTTGTAATTAAGGGGAGATGCACCCATTCCGATCATAACACCCCTTTTTAGAGAAGAGACTACCTCTAATTATGAGCTCTAAAGGAAAAAAAAAAAAAAAAAAAACCTAATAATGGTCATCAATCGCCTTGTTGTCTACATGCCTCTCCTTTGCTTGCTGCTCTTTGAGTTCCCACATAAAAAGTAATTATATGATAATTAGTTGGCCAGTGAGGATTCAATATAACTATGTAAAAAATAATCCACCTTAAGCCTCTTCGGACAGTGAGGAGCACATTTATTTCATGCGTGGTCGCCTTCCCCTATATATCCTACCCGATCCGCGTCCATAAAATATATAGGAATCTACTACAGTTACACCGAGAGAGAGGAAGAGAGGCTTACTTGTTGGGTGTCAACCGGCGATGGCGATGAAGAGAGACGCGGAGGCCGAGCTCAACCTGCCGCCGGGGTTCAGGTTCCACCCCTCCGACGAGGAGCTCGTCGTGCACTACCTGTGCCGGAAGATAGCCTGTCAACGCCTGCCCGCGCCTATCATCGCCGAGATAGATCTGTACAAGTACAATCCTTGGGAATTACCAGGTACGAAACAATAGATGAATCAAAAAGTTTTCACCTTCTTTGATCGGGTATAACACAGGCAGCAACGTACGTGCAGCTAAGGCATTGTTTGGAAAGAAAGAATGGTACTTCTTCACACCTCGGGACCGGAAGTACCCGAACGGGACTAGGCCGAACCGGGCTGCCGGCAAGGGATACTGGAAGGCGACCGGTGCTGATAAGCCGATCTCCTCGCCCAAGGGGAGCAAGACAACTCTTGCGATCAAGAAGGCCTTGGTCTTTTACTCCGGGAAAGCGCCCAGGGGAGTGAAGACCGATTGGATTATGCATGAATACAGAGTGGCCGATACAGACCGCCGTGCCAACAAGGGAAGCCTGAGGGTATGCAATCAACGATACCATCTTATATGATCTGCTAAAATGACCATTAGAGATAATGAAAAGCAGCACTCTTTGGACTGGTTGCAGTTGGACGACTGGGTTCTTTGCCGGCTGTACTACAAGAAGAATACCTGGGAGAAGATGCTGCAGCAGCAAAAGGAGACGTCCTTTGGAGAGCTCATGGATTCATCGGACGAGGTAGGGTCGGCAGAAAGCTTCAGAACACCGGATTCTGAGATTGAAAACGAGGTTGTGTTGCAGCACTTCAATGATCTAGGCAGGCCATCACAAGCTTCTGCTGGAGTGCAAGCATGGAGCGCCAGGCAAACAATTGGACTCCAGATGGTGGAAAAAGGTCAGAAAGAAGAAAACGAATGGTTCATGGACTTGAATCTGGATGAGTTGCAGAGCACTTACATGAGCTTGGGATCAACACCTGCCATGGATGCAACAAACCAAGATTATTACTTCCAATACTTAGCACCGCCCATGCCGACGCCAAACCAGACCAGCATGCTACCTTTCTGAATCAAGTTGAAGATGTAAATAAGAGTAGATGCAAACATCTAAAGAACAGGATTTTTCATGCATTATATGCAAACACTTTTTTGAAAAAAACTAGTTTCCTTTTCTGATAATTATCTTCAACTTCTTTTGAATTTGGATAGAGAACATTCAGTATTCCATTTCTACCACTGTTTCAGCATTCATTTTGAGCATCAAATCCAACAAAACAGATAACATATAAATAATAGGGTAACAAATTTTGCCTTGACAAAGCTGCTTTATAGATATTACAGTCACCCAAACATCTCTCAACAACATTAATTCCTTTTTAACAAAGAAAACCTCTATTTCTGCTGTGCTTAGCCAATATGAACAAAGTAATCTCTAGTAATTATGATAACCATTTCATGATGTTACTCTATACTGACACATTGGCAAGACTGCAACTCCACTTGAAAATATCTGAACTTTAAACCAAATAGACTGGACTAAGAACAATATCAGAGATCATTTACTGGGTGGAACAAAAAGGTTTTGTTCATGGCTTAATCCCTGTGAATTCATCTCCAAATGCTGGAAGGAGAGTTTTAAAATAAATCAAAGAGGTTAACAGTGGATGATCATGTCAAGGTCCTCCTGCAGCTTCTGACCTAATAGAGTTTATGAAAGCTCAGCATGGTCCAGACAAGCATCCAATTGATTACCACCTCCACTGACATTGTCCTAAGCAAGCAAAATTGCAGAAAAGAATGCACTTGCAGAGACCAAAAACACAACAGATTAACATATGCACACACTAATAACTAGCACAGTATTAACATCTTAAGTAAAAACGACCTTGTAAGTAGAGAAAAAAAATGAAACGCACCAATCTATAGGAGTTCCTGAAAGATGAATGGTTGTAGCCTGAGAAGCCTTCTTGTGTGAGAGGTAGTAGTTGGATAACTTCAATATAGATAGCTGTTCAGCCATGATAGAGGGATCAAACCTGCTCCCTAGAGTGCACCACAGTGATTCATTATCAATATTCCAGAGAAGAAACTTGTCTGTTCTCCATTTCTACCCCCATCAGACAGACAGCCCAGAAACAGTGCTCGGTTCATCTCCTCAGCCAAAAGAATGCTTATTTGCATGTCATCACTATTTTTAGAAGCATTTTTATTCTTCCTATGCAATAACATCAAAGCGAGACAGATGCTACTATGGTATCTTGTTCCGCGGCCTGGACACTATCATGCTCATTCCACCTGCAAACTTAGTCCCTGGGTAGCGTCCCGTTTACTTCATCTACCCAACAACTAAAAACCCCTTTTTGGCTCCTTATCAGAGAGAGTATAAAGTGTCACTTGTCATGCAAAAAGAGAGACTTCTCTGTAACATGTCATCAAACACGTTGTTCGCATGACGAAAAATGATGTTCTTACACCAGAGAGAGCGCACCAAGAAGGCCATAAACTCTCCGCCGCAGAACCAACCCATTCATTCGCGCACACAGGAGGCTTCTTCGGGTTGCTAACGCCTGCATCAGTATCAGAGACGACACCAACTGGCATAAGCGCTTCGTCTCAACATCCCTCTGCAAGGCACGTCTTAAGAACTGCGCACAAGGCTGACGCCCCGCCGCTACCATCGGATGCTGATCATCTTCTTCGCACGCACGATGATCGATAGAAGGATGGTGTTTGATAGAGTAATAAATATTGGACCCATCCACGTGTGTCCGAGGATCATGGTAGTTAGACTAGTCAGGTCGGCCTGAGGACCATGTCGACGCCTTGGGATCGTCGGGCCACATCGGTAACCACCTCTAATAGCTCATGATGTAGCATCGTCGACCCGGTACGAGCCACGCTGCTAGCCGACGGTCCCATTGAGCAAGGTCTTCGAAACCGACGAAGGTAGCGACTGACACAGAATCGTACCTATAGATCAACCGAACACGTCGCTCTCATCAATGCTCTCGATACGATTTCTCTTCATCCTTCATATATAAAATACTTCCAATGTAACTAACAGCAAGATGACGCGAACCATCCGAGGGCCCAAAAACTCCATCGACAGGTCACCCAACTTGGGACTACATCGATCGATACCGCTCCTAACCCGTCCAAACCACGTCAATCCAACACGCATCGGACGACCTCTTGCACGTGAGCTGAGCCGTGCTGACTCTCCATTCATCCACGATACAAAATTCAGAAACAGTGTTGATACGGTAGGCATGCACGATGAGAGAAGGAGCGGAGAAACAAGGTAGGGTAGGAGAAGGGTGTGGAAGGATCCGCCGACCGAACGCGAGCTTTGCCGTTTGCTTCGAGTGAGAGAGTGAAACGTGATGAGATGGAACTTTCGAACACGGAGCGAGCTAGCGATAGTACGGTGGACTACTTTTTGAAACATACAGGAGTTGGATGCTTTTTGTATTTTTGAAAATTGAAATGATGAAAAAAAGACTAATCTATATTTTGGAAATGCCACTATCGAATTAGCTTCCTACAAGTCTTCCATACACTACGAAAGTTGACTTCAGGAAACTTACAGAAAGAAGAATTAGAGAGTGGCTCATTCACAGTGACAATTCTTAATTACATTCTAGTTGTTATGTTGTCACCATCCAAGCAATGGGTCCGGTAATGTTACAATTTATAGCATAACAAAAAGTACCTTGACAGGGTCCGCAACAAAAGATGAATTTTTAGCCATGTGAAAACTCAGTAGGAACAAACAAAATTGTACTTCTAATTAACGTACTAAAGACAATCAAAAAAGTGATTTTTTTTTTTTTTTTGGAAATTGAGAAGTCTGGCATAATATATCTACTCTGGAAGAACAGCCATACGAGATCATAAATTAATTGTGGGCCTCCCATCTCATGATTGTTGAGCTTTTCTGTTTTAATGAGGTCATTGCTACTCAATACCGCTTCCCTTTTGGTTCATTTTTAGAAAGCATCATTCCTGAAAGCTTGTTAACCTCATATAGAAGACCAGCCGAGAACAAGATGCTGCAAAAACAGGGAATCAGAAATGATTAAAGGCCAACACTTTTGGACCATGCAATGGTAGCTAAATAGAAATAATATGTAGAATGCAAAATAAACACAATCTAATAAAACATAAAATCAAAAGTATAAAATTTCTACATTTTCCAGCAATTAGAACCAGGAACTGCAACTTTCTGTAGTATTTAAAAGTCAGGATATTGTTGGCAGCAGAATCATGTTAATAACATTAAACCACTATGTTTTTTCTCATGAAGTAGAAGGCAGAGATTATTCCATATCCAGGAGATCATTTAGGTTATAATTAAATTGGATAAACATCCTTCCATCTACAGAGAACTTGTAAAATTAACTCATGGTGCAAGAGTTCTTTAATTTTGACAAAGTTGGATCAATTCTTGAACTTAGGCCTTGCGTCCATCTTCGCACTTAATGAGTTTTTGGCAGGGTTAACTGTATGATCACCGGCATACATTGTATAAGCCAATTTTTTGCTCCATTGCATCGTAAGAGCACTAGTCATGAAAATAGCCTCCCTGGAAGCAGGGTAGAACCTGCATAAATTTGAACCTCCCAAACCCCACATTGGTAACAGGCTCAAGCAGTTTAAATATACTGATCATATTTGCATGGTATCAACCATCCTACTAAAACACTATCATACAGACTTCAAATAGCCAAATTAAACACATATCTATTTGACGGGAAAACCATCGAGCAACAATATGCAATCAGGATCAAAATATAACTGGTTTACTTATCCATAGCAGTTTATGGTCATGCAGAGAATTAGACAAGAGTGATGCATTTTCACATAGACGAACAAAACATTGTTTAGTTAAATACCATGTAGTTATACAAACACGGTGAACTGTGGCAGCAGCAATAAGAGCAACAATTTCAGCCAATACAACTGCAAGAAATATAAAGAAGTTAACAAAACAACTTAAGCATCAGATGATGTCAAGCAAAATTAGTTTAAACATTATTGAGCTCACCGGCACCCCATCCTGTCCTTGTGCCACTTGATTCTTGGTAGTTGCCAATGAACTGCAGAATATATTAAAATTAACACAAATGAGAAAATGTCCGAACAATATTCTTCCGCTAACCTAATGGCACCGCAGCTATTCATCCTAGGTCACATGACATCAACCAAATGGAGATTTACCAAAAAAAGTGGACTTGCAATGTTGCATAATGGTAATCTGAAATTTCTATATCAAAAGATGGTTTGTCAAGAGGCATTTGCATAAGATATTGTGCTAACCTGGTTCTACAACTTTGGATATTCATCCTAAAGCACAGGAATCCACCAATAAGATAAAGATTAACTAACAAAATGGTTTTTGAAAGTGTATTAACCAGTAAACTAGGGATACATGTTACAAGCGTCCAAATCAGGAAGGCAACAAATGGAGAATACAGTAGATTGATTATCTTATGAAATCAACTTGTCATCCACCTCCTTTGCCTTGTTTAAAATTAATATCCAATTTGAAGTAGGAAGTATATGAAAGATTTTTACTTAAAACTACATTATTCAGCTTCTGCAAGACAAATTCCTGCACCAACCCTAATTTATTGGCTAATATCAATCCCATAACATTCCTTTCTACAATGGATAGAGTATAATCACGATGCAAAAATTCCAAGGTTAACCACAGACTCAAAAATTAAAAACTAAAATTAGTAAGGCTCATTCTTTAAAGCGAACAATATACTGCTCCTAAAAAAAGAGTTGAAATAGCATTTCTGCCTATTATCCTGTCGCATCAATTACCCTCACCAATTCCTCAACCAAGTATTTGGAGCGATAAGTTTTGTTATGGTGATAGACAAACCTTAACTATATCAAACCAGATAAGTATAGAAGGGATACAATCAATTTTTATCTTAAATTGCACACCGCAACTTTGAATATTTAAACAAGTGAATTAACATGCATGAACTTCTTCCACAGTTTTGCAGTAAATAAAAAAAGACAAAAGAAAATTACATGAAAACTCACCGTGATCAACAAAAGAAACAAAAGAGAACTGATGAAACCACCAAAGATTGTCAACAACTCAGAAGACGCCAATTTTTCTCTATACATTTCAAGAAGTGAGAGAATGATAGCAAATGAAAGTAGCGAGTAAAGCATGGATCTCCCAGGACCAGCCATGCAGTCTATCCTACATAAAACAAATTAGAAGAGCATCAATGAGAGTAAAACCATATAATAACAAAACAATAACACAAAACTCAAGTACAAACAAATACATGGCAATAACTTGTCAAAGAAAAGGAATTAAAAGAAAAGATATGTATCTGAAAACCATGATCTTGCAGTCCTCATTTAAGTTAACTATCCTTTTTCAAGAAGGTTTGATATCTAAATTACTGGTACAATCATGTTCTTACAAGCAAATCCATCAATTCTCATTTGACAATCTCATGGGGCCGGGCAGGTGCCGTCATCGTGGGTGCTTTATTCTCCATTTGAGCAAGGGTTCACCGAGATGCATAGCTGGTTCGAACAAACTATTAAATCATCCGAGAGTCTCAATTCCATCAGTTAAAACATCTCAAGCTGTTTGTCAGCGAGACTGGGTAAGGAAGGTCGCTAGACTGGCTAAGTTAGTAATGGTTTTGAGTGGAATCAGACCAGCAGCAAATAGGGCAACGGGTCCATTCCGGTTTTCAAAAGCCTAGGGGTTTTGATTCTGGCAAAGCAAAGAAGGCCGCCGTACTATAATCGCAGCATTCCTCAGCCGTCAGATACTAAAAAAAGCACAACAGATAGAACAGCTCCAAAAATTGGTCTGTTAAACAGGAAAAATGGGAGCAAACAAGGATTCCACAGAGGCATAGAGAATTCCTATCTGCAAGAAAATGACATATCGACGAATTCATCCTATAACAAGACCGAAAGATAACGAGATCCATGTACAAGATGCAACATCGATAAACGATCGAAAAGAAGAAATTTAGGTACAAGACTTCCTGCAAAGAATCCAGCCCAGAACAAAAGATTAGGTGAAGCAGAAAAAAGGGGGAAATAGACACACAAAAGGTAGAAGAGATCCAGATCGGATCCGCTGATGCAGTATGAACGCAAGCAAAGAAGAGACGGATACAGATGAAAGTCAATAATGACAGGGAAAAGAATGGTACCACCGCAGATCGGAGCCGCGCCCTGTCGCCGGAGAATACCAAGAGACGGAGACGAAGACCAGTGGCGTTAGGGCTTCACCGAGGAGACCAACCCGATCGGGGTCTTAACAGCGCGCGCATCCGGTCACGACTCCCTAAACGACCTAAGTAACGGGAGGTGGTGCGAGTGACTAGACTTAAGTGGCCGGTCGGCGCTAATTGGAATTTGGTTTAATTGTGACTCGATTTGGATTCTGTTAGCTGCGGATTAAACGGCAAAATTGTTTAGGACCTCACTGGAATTGGGTTTAATTATGGCTCTTTGTGTTCGGTCGGCGAAATTGGTTTAGGCCAACATAGCGGCAAAATTGTTGAAATGGTTGTTACTATTAAAAGCGTTCATGCAAATAATATATTTTTTATGGTAATATTCCTGCAATTGGATACTCGGAATGGGTAAAGCGTGCAATTGTATAATCTTCCATATCTACTAAATTAAGAAATTTTAAAATATTTTACCTAAAAATATTATGATTTTACTTTTTTCCAAAAATATTATGATGACACAAAGCTGGATGTATATTTAAGATGATGTTTAGGTTAGTTTGCTACCTAGTTTTGTAATTGTGTCATAGATAATTGTATGACTTTTGATTATGATATATCGTTTGTTATATGATTGTTAATAGCTTGTAAAACATATCTTTATATTTTATATTATATATTAAATGTTTGTTTTTGAAATCTTGAATATAATGTTATTTATAACTCATCTTCTCTTTTGCATTTCTTAGGATATACTAAGAGTTTACGGTGAGGTTGACCCTTTGTGATGAATGCATGACCTAAACATAACCAAATAAGTTTGTAATAGATATTATTAGAGTGAGATATGCACATTTAGAAATATTTTACATGTAAAACATGAGAGATCCGTTAAGGGCAACTAGCAAACACAAGAGCATAGAGATATATAAAAACAAGTCACATAGAAATGCTAAAAATTTGAGTTTGATATTAAAAAAAATAACCAATATTTTACACGAGATGTATTAGGAGAATAATTGAGTTTAGAATAATATATAGTATATAAAAGTTATGATGACTGAGTTTGATTTATAATTGACGTTGACAACTTAATTTGATGACATTGAATACAAGCATAGGCACTTGACAAAGAACGAGACTATGGGTTGCTGGATGATGAACGAAAAAGATTTTGCAATGAACTATCAACTTCAAAATTTTGATACTCAATGACTTATACGAGGACTATGAACTATTCATGATTACCTCAAGATAATTAAAATATGATGTCATAAAATATAAAAGTTTTCGATACATTCATAAGATGCTAAATAGTGCAGGCGAGGACTTCATATGAGGTCCAACCTTTATATTTTTAAAAAATTCACTTGTGCATATATACGTCATATTAATTAATATCGTATACACTGGAGTCCCTACCCATCGACCTTTTGCCTCCCCTACGTCTTCAAAATCGAATATGATCTAATTTGCCAAACCTTTTCCATATCTTTGTGCGGGCACAAAGTTGCAAAGCCTTTCACTGTCCTCCAATAACGTTGGTGGAGAACAAGCATCTCGTCTCATTCCCATCTCTTCACAGCTTTCGTCCCTACAGCATCAGCATCAGCATCGGCATCGGCATCGGCATCGGCATCGGCGGCATTACGGGCTAAGCTTGAAGCCTCGACACGCCATTGGATGCTGTGTTTTCTCACCCATTCACTCCAACCCTATCTACCGAACGAGCACAGCGTTCCTCGATAACCGCCTCATACCTTGAACGGTAGCTATCAGATACGTCGATCCGACGGTTCCAATTCTTATCACCATCGTCTCTTCACCCTCTCGATCGACGCCGGCCTCTTCTTCCCTTTCCCACCTTCCCTCCTCCTCTCCTCTCTCTCTCATCCTCGCCCCGACGAAGCAGGAATCGCCGCTCGCTCTCCGCCCCTATTAATAATGCCACGATCGGAGTCCCGGGATGACGGGAGGAGCTCCACCATCCCCCAACAATCCTAGAGTCCAGAAACCCTAGATCTCACCCTTACCCTCTTATTCCTCGCGATTGGAAGCGGAGGCTGCGCCATGAATGTCATCGGAAGCCGCAGCTCCGTGACGGGGTGGCTCCTCGGCGGCTTGCTCCTCGCCCTCTCCCTCCTCTCGGTCCGCCTCGGCCGTCTCCCGCCGCCGCTCTCGTGGATCCGGCGGAGGAGGAAGAAGCCGGTCCGGGTTTACATGGACGGGTGCTTCGACATGATGCACTATGGCCACTGCAATGCCCTGCGCCAGGCCCGGGCGCTCGGCGATCAGCTTGTGGTCGGGGTTGTCAGCGACGACGAGATCACGGCTAACAAAGGGCCCCCCGTCACTCCTCTCCACGAGAGGTATGTCGGTATTGTGTGGATTTCTCGAGCGTTGAGCTTGTGGTTTCCAGTGAATAGAACTTTAGTAGACATTACCTTTTCTTATCCTTCTAATAATGTTTCCAATTTTGATTAGGTTGTGGCTAATTACTTCTTTTTCACTACATCTTCTATTGGTCAATTAATTGCCACATATTTTCTTATTTTATGGCGTTATTCATATTTAGGACAACAAGCAGCTTGAGCTTGTTGAGTTCTTTGGTTACTGGTTATCGCAATTCAGATAACCATTTGATTTTTTGAAAAATTAAATTGATAGAATTTGTGATACTATGCTATAAATCTAATAATGTTTCCAATTTTGATTAGGTTGTGGCTAATTACTTCTTTTTCACTATATCTTCTCTTGGTCAATTAATTGCCACACTTTATTTTCTTATTTTATGGCGTTATTCATATTTAGGACAGCAAGCAACTTGAGCTTGTTGAGTTCTTTGGTTACTGCAATTCGGATAACCATTTGATTTTTTGAAAAATTAAATTGATAGAATTTGTGATACTATGCTATAAACCTTCAGCATTTTTATATATTTTTCTTTAGTGGTTAAGGTGCAACTGTACAATACATGACTATCCTTTTTGAACCCTTCTTGTCACTTATAATATTTGTTTCAGTACAAATTTAGTAACGTTGTAAATGTTCTTCACTGCTACATTTTTTCCTTTCAATAAGTGATGGTATACCTGAACTCCCAGTTCTAGTAATGCTGTGATTTTTCATTTTCATTAGTAGTTCTTCAGTTTTTATTTCTTGAACTGATGTCTAATTTTATATATTCTTGAATCCATTTCACTATTTGCTTGTCCTCGTCAATATGCAAGATCTGTTATCATTAATGTGCCAGTCCAGAATCCTTATTACAGTGTCTTCTCAAATTTCTAAGGTCATCTTTGAGGAACAATATTGGCTGCTCCTGTCATTGGCTGTTCTTTTTGGTATCACAGACTTCTCATATTCGTTTCTGTTGGTCATAGTTTTAATTCTTCCATCACTCAGCCCTTTCAAGATTGTTCTGCACCTTTCCTTATCTAACGTTTTACTTAATCTAAATTTGTTATGAATCTGACACTTGATCACATTATAGGGGTTCTCATTGGTGTCTCCCCCCCCACCACCCTATTTGCCAAACATACTAGGAAAGACTTTTTTTTCCAGAGTATGGATCCTATATAGTTGTCAATTTGAGTTGCAAATATATAAATGATACAAAATTTGGCTTTTGTATTTTATGAAGTAACATTATCATGAAATAAAGACAATTTTGTTTACATTGTTTTGCCTTGTACTATTGAAATTCCCTATTAGTAGTGATTTGTACATTATTGATTATTCTGTATGTAATTATTTTATTTTTCCTCTTTTTGGTAGGATGATAATGGTAGGTGCAGTGAAGTGGGTTGACGAGGTCATTCCAAATGCTCCTTATGCTATCACTGAAGAATTTATGAATAAGCTCTTCACTGAATACAACATAGATTATATCATCCATGGGGATGACCCTTGTCTACTGCCAGATGGTACTGATGCATATGCCTTGGCCAAAAAGGCTGGTCGCTATAAGCAAATCAAGAGAACTGAAGGAGTGTCAAGCACTGACATTGTTGGTACTCATCCTGCTTTTGCTTTTATGTCTCAGACCAAGACCTTTTTGTATGTGTGCAATCACATCAGATCTGAAAGTGCAATTTATTTAGAAATTGGGCTGTTCCAGTGATGACATTAACATCAGGGTTAAGATGTTGGATTGCTTTATCACCTTTTGCAATTTTATGGAGTAAAATCTTGATTACTCATAATTTACTATGCTGTGGATTTGATCGGTTCCTTTAAGCCAAACATTGGCAGTTCATTAAGTTAAGTAGCTTAACCCTGATGATAGTATTTTTAATTCTGGACCAGCGGGGATTATCATGTTATCGTTCTGCTTCACTTTTATTATTTTTCTACATTATTAGCAATCGTATAACTAATTCACTTGTTGCTGATCGGATATCTTTGTCATAGTGATTCCCTTATGGGAATATAATCCATGCGGAAGATCTCCATCTTGGAAGCTCTTGTAAATACAGATAAATCTTAATCTTCTCCTGCTACAAGTGCATGTAGAAGCATCACCTGGGAGGATTAATGTTTTATGTAGTATATTTTGCTTGCACTGACACTATTTTTTTCTTGACCTTGGAAGTTAAATGGTGTAGAAAGTGGTTTGAGTATGCTTTGAGTTGATTTCAAATCTTGGAATTATCTGTAACACAGCTTATTCTGCTAATGTCATGTTGGTTATTTGGCAAAAAAATACTTTCTTTCGTTTACTTCAAAGTTTATTTAACTGGTCACTTTACACAGTGAGGTAACTCCTGCAAGTGACATAAACAGGTCGCATGCTTCTTTGTGTAAGAGAGAGATCATTTGGTGGTAGTCATAACCATTCTTCTTTGCAAAGGCAGTTTAGCCATGGGCACAACCAGAAGGTTGATGATGTGGGGTCAGGCTCTGGAACTCGGGTATCTCATTTCTTGCCTACATCTCGGCGAATAGTGCAATTTTCAAATGGCAAGGTATATACATTGAAGCCTTTTCCAAATGTTTTATTTAATTTTATTAGAGTGCTAACCATTTGCTGCTATTATTTTCTTAGTTAATTCTTGCATCCTAGAAATTTCATTTTCTTGATATGCATTTTGATGAAGGTGATAAATAAAACCTGAATGTTTCTTTTTTACTTGGCTGTAATTTGGGAGGACTTTTTGCATACTAAAATTAGGTTACATCATACAATTTAACATGATATCTTTAATGTAATAATTCATATGGCAAGGACATCTTTGCCCATGGTTGTTCAATGACATTTTGCCTACTTATTGGAAGTCCAGATGCTTTTTTTCCCAATTTGGGATGTTATAATATTTTATTGTTATATATTAATTTTTATTCACAGTTTAATCCCTTAATCAATGTGTATGTTTGCATTTTTTTCTTTATAGACTTAAGCATGAAATCAACTATCAATTAGTATATATATATGTGTGTGTGTGTGTGTGTCAAGGTCTGCAATACCGATGGATACCGCTTGTATCAGGCGACACATACCGGTCCGGTTGCTGACCGGAACGCAAACCTCTCGCTACCGGGCAATATCATCAATTGGTGTTGTTTCCACCCCGTTACCAACCGAAATCGGCCGGTAATGGTCAATTTCGACCGTCACAGATGTTGTCGGGTGGTAACAGTTGATTTCGATCGTCGGCGGCCGATTTCGGGTGGTATCAACTGAGGGAGAAAGAAGAAGAGGGAGAACCTGGAGTCCGGCGTAGCTCTCCCGATCCCTTCGCCCACGCGATCTATTGCCCGTGAGCGATTTCTTCTCCCTGCGTGAGGAGAAGGAACGAAGCGACGTCGTCCTTTTTTTATCTTTTAACTTTGTTATATATATATATATATATGTATGTATGTATTGAGCAGTATACTCGATTCCAGCGTACTGTACCAAACCGAGCTGAGCTTTATACGCCAGTATGATACGGTTCGGCGAACCTTGGTTTATATATGTATGTATGTATGTATATATATATATATATGAATACACATGTATATGTATATATATACATATACATGTGTATGTATGTATACATATACTTGTGTATATATATGTATACATGTGTATATATGTATATGTATATATATATATATATATATATATATATATATATATATATATATCTATATATACATATGTACACACACACACATATATATATGTATGTATTGAGCGGTATGTTCGGTTCCAGCGTACCATACCAGACCGAGCTGAGCTTGGTACTCCAATATGGTACGGTTTGGCGAACCTTGGTTTATATATATATATGTATATATATATATATACATATGTATACAACTATACATACATATATATATATACATATGTATACAACTATACATACATATATATATATATACATATATATATGTATGTATATGTATGTATATAAATATAGATATATATATATGTGTATATATATATATGTATATATATATATGTATATATACATATATTTGTGTATATATATTTGTATATATGTATACATGTGTATATATATGTATATATGTATGTATATATACATAAATACATACATACACACACACACACACACATATATCTCAATTAGTATGATGCTACCTATTGGTACTTACATATGAACCTGTTTGGTACTTCTATTATTATTCTTGTCATATCTCACTGTATTGATTGATATTTACATCTATGATTCAGTACCAGTCAATAATTTTCATTTTTTTTCTAATGATGTCAGACACTACAAGTCGGTATATCGTCCATTATACCGATACCATACTGGTTTGGTAGATTATTAAAATTGCAAACTGTGATTGAAATCCTTGGAATTGAAGTTGGCAGTCCAGCCAAATTGTTGATCCTAATGAATTCTAACAACTCATCTGCTGAATGTTTGGAAATATCTCTATTGCCATGTTCAAAATCATATCCTTCTGGTCTGTTCTTAAGTTCATCAAATTGTATTTCTTCCATATAATCATCTTGAAGCCTGAGTAACTATACCTATGTTATTTTATTGAATTGGTTTTATCCCATTGATTGTTTATATGCTCAATGCATGCTACTGAGTTATTAGTTATTATGCTCTTGTTTGTTTTTCTTCTTTAAACATGGTTTTCATCTGCATTTCATGTTTGCCATTTCTCATTCAGGGTCCAGGTCCTGATGCTCACATAGTTTATATAGATGGTGCATTTGATTTGTTTCATGCGGGACATGTGGAGGTATTCTTGGCTTCGCTTGCTTCTTATTCTGTCAGAAGAATCACATTTCTGTTGTATCACAAACCAAATCTTATTGCAAATACAAATTCTTATGACATTTGCTTTGGATATTCAACGTTTCTCTCCTTGTGAATGACTATCGGATTATGATCAAATCTCTCTATGGTATGCCCACTTCATGTCAGAAGCACATCCAGACAATACACCTCTATCATTTCGTACATGATTTTGGTGACTAGGAGGCTCTCATTTAGATTTTGCTCTAGCTTATGGCTGCTAGCTTATATCATTCAAAATTAGATTCAATTAAGATTATGATGTTCTCACCTTATTACTAATCTATCATGAATTTTTTTGCAACCTTTTCTTTTTTCAGTTTCCCAATGTTACTTTTTTTTGTACTTGTATATTGATGATTTTTCCATGGTTTTTATAAGCTCTAAATGCAGTAGGACCAAGTTTTCTTGGATTCTAAGCCTAGAGACAAGGTGAGGCATGTAGCTTAGCTGTGTTATGTGGTTTTCATGCTAAAATATATGAAAAAGAGCTAGCAGCAGATGCTGCAACACTGAGGAAGTTAGCAAGTTCAAAATTGTAGTGTTAAATTGTTAACAAATTTTCTAAAAGAACAACATTTATTTTCAAATCGCCCAGTATCCTGTTGTAGAGAGTAACAAATTTCTTGATATTGTCTATTGTGACTGTGCTAAGACCCTATTTGTTCATGTCTCACAAATAGTAGGTTGTATGATAATGAATCTTTCTTTCTGCAGAAAAAGCTACTTATGCTTCCAGCTTAGTCAAGATAGTTCTTTTGCCCTATTTAACTTTTAATATCTGTGACAGTTATTCAGCAAGAGGTGCATGATGTTTTACTTCAAATGTTTTCTTCCTTTGAAGATATTGTTAATCATTCTGAACCTTGCTTTTTAGGATAAGTTTCTCATTGTGCTTTATCAACTTTTTTTTGTCATGGTCGCTATTGCCCTTGCTACTGATGCTTAATGTCATTTGTGTATAGATACTACGCCTTGCTCGAGAACTTGGCGATTTTCTGCTTGTGGGAATTCATACAGATCAGACAATCAGGTCATTTTATTCTTACTTTTTGCCTTCTCCATTATTCTCAATCACTTCCTTTTGTTGTACTTTAATTTATGATTTAATATCTTTCTATTTAGATTGTGCTCATTACATTTATGTGCTCAAAACTTACATTTTTTTTTAACTTCAACAGTGCTACTCGCGGCGCCCATCGTCCAATCATGAATCTCCATGAGAGAAGCTTGAGTGTTTTGGCCTGCCGTTACGTTGATGAAGTGATTATTGGTGCCCCTTGGGAAGTTTCAAAAGATATGGTTAGTAACAGTAAACAGTCATAGGGTTTGTGTGATTTACAGGCCCTAGAAGAGGGAAATAGGTTCGGCATGGTCACCTTAAAGATAAGGTTGAAGCGAAATCTTAATTTTTTGAGAAAAATTATTTGGTTGGTTATATGAAGTTGCTTCCTATGAGTGTAGTTATAGTCCAATAGCTTAGAGACATGGAACAACAAGGATAGTCATAAATCTAGTATTTTATTTCTCATGGGAAGTAATTCACAAAGGTTGCACGTTTTCTGGAGATAGAATTCATTTTGAAATCTATCCTGATGAGTGATCAAAATTCTCATTAATGTGGATGAACTTGGTGAGATGATTCTTTTCTCCACGGTGTTTGGTTTCTTTGACCACTTACACTTCTTAAGCACATTAATCTGCATTTGATATGCTTTGGACAAAAGCTTGCCAGTGTTTATTTTGAGCTTAGTTGTTGCCTTATTTTTAGTGACGTGGACATTTTGGAGCAGTTTTTTGTTCACAATCACTAATGTGATGACAATATATTTTGCTTGTTTAGATTGCTAAATGTATATATTAAGTACACTCCCACTCGAGAACATTCAATTTGTCTTGGTTTTTTCCTGAACAGCTTTGGTGCTGCAATGACATTTCTAGTTTTTCGATTTTGAAATTGTGGTTCTACCTTTTGCATCTTCAGTTCTTCTGTAGACAGTTTTGTTTAAGTGCTACCACAGTATGAAGGATATTCCTCTTGTGCTAATATAAGGTTAAAGGACTTCTAACTGACTCCACATTTGCTACAGAGGTAAGTTTTGCTAATTTTAATTCCTGAGAAGTATTGTTGCTTTGGGTTCTTTGTAATTTTAATGTTCTTATTTTTTGTGGTTTTGGGATATATTATCACATTTGTACATTATAATATTTTGGTAGAGAAAAGGTTGATATTATAGATGTGTATAGTTCGTTTCTTTTCTCCTGTTGCTATCAAATTTGAAATTAACATGTTACATGAACTTTTGAAGAACTAACTTACTTTTTATCCATCCATATGGTTCTGGTCTCTATATTTGCCTGTTAGATTAACTTGACATTTCTGCTTTGATTTATCTACAGATTATGACCTTCAATATCTCTTTGGTTGTTCATGGGACGATAGCTGAAAATATGGATTTCCTGAAGGTAATGTTGCTGAACTGTAGATCCTATATACCACAAGAATGTCAATAACCAGGCTACTTATGCTATCGTATGCCTAACATTACAGAAGGAGTCAAACCCATATGCTGTTCCCATGGCTATGGGAATTTATAAGAAATTGGAAAGTCCTTTAGATATCACAACTAGTACAATCATTAAGAGGATTGTTTCAAACCATGAAGCATATCAGGTACTTTTAAATTAATTGTATTTTAATGCTGTTCTAAAGGATAAGTTTACTGTTTTAGTATCATATGCAGTTTATTATCAATCTTTGAGGAGTGAGTTCCATGAGACATGGTTCACCTTAACGGTCTGTACTGATGTACCAACCATCTGTTGGTATGGTATATCAATCCGTACTGATGTACTGACACATGACATGGTGGGACACATCAATAGATCAGTATTTATCATCCGTACGGTCCCCTATCGGATCAATACATATCAGACGGTACATCATGGTACGATGAACCATATACCATGAGGTATATTTTTTTTGAACGTGGAGGAAAAAATTGTTGTCTTTGGCATTTGTTTGTCAAATAATCTAAACCGATCATCGAAACTTGGCATAAATCACAACCTAGGTGATGGGTCTGCTGAAAAGCTAATCTCATCATTTAGTCATTGGGCAAAATGTGATAGGAATTTGTTGCTCACCTCCCCAACAATGCAATGGAGGTCATCTCTTTGTCTAGGTCAACAATAAATAATGATCCAATCGTCATTAATGAGCCCATATGGAGGCATTTAAGAGCTGTTAAAGGAAGATCATCCTCAGAGGCTCATTGTGCCCATTGACTCCATACACGAACAAAATATATAAATTGGGTTCTCCAGGTTCAAATTAATTCTTTGCTTTCACTCATTCGTTACCTTTATCACTTCATATTCATTGTTCCTGCTTTGCCTGGTCTTTTACTTGAGCATGCTGAGCCTAAGAACTAAAGGATCAGTTGTATGCAATATACCATGTCAGCCATCAACTGAAAATGAACTTCATCACTAGGTAATATATTCTGCAGATTGTGATTGTTGCTGACAGTTAATTACTGGGTGATTGAGGCCAGACATGAAGATACTAGTATCTGTTATGATAAATAGGTAAAATAAAATATTATGAGAACGGCCTCTCTGTGCTCTCTGGTTTCTGACTGTTTATGATAAAATAAAATATTATGATAAATAGGTAAAATAAAGTATTGGGGTACACAATAAACCATTTAAAATTGTACAGCAACTGGCTTAAAATCAAATATGCATCATTTGACAATTTGTGGCAGTTGTTATGGCAACTTCATTATTTAAGGTCTATGACCATTAATTTGATATAACTATACCTCGCTTCACTAGTTGAAGGCTAAATTTTATTTTTATTTTTTATTCCTGTATATCATATTCCTATGTTTAGGTTATGGCTTTTTGCTTCTGGATGAGTGGACCCACTTTGATCACGTTGATATCTTACTTGGGAGTGCTTTGTGATCGTTTGCCTGATGACAGTACATATTAAATGATAGATAATGTTGCTTTTGCAGAAACGAAATGAGAAGAAGGAAGCCAGCGAAAGGAGATATTATGAGAACAAAAGTTTTGTATCTGGAGATTGAGCCGCACCAAGCCAACTAGGAACTATTCGTTTGGGAATCCTCAGATTTCCAACTTGGTAGAGAGGGCTGGTTGAGTATCAATCCCACATTCATCAGTGTTGAGTTTTAATTGCTCACGTTTTCCACAAAGTTATTATGCAGTTAGATGTAGCTGCAATGGGTAATGTAGTCTAATATGTTATACTTGTTTTAACTTAAAATGTTTTCTCCTATTATATATATATATATATATATATATATATATATATATATATATATATATATATATATATATATATATATATATATATTAGTGTGGTAAGTTTTAGTTGGCTGTTATTATCAGTGATTCATTTATTTCACCAAATGAGATGTTAAAGAAGAGAACATGAGATGTTTCAAGACTTGTGTAACCTTGGACCAACGAACAAAAAGTGAAGGATAAGAGACCAACACCATGGAATTCCTGTAGAGTTCGTTTAGTGAGAAGTGATGTGAAGAAGGTATTGTGGTTGCCAGTGAAGCACAAGCTGCAGTTTCAATCATTGTTAGCCTTTATGCAGTGGTGGGCGCAATGGAAGACAACATAGTTTGTGGAGTAGACTCCATTGCCAGGTTGGTACCTCCATTTTTTCCCTTTTCTTCCCCATTGTTCTTTATTTCTTCCTGTCTCTGCTCACTGACAAAAAAACATATTCCATGTGTAGGGGCAGATTCGGTGGTCGCTTGCATTTGGATCCTTCCATTTGCTGTCGGTTTCTAGTTTGGATCTCCATGATTGAAGCAATTTTAACTCGCCTTATCATTATCAAATGATGGAGGTTTGATCCCCCCACGTTCTCTCCAACTGTCTCTGCATTGAGATCCATTTGTTTTAGCTGCTTGCAGAGCTCCCAACTGACTTCACTATAAACAATTGCAGATGCTGGGGCAGGTGGAGGAGGGAGGAGACCCAGGATCTCAAACCTCACCTGTCAACCCTTAATTAATAGATAAGAAACGACCGAGCACAGGTACCGAGTCAACTTTAATAATATACAACTCGGCTTCTTTGGAAAGATTCTCCATAGATTGATAGATTTCTATCCTTGCTTCTTCTTGGAATCATTTAGATAGATGGTATTGAGTAGCAAAGACCAAGGATGCCTCACCTACTGGAATTAAGTTAACCATAATGATGCTTTAACCCCGACTCTTCTTCTACATGGTAAATTTTGTGACATGCCTTGATTTTACTCATGTACTATAAATAGAGATACCAAAGCCTCATCTAGAGCAGTGAGGGCATCGAACTCTGTTGTTCTTGTTGGTAGTGGTGGGTGATCTAGTGGCCTCCACGGTGGGACCCCCACGTCGTCATGTTTCATGTGTTCATTTATGCACTGTACCTTTCGGATTTAGATTAAAAGCTAAGGAGTCCATGAGGCCGATGCAAACAGAAAACAAAGGCCACTTGATTCTTTTTCTGCATCGGCGAAACCTGACCCTCTCGCCACATGCGTAGGTCTGTATAATAAAAAGACAACACATGTCATTCTCTTTATTTATGTACCAAATTACGGTAACACTTAGATCAATTTAGATAGTAGATTTGCGTAGAACTTTCTTTTTTGATATCCAGAAAAAAAAAAAAGACTGACCGACTTGGATATTTTTTGTGTTAATCAAGCAAATAGTTTAATGAGTTTTAGCAATAAATAAACGAATATTATAAATACCAAAAATTATATATTTTTAGGAAAAAAGAGTTGACAAATATAGATAAGTTATTCTTTCATATCTCAAAGGCTTTCTTAATAATGCATGCCAATTATTTTACCATCTTACTGGAATCAACTGTCTTCTATATTATAAAAATATCATATTTTCCCTTTGGTTTTTCCAATTGATTTATTCTTGACACTCTTAATTCCTGTATGTACATCATAAGTTAGGGTTATATTTTTTATATAATTAAATTATGTTGGTCCACCAATTGCCCCCACACACACACATATATATTGAGGGGGTGGGTGATTGCCCCAGCCGAGCGCGACGGCTGCCCCAAGAACCCCCAGCCGCTCACATGCCAACCATCCTACTACATGGGAGGTCCACCCCCTCTGACATGACTGCTACCACCCTACACCTAATATAATTTATATGGACATTTTTAGACAATACACAGCCTATTTATATTACAGCTCTATCTCAGTGAACTCAGCGACGCACATCAGCATCACTTGAGCTGTGATTCCTGACACGGAACTCTCAACTCCTAACCCTATATATATATATTTTTATTTATTTATCTTTTTGATCACAGGCTCCTCTTAGCGGTTGATAGCTTTAGTTTGTGCAGGAGCTCAGATTGTACAAAACCACTGGTCTGCAAGTGATCCTTTTGCCTGGTGATCCGCTTTCTTCAAGCTCACGTATGTTATGGTCTCATTACATCGGACAGTAAATACTCATTGGACGTTCATCAACGATTGAATTGGCCATTACGAGATGTCTTTCTTACGAGATGTCTTTCTTACTTTAAAGGAAGAAGCCTAAAAGTTCCTTTTACAAAAAGAAAAGAAAGATTTTGGAAGGTTCATCGAAAATGATCAAGTATTGTATTGCAAGAGAAGAGGACATATATTAACCTCATAGGATCTCACAAAATTTTGTTCTGACTCATAATTTTTTATTTTTTTTCAGACCAATTTGGCATAAATATCGATATAATTGGACGATCTCTATTAAAAAAAGAAAGGTCAAATGATAAATTATCATACAGTAATAGAATAGGACAAATTGAAAGCTCGTGATCAACCATCTAATATAATTCATTATTTTGTTTTAAAATTCGGATTTGGGGTCGGCATCCATAGATACTGTTACTTTAGGAGTCCCCACCTTCAATTCCATCTTTTTGCCATCTCAAAATGTTGACCTCCATCTATTTCTTACACGACTGTTCCAAGCTGGACATCTCTTCTTTTTTCCTACCAGTAATTAACAAAGGTTGGTTCCAAGCTTGAACTGAGCTTGTTGGAGCTATGGTCCCCAACAAGTTTGATGAATGCTTCAACTCCAACCCTCTCCCAATGATACCCATTTCCAGAGTGTTTAAACCCTGTTTGTAGGGGTTGCAAATGCATATAAAATACAGAGGCAGTATTTGTAACTTGTGCTTCTCTCTCTCTCTCTCTCTCTCTCTCTCACACACACACACATAGTTTATAAAGGCCAGGCCAGTTTTGGTCACTAGGATCACATGTCGTCCCCCATCTCTCTCTCTCTCTCTCTCTCTCTCTCTCTCTCTCTCTCTCTCTCTCTCTCTGTGTCTCACTGTCTCACGAGTCACACAAGAACACACACTCCCACCACCTCACATGCTCACAAGGGAATTCCACTCTACTTTAATTAAAGCCCTGATGGGGAATCTTTGGGAGGTGGTGGAGTCGGTGGCCTTCTTGGAAAAACTCTCAACCGCTTAAAGGAAAAAGAAGGGGAGCAAACCAAAAAGAAAAGGGAAAAATCTCACCTTTCTCACAGTTTCTTCCTCACACCCTATTCTTTCCCTTCTCTCTCTCTCTCCTACACACACACACACACACACAGACATCCTTTTCAGCTCTGGTTTTCCCCTGCATTCGTTTGTGGTCTGGGGAGCCGCATGAAGCTTAGCATCGAGCGGGAGGAGAGGGGGTTGGGTGCCGTTGGAGAATGAGAGAAGGCCTCAAAGATGGGCAATTGCGGAACCAGAGAGGAGAACGCCGTCGTCGCCGCTCACGCTCAAGGTGACAGCTTTTGCTTTCCCTTTCCCCAAAATTCCTTTCTTTTTGGACCTGGTTGCTTTGCCTTGCGCTTGTCGATCGGGATTGAGACGTGGTCGTCGTTTTGTTCGGATAACGGACCGGATTGCTCGAGAACGGCATTGCGTCCGTTGATTCTGGTCAAAGATTTGATTTTTCCTTGGGGTTTTGCCGGTTCTTGCTGGCATTGTTGTTCGGATCTGACGGATGGAACGATTTGAGGTTCTGGTACGGTTGGATCTTGTTGGTGGAATCAACATAGTGAGTTTATTTCTCAGTGATTTATGTTTCCTCCTTTTGTCTTAATGTACGTGCTTCAAATTTTCTCTCCCTTTGCCTCTTTCTCTATTGATGCAGTATTCGGTACTTTTTTCGTACTTCATTTCTTTCGGTTTGTAAAGTAATTTCTATCGGCATTGTTTCTCGGTTAGTCCGTGACAAATACTTGCTCAGTTTTAGTTTTCGCGGAGAAAGGAGCGAGCTTTATACACTGTAAATTATTTTATGTTATGCAACCGCTTTCAAGGTTGGCATGCCCAATTTTGATTGCTTGATAAACATAAATTTTACTTTTTATAGCTTCATCAATGAAAAATGAGTATATATTAAGAGGAACTATGCTGTCATTATTATACTTCCGGTTGTCTGAATCATCGTTCTGGTTATTCTATAATCTTCAGAGCAGCAACTATGTTGTCATTTCTTGATGGAAGTTTTTCTAACTATGTGGAGGAATGATTTAATTCAAGTAGGTGATTTTCATTTTGAAACCTTCTTTGTGCAGTTCAGCAGCTTCAGATATTCCAGATACCTGTTAAGAATGCTCCTCCAGAGAAGAAACATGCTCGCACCTCTTCCGACATAAGTGACCCCTCAACCCCTCGGCACATTGAGGATTCGAGAAACATCGCAATATACACTGATGTGATTGCGTTCACTTTGTTTGAACTCGAGACAATTACAAAGAGCTTCCGTCCTGACTATGTTCTTGGTGAAGGAGGGTTTGGCACCGTCTACAAGGGTTATATAGATGAAAATGTGAGAGTTGGTCTCAAATCACTTCCGGTTGCTGTCAAGGTGCTCAACAGGGATGGTCATCAGGGACACAGGGAGTGGCTCGTAAGTTTGTTTTCCTTTGTCTGCTATTTTCGTCATGGTAAAATAAGGTCCAGATCATTGTGTCATAAGCTATGATTCATTGACCATCTCACCAATGACTCTATTGACTTGATTCGTCTCCTCACTAAATGTGGAGACAAAAAGATGTATCTCTGTCCCAAGTCATTGAGCAAATTCATGCCATATGCACCTTCATCATTAATTAGTCAAATGCTCCCTTTTGTTAATACCTGCCACTAACATTTGCAGATATAAGGGCGAGCCTTTGGTATAATAGTAAGATTATTTATTTGCAACCTCGATGGCCAGGATCGGGGTTATAAAAAACAATCTCTCTATTCTTAAACTCCGCATTGGTGAGAGTCTCATGAACTAGATTTGACCTTTAAAACAAAGAGTAGAACTGTAGAACTATACAGATCTTTTCCATTTTGCAATTTGGAGCAGTTAACTGACAAAAGTTGTCATATATCTCCATTCCTGTGAGGTATGAGCATGTGCATGCAAGTCATTGAGTTCGTATATGAGAAAGATATGGGATGGCCCAACAAATGCAGTCTTATCCATCTTAATTCTAATTTTTTGTTAAATATGTTAGACCATTGTGAAAAGACAGACGATTCCATCCAATGGGTGCGACAAAGGCTTCTTGGTTAACCTCCATAAACGGATGTCCATTTTGGTGTTTTCTTTTTCAACAAGCATGAGGAACTTTTCAGCATAACTAAAGCGAAATCAATTAAGCTGTATTATATGCGTGTTTGCATTGTATTTAAAAGATAATCTAGAATATTTTGTTACTTCCAAGTTGTCTACTCAATATCTGTTATCCATGTTTTTGGTCATTCGAGTTTATTTTTTTGACTTTGACTTGTATTCTTGTGTTACCAGACAGAGGTTAATTTTCTAGGACAATTGAGGCATCCCAATCTAGTGAAGTTGATTGGATACTGCTGTGAAGATGATCATAGACTGCTTGTCTACGAGTTCATGTTCCGTGGAAGTCTTGAGAATCACTTGTTTCGAAGTACATTACTCTGACATCATCTTTAGATTTGTATGTGTCTTTGTTGCTTGATATGTACCTATTCACTTTGTTTAGAACTCTTTTGTTCCTTGCTGCAAGTTTAGCAATATCCTGATGTGCATAAAAAGGAGTCATGTTTGTGATCCGCTTCATTCGTAAGCTTCTGTAAACTTCTGATGATCATAGTTCCTAGTTTCTTGTAGGACAGCGAGATCAAGAAATTCTTGGTAAAATTAGGCCCAAATTTTGTAAGAAAATTTATCGTAAATCCAATGTCTAAGTGGCAATATAAAAAAAAGAGAAAAAGTTAAGTGATTATCTGCTGTATGAGTTGAAGACTCCTTGGAGATATAAAATGTGGAAACTATGACCAAAAGAAGCTAAC
This sequence comes from Ensete ventricosum, assembly GCA_029747655.1. Classification (NCBI taxonomy): domain Eukaryota; kingdom Viridiplantae; phylum Streptophyta; class Magnoliopsida; order Zingiberales; family Musaceae; genus Ensete; species Ensete ventricosum. The sequence continues at coordinate 55,299,066 of JAQQAF010000006.1, read as the reverse complement.
TGTTTCTATTTGTTGTCATCTGATTATATGGATCCGTTTAGCATGATAAAAAGCTACATCTGGTATACCATTTTGATTAAGTAGCGCATGCATGTGATGGATGTAAAGAATTAAGGTTGATGCCCTTGACAACAAATTAGGCATTCGTGTTGATGAACATTAACTTTGCAACAATAATATAACCTTTTGTTGGTTGTTTTCATTATTGGTTATTAAAATTATGCTTGTACAGTGAGCTTAGATTATGGAATAAGTACATAATGGTACAGAGGAGGTGTGACACACATGCATAACCATCAACAAGCTTGTTACCTCAAGCTAGGAAAGACATGGTTATTGACAGGGTCAATGAATCATCATGTTGTTGGATACATATGTTACAAGGCACTTGACACAACCTTGGTTAAAATAACAAAACATGTTTACAGATTTTAATATGTTTAATCAGGAACTAGCCTAATTTATTCAAATTATCTTTTGGCTATCATTGGGCTTTGAGTGCCTTTATCAATTACTGGTAAGCTTCAAAGTTTTGGGTTGGTGATAGGCCGGTGGCTTTCATTGATAATACATGTTAGCTAATTATCATTCTTGTAGATATTATTAGGAGGCTAAAATGAAAACAGATCACTCCAATGGTAATACATGTTGGCTAATTATCATTATTGTAGATATTATTAGGAGGCTAAAATGACAACTGGTTACATTAAACCTGCTTTGTTGTGACCTTTGGCTTCAGAATGCTTCTTGTCTCTGTATCCAACTATAGCTCACCTTTAGGGGCGTTGTAAGATTTGCTATTCATTTGTAACCTGCCCGTCAAATGGTGTTAATGAATACTAAAAATGGCACACGTTATTCTATTTTCTAAATGGCTTTGTTGGGTGCACTTAAGTTAGATACCCTAGCAGCAGTATGACCTTTTATTTATTCCTGATCAAAATAATATACCGATGCTGTTAATTGAGATAAAGCCTTATAGAAGGGGACTTGACAAGGGGGTTGAAATATGTATGAGCCATGAAGTGCCAGTGTCTTGCATATGAGATGACATACTAGTGTTATTTTGGATGATGATAATTGCTGTGCTCATTTGCTATCTTTTCCTGCTGTGAGTATATTCACTTAAGCAGGCTTGCTTTTTATTCATGGAGTAGTGGAAGCACCAATTATCCTCTTTGAAAAATTTCCTCAAGTTTCTTCTGTCGAAAATTTTGGCTTTATTTTTCTTTCAGCCATGTCAGTTCTCTTGATGCTTGACCAATTGCACTTTTATAATTGATATTGACTTATGTCTATGATCTTTGCAAGTTTCTTGTCTGTCAAACTTTATGCATTTTATTGTTCTGTGCTGATAAAATTTTATCTGAACCTGGCTTATCTTCCTTGAGGCATTCAGAGACAGCTGCTCCACTATCTTGGGCAACAAGAATGTCAATTGCACTTGGTGCTGCTAAAGGGCTAGCTTTTCTCCACAATGCTGAAAGACCTGTTATCTACCGAGATTTTAAGACCTCAAACATTCTGCTGGACTCTGTTAAGTAGCAGCCCTGCTCTACAATTCATATAATTCAATATTATATGGTTTCTTTTGCAAAGTTCTTCAAAATATCATGTGTAGCTTTTGAAATTTGACCTTGTTTTGCCCCTTCTCTTCAATACCTTCACAGGATTACACGGCCAAGCTATCTGATTTTGGTCTTGCAAAAGCTGGACCAGAGGGTGATGAGACCCATGTTTCAACAAGGGTGATGGGGACCTACGGCTATGCTGCCCCTGAATATGTGATGACAGGTCTTGCATGTCGACATTTTGGAATTGCTATCGTGTTCTAACTTCAATTATCTTAGTTATAATATCAGGTCTTGACAACTGAGTAGTTATTACACATTTCATGATTTCTCCATTATGGTTCCAACTTCCAAGACAGCATATGATTCACCACATTGTCTTTTATTTGTAATCGCCATTCAGTGCTCATCATTATAATATCATTGGCGCGAGCAGGTCACTTGACGGCCAGGAGCGATGTTTACAGCTTTGGAGTTGTCCTTCTTGAGCTATTGACAGGCCGGCGATCTGTAGACAAGACACGCCCAAGCAAGGAGCAGAGCTTGGTCGATTGGGCTCGTCCCAAGCTCAACGACAAGAGAAAGCTGCTACAAATCATCGACTCAAGATTGGAGGATCAGTATTCAACGAGAGCTGCTCAGAAAGCCTGTAGCCTGGCATACTACTGCTTGAGCCACAACCCGAAAGCAAGGCCTCTCATGAGCGATGTCGTAGAGACGCTTGAACCCCTGCAGGCAAGCGGCGGCAGTGAGGGCTCATTTCAGGCACTAGGTCGTGGCACACTCTCCGACTACAGGATGCACCGTAGGCTTGCGGGAGGCAGCGTCAGTTGTAGACCAACCCCAAACACAAAATGTTCGCCAGGTGCTCTTCCAGCCTGCAGGGTCAAGTGAGTCCATCCCAGGTGGGTGTCGTTGTACATTATCTATCTCGTCATGCTTGCTCGTGTGGGTTTTCCTTCTTCCACTGTGTTTTGATGTAAATCGTATCGTCTTATCACCACCTTCGTCTGCAAGATCTTTATTTCTAATCAGTGCTTTGTGTATTTTAACCGAGGCAAACCTTGCCAAAACCGGCTAGGTTTTGTTCTAGAAATGAAAGCTAGTTGGAGCACAGACCTGAGTGCCATTCCAATTTATAATCATCTGGATAAGCATCAGTGTGGAAATGACTTTGTTGCTTGTTAACTTGTCCTACCATTTTTGCAGTGACAAAGGAGCAAAACTGGTCGAGTCAATAAGGTTAGTGTGTGCTCATCTCGACTTCTTTAGTCTATGCCTCTGATGCATTGTCCTGTTCATTTTATTTCCTTCTAATCTGATAGCAAATCACAATCACACTGCAGTAGAGTTAGCAATGTAATCACAGCTTCTGTCAAACAACTCTCTCTGTACACTGCAGCAGAGTTGGCAATATGTGGTACTACAAAAGTGACCTGTAAACCGACGCAGCGTCTATCTACTTAGCTGATGTCTCTGAGATCGCTTCTTCATTCATCTTTGCTTCTGTCTCTTCCTGTTTTTGGATTGTGATGAGTTGCTCAAAAGATTTCATTGCTTATTTGCTCTCACCAGCTTCTTCCAAGCATCGGATGAGAAAATGTTGCCGACAACCGAGCCTTGTTCATGGAATTCGTCTTCCTAACAATGCATCTCAATCTTCGACGTTAGATCTAAACTCCAACAGAGTTATATCCAACTCCCAGAAACAAGGTTGACCTCAGTTTGCCTTCGTGCTGCATGCACACTTCTTATTACAGCCACATAATGATCTGAATCAGCACTGCTTTGTCTGCTCAACGTAGTCTCAATGCAAGCATGATGCTAAAGCAGAGGAAGAAGAAGACGAGTGGTGTTCTCATCTGCTCATCTATGGGTCGCCTCTCTGCTCTCGTCCCTGTGCGTTCATCGCCATTGGGCGGCGGAGTAGGGGCCAATCACCTTTGGATGCTAATGGAAAACGTTTTCGACCACCACCGGTTATGATCGGAATCATCGGCTAATGAACTTTGTCATCGGAGTTCCTCCAAAGTTTCTGTATCCCGATTCTAACACCTCTTTTGCTAACATCGACAGGGAAGAACAGTCTCTCGCTCTCTCTCTCTCTCTCTCTCTCTCTCTCTCTCTCTTTAGCTATCACGAACAAAGCAGCTTCCAGTCTCATCAACCCATGAGCATTCACAAAGCTTTCTTTCGGCCAGCCCAAAGACACATTTTTGGAACCTCATTCCCTCCACCATTATTCCATCTCATTCCGATGTCATCTCAAGTCTCAAATCCTACGTAGCTTTAAGAGAAAGAAGTAAACATATCACTCTATTCGTGGTCTCGCCATTCCACCCCACCTTTGTTGCATCAACTACTGCAGGCAGATTTCCTGCCCATGGATGGAGAGGGAGGGTATCCCAGGCCGGGCTTCCTTCTTTTTCTTCTCTCTGATGACACCATGGTAGTGGTGGAAGAAAGCTTTCCATGGTGCAACAGGAGCAAGCTGTAGCTACTGCGCCAATCACATATCTAACAGATCTCGAGCACGCACGACAGGCGGAGAGGTTTCAAAGACGAAGAACTCGTGTGTTCCCCATGAGAAGGAGAACCTTCTCGCGACCATGGTAGAAAGGAGGAGTTGTGTTCACTATGATACAGATTGCATGAGATTTCAATCATCAACCACCCAAGTACATGCCTAGGTTTTCAGAGTAAACCAAGCTCGATAGCCAAGCATCTGAAAAGCCAACTATAGAAGTCCCTAATGTAGGACACATAGAAAGCTCATGACCTCAAGCATTTTATGGTCACATCTCAGTGCTGAGTCTGTGACAAGAAGGGAAGACAGAATCTATCTTTCCTCCTGGAATACCCAGGAGGAACCAATCTGATTGGTGTGGGAACTGCTTGAGTTGATGGGCAGAACCAGTCCTGCTGCCAACTTTATGACTGCAATGTGACTCAGCTATCACCACCTTGCATGCATCTGCTTGCGAATAGTGGAGTCTGTGTGGATGTTGAGTCAAGGAGTAGAAGATGCCTTGTCAACTCACCGTCCTACTCTCTCAGAATGAGATGCTTGTTCCATCTCCATAGAGTTCAAGAGTCCAAAAGCTTTGGTTGAGACAGTGGTGGCTTCTCATGATGCGGGTGTTGCCTTTTGTCTCCTTGTTGGTTATAAGCAGAGGTGGTGGCTTTCCGATGATGAGACATGCTGCTACTCTATGATCTCTTCCAACACTGGGAAGATGAGCTTCTCTTGGTCATGTCGCCAATCCAATTGACAGTATGGACTTCAGCTTGTGCACTTGAGGAGGTTTGGACCTCAATTCTTCCACCTGCATCCCATGTTCTGAGTCATCTCCCAAGCTAGCTTTTAGTGTGCATGGAATTTTTTTTTTTTTTAAGCCACTAAATCTAGTGTTCATGAGTTGAGCTCAATTCAAGTTTCTCCACTATTATGATATATATATATATATATATCTCGAGTACTGTGGAACTACCACTCGCTGCATCTTCCTCCCTCCTACCCTCTCCTCTCTCCTTCTGGAATCTCTATACAACTTTGCTGGTGGTGATCTTTTTGAAGCAAAACAAAAAAACTCTTTGTTCCACACCCAAGTTTATGTTCTTATCTTTCACTTCCCTAGTAAGTGCTCTAATTCGCCAGTATTAGGTGAAGAAATAGTTGGATTCGTAGGATCAGCATGACAGAAGCACATGCTGTGTCTCCTCCATGAATGCAGCTGATGCTTTTGAGCTGCAAACATGCATGCAGCTTGGAAGGCAATTGGACTCATTCACCTTCGCTGCATCAGTGGGGGTTGCTGCCACGAAAGAACACATCCACAGTAGGGTCATCTCATCTTCTTTCAGAAGCTTTCTCTCACTAGCTGCCACACGAACTGCCATGGATTTGGATCTGCCACGAAAGAACACATCCACAGTAGGGTCATCTCATCTTCTTTCAGAAGCTTTCTCCCACTAGCTGCCACACGAACTGCCATGTGACAGCATCCCTGAGAAGGTGGCGTGCACATCTGTTGCCATCTCCATGCCCCCCATCCGATTGAAACCCTAGAAGACACCGTCATTGGCATCGCCATGAGTGCTGTCTGGTGCTTCTGTCCCCTCCATCGAAGACCTCCAGTGTGCTGTTATGTCAAACTACTGGGATTTAGCGTAACTGGAGAATTATTCACCCTCCTTAGTTCCACTGGCTAAAGTTTTGGGACAAGATGGGATTAGCATGTCAAGAACATGTTGCCTTGTCTCTGGGATCAAATGATGCTGCTTCTCAAGGCTCTTTAGATTATGGAGAAGCAAAACAAAGTGCTTTAAGCACTACTGAGAAGAAAAAAAATTATATATTGAACCTTTAGCAGGCATTTCTAAACCAGTCTTAGGATTATGTTCTGAGCTAAACAGGCTCTCTCAAGTGCTAGTAATAATTATGTCAGGGAAAGTAAGGGGATGATTTCTAAGGAAAAGTGCTACATTTGTGAGATTTTTAAAACCTTCCATATTCTATTTTGCCTGCAGAGAGAGCCTTTTATTTCACAATCCAACTGAGTTAGAATGACTTTTTTTTACTTATCCACATAGTGTTTTGGTTTAATGACATGAGACACTATAGATTCATTCAAAAGCATATGCCTCATCTTCATGATTATTATTATCATTTTATTATTTTATATTATATAAATAAATTTAAAGCTAAGTGGGGAAAAAGAAAGATTTATCATCCTTTATTGGAATAATTAATGTTGACGGAGATTTGAACTAATGGAGACTCGATTATAATATCTTGACTTAGCAACGAAGAAATTGCTATTACTGATTCAATTTAGTATAAATATTATCTAGGAGTTACTCTTATCGTAACTTTACATCATGATAGAGTAGTTAGTATGGATTGGTTTCGCCCGAGTGTATAAAATCGTTTGCAGAGATCTTTGAGGACAAAGATGATTGGGAGGACGAGGTCGATCACCTTTGTGGTTTGGAGGCCGACTTGAGGGGTGTGGTTGGTCTCTTCTTCAAAGGGTTCTTGCATTGCAGGTCGACATCGGGAGGAGAAAATCCCGACTCGACTCCTCTGATGGTTAAATTAATAAGTGATTTTTGTGATATAAAAGGTTTGATCGATCCTTAGGCCCAGAGATCAATATTTATACATGTGACGATGACTTGATCGTTAATGACTGTCGATGCTTCATTCAACGCACCCGTGTGAGCGGTCTACTCACATGCTCTTGACAGCATGGGTCGGCTCATTCGATTCCTCGCTGTTTGACGTTGACCTGTACAGTTTCGAACGGTGCAGAGTCGATCGCACGCCATTTGTCGAATTGACTGCAATTCCTTAGGACTTATCTTAGGCAAATGTTTCACATCGGCTCCTTCAGCTGTCGACGCATGGAAGGTGCTAGTATATGTCCTATCGACTCTAATGGATTGATGTTTGAATCTAAGTGATATCCAACAATAGAATAATTAGTACTTGAATAAATTTTAATAAATATGATTGACTAATTATTGAGCTTAAATAAAAATTACAAGTATAGTGAATGAAAAATGAGCAAATAAGCAATCATGAATAATATTTATACATATATATATATATATATATATACACACACCTTATCAAACAAGATATTTTTCATCAAGTTATGTTGATCCAATGGACCGATGTCAGAACTCAAAATAAGCTTTCCATCGTTCATCTTTATTCTCTTGTTCTCAATCGATCAAAGGCTTAGGCTGGACTTGGAATTAGTCGACTTAAGATGGACTGTGACTTGTCCTACAATTACAAGTCCAAGACGTGTTTGACTTCCATCACCATAAGTTACATCAATCGGTCACCCACCACCATTCACGCTCCTACGACTCCATATTGACTCGCTTCATCATCCACATCCATTCGTTGACTCCCTGCATGCTCGTCTTTGAAGTCAACCAACCAATTAAAACCCTCTATTTGAACATGCTTCGATCGAAAACAAAGCTAAACGTATCAAACCAAGCCATGAATGCCTTCTCTCTTGCACACAAATCGCATCTGTTGTGCCACAAAAATGAGGGCTTTTTTAATGGTAGCTGAACTATCATCATCTCCTCACCATCAGCTCGATATCTATTCACACGATATCGCATAATATTTCCTGTATTTGATGACCAAAATCTCATATGAATGATAAAAAAATTACACTAATTTATATAAGACAGATTCTATTCAACTCTCGGTTTTCTTTAAATTCTTTACTTTCATTAGAGAAATCTTTGTCGAGCACAAAAATAACTTCAAATTAAACTATATCCATATATATATATATATATCAAGTGTTGAGTGGTGGACAGAATGTGCTGTACATCTTAACGAAAGCAACGAATAATATATCAATTCAATGATTGATTAATATGAGCAATTATTCTGAAGTGATAAGGGTAATGACTATTTTATCCACCCGACTTCATCTCCCAGCATTAGAAATGGCAGTAAATTATATCCTTTTACACGGGCAGTTTCGTCCACACGTCCTTCATATAGACCACCGCTCTTCTCGCTATGCCTGCACCTCTCGCTCTCTCACTCTCTCTCTCGCAGAGCCGCCGGATGATGACGAAGGTCCACCCGAACAGCGCCGTTCCTTCTCCCGAGCTCCCGAGGCTCGCCACCAGCTGTTACGGTGCCGACAGCAGCGCAGCAGGGCGGAAGGAAAGCGCTGCAGTGTTGACGGTGTGGCGGAAGTCTCTGCTCTTCAGCTGCAACGGGTTCACAGTCTTCGACGCCGAGGGAAACTTGGCCTTCCGAGTCGACGTCTACGGATCCGGCACTCCCGAGGATCTCGTGCTCATGGACGCGGCCGGAAAGCCGCTACTCACCGTCCGCCGGAAGGTACATCTACGTGTTGCTCCGTTCGTACCGTTCCGCTGAGTTGACTCGGCGGACGCGGAATACTGACTCGCCCGGGTTTGGGTTGTGCAGAAGCTGAGCCTCGGGGAGAAGTGGCTGATCTATGGCGGAGAAGACGCCGTTAACCCCATCTACGTCGTCAAGAGGCACGTCGCCCTCCTCCGTTCCAAGGCCACCGCCGCCATCGCCCGCGTGGCCCAGTGCCGCGGCGGCGGGCCCGGGTACGAGGTCGAGGGGTCGTACTCACGGCGGAGCTGCACCGTCTACGACGAGGGAAGGCTGGTGGCGGCAGAGGTCCGGCCTAAGGAGGCCGTCGGCGGCGTGGCCTTCGGCGGCGACGTCTTCCGCCTCGTCGTCCACTCGGATCTCAACGCGTGTCTCGCGATGGGTATTCTGATCACCCTCGATCAGATGTTTCGATAAGGATGCGTGCGTCTCTGATCGACGGCTGAGATCATAAGCTGGAACGAAGGCCATTTGCGGGCCCCTGTTTTCTATCTCGTATTTTTCTCAAGCCATATAGACACAAGCAAAATATGAGTGTAAATATTTCCATTTCCAATGAAGAATTTAGATTTTGGTCCCGCAAACATCCATATTTGCACCAAAAAAATAAAAAAATAAAAAAATAGAAAATATTTATAAAAAAAAACCCAAAACGAGGGATGCATATAATAAGTTATAAAGTTTGGTAGTGATATGACAAATGACGACCTGGCCGCCAAGTCATCACACCCCCGGACAGCTGGCCCGTCGACGTGGTCGACCCGACGCAGGTAACCGGCCGAATATACGGGGGGCGCCAGTGGTCGTACAGCCGACCTGACACAGGTAAGGTCGGCACCCCCCACCTGCAAACGCACGCCTCATTGCAAGGATGGCAAGCATGGTGGAGGGTACGATGGCATGGTAATCCATAAATGCGGTAAGGTCATCATGTACGAATGATATACAACACCCACTATAAAAGCTCCTGCAACTCTACGGGGCAGGGGGATGAAAAAAGGACGAATCCACGAACTAACTTGATCTTCGGAGGGGTCACGTCGAGGACATACCCGACCCGACCTTCTTGCAAGAGTCGGCGGTCGACCCGAATTGGAGTACTCCCTCTTCACCCGGACTCCACCACTCCAACAACCGACCTCCTAAGCCGAGCTCTGAATCCCTACGCATCCGAGCGGGCTCCCACTTCGTACCGAGGAGACCACGGGCGAGCTAGCGCACACGGGCCTGAACCAGCGAGTGCTTGCTCAGCAGACTCGGAGGCTAAACGCATCTACTATGCAAACACCAGATTCCCCACTAACATTTTGGCGCTAGAAGGAGGGCCCATGTCGCCAGAACGCCCATTCACGGATTCGGGTACGGAGCGCTAGACGGAACCTGACCACCCTCGACCGGCGGAGGAGGTCGCAGCTACCATGCCAACCCCCAACCGTTTTTGGAGGATGATGACCGACCCGGGGTTCCCCTCACCCGCATCAAACCCCGCACCACTCATGGTCACGACCGAGGCTTTCCTCGGCCTCACCAACAAGGTCCAAGCACTAGCGGGGATGGTGCAGACCATAATCCCATACCTACCCCATCTTGTGCATTCAATGGCTCACCAACCAGCCCCCCCGGCGGCACCCCCGCAAACGGAGTCACCGACGGCCCCAAACCGGGGAATCCCGCCCGACGTTGAGGCGCCACCACCTCGGGTCGCCGAGGTCCTCCCAGTTTCGCCGACCCCAACGCCAACCCGATCCCAAAGTCGCTCTTACAATCCAGCACCGACTGAACTTGATCTCGACACCTTATCGACCGAGTCCACCGACTCCTTGAGGGAGCAAGTTCGCCGAGTCCATCAGCGACTTGACGAAGTCCAGAAGGAAGTCCTTAGATCGAAAGAAGAGACTGGGGAAAGCTCTAAAGGTGGCTCCCCGTTCACCCTCGAGATACAGTCCAAGCCTCTCCCGGCCACCTTCAGGCTCCCAGCCCTCGAGCCCTACGATGGCAGCGACGACCCGATGGAACATGTCGCCCTACGAGCCTTTCCGTCAGTCACTCTCGGCATCCCGCGAAGCTCCCCGAGATCCATCCGGTCTGCATCCCGACTTACAGGTCAGTAAGAAATTAATAAAGCTATAGCAAAGCGAAATGCTAGTACCCCTAGAGGCCGGACTCAAACCCGCCTCAACGAGCCAAAGCTCGGTCATCTCCTTGATCGCACGAGAAGAGGAAAGAACCCCCTTCAGTCGGCCGACCAGGACGGTCTCCTCCTCGGACAGATAAGGGGGGGCGTTGCCGATCGGGTGAGCCGACCAGCTGAGCCCGAATCCCCAACCCAGACCACTAACGTAAAGATAGCGGGACTTCCAACCTTTGTTACTGGAAGGTGCCCCGCTGACCCTAAAACCAACTCGGGCGGTAAGATAATAACCGCCCCGACTCTTGCATAGGCGAAAACACGCCATGAACAAGTCCCGAGTCGGGATAATCTCGGCTCCTCGGCATTCACCCAAGAAAACCACAAGGTAACGCCACGAGTTGAGCGCTACCTGGCTAGGAGAAATTCTTCACCATTTCAGGCACTCCTCAATCAGAGGGTGCAAAGGAAACCGAAGACCGGCCTCCAAGGCATCTACCGAGATGCACATGCCGGGGACGTCCAAGCTATAAGGACGCTGCCCCGGCTCTGGAACATGCAACCCGTATTCAGTCGGGATGCTGTACCGTTCCCTAATCACGGCAAGTGACCCCTCAGTCACCGCCGTGTCGAGATTATGATCTGACATCATGACCTCCAATCCTTCTGAACCCTCGCGTCGACAGGCGACGGGAGCTCGGAAGACGCTCCCGAGGAACCAACCTCGGGATCACTCCGACTTGTCTCCCCCGACCCCGAGGGAGAAACGACCCTGACACTAGTCGAGGAGTCCGACGAGGTCATCGCGACCTGTTCAAAAGGAGCTGCCGAGCTGAAAGGACGAAGGGTGGCTATGGTGGTCCGAGATGGAGGCAGGAAGAAGACAAAATGAACAAGTGAGGTCTCTGCCCAACCCCGCAGCTAACTTATAGTGCCCAGGGGAGTCGTTTCAGCTATCCAAGGTAAGAGGAAGCGCCGCCACCCTGAAAAAGCACTCAGCGCATTAAATGTGTCATAACTCTGACCGAAACCCTAGGTAGAGGATGGAAGATATATATATATATATATATATATATATATATAATATTGTCCCATAGGTATGATAGTAGGCACATGATAATAAAGAGCAACTTCACCATCTCGGCCAAATCTCCGGATTTGCGCCCGAGTTCACCCTCTCGGCCAAATCTCCGGACTTACGCCCGAGTTCGCCCTCTCGGCCAAATCTCCGGATTGGCGCCCGAGTTCACCTCTCGGCCAAATCTCCGGATTTGCGCCCGAGTTCACCCTCTCGGCCAAATCTCCGGACTTGCGTCCGACTTTGCCCTCTCGGCCAAATCTCCGGATTTGCGCCCGAGTTCACCCTCTCGGCCAGATCTCCGGATTTGCGCCCGACTTCGCCCTCTCTGCCAAATCTCCGAATTTGCGCTCGAGTTCGCCCTCTCGGCCAAATCTCCGGACTTGCGCCCGAGTTCGCCCTCTCGGCCAAATCTCCGGATTGGCGCCCGAGTTCACCTCTCGGTCAAATCTTCAGATTTGCGCCCGAGTTCGCCCTCTTGGCCAAATCTCCGGATTTACGCCCGAGTTTGCCCTCTCGGCCAAATCTCTGGATTTTCGCCCGACTTCACCCTCTCGGCCAAATCTCCGGATTGGCGCCCGAGCTCACCTCTCGGCCAAATCTCCGGATCTACGCCCGAGTTCACCCTCTCGGCCAAATCTCCGGATCTGCGCCCGACTTCCCCCTCTCGGCCAAATCTCCGGATCTGCGCCCGAGTTCAACCTCTCGGCCAAATCTCCGGATTTGCCCCAACTTCACCCTCGGCGAAAGCCCTACATTGCAATTCCCGAGCTCCTGCTCGGTCGGATCGACTCTTGATACATCGTAATTCCCGAGCTCATGCTCGGTCGAATCGACTCTCGCTGCATTGCAATTCCTGAGCTCCTGCTCGGTCGGATCGACTCTTGCTACATCGTAATTCCCGAGCTCCTGCTCGGTCGGATCAACCACCGCACCATTTGAAATCCCCAAGTCCGCACTCAGAACTAGTTCAGGGCGTTCTTGAACCAGCGGTTAAGCACAAGACCTCATATTCGACACCCTCATCAGGCGCCTCGAGAAGGTCTTCCCGGGGGGGAAGAATGATATGACAAATGTCGACCTGGCCGCCAAGTCATCACACCCCCGGACAGCTGGCCCGCCGACGTGGCCGACCCGAGGCAGGTAACCAGCCGGATATACGGGGGGCGCCAGTGGTCGTACAGTCGACCTGACACAGGTAAGGTCGGCACCCCCCACCTGCAAACGCACGCCTCATTGCAAGGATGGCAAGCATGGTGGAGGGTACGACGACATGGTAAGCCATAAATGCGGTAAGGTCATCAGGTACGAATGATCTACAACACCCACTATAAAAGCTCATGCACCTCTATGGGGCAGAGGATGAAAAAAGGATGAATCCACGAACTAACTTAATCTTCGGAGTGGTCACGTCGAGGACCTACCCGACCCGACCTTCTTGCAGGAGTCAGCGGCCGACCCGAATTGGAGTACTCCCTCTTCACCCGGACTCCACCACTCCAACAACCGACCTCCCAAGCCGAGCTCTGAATCCCTACGCATCCGGGCGGGCTCCCACTTCGTACCGAGGAGACCACGGGCGAGCTAGCGCACATGGGCCTGAACCAGCGAGTGTTTGCTCAGTAGACTCGGAGGCTAAACGCATCTACTAGGCAAGCACCAGATTCCTCACTAACATGTAGGGACGCGAAAGCTAAGTTTTAGTACAAAAGCTTGGAGGTGGCCGCAGTTTTATGTGGGTCCCACGAGTTGTATCCAATCCTGAGAAGGGTAGATCGAGTTTTTGGGAGTCTTCGGCAGCTTGTTTCCATCAAGTATAAAACACTTCCTGTGGGCGCATCAGGTATCATCCGCCCACCGGAGTCGAGGAAATCATCAATAAATCAACGGGCGTGAAGCCGGGAACCGCTTAACTCGAGCACCACCGCGGGAACACCATAACATCAAGTTCGATAGCCGTCGGATGAGACCTTCCGTGTCCCATCAGCTATCGCTACCCCCAATTCTTCTCCCATACACGCCCCTCTTTCCCAAGAAAAATCCTGTTGAGCGACGCGTATTACGTCAAACGTAGCGTACGAATAGCGACTTAAGGGTTTGCCATCCCCATTTTATAAGTAGAAACCCAAGCTCACTTTTTTTGTCATCTGCCGAAGACTCTCCTCAGAGGATCCTCTGCCGTTGTACTTCTTCTTTCCTTTCTTCCCCAATTTGTTTGGAGTTTCATTTCTGCCCCTCCTTGCGAGTGATTCCTTTCTGGTTTTTCTCGGAATCTCTCTTGTTTGCGGTGGTTTCTTTTGGTTAACGATGGCTGCTTGATCTGTTCATAGATCTGGTCTCCTGGGATGTTTCTTAGGATCGATTTTGGAACCATCGGTCCATCTTTGTACCGTTTTGATCATCGATATTTCTTGACGAGTTGTAGCTGTTAAAGATGGTTCTTTTTATAAGTATTTTGTGTTTTATTCGATTGGAATTCTTGAGGGAAAAAAAAAGGAATCTTTTTTTGTGGTTCAGAGACTTGCGAATTCGAAGTGTTTGGCGTCATGGGCACCTCGGATTTCTCGTGGAAGCTTGTGGATCACCCGAAGCTTCCCAAAGGCAAGACCGTCGCCGTTGTTGTCTTGGATGGATGGGGCGAAGCCAATCCCGACAAGTATAACTGCATTCATGTCGCCCAGACTCCCACCATGGATTCGCTTAAGCAGGTATATCCGTTTGCGCGAAGGAAAAAATATCTATTTCTTTCCGTAAATCGCTGGTTATCATGTTGATGGATTAGACAAAACTGGCTTTTACTGGTTTGGTGCTGCTATCGTGTAATAGATGCTTGGAAACTGAAATGATGCTATCTTGGTGGTTGTTCCATGCGGTCAAATTGTTTCTGTGTAGAATATTATGAGAAGTTTTTAATTGTGTATATATTTGAATGCATTGTGCTTCAGTTGTAGATTTTTGCCGTTCCGTGTTGCATACTTGTTATGGATGAAAAGTCATTTGAGGTAGGAACTAATTTGATGTCATACAAACAACATTCTTGACATTGTCTGTCTTTCAAGGGTGCTCCGGAAAGATGGAGGCTGGTCAGAGCTCATGGAAAAGCTGTGGGTCTTCCTACTGAGGATGATATGGGTAACAGTGAAGTTGGTCACAATGCACTTGGAGCAGGCAGGATTTATGCTCAAGGGTAGCAAAACCTAACACCAGATTTCATATTTTCAAAATCTTTCGATATTCTATTTGCCTTTGTGTTGGTCTTCATATTAGTCCGTCGTTCTACTTGCCCTCTTAGTTTGATCCTTTTATGTTCTGAATTTTCGTTTATGGTTGTAGTGCTAAGTTGGTGGATCTTGCACTTGCATCTGGAAAAATATATGAAGGAGAAGGCTTTAATTATATTAAAGAATGCTTTGATCAAGGAACTTTACATCTCATTGGGTTATTGAGCGATGGAGGTGTTCACTCTCGGCTTGATCAGTTGCAGGTATGTAAAGGCCAAATGTTTCTTGTTTGCTTGTTTCTGCACCTGGTCAAATCATACAAGTGACTGTTTTTTCCTTGCAGTTGCTTCTGAAAGGGTCTAGCGAGAATGGTGCCAAAAGAATACGTGTACATATCCTCACTGATGGCCGTGATGTCTTGGATGGCTCAAGTGTTGGATTTGTGGAAACTCTAGAGAGTGACCTTGCTAAGCTAAGAGAGAAAGGTATCGATGCACAAATTTCATCCGGTGGTGGTCGAATGTATGTAACCATGGACCGCTATGAGGTATATTTTTTGTGAATGTTCTCTAATTATTTTCTGTAGTTGGAATTTAGGATAGTGATTGTTAAATAATGAAAGGTGCATAGTTTCTTTTGTTTTCATGTTCTAGATAACTTATGGTTAGATCCTTTTTCAAATCTATGGTCATGCATGCACTGTTGAATAAGATCTAATTCATATTTCATCTAACATTTATTTGACTGGTGCTTCCTACTGGTTTTGGATGTAAAACCAGAAAGCTACGTTGTTTAGGATATTTTTGTGATAGTTCCTCTAGTTTTTTTTGGAAAATCTTCTCAGTGTTCTCATATTGCAATTCGTTTTGTGCATTCTGCAGAATGACTGGGGTGTTGTAAAACGTGGATGGGATGCTCAGGTTCTTGGTGAAGCACCATACAAGTTTCGAAGTGCTGTTGAAGCTGTGAAAAAATTGAGGGAGGATCCCAAGGCCAACGATCAATACTTGCCTCCATTTGTCATAGTTGATGAGAGCGGCAAAGCAGTTGGTCCAATAGTGGATGGTGATGCTGTTGTGACCATCAACTTTCGAGCAGATCGTATGGTTATGATAGCTAAAGCACTAGAATATGAAGATTTTGACAAGTTTGATCGTGTTCGCTTCCCAAAGATCCGATATGCTGGAATGCTTCAGTATGATGGTGAATTGAAGCTTCCAAGCAAGTACCTTGTTTCTCCTCCTTTGATAGATAGGACATCTGGTGAATATTTGGTCCACAATGGCGTCCGGACTTTTGCTTGCAGGTATGATGCTATAGCATTTCATGTGTTTGTACACATTTTAAATATGGTCAATACCATGTGGTTTTGGTAATCTTCTATGAAATCTTTTTTTGTCTTTAGCAATATTGGAGATTGCTCTTATTCTTTTTTCTCTGTGGATGTAGCAACTAGCAATTGCAAAAATGATCTTGCAAATTCAGCTAAATGACTTCCATTTATCATACATGTTGTTGGGATTCAATATGTGTTGTTTCCATTTGTTTAACGATGCAACCAAAGAGTGTTTATATGCCATGAAAATATTGTTCAGTCGCTCGAGCTACATAGGAACTATAATTTTCTTGATGTTCCTCCATAGACTTGTTTGGTACTAAATTATGGTGACAACTGGTTCGACCACAAAAGTTGGAACGCCAAAAAGGTTTAGGAGACTATCAATGACGGATCCAAGTGGAAGTCCATTTTGAAATTTTAATTTTGACTGTTTAACCCTGTCGGGACGTGCACTTCTTTAAAATTCTTCCAATTTTCTTAATGCAGATAGCAAATAACTGGCTTTGAGAATATATCATGTTCAATATACTTTCCAACAGACATGTAGTTTTGCACCATAATTATTATGCTACAAGAACCATCCTCTCTGCCAATATGTTAGGTTACTTAACATTGCTTGTAAACCTATTGCGTAAGAGCAACTCCATTGCCATGGGTTTAGCATTGGTTTTCGAAAGCAGTCTTGTTTTTCTGTTTGACTTCTTCAGCCTGATTGACTTCTTCTAGAGATGAGATTTTAGCGTATTCTAAATTTTCTTTGCTTGTACTATGATAAGGTTTTAAATGCCAGTCGGACTGGTATCTACCAAGCAGTTTTTTAGTTATCAATTTAACAATACTGGTGGCACAAGTTGATGTACCACCAAATGTCATACTGGTTTGATAGGTTGCCAAAACCAATAATCGACCAATTTTTAGACATCGACTAACACAACTTGTTATGTGGTTGTTTCTAGTAACTTAGCACTAAAAGATGTTTTCCTGGATGTAATCATGTCATGCACATACCTTCTTGTGTCTTCCCTTTAGACATTCTTTGTGTCAGGGGTTCCATTTGGTAGATGTTTATCTTGGAAAAACTTGGTTTGGCATTTCAATATCTTAATTTTGATTACTGCCCCATATGTTGGACTTAGTCTGAAGATGACCTGCTTGTGATGATCTTGTAATTAATTCATTTATTCACATAAACTATAATACAAGATTGGATATGTAGCTTAACTTGAATTATGATTGGCATTATGAGGATCAGCATTTTAAACTAAAGAAATAAGTAAGAAAATCAAATATTCTCTCTTCTGCTGTTGCCTCCTCTTCCTAGCCATGAAGTAGATTCAGCAGAATTTTTTCAGGAATAGTTGGGGATCGACCACAGTTAACTGATTTCACATGGTATCAGCTGATTTAGACTGATCTCAACTTACCCTTCAATCAAATTGGCAGATCCAGAGAAATACAGGATCGTATTATCGATTCTGATTGTGATGATGTGACCAGACCATTCATTTCTAGAACATGCTTTTTGTGGCTCGCCAAGGAATGTTGTGTGTAAAATTGTGAAGCATATATTTGGCGGCATATTCATGAAACCTGTTTATGTTTGTTAAACAGTGAGACCGTAAAATTTGGTCATGTCACCTTCTTCTGGAATGGAAATCGATCAGGATATTTTGACGCAACCATGGAAGAATACGTTGAAATTCCTAGTGATTCAGGAATCACGTTTAATGTTCAACCCAAGATGAAGGCTCTGGAAATTGCCGAGAAGGCTAGGGATGCTATTCTCAGTCGCAAGTTTGACCAGGTAAAGGAATATGTTTTTAGGTGCAAGCACTTCTCTGTTTACTGTGTTACCTTATTTGCTAGTTTCTTGCAGGTTCGTGTGAACATACCTAATGGAGACATGGTAGGACATACGGGTGACATAGAGGCTACTGTTGTCGCTTGCAAGGCTGCCGATGAAGCTGTTAAGGTAATATTTGATAGTTCTAGTAAGTTGAGATAAAGCATTACGTAATGATTGAAATAGTTGATTCTGAGTTTGAAGGTCCTGGTGCCTCTCTTTGCAGATCATTTTGGATGCCATAGAGCAAGTGGGTGGCATTTATGTTGTCACTGCAGACCATGGTAATGCTGAAGACATGGTAAAGAGGACCAAAACTGGCCAGCCACAACTCGACAAAGCTGGGAACATTCAGATTCTCACTTCTCATACTCTTCAACCTGTAAGTACACTGAAGACAATTTTAATCATCTGTCAGAGCTTAATATTAACATCGGTATTTTCATTTATGTTAAAACATGTAAACAAAGCTTGATGTTGTTGATGAATTTGGCTCAAAAAGTAGTAGGCTCTCTGCCATGGAAAATAAGCCATTAAGGATGCTCTTCTGGTCGGATCCTGTTTGTATGTCATGGTTAGATTTCTGGTTGACAAATGTACCATTTTCTAGTTGGCTGTTTGGCCTCTATCAACGTTTTACTTACCGGTCTGTACCGGTATACCGATATTTTGTCGGTACTGGTATGGTACCAGTACCGGGGGCGGTATATGCACAGTGTATACCGCCCAGAATATTAAATTATTATATTATAATATAATATAATATTTTAATTATATAATAAAAATATTAAAATATATTAAAAAAGAAATGAAGGGGCGACGTCGCCTCGGTCTCTCTCCCAGCGCGGGGAGACGAAACGCCTCTCTGCGCGGGGACAGAAGTCCCCCGCGGGCGGCGATGGCGGCAACGGCTCGCGGGCGACCAGCGGGTGGCGAGGGCACGTGGGCGAGGATGGTGTGAGGTACTTCTGCTTTCTTCTTTTTCTCTTCTTCTTCTTCCCTTTTTCTTCTTCAATCGACCGCCAACGGTCGATTTCTCCATCAATCGGCCGTCGACGGTCGAAATAAGTGATGGTATACCTGAACTCCCAGAAAGTCACCGTCACAGGTCAATTTCTGGCTTGAACAGTTAATATCTTTTCTTTTCTAGTGTTAAATGCCCTTTTCATACAGACGACAGTCTAGCTAGAATACTAGAGTTTAAGAGGTCCTCTTCAAGAAAAATAAGTTCAAATATCTGCATATGTTTGTATCTGGAGTTGTGGATTGTAGTATATCTCTCTATTCTTTCCTTCACAACTTAATGTGTTCATTTTGGTACGTGATAAAGTAAAAGTGAATCCATGCAATGAATTTACTTCTAGTTGCTTGATCCATGAAATGAAAACATTTGCAGGTTCCCATTGCCATCGGCGGCCCCGGGCTTGCACCTGGTGTCAGATTCCGAAACGACGTGCCTGACGGTGGGCTCGCCAACGTGGCTGCCACGGTCATGAATCTGCATGGTTTTGAAGCACCAAGTGACTACAAACCTACTCTCATCGAAGTACTCGACAACTGATGTGTGTTGTTACAGATTGAAGCATTGCTCTGCAGTTGCTGATAGACATGAAGAAGTGATCAAATAACCAATCCTATTTTGGATACTTCGAAGTAGCAATTTTGTTGCAATATATTTTATTTTTTTGTTGTTGGAGTATACCCTCGTTTAAATTCCCCCAGCAGTGCTGAAATGCCACGGTATTTTGATCATTTTATGCTATTTGTAGCTAAAAACATGGTTGGGGAAGCTCTTGGGATAAGTCGTGCTTGTCTTTGTACTTTAGATTCTAAGATATCTGCTTTTTTGGCATCTCTTTTATTGGTTCTAATCACATTCACATTGGCTTCATGTTGTTGGATCAAATAGTGTCTTAGATGTGTTCTTGAGTCTTAGAGGTAAATACATATGAAACGAATATAGTTGACTAAATACTCGATTTAGCTGATGAATGAGTGTATATAAAGACTTTTTCTCTTTGATCTCATTTTTGTTTGGTATCAGTCTATTGTTGCTTTCCAACGGCCGCCTCCCCTCCCCTTTCCGACGGACGCCCACTGCCGCCGCTTCCTCCATCTTGTCGTCGTTGTCTTCGCCCTCACCTCTTATGAGACCAAAACTCTCTGCTCCCTCATCTTCCTCCATCTCGTCACAATCATCCTTCCTCCATCTCGTCATAATCGTCTCACTAAGAAGTTGAGAGAACCTTGAAAACCATGACAATTCTAAGCTGACAGAAAGATTTGTTATATAGAATCAAGAAGAAATTTAAAAAGGAGCAGATGATTTGTTTGGCAATGGAAGACACCACACTGATAGAGCTACTTACTAGAAACTATTGATGCATATAGGGTGGCTGCACTGCGACTGAAGTTGAAACCTGTACTCACAACTTTCTTTAAAGATCTATGATGAGCTTAGTCCATAGGATGGTAGTGCAACAAGTACCCAAGGATTCCATTCAAGTCTCACAATATTAATTCTATAAGTTTGCAACAACAAAGAAAATTGAAACCTGAGCATAGAAATAGTAACCAAGATTCAAAGGTGTTTCACGATAAGCGGCACGCCGAACTCGGGTTCAATGGTCAGCCTGAATGCAGGAGAATGTCGATAACTTGGTGACACTGAGAAGACGAACTTGGAGAGGAGCAGCGAGAGAATGACTTTGAGCTCCACCATTGCAAAATTTTGACCTGCACATGTCCTAGTCCCTGAGCCAAAGGGTATGTAGGCATGAGGGGATCTGCAAGCACCGGCAATTCCGCGTGAGAATCTGTTGGGTTTGAACTCATCAGTATCGGATCCCCAGTATTCTGGATCATGGTGCAGCGATGCTATTGGGGTTGAAATGGTGATGCCTTTCGGTATATGGATGTCTCTGAGCTTCATATCCTGAAGGGTCTCCCTCACCATGAATGCTGCTGGAGGATACAAACGCAGCGTCTCTTGGATCACCATTGTCAGCTGCATTATACATATATATATACATCTATCATTGAATGATCTTTACAAGCTAAAATTTAGTTAGGAAGACCCTAAAGTCTAAACTAAAAGAACTGTGGTTAAAATTAGTTACTGTACTTGGACATCTGAAGTGAATTTAGATACTCAATTTACAACCCTCGCTCTCTCTCTAAGAAATAAATTCACAATCCAATAAGCTGCAAATGATACAGAAAACAATGCCCTGCTCTAAGTTTGTGCAAGATCTTCACAAAATAGTACACTCATAATATGGAAAATCATGACCAATAACAAAATTTATAACTCATGGTGGATTGAATAAAAGTAGATACAGAAACTCCTACACAAAGTAATTTTTTTATCTCAAGTCAATGCCTTTGTTAAATCTAGTTTTTCAATTTTGAGTTGATTATCATTGGAATATAATTTTCCTACTACAAAACATGAACTTAAGTTGGAATGATAATAGCACCTGTACTTGCAACCACAAAACTGAATATTAACAATGAAATAATAATGGATCTTCACAAATGTCCTAAATCAAATAGAATGTTGAATTTCGGACAGGAAAATATTTTTCAGTATTTGTGACAAAAAAAAAAGATTTTTAAATGCAATGATATCTCACGTACCATTTTTAATCTGCGAAGCATGTCATAGTTTGGAAATTTTCCTTGACAGACCTCCAAGACCTCTTCACGAACATGGTGTTGCCATTCAGGGTGTGAAGCAAGAAGCATCAAGCACCATGTAGCAGTCACTGCTGTTGTCTCATGCCCTGCAAAGTAGATGTTCTTGCAATTATCAACGATGAAGCTCTCTGCCGAATCAAGTCCAGAATTTGAGATAGTTGAACCCTCAATGATGGATTGTAATAGATCTTGTCCTGAAGATGTGGAAATGTCTTCTTTACGTTCTTTGACTATATTAAGGATCAGTGTCCGTATCTCTTGAGTCAGCCTCCATATCTTTCGATTGCTTTTCATTGGTAAATATCTGTTGAAAATATTGAGTCAGGCGACAAAGGCTCAATTAAGTTACACATGCCTTACGGGCATTGAAATTTATTCTACATAGTTGAATTCTATGGTTCTCTGAGCTTTATCTATGTACTATTTTATGAGATCACAAGGAAAAATCTAAGCTTTCTAAAATATTCCCGTTCTATTTTGCTAGAAATGTCATTGTTTTCAATGCCTCTTCTTTTGTGGGAGGACTAAAAGATGTGGCTTGATCCACCTGAGCAATGAAGCTAAAATTTCGGGCAAGAAGGTACAAGAACATGTGATGTAATGAAATCCATACCCTGACAAGTAGATCAAACAAAATGAAAGCAAATAGATAATGATTAGAAGTACAGATATCAGCATCCATAATCTGCATATTAACTTTTTTTTGAGAATTAGGGTCGTTTGCTCACAATGAAAAACAGAAATGTAAGGCCAGTTTTTTGTTGCATTAATAGACAATGCTATTATTCAACTTCTTAATAAATCCTAATATATATGAATTGTAAGATCTGATTGCTTCTTTCCATCATAGCGGACATAATATAAGCTTTGGTTAACATTAGATAAATGTGAACGCAAATATACTCAAGAAAATAATTATAATACATGATCTTTAAGAGAAAGCTGTGACAAAGTCTCTGTAAAGATATAATATTAATTGAAAAAGAATAAGCATTCCAATCAAAATAATAGTGGATATTCAATACACCTTACTCCAGGAATCCCAATAAATATACTGATCTTTGACATTAACATTTGAAGTTGACGAAGTCGAGAAAAAATTTCCTTGCCTTCAGCGAAGCTACTTCCAAAACAAGTTCTCGAGACCACATCAGCTGAAAATTTTCTCAAATCTTCATCAACTACTATATCACTAATGCCCCCTCCATTGTCAACTGCACTTTCCCATGACTTCAACAACGGAATAGCGGCTTCCACTATTAGGTCAACCATGCCCTGCAAGTATGTCCATATACACAATAATTGGGAAAACCACATACAAGGTGCTAAAAGGAGCCTAAATTCAAATAAAAAATAGCTAGCAATCCTGAAATCTGTCACTATTTGTTGCAAAAAGTATTTTAGGACAAAACTATATATGTTGGACATGGTAAATAGAATCCGCTTACTGTCTTTTTTTATTAAACAATGGAACAAGAATAAGAACAAGTTGAATAAAAGATTTAAGTCCAAATGTCATGATATAATGAGAACATGAAAAGGCATATGACAAGCAGAAACAAGAGTTGTCAGGTTTGCGACTAAGACTCAAACAGCATGACAAGTCGGAGTCAGAAAGAAGAGAAACAGAAAAGCATAAATGAGTTTTAAGTTTTCAATATGATGCAAGTCAACCTCTCAAGAATGAGGCTTGGCAACATAATTTTCCAATCCATTGAATATCGTTGTCCAAAATTGCCAAAAATACTGCAGTTGCAAAATATCAAAGACAACGGGTACAAATATACCTTGACCTTGTCCATGAACAACTCTGTAGCTATAACCTTCCTCTGATGAGCCCAAAGAGCCCCATTTGATGTCAAAATTCCTTTACCTAGAAGAGCTCCACGATCCTTCTGTAAGTACAAAGGCTTCCCTAAATCTAGAGACTTGCAAACACTGATCTCCTTGACAAGATCAGGGTGGCTTACGTGCAATGTCTGCATGCTGCCCGTGGAGTACATAAATATGGGACCTGGGTGTTCCAAAAGACATGACTTAGCTGCAAATCTGATCAATAGGTACAGGTGTATTCAACGTAGCCAGTGATGAAATAGCACCGAGAGAACTGCTGCGACCTCAGCAGGGGAAAAGAAATCAATTTGGAAACTAAAGATTGCAGAGTTCAAGAGTCACTTAAAGAGCTAATAATGCTGCATGCCGAGTGGTAATTCTACAGCTATGGTATATCCAAAATTATGTCATCAGGTTCGAGGTCTCATCCTCGGATCCTTTCCAAAGGACCACCGGATTGAGTTCAAGATCTCTGGTGTGGAAGTGGCATGTTGTGCTTTTGTCAATCGCTCCTCGATCAGACCAAGGCGAGCCGGTGGAAGTACAACTTTTGGATCAAAGGGCAAAGGAACCCACAAAAGAGGAAAAAGAAAAAGAGATCTTGATCTTCGAACAGAATCTAAAAGACAATAGTACGAGCAAGTTATCTGCAACTGGAACTAGCATACCGTATCTCTTTCTCCAACGGGTTAGGTAAGGGAAGAGCGCTGAAACATAGCTGGCTGTGACACTGGGGCCGCATTCCTCCTCTTGAGCCTTCTTCTTCCTCTCTTCTCGAAGAATCTTTCTCATCTCCAATATGTTGCCGTGGATCAAGGAAGGAGGAGGGCCGTCGATTCCCTGGCTCCTCAGTTTGCTTCTCATCCTTTCCGGCCTGATCCAAAGGACATAGTAGAAGTAGAACAAGGCCAAGCCTACGATTCCTGCGACGGAGAAAGGGAGCAGCGGAATGCTTCCCGTGGAGGCTCCTCCCATTGCCCTTCTCCGGGATTCTCGTCTCACCGAGGCTGATTGCATCGTCCCTTCTCAAATAATAGCAACAGATGGATGGAGGTCGTTCAGCTGTCACTTTCCCAATGCTCATCACAACCGGCTGACCTCACTTGTGTGTTACGCAAACCCCACCTTTCCATTTCCACCGAAGTCAACCCCCTCTTTGTCACCGTGTTGCTTTCCCGGTTTCCATGTGGGGACCCCCACTTTTCACATATATATATATATATATATATAATAATATTAATCGATATTTTCATATATTTTATATATGAATATATATATATATATATATATATATCATATACATATATACATATAAAATAATAATATTATTAATTGATATTTTCATATTAATTGATATTTTCAGATATTAATTGATTATATATTGTATAATATATATATATATATATATATGAGCTTTTTCATATATTTTTGATTTTTTGATAATATTTTAAATTTAGAAAAAAACTATTTAGAAGTTCTTTCATCAAATTTTGGAGTCTAGTTTTCAAATGCTATAATATTTTTCTCA
Source organism: Ensete ventricosum (assembly GCA_029747655.1). NCBI lineage: Eukaryota > Viridiplantae > Streptophyta > Magnoliopsida > Zingiberales > Musaceae > Ensete > Ensete ventricosum. The sequence goes on along the minus strand of JAQQAF010000006.1, from coordinate 55,273,913 downwards.
ATATCATTTAAGATAGTTTACTGATGCATTGAAAATACTATAAATATTATTAAAAAATACTATAGATGATACTATATTATGACTTTTTGATTATTATTGTTCAGATACCAAGTAATTAGTTTGGTTGAGATTAGAAGTTTATTTTAGATAGATTTATAGTATTTTTATTATGATGATCAGGATATTATAACAGACGAATTTAAAAAGAATCAGTTTAAATATTTTCTAAATTAGTAATACTGTTTGAGAAAAAACAAAATGAAAGGTACCGATTAAAAAAAATAGCATATATGTATATATATATATATCATTTATAATGTATATTTTGGTTGATTAGTATAATTATATTATACAAAATGTATGCATTTCTGGACTTATTATCTGAAAATTTATAAGCCAGGAATACGAGCTATAAGATACACAAGATATATTATTAGCGTGGAACTCATCCTAAATCATTAACTATGTTCTAATAAGGTCCTCATAAATGAGATTCTTGGTAGAGGATTGATGAATAGTAAAGTTAATATTTTTAAGAATGATAAGTATTTTAGGAGTTCTTAATTATATTTAAATTAATTGATAGAATTATAATTAAATTAAAAATACTTTAATAAATTATGATTTGTTATTATAAATAGTCTCAAAGTATTAGTAAGAGTGAGAGGTGAGACATTTTGGATGTTTCCAAGGGTGATCTGGCTTCAAGATAAGGTTGAGAGATGAAATAAAAATAATAATATTCTATATCTCCCTCTCTCTCTCTTCTGGTCGTGCAAACTTATCATCTTTATTATTCGTGCATGGTGAGTTATGGCAAAGCCACCATCCTCAACCTTTTGATGAAGCTTCGGAGGTGTTGCTCTCTCTTCTGGTCGTGCAAACTTCTCATCTTTATTATTCGTGCATGGTGAGTTATGGCAAAGCTACCATCCTCAACCTTTTGATGAAGCTTCAGAGGTGCTGCTGGATTTAGTATCGTCCACGGGAAGTCAGCATGGCACGGTTTGACCTGTGTGTATAGGATCGTTCGAGTTGGATGGGGAGACTTGGGGTGGCTCGGTCGGGATGTCGACCTTCATTCGACGATAGCTTGGGTCCTACAAGAATGTACTTGTCGAGATGGTATATGTTCGACGTGATTCATCTGATCACTAAGTTAATTTTCTGAGTATAGAAATTGAAAATCGAGATGCTGAGAAAGTGGGGAGAGTACTGAAGAGAAGCTCTCCCAAAAGGTCCCCTTTGTCGTGGACTACAGTGAGGGTATTTATACCTACGAGATAGAGGAAGATCGTACCAAGATGCTTAATGGGCACGATGCCTTCGATTGACTTATGGGTACGATTTTACTCGAGCTGTTGCCTTTGTTAATTCTCGGGACATCATTCGACAAGAACGTCGACTGTCAATACGACCCACTTAGCAGACAACGTTGCATGAAGGATCGATCATCTATGGTTGTCGAGGTGGCTGCCAATGTAGCTCGAGAGCCCTAGGAGTATCGATGTGGTTATCGGGTTAACGTGGTTCTCGGGCCGGATTAATGGGCCCAATATTAATCCTATCAAGAGGGGAGAGCAGAAGGGGAAAGGAAGAACCGCTAATGTTGTGATGGAACTAAATTTGCTAAACAGTAAAAACGGAGAACGTGGTGATGGAGAAGACAAAGAGGGAAGGAACATTTGCAGGTTCCCATTGCCATCGGTGGCCCCGGGCTTGCACCTGCTGTCAGATTCGGTGCCTGACGGTGGCCTGAGGAGGCTGCAGCCCGCCTCCTCGACGGCGAGGCCCAGCCGCGCAGGTCGGGGGGAAAGCAGAGGTGGTGCCCTCACGGGTCCCGCCGCGGGGTGGGGCGTATCCTCCGGCTCCCGTAGGGGCGGTGGAGCTCGACCGGATCGCGGCCGAGCTGGGCGGCAACCCGCAGGAGGTGGTGGCGTCTGCTTGCCTTCGTGGGCGGGCATGTGGTGGTGGTCACTTCCGATTCCCGCGTCCTCGTCAGCGAGCCAAGAGACAGTATCGGACGGTGAATAGACGTCGCTGCATCGAGCTCTAACCTCGTCGGGCGCCGCCGACTTGAAGTCGCTGCACGTCTAATATAATTTGTCAAATAAATAAAACAATTAATAAGAAAGCAACGACAAAACAAAAAAAAAAAAAAACAAAAATTTGTCAGAAGTGGGATTTGAACCCACGCCCCTCTCACGAGGACCAGAACTTGAGTCTGGCGCCTTAGACCACTCGGCCATCCTGACGTCGTTGTTATTGACTTTTTAAACACTACCTATTAAGTAAAATAATAGGTTTTATTTTACAATTATAAAAAAAATGTCAGAAGTGGGATTTGAACCCACGCCCTCTCGCGAGGACCAGAACTTGAGTCTGGCGCCTTAGACCACTCGGCCATCCTGACCTCGTTGTTCTTAACGTTTTAAATACTACTTATTAAGGTAAACTAATAGGTTTTATTAGACAAATATAAAAAAATGTCAGAAGTGGGATTTGAACCCACGCCCTCTCACGAGGACCAGAACTTGAGTCTAGCGCCTTAGACCACTCGGCCATCCTGACCTCGTTGTTATTGACTTTTTAAACAATACCTATTAAGTAAAACAATAGGTTTTATTATACAATTATAAAAAAAAATGTCAGAAGTGGGATTTGAACCCACGCCCTCTCGCGAGGACCAGAACTTGAGTCTGGCGCCTTAGACCACTCGGCCATCCTGACCTCGTTGTTCTTGACTTTTTAAGCACTGACTATTAAGTAAACAATAGGTTTTCTTAGACTATTATAAAAAAATGTCAGAAGTGGGATTTGAACCCACGCCCTCTCACGAGGACCAGAACTTGAGTCTGGCGCCTTAGACCACTCGGCCATCCTGACCTTTGATGTTTAGTTCGTATTAAAGTTTTAATTATACCTAAAGCTCTAGAGATAGTGTTCTTCCACTGTTCATCCACGAGGAGCATTCTGAATCGTTTCAGATCCGTGCTACATCGACTGTTCTTCCATGACTGATGTCCCCCTCCCCTCCCTCTCTCTCTCTCTCTCTTCGACTCAGATGTCAAGGTAACCACTGTGATTGCATGCCACGCTTGGGCATTAGCACTATCATCGAGGGTAGAACTTGAGGTGGAGAAGACAAAGAGGGAACAGAAAAGGGAAGAAGAAACGGCAGGGATTTTGAGATTGTGGTGACAACTCCATGGACACTTTAAGAGACGAGGAAGAGGGAGCTCCCTTCAGTCCAAGTATGGAGTGGAAGAGAGAGAATAAGCTCCCGCATCATTCACTCATTCACATAGTAGCTCAGTTCCGAAGCCTCTTCTGTCTGATGCAGACTGGCATGCAGAATTTGGCCATTTCCTTTCTACTGAGTGTTTGAATGAATGAGTCGGCAGCTGATTCAGACTCCACAACCATCCATGAATGGACTGAAGGAAGCTCTCTCGAGCACATTTTTCGCAGACTAACATCAAAACACAGTGAAAGGCAAAGAAGAGAGAGAGAGAGAAAGAGAATGATATGTTAGTATAACTAGTTGGAGGGAGGCATGCCATTTTATTCAGTCAAGCATGTAGATAGATACATCCCTTGTAGTAACCTTCTACATGCAAATGTAAGAAATATAAGAATGAAATTGATTTAATCATCCTCCTCCTCCTCCTCCTTTTTTTTTTTTTTTCTTAATTCAGCTCAAGCAATGAATCTGATTTCATTATTTTAAGAGAACTCCAATTATGCATGTGAGACTTGAATTTTTCATTACAAAGAATAGGATGACAGGAATCTAACAAAAGATTACAGACTGACCATATCAGCTCACATTCTGCAAAGAAATTAATGCAGAGTTGCAAAGAATTAAAAATCTTTCTTTCCCTATCTTTTGGTTCATAACCAGTTACTTGTTTCTATGCTTATGTTCACAAATTATAGAATGAAAAGCCATCCTCAATCCAATCTATCATTCATTTCTCATGGGAAAGGAGTGTTGATCACAATGCTACAATATTACTGGGAGAACCAAATACTTGAAAACACCCACACACAAGAACAAGGTGACTGAAATAAGTATTATATATATATGCAACTGATGGCATATATAGAATGAAAGATCACTCGAGGAAATATTATTTCTGATGTAAATTATTGTAGAGATTGCAGAGGACGGCAATCCTTTGAAAATAGAGATATCTAACATCTGCATGTGTCTTTGTTGCTCAGAGCTTCCAAACATCTATTGTTTAGGATGCATTGCCAAGAGCAAGTTTTTAGGGAAACAAACAATTAAAACTGGAAGATGTAAACCACAGAAGAACGTTACTGCACTAAAATCTCACAGAAAAATCAGTAAGTCAGAACACAACGCTGGAGCACACAGCAACTGAAACAACTACAGTGCATATCTAGAAATAGAAATAGAAAGAAAAAGAGAGAGAGAGAGAGATAGAGAGCATACCACCTTCACAGTTCTTCTCAGCAGTGGAAGATAGGAACCTACAAGCCTCGGAGCTCGGAAGTCCCACCTTCAAAACTCTGATTTCTATTTTTCATCGGGCAAATAAGAAAGCTTCTCCTCTAGAAATCGTGATGACAAGTAAAGGATGTCACATGATCTGATACCAAACACACACTATGGTTAGCTTTCTTTGAAGACTACCTGAGACTGATGCTGAAGTGCCCATTTTTGAGTAAGAAGATGGCAGTATATGTACCAGAAGGAAAGCAAAAAACCTGACAAGAAGAGGTGGAAAACGAAGCACCAAAGCAGAAAACATCATTCATTTCACAGTGTCCAAAGATCGAAAGGGGAAGCAAGCTTCCCTATCAATCTGAGGAACAAATACCGCAAAAAGCTTCTCAAACACCAAAAATCCCAAGAGAAACAAACACATAAAGATTGATGAAGCAGGAAAGATGCGATCACATCTGTGAGACAGAAATATAGAGCTGTTCAGCTGTCTCTTGACTTCATGTGAGTCGAGAAAACCGACAACGACGCAAGGTAGGTGGAGGATACTGTGGAAACACATTGCGAGGAGGCTTCATCCGAGGGATCTCTCGGAAGACGTAGGGCCAAGGCACACTGTGGGTGGCGTACTGCCCCTTTGACTGCCTTCTTCTCTGCAGATAAAGGAAATAGTGGAGAACTACTGTGTATAGTTATTGGCTGAGGACTCTTGCACACCTCACTGCATGCAAAGAGAAAAAAAAAAACTTCGAAACCACTGTCTCTCATCTTCCTATGCATGCTATGGACGCTTCCAACCCATTATAATAGTTTTATACAGATCATATACCAACAAGTGAACATGCTTTTATCTCTACCCAAATTATTTTGTCCCCATTACCTCACACCTCACGTTTGCTTTGGGTCAGCAGCCAAAGGTTTCTTTAAGTATAATTGACCGTCAAGTCAAAATATTTTTCGTGCAGGGAGAAGTGTTGCTTTCAGATAATTATTTGCCAGCTTTCGCACTCCCGACGCGACGCTTCGCTCGTTTGCAGATCCCAAAACAACGGACCGGAGGAGTCGTCGTTGCCGGCGCGAATCTTGATACACCACCGACGGTAGATCGGACGGTCGCAATTGAAAAAAAAAAGGAAATGTTCATAAACGCCCTTACGTGTCGTAAAATTACGGAAGGGGGAAGCGGGTCGGATGCGTGGAATCGGAACGTTGGGAGAAGGGGCTTATGGGAGAATAAAGTTATCAGCGAGGACGAAAAGGGAAATGATGGGCATTGTGGAATTTTATTTCTATTTATTTCTCTTTGGCTTCGCTCTTCTCGATTCCCAGTATTTTTGTTCGTACTGCGGGAAGGAAAGGATTTCTTCTCCCTTCCCCTTGGCAGGCTGTGGAGAGATTTTAGGGTTCCTCGGAGCTCTGAACACGCTGGAATTCCATCGCAATCGCTGGAATCTTGTTCGTCGGGGGCGGGGGATTCGGTTGGAAGTCCCTCTCTGCCGCCGGGGAATCTGTGTTGCCTTTTCTCTGGTTTCAGCGTGATTCGGGAGGTTTCCTTTTGGAAATACTCGTCGTCTTTGATGCATTGGTGCCGGAGTTGGGTTTAAGCTGGTTGGTTCTTCGTCTTGTGCTTGGAACTTGAAAAGGTCGGATTTTTCTGGTCGAAGTCCTCGGAGAAGTGCCAGGTGCTTTGAGCAGGTCAGCTCCTTTTCGTGATTTGAGTTGAAGAAGCTAAGGAAGCAGAGGCATTGTTGGAAGTTTCAAGCAATCTCGGCTGCGTCATGGTTTTCAGCATGCTTCAGGTATGCTAGACAAAATCTTGGCTCTTGATCTTCGATTCTTCTGTTTGATAGTGAGTTGACATGACTGAAACAAAAGTAGAGAGCTTTCTAAATGGGGAGTTCTATCCCTTTGTTCGGTTGATCTTATACTGAAAGTGTACACTTCCTAGAGATGATAGTGGAGGATTAACATCATGTTTTAGTCTCTGGATCTCTCTCATTGTGATAAGGACTCTGGAAGATAGTACTGAATCTGAAATTAGTGGATATCCTTTGAAGATTCATCACTCAGTATTTAGTAAGACCGATGGAGTTGATTCACCATTTCATGATTCTTCTTTCACTCCTTGGGGTATTATTCGCACACCAATCCGGGGGTGCATCCATGAGCACTGCAAGATCATTGGATGTGCTCCTTCAGGACTATGCTTACAGAGCTTTTGTTAGGCCCCGAACCGGAGTTCCCTATGATGGCATTGCCCCTTCCAATCTCACTGGCATCAAGATTGCAGCGCTAAGGCTGAGAAGTGGAAGTCTGAAACAGAAAGGAGTTGAGAAGTACAAGGAATTTGGGATCCCAGATGGGGTCGTGGTGGTGCGGCCTTATGTAGAAAGACTGGTTCTAGTTTACCATAATTTGGGCAACTGGTCTTCTTTCCATTACCCTCTTCCTGGTTATGCCTACCTGACTCCTGTGCTTGGTCTCCTTGCTTATGATGCAGCAAATTTGTCGGCTACCGACTTGCCCGAGTTAGATATTGTGGCTTCAGAATCACCCATATCCATCAATTTCACATATGTCATTCCTGCGCCAAGAGGTGCGATTGCCAGATGCGTGCAGTTCGGTATAGACGGCTCACTGGATTTCGGAGACTTGGTATCGAGCAATATTTGTTCCACTCACAGACAGGGCCACTTTGTCATTGTGGTGAACTCTAGTGAGATTGCTCCATCTCCGGCACCAACTCTAGCTCCAGGGCCCTGTCCAAGCCGTGTTGTTGGTTCTAAGAGTAAGAAATCTAAGGTGTGGAAGATAGTTGGTGGCGTGGTCGGCGGAGTTGTTGTTTTAATTTTCTTGGCTCTACTTGTTTATTTGATGCACCGGCGTAAACATAACAAGAAGGTGGCACGGATGGAGCAGCATGCAGATGAAGGAGTATCAGTACATACAACAAGGGTCGGAAACACACATGTTCCTGTGGCATTGGGGACAAGGACACAACCAATGCTCGAGAATGAACTTGTTGCTTAGGTTCGTCCCCTCGGGGATGGAAAGCAGCAAGGAATGGGTGAACGACCGCCATTCAAGTGTTCTATATATATATAGAATGAGCAGGCGACCATTTCATTGTTCCTTGCGATCTTGTGTTGGTTGAATTTTTTTTTTTTTTTTTTTGGTATAGGTTAGGTCCTGCATTTTACTTATTTACGATAGATAGCATTAGACATTCTTTCCGGGAAGTTGAGCATATGTCTTATTGTTCTGGTGGTCCTAATTGATTGTTGCTGTTACGACATTCTTATTGATCGAAATGCCTCGTGTCATGTAAAAAGCAAGCGCCACTAAAGGATATGGCATTTCTTGGTAGCTGGAACTGTTTCAATTATTCATTTGTTTGTTGCCTTGTTTAGAGGTATCTTGCTAATAAAGTTGAGGTATAATTCTTGGATGCTGATTGCTGATGTCTCAATCATACAGCAAATCCTCTTGTCTTGTGCTTTTCTTATTCTTATAGATAATTCTCTACTCAACAAGCTACAGTTTCTTGAAAGGTATGGATATAAATATAGGATTCATGTTCTCTCATGATCTGAGGTTTGGCAACTGTGTATTCTTTCATTTAATCAAAACTATGATGAAATTGCCAAACCAGTGAATCAATCTTGTAATTGCCATTGTTATGTGTCATTCTAAAGCTTCATTACTCAGATGCACAACTGAGGTGAGATCATTCATCTGACCCTCAACATTGCAAATTGTTTTCATCTCTTCTCACTGCAAAAATGCTATTGGTTAAAGTTATGATAGATTATCGATGGATGGAATTGTTCAATCCTTTTGTATTCTAAAGGTTGCAACTTAACCTGTAGAGATTTATGTAAGTATTCGAATTAACCGAGTCGCGGATCAGATTCCTCTCATGCAGGAACAATGCATTGTTCCTGCTGAAGAAGAGAACATAATTTGTGAGGAGAATCCAAGAGGATGCATCCCAGTGAGGAGAATCCAAGAATATGAACGTTGAGAAAAGTGATGAGTACAGGTAGGCAGGCAGGAGAGCAAAGGAAGGTACAATGGCACAAGGAACAAATGCACAATACTGGTTCATTCTTTTTGGCATCTTTGTCGTGTTTATTCTTTGTGAGCTCAGAGTTAGGTTTTGGGAGGCCAAGAACACTTGGGAATCATTCTGACATCACCAAGAGTTCTTTGCAAAAGCAGTGGGTTTGGACCACCACCCCACCCCCACCCCAACAAAAAAAAAAAAAAGCCAATTGAGGTATATATATAGATGCTTTTCTTTTAGCTGAAGCATAATGATAAGGATATTTCATACGTTTTGAACAAGGATAGATATAATGAGAAGGATATGCATGAAAAGTCTTACTATTAGGGTTGACTAAGACATGTAATATCTCGAATGTTAAATAAAATAAAATGTCAATAATAAAGTTGCACGTTACTACATACATGTATTAAAAGATCAAAGAAGAAGAGGGAAGAATTCAATACCCAGCCACCAAACATGCTGCATTTGATGCCTTTTGGTCATGGAAGCATACTAATCTGTTGCATCTCAAAATAATAATCTGACATATCTCCAGCTTCGAACAAATGCAAACCCCATATTCTGCAGAACATTTCCAACTACGTTTAAGATCTCATCACAGATCATTAGAACAGGCATGAAATTGAACATAGTAGCAGTTTCAAAAGCTGCACAGAAGACTGGAATAATCTTCGAGAAACTTGGTTTTTGACTGATGATATACCTGACTCCACACATGATAGAGATCGCAAAATTAACCATCGTTCGATCTGGTAAGTCAACATTGCAGATCGATCAACTCTACAAATTATTGATCAAGGTTTTCGATTTCGAACTTGACATGGGTTCCGGAATTGGCCAGCTACAAAACAAAACAACAAAGAAACAAAGATATTTTATTCTCAAATGCAAATCTGCCTCAGGGATGAGCATCTCATGCATGATCACTTCCTGCAATAAAGAGAACAAATTAGAACATTTGCAACATTGGTTTTCTATTCGAATATATTGATATAATAGTTTAATGCGAAGGAGAAGTTGATAGAAGCTAGTTTCTAGTGACTACCAATTTATAACGAAATGATTAACCAAACAAAATCAAGTCATAGAAGCACATTCCACAACTGCAGAACCCTTCAATTGGCATACATGAAATTTCCATTTCGGTAATTTTGATATAGACAATAAAACTCTATTAGATCATTACGACAATAGTTAGGGTAGCAAAGTATTTTCAGTCATCACGGGCAAGGGATCACCCTACTCTCGGACATAATTAGATGTCTGACATGAAGAACGTAAAAGTGAGTTTGACATACCTATTGCTGCTAAGTTTGAGAATTGCATATTTCTCTCTCAATTCAAACTAGCATGCATTCGTACATATGCTCCAAATTTTAGTGCTCATTAGACACAATAAAAGGGATACATTGGCATACCTTTCCATGTAAATAATTAGCCACCAAGCCTATTCAATATCAATATGGTATAATATCACTGATATGCATTGGTATGGTGGGATTAGACCATCCTTGAATAGCACCACCCAACTAAATGTGGTTCAATTATTATTCACTCAAATTCAACCAATCCTTCTAAACGAAAACATCCAATGATTGCTCGAACCTGGGAACAGTCGGGTATTATCCAACTCATAAGAGTTATACATAGGACTAGCTACCAGTCACATATCGCCCAATATGATTGATGAATGTGCCACCGTGATTACTATCTGCAATTAATATCTTTACTCGCAATTAATGCGCCCTTTTATACTTATGTCTATTTAAAGGGTACAAATAAAATGGGGAGTGACTTGAGTACTACATCAGCATACCCATCATGGTTCTTGCCCTATCTTTCTCTCATTTATCCATCACTCACACTACTTACTTCTCTGTTTACAAGGACGAGACAATGGCTTCCTAATCTCTGGATTTCATACTTGCTGACAAGAAGCAGCAACCATGAACTCCAGTGATTGGTATCTGGCATGAACCACAAGGTATATTTGTCGCCACTTTTTTATGTGTGTTTTTCTAATCAAATTAAATAGTAGTGTCCAAATCATTTTCAACATGTACAGAGTGAATCCTGTACACCATATACTCGGAACCATCTTACTTTAGTCATGCACTCTACAGAACCAGGTCAATAGTTAACGCAAATCATAGACAAGGACCAAAGCTTAAGATAGCCCATTCCAAATCTCAAACCAAGTTAAAAACTCAACTCATCTGTATGACTAAGTCAGTGAAGATCTAATTTACGTTCTCAGTTAAGGAGATCATGAAAATTCATACATTTCGGTCAAGATTATCAACCTGTCCTTTAATTAACTGACTAATTGTTAATTTAAAATGGTGGAGTTCTCTTGCAAATGGTCAATGACCATCAGTCAAGATCTCGATGTCTCTTGCAAGTGTCTTCACCAATCATCTGTTCCCATACACTCATTACATTAAATGTCTATAATCTCTTCTTAGGCAATTTATGACAAAATTTTTAACCTCAGCTATTCATGCAATAGAGTAAAGTAATTCCAAACTTTACTTATCAATTTTAAATTTAAAAGTAAGGAGATGATGAATATTATACTTGACATTGATATCACTTGAATTTCTTCTAAGGAATACATGGAAATGCACCAAAAAACTCATTTAGAATTTGTTCTCATCACATGATAGCAATCAAACAGTAGTACACTGAGCATAAAATGGGCATCGGTCATAGTTACAGTTTTCAATCGATAAAGTGCCAAAATCAAACCTCTGTGAACTGTTCCATGCCCCAGTTTTTTTTTTTTTTTTCCACCAGGCCAAATAATTTTATCCTTGCTGATCCATCCAATCTCTAGTTTAAACCCATTATATTCTATCAATTTTATTCCAATTACGTGAACCGTATCCATGTCTTTGAAGATTGATATCATGCCATTGGATCTCCAACCAAATGTCAGGGCACGCATGGGCAAAAGACGCAACTTTCTTGTCCAATCATCAAGGAGATTGATAACCACAAAAGAAAGTTCAATCTTACTTTAGGCGAGAATAAAACTAGCAACCCTAACCCATGAACTACCAAACAGAAACCAATCGAGAAAGAAAAATAAAGCAATAAACTTAGATCGAAACAAAGAAGGAAAACCACCATCAGAAACCGACCTAATTCACGGCACCAGAGTACTGATCCATGAGCTTCTTGTCCCTCCTCTCCATCGCCACATCCCACACATCATTACCAATATGCTTCGGCTGCATTCGATTCCGATAAACAAAACAACTTTACTCCCACGGCAAAGATCACCAGCATCAAGTCAACCATCTAAAAGGGCAAAAAGAAAGATTATGGATCTCACCCTCCCGCGGGCGGCTCTATGGATGAAGTATTGCGCGTTGCCCATCACGCAGAGCATCCCAGCGATGATTCCAAGCGGAAGAACGGCTTCCAACCAGAACAACTTCCCCATCAAGGAGATCTCAGAGGACAAAGAAGACAACTTTAGGCAATATGTGGGAGAAACGATGATTTCCATTTTGTTGAAGGAGAGATAGGTTACTTATTTTTTCTGAAAAAATAATTTTTTTCTTCTATCCCTTTTAAGGACTTAAATTTTTTATCTTTAATTAAAATATATTATAATTATTTATGTTATGTAGTTTGATTTCTATTAGATTTCTATAGTAGCTAATTAAAAATATAATTTTCTTTCGTATGTAATTATATGTTTTAATCTACTATTATTTATCATATTGTAATGGCTCAGTAGTAGTGATTAGATATTTTGCTTATAATTTTATAATAATATAATTTAAAATTAAGATAATTGATGGTCAACCGACATACTAAAATTTAAGTTTAAATATTGATTGAAGTTTATATCGATTTAAAATTATTATGAATTAATTTAATTTATTAAAATATGTTTAACTTAATAATTTATTTTAAATTAGATGGTTTCAGATAAGTTAAATAAGAATTATAGATCAGTTAGAATTTAATTAAATCAAACTCAATTAGACTAAGCTAGGATTCAAATCATTTTGAGGAATAATTGATATTATTACATTATTTAACAACCACTAAGAAGACGTTATGTCAGCGGTTGAAACTTCCGGTCAAAATCCATACCAGTTATAGGAAACAAATATGATAAATAATTTATATTTACAAGGATAGATTATTAAAAATCCCTAAAATAATTTTAGGAATACAACTCAATTGAGATAAAAGTATATGACATAAACCCAAGATTAGGAATTGGAATCTGAGGCCTCTTAGGGCAAGATAGAACATATTTTAATTAAATTAATCTGAATTAATTTGGTTAAATCGGCCATGTTCTTTTAGGATCATAATGACATTTCATACATTTTACTCGTTGAAGCATAACCTTCCCACACACCCAACATCTTAACCATGAACGTTAACATGGATGCCGAACCATAGAGATAGCCACCGGCGATGGCGACGACGCCACAGCAAGTCCACTGAACACTGAGACCTGCGTCTAGATTTCTATCAGCTCTTGGAATGCCGCCATGGCAGAGGCTGGCAGACCCAGAAGCACGTTCGTGCTCCTCCTCTCCTTCCCATGCGACAAGAACAGGATCACCTCCTTCTCAGGCAACGCCACCGGCCCCGACTGCAGCGGCTTCCCCCACCCGAAGTCCGTGGCGTGGAAAGACAGCCGGGACCAGGTGGTTATCAGGAGCGTTGCGGTAAGAGGCGGCCTCACTCTGGTCACCTCGAAGTAGTCGATGGCAGACCTCATGTACCCGTCCGTGATCACCCTCACTGCCTTCTGAATCAGTCCCACCGCGAACGAGAACGGCTTCTCGAGAAGCTCCCCTCCATCGCACAAGGCGTTGGTTAGCACGATGCCGTTGCCGAAGTAGCCTTTTGGCAGCGGCGGGTCGAATCTGGACCGGCCGTCCACCGCGAAGAGGAGCTTCGTCTGCTGGTCATGCTCCACCCGCAGGGCCGCCGTGCGAGCCCTCCACACGAGTGCTGACAGAGCCTCGAAGGTGGTGCAGCTGTGAAGAACGCCGTCTCCCGTCGCTCTGCTCTTGAGGTGTTCGATCCTATGCGGGTCGAAGTAGAAGGACTTGTACAACATCTCCTCCTGGTACAGAGATACGGTGCGTGGGGAATCGGGGATCTCCCTGAATTCATGGTGGGGGAACTCGAGAAGAGGAGGATCTCTGGCCTTGAGCACCGCTCGATCCATGAAGGGCGGCACGGAGAGCGGTAGTCCTCGGGCTGTTTCGCACCATGAGTTCACAAACTCCATCGCTGCCAGACCGTCGAACATGCAGTGGTTCATGGCTAGTCCGAGGATGAACCCCCCACACTTGAACTTGGTGACCTTGAATAGAATTTGCATTGTTAGACGGCAAGATGAGAAGCAAATTTAATTAATGGAGTCCATTTGCATTCTGAGCCACACCTGAGCTACTAAAGGCGGTATCTCCAGCATGTTCTTGGCGCCTGGAAGATCATAGACGAGCTTGCCAAGCATAGAAGGATCAGGCTTCGCGATGTCTCCTATTTGTTCCATCTCGCAGTCTGCTGTTGCCTCAACAAACACCGCGCCTTCTCCGGTGCAATCCACAATGAGCTTCCTCTCCGAGCTTACGGTCAGCCTTCCGGCGAGCGGGTAGTAGTGAACAAGAACCTTCGATAATGCTTCCCTGATAACATCACCGGCTTTCTCATTACCTTGATCCGGTGATTTGAAGCAGTAGACTGTTCGAACTATCACCGCGATGTTCTGGTCAAGGTTGGAAAGGAAGTAGAGTACCCTCTCCGTTTCTTTTGCCGGCGGCACAAGCGAGGCTTCTCCTTGCTTGACACTTAGCTGAAACATCTTGGCAGTGAGGTTCTCTTCGGCGACAGCATCTCCATGCTCTGAAACCTGACAACAAATCAAAAAGAAGGCATCAGAGGAATCAGACAAGATGAGATTTTGAATTGTTGAAGCTGGAGCAGTACCATCTCTGAGTGTTTGTGAAAATGCAATGCAGTTCTCAGCACAAAGTTGATGAAAAGAAGAGATGCTTCAACAGGGACCGGGAAAGAAACTTTATACAGGGAGGGCAGAAGAAGTTGGTCATGGCAACCGCTTTCTTGACCAAAAGTAGTCCATAAGAAAACCAGCAGTGTAGACTTGTGAAGCAAATGAGTGAAGGTTTGAAGGAAGAACAGTGAAGAAATCTATCTCCTCTTTGTTCGGAACATCGTGGTGACTTGCATGTTGAGTGAGGTTTGGCCACTGGCCTTGGAACCAAATGGTAACATTCTACTCTCTGTCATTTTGGTTTGAGTTAGTTGGCCTGAAAAAGTTACTTCATTCAGATGCTGTGCCCTTTGAGCCAATTCTTCAGTACCAATTCACTACCTGTAGCGACTCAACTAGCCAATTAAATTTCAGCACAGAAAAATATTTTCCTTTCTTTGTAGATTGTGAAATGTTACTGATATATCATGTTTTCATGTTCCCTAACAAATCCAAATTGTGTTGTCGTGATCAGAATTTACTTGTATAATTGCCTGCTAAAATGCTGATTGATCTTTTGGTATGCTGACTAAATCCATCGACACATTAAGCTTGTTCTTGTCTTACAAACATTTGTGCCAGAACTGGATTTGGATTTGCTAATTCTAGAAACCCGATAACCATAAGAGCTTAGACTGCTTTAAACCTCCTCTTTCATTTATGATAGATTGTTTTCTTCTTTTCAGATCGAAGAGCTTTTATTCTTTTTCATGATGATCAAGTTAGATAGCCAGGAGCTAAATTTCCTTTCTTTGGAATTAAACTTATGCCCTAGGCCATTAGCTCAATTGTGCTAGCAAAGGGCCCTAAGATTGACAAATGTTCCTCATAAATTACAATCAACAACTGAAGAACATGAGACACAAAATGTTTTCATTCCTTTTGAAGAGCAATAAAGTATCATGATCCTGTTGCTGAAAAATGTTTGATGCACATGAGTAAGACAAGCCAACAACTTGATGGTTGGTAACAGGTCAGAGACTTGTTTGCCCTCCTCTTCATTTTGTGGGCCAGCAGGTCAGAAACAGGTCAGAGACTTGTTTGACACTTGGGCTAATCCTCCCAGAATATCAATCTAAATCTGAATCTGAATACAACAAGAAGGTTCAATTGAAGCTGTACCAGGTAGCTATTGGATTCAATAATTGATAGTGCTTTGTTGTAAGAATTTGTATAGCTACCATCCAACTTATATGTTAAGCTCATTTTTAGCAGGTGATATTAATTTATTGGATTCATTATGTACCTCAGGTGTGGACTCAATGAAGGTGGAAAATGAAGTGAGAAGAATAACATTTGGTTTGCTGGTTCACCTTGTGCTAATCAAGTTTGGTAAATGACTCAGACTCAGAGTAGCACAAGTTATTCCAAGAGCAGAGAAATGGAGCATTTCCTAGCTGTTTTCAGATGATTGCAATTGACAAGCACTTATGGATGAAGCTATTGCTAATTCAGACATTTCCTAAATAAATGTCTGAATTAGCAAGCACTTAGGAATATTTTTCGTACCTGTTTTCACTGATCTGCTTCAATGGGGAAGTGAAGCTAATGGAAAGGCTGCATTGCCTTGGAAGACTGGTAGGAAAAGTTCCTCTCAAAACTTCCTATCTACTCTTATGACATGCATGCTAAGAGCTGCACTCCTTCACAAGAAAGCCCAGTGAGTGACTGCATCATGTTGTCTTCCACCAGCCTCAAGACTAAGAAACTCTACAAAGAGCTTGATGAAGCAAGAGACAATCTAGAAGCATTTTCCTGTGTGGTTTACCTTCCTTCATTACATTTCTCTTCAACAGTAATTAATGATGTTGCTAGCAAACAGTAGTTTCCTTCCCTTTTCCCCTTTGCTTGGGACCAGAACACAGCAGAAGCTGAACAAAAGGTCTCATCAAGAAGCCATGTCCCAACTTTCTCATCAAAATCATTTTAAGAGACTCTAACTTTATTTTATATATTTTTTCTTTTTAAAAATAATGCTCTGATTACTTTGCCATAATGTGGAGTTGGTGAGTCAGGGATTAAACATCATCCATGAGAATTGTGATGGAACAGACAAAGAGCAGAGGACACAATCAAACAGTTCATAGTGGTTGGTGAGTCTTCCTCCCCCCCCCCCCCCCCTCCAAAATTGAGATATCCTAATAATGCCTGAGTGTTTCATCTGAGCCTTTGCACAAGTGAGCCATGGACACAGCAAATGTGAGCTGGTTAGTCTCCTCATCATAACAAGCAGAAGAGGGGAGCATCCCATTGGCATCAATAAATCTCCACATATTTATCCTTCCATTTTTTTTTTGGAAATCTTACATTTACCTTTCCAAATTTTAATATATATTACATATATATTTATCCTTCCATGTGTGTGTGTGTGGGGGGTGTTAAATTGAAGTTGTAATTTTGTAAAAGGAAAAGCCATCACCGCCCATATTTACGGCGTACCCGTGTGGCTACGTTCTCATTGATTGGAGATGACGGTGGGCCACGCGAAGCCCGCCTGCTGATGCGCCTTTCCAAACATGAGGTGGCAGGTAGGTGAGCGGGTCACGATGAAGGAAAGGTATTTGTTATTCCCCGCGACCGCGCACCTACACAGCGACGCGTGTACCGTCACGCCCCAAAAAAAGCTTCCGCCACCTGTTCCTCACTTACCCGTTTGTGTCTGATAAGGGCCCCAGTTTTTCATCCAATAGAAACGCAGGAAGGTTGAGGCAGGTACGGTGTGTCGACTAAATGTCCCAGTTTTTAATACTGCACAAAATATATGTTTCCTTCTCTACTCGTCGATTGGCTTCTCATTTGGTAGTTACTCGTTCATTTACTTCCCTTTTAATTGGGCGAGATATCGGGTTAATGCCGGACCCAGAGAGTAGTCTTAGGGTATGACGTTTGGGTAAGGGTTGTATGTACGATTTGAGAATATTCTTTTCTGGTCTCCCGAAGCACTAAATACACCAAAAATATAACTCCCAACAATTCCAGCCAACAGCGACTCCGCTCTCGCCTGCTCTCTCTCTCGCTCTCTCTCTCTCTCTGCCGGCTTCGCCCCTCTCCTTCCTTCCGTCTCCTGGTAATCTTCCTCTTCCCCCCTCTGGCTCTTTTCTACTTCAGTGTAATTTTGTGTGGTCTCGCGAGTCGCAACCGTTGGAGAGATTCGGATTTGTTCTTGTAAGGTCTTCTTGGAGTGGCCTCCGGCCCAGTTGCTCGTTCCTATTTTCTTGAATCGGTGATCTTTCCACGATCCTTTCTTGTTGTAGGTTTTCCTTTCGTTTTTGTATTCCCTGCTTCTTACCAGTGGTTTTCTTGGGTCGGATCTCGAATGGATCTCTGTTATTGGGGCGTGCGCCAAACCTCTTGGGAGAACGCTGGTTGCCGCTTTCTCTGAACGCTTGGGGTCTTTTCGGTCCATATTGTGAGCATTTTTTTGGTGGTCCAAAATCTTTGGAATCTTGCGCATACAGAGCCATTGTGGTTTGGAGGAACAGTGTCAGATCTCGAAAGAAAGACGAAGTCTTTCATCTGAATTTTTGAGGTTTTGTCGGTCACATTACGCATCTTGTCGCTAAGTTAATAGGGCCATGAGTGGCTTAACAGTGCCATGAGTGGAATGCGTATCTTCCATCCTGTGCGCTCTGTATGCACCTCCCAAGTGGTTTTGGGTCCTCTTTTGCGTTTAATACTGGCATGCATATGCATTACTGCTGTTATAGCGTCAGTTGGTGTTGTTCTAGGATTCGAAGTGATTTGCCTTTCCCTTGTTTTACTTTTGTTGGAGTTAGTCCTCAAGTGAGTTACTGTACTTGATGATTCTATTCAAATAAGAATTACGTCTGAATGGGAGACAGAGTCCTCATTTGATTTACCTCTTATGATGATGCTTAATTATATTAACATACATGTTTTGAACTTTTGTCATCAAAACAATATATTGAGGGGTGCAACTGGCACTATATTAGGGAAAAGATTAAAATTTTATTCCAAACATCTCTCAGGTCCACTATTTCAGAAGAAAGTTGTTAGTACCACCATATGTTCAGCGTTTTCCCATCACCGATATTTCTCTTGAAGTTAGCATATTCTTCTGTTTTGGGGAGTGATTGTTGCTTTGTTAGGTTATTTGTAGTACGGTCTTTCTATGGGTCTTAAGAAAAAAGTCTTTTGCTTGTTTCTGAAGATAATATTTGATACAATCTTGTTGCATGCTTAACCATAGCCATATCCAATAATCTACATTATTCTGAGTGAGAAGGAAGGAAATAATAGAAAACTGAATCTATCTTAAGGAGTGAGTCAAACCATAGATATGCTAAAAATAAATCTGTTCAGTCTTAAACCATTTCCATTTGTTGTCTTTGATGGACAGGCCAACAAGCTCATGTGCCAGCGGTCACCATTTGCCATATCTATCTTGAACATAGCTAAATGCTAATAGCATTAGGTATTTTTTCCTCCATTCATGAAAATTAATAAAGACCGTTACAGCGGCTATGAGAAGTTCTATAACAATCAATTAAGAAGTTTCATGCATAAAGGCAAATGGCGGGGAAAGATCCTGGGACTAGGTTCATGGTGTTCTGACTGGTTTATGTACGTTGCATATCGTGTCTGGCATGTACATGTTTCCTGGTTTTGTGACTTTTATGTTTCGTTGTGTAATTAGTGTGTTGACCGTAATATCCTGCCAGCAAATCCTTTTTAAGTAATAGATACATTCCTTATTACTTCTTGAAGAATATGTAAGAAAGTAATCAGTCATTGCCTTTAGCCAATATTGATGTCTTTTACCTGCCTAGAAGTTTTTTCCAAATTTACATCCTAGGCAAATGTTGACGTACATGAGGCTTGAACTTAGATAAGCCAAAATACCCACGTGATGTTGATTTATTAAATTATACGGTTAAGTAGTTTTATAAAGCATTTGAACTTAGAAACTGTTTCCCGAGTGTAATCTATGTCCTCAAAGTGTAATCTATGTCCTATATGCATGAGCATTCATAAAGATTTACACTATGATTTTGGAAACATTTGCTGTATGAAAAGCCTGTGCTAGGTAAACCAACTAATGCTGTCTCTTAGAAAACCATTCAACTATTCAATTTTAGTTTGTCAACATCTTCCTTTATTCTCAATTCTAAGTTTTAGGAGTCTGTCACATTATTATGTGTTTGCTGAAAAATCTGACAGTAGCTTTCAGAAGTGACCAGCCCTCTACGGAATTATCATTTTTTAATTACACCAAGATGTTTAGTAGCACAAACTCATTATCCTTTTTTTACCTTACCAAGACTACTCTCAGTTTTTATCCAGTTTGTTCTTTTCTTATAGGCACCCAAGTTGTTATTGCTGGTATGGTTAAGGATTGCACAGGCTTTTCTTATAGGCACTCATTTGAACTTAGAAACTGTTTCCCGAGTGTAATCTATGTCCTCAAAGTGTAATCTATGTCCTGTATGCATGAGCATTCATAAAGATTTACACTATGATTTTGGAAACATTTGCTGTATGAAAAGCCTGTGCTAGGTAAACCAACTAATGCTGTCTCTTAGAAAACCATTCAACTATTCAATTTTAGTCTGTCAACATCTTCCTTTATTCTCAATTCTAAGTTTTAGGAGTCTGTCACATTATTATGTGTTTGCTGAAAAATCTGACAGTAGCTTTCAGAAGTGACCAGCCCTCTACGGAATTATTGTTTTTTAACTACACCAAGATGTTTAGTAGCACAAACTCATTATCCTTTTTTTACCTTACCAAGACTACTCTCAGTTTTTATCCAGTTTGTTCTTTTCTTATAGGCACCCAAGTTGTTCTTGCTGGTATGGTTAAGGATTGCAAATCCGGAAGCCAAATATTTCAGGCACATTTTTATCATCTGAAATTTACAAAAATATTAACTTTCATTTATTCAGATTTTGCTTATACCTTTTTTGAACTGCTAATATGCGGCTGATTTACTTGTCACTCATATCTGAGCAATTCTTTTGGACGATTTTAGCATATAGCATTTATTAGGACAACCCAGACTGTGTACCTAGATAGTCAGTGTTTATTGCAAGACTTCCATGCAGTGCAATGGATATGATTTTTGTTTTGGTTTGAGCAACTTGTTTTTAACATTTTTTTCTTGATTCAGATTGAGAAGGTGAAAATGTCTGGAAAAGCCCTCAGAGACCTGAATGTACTCCCAGCATCTGGATTGGATAAGAATTCGGATATATCCGGAAAGGGAAGTTTAGCCAAGACATACATTGAGAATATCAATGACAATGGGCATGAATTGCAGAAGAAAAATTACCCGTCTTTCTCTGCTACAATAAATAAAGTTGATATTGTAAGGAGCAATGAACTGGAAACAGTAAATACAGAAGTTGAGTACATAGACTCTGAAAACCTGGCTGATATAGCAGATGTGGATGCAAGTTTTAACGTATGTTTTGATACTTAAAATATTTTTGTATTTATTTTATTATGCCCTAATATATCAATGCATTCACCATGGGTCTACTAAATAACTTGTAAGTTAACTTTTGTTTTGTGCAGACACTGTTAGCTAGGTTGGACTCAAAGGACTGGGTATCTACATGTGAAGCACTCAATAATGTGCGCCAGTTTTCAATATATCATAAGCAAAAGCTGCTTGAGATCTTGTACGTTCTCTACTCCAACCCAGTGTAAAAGAACATCGTAGACTGTAGTTGTTTTTTTGTTATAAATAACGGATTAATTATTTCTTAGCTCAAAATTATCATATTTTAGCTGCTGTTGTTTTAAAAACTTTTTTATTGTAGAGGAGCTGTGATCCGATTGATTGTGAAGTCACTGAAAAGTCCAAGGAGTGCTGTCTGCAAAACGGCAATCATGGCATCTGCTGACATTTTTAAGGCTTACAATGATACGGTTATTGACTCAATTGATCCCCTGGTATGTTCTATTCCTTACCTTCTACATAATCTTATGTTTCTGCTGGTTTCCTGTACTAAATACTCTTAACACATATCTGGATCTTTCTTTCTTCAGCTTGTCCAGTTGCTACTGAAATCCTCACAAGACAAGCGCTTTGTTTGTGAAGCTGCTGTGGTAGCTTTAGTATCAATGACGACTTGGGTCTCTCCCATGCTATTGTTGCCAAAGTTGCTGCCTTATCTAACGAACAAAAATCCTAGAATACGAGCAAAGGCATCTATGTGCTTTAGCAGGAGTGTGCCTCGACTTGTAAGTCATCTTTTCTCTCAGACTCACAGTTGCTGATTGGTTCAGCTACCTGCTGTAGAATAATTTTGCATACATTAAGCACATTGTCATTAAAACACTAAATTAAGGCTGAAGCAAATTCAGCTCACTCTCTTGGATTATTAGGTCAATGGCAATCAGTTAATTTTGGTCCACTAGATTCCATTTGGATATTGGAGGTTATATATAAATAACCAAAGTGTAGTTTTTTAGAATGTCAAAAGTTCTTCTCATTTGGAAAAGAGACATGCAAAGAAGTATTTGTTTTCAGACTACTCTACCCTATTAGTCTCATCCTGCAGTATAATAATCTCAAGTACTAATAAGTTGTTATCCACAGAAATTATATTGCAACAATTACTAGCTGTTAATATCCATGAAAATTACTTCAGTTTCTTCTTGTGTCCATGCACTTAACACTTTCTAACATGCAACGTCTTACGCCGTTGCTTGTTCTTCTTAGTTTGTTTACTAGGTAGATTCCATACAATGTCAAGGCTTGTTCTCAGGATCTTAGAATTATCATCATATGCTGCACGATTCCAAATGAAGCATCCTTTACTGTGAAAAAGTTCTTTTCAGAGATCTATAGCTATTACAGACTTGAGGCGAATGACCGTGAGAAAGAAAAATTGGGACCTATGATTCTTTGTTTAGCTAGGCTGGAAGCCTGTTTCATGAGACAAGAAAAGATGTATAGCTATTACAGAGTCGAGGAAGATAATGATGAGATAGTTTGTGACCTTATTCCTGTTAAGTTCTGGCGGAAGCCTATTATATTAAACAGTAATGAGAGTGAGGTGGCTCTACATTTGTATTAAAGCAGTTATGCAATATTGAAAGGTTGATACAAAAAGGTCTTTTAAGTTGTGGGTTCTATGTTTGAGGTAGAGTCAAACTAATAGGTGATGAACTGCTGGAGTCTTGTTGATCATGCAGCAAGCACATGAACCATGGTCATCTGGTACATGAATTTTGATCGTGTGGTGTGTGGAGCTTGGTCATGCAGCAAGCACAGAACCATGACTATGTGGTACATCAACTTTGATCATGTGGTGCATGGAGTTTGATCATGCAACTTATGACTTCATTAATTCATCCACATGAACCATGACTATGTGGTACATGAACTTTTTTTCTTTTTTTGCTTCACAACTTAATGGCAGCTCATATAAACCAACCCTCTTTAGTATCTAAAGCCATTCTTTTGCTCCATTCAATGAGTTTTTTTTTTCTTTTTTCTGCATAACCT
Source organism: Ensete ventricosum (assembly GCA_029747655.1). Taxonomy (NCBI): domain Eukaryota; kingdom Viridiplantae; phylum Streptophyta; class Magnoliopsida; order Zingiberales; family Musaceae; genus Ensete; species Ensete ventricosum. Next base: position 55,250,854 of record JAQQAF010000006.1, on the reverse strand, counting down.
TATCGCCACATTACCATCGACATACATAGTGAAAGCAAGTCGGCATTCTCATCCAAGGGTCATGTTTGGTTTGTCTATGATATTATTACATTAACCTGTATCGTGCAAAGCAATAATGCTCAACCAAGTATATTGTTGTTTACAGGGGACGGAGGGAATTAAAGCATACGGAATTGATAAGCTAATCCAAGTCGCAGCTGCTCAGCTCAGTGACCAGCTTCCTGAATCAAGAGAGGCTGCTCGGGCGCTCGCCATTCAGCTGCAAACCATCTATGTTGATTCTCAAGTCTCCCAGAGTGAGGATTCTGTAAAGTTGGTGGATGCTGATTCATGGGAAGCTTTTTGCCACGCAAAACTGACACCTTTGAGCGCTCAGGCAATTCTTCGGGTCACGGCTACCCCAAAAGAGGCTCTTGCAGTGAGTTACTAGTTCGGAGATGGTTCGTTCCACCGCTATGCATTTAATATTTTTGTAAATGCTATGACCATAAAAGAAAATATCAAGGAGGCATTTTGTAAAATTGATCTGATAACTTGCGTTGGAGTTACTTTGTTGTATAGATTTCGGGTGATTCTTTGTTACTGTCTGTATCCTCGCTGCTGATGTTGATTATGGTATAATACCCCTTTCAATGGTGATGTGATACTTCACATTTCATGATTTAGAACAAGCATGCAGATTTTATCTTTACTAAAGATAAAGAAAAAAAAATTAAGAAAGAAGAAATTTCATGAGTATTTATTTTAAATTTTTTATTATATTAAATGACATATATATGATGTTGAACTCGTAACGATCGATACACTAACTAATGGGATGTCTCGATGGAGACAAACTCTAATTAGGATTATGTTAAATAATAACGCAAGCATCCTGATTTGTTGTTCTATGATAGCATCAGCCCACTCCAACGCATTCAGAAATCAGAATAATAATAAGACGGGAGGATCTATTCAATGACGAACGAAGGGAGTAGAACTAAGATAGCTGCTTTTGAGGGCATCAGCCTCTTTGATCGTTTCGAAGAGATCAACCTCTTAGGGTTTGTCAAAAAGGGAATAGAACGATGATAGCTTTGAGGGCATCAGACTTCTTGATCGCTTCGAGGAGATTAATTAGCCACTTAAGGATTGTCAAAAGGGCTAAGATTTCTTGACTGATACCAGATGATGATGATAGAAATCCCAAGGGTTCTAAGGGTTACTTACTATCAGGGATCAAGCTCGGTCTCTCACCTCCCTTCTTCCTCATGGTTCTTCTATTCAGGAGCAGTTAGTTGCATGGTGGCCGCGAGTACAAGAAGAGAAGCTGCACGCAAGAACGAGGAACAACCGCGACCTGTAGTAGCGGATATATAAGCAACCACGTTTCGCCGGCAGTGAAACCTGGTCATGCTACCGCCGGTTCTTGGGGCAAAGGAGAAGGATTCCATCGGAAGAAAAGTTGCGTTTTTTTTTAATTATTATTATTACAAGTAGGATCAAGAAAGATCGAGACAGTGTTCTTTGGGTCCTCCTGTTTCGAGAGGCATCAGCAGTCACTCACTCAGCCGATGCAGATGCAGAGCTTCCCTTTGGCGTAAATGGTGCAGGAGGAACTCTGGTACTTGTCCTTCAGGATCTTCCTGCACACTTGAGCACACCGCTCGGCAGTGCAGGGGTCGAGCACCACGCCGCCGACGCACTCTGCAAGATCCGGCGCCACGCCCACCGCCACCAGCAGCACCACCCCCACCGCGAACGCACTGACGCGTGGATCACCCATTATTCTCTCAAATGTATAGCTTTGAGAGGCACAAAGCATCGTCTCTTATATAGAGGTGCAAGCATCGTCTGATCTCATGAGATATATATAAATATATATATATTTTCCCCATCCTATGAGTATCCTATTTTAATTTAATATGATTATTTCTATACGATGAAGTTGTTGTTGTGAATCTGACAAATTTTTAATACTCTAGTAATGTCTTCCCCCCCTCTCTCTTAAATTTATTCTCTTTTGTACATCAAGTTTCATTCCTAGATATTGAAAAAGCTTTAATTTTTTATGGACCGTAAGAATATTAGTCACTTATTTCATTTATTTCTTATAGGAAGTAGATCCTCATGGGAAGTAAAATCCAAATTGAATAATTTTCATCTCAACTTATACAATGTCAATTTTTCATTTGTTCTTGTATGACGACATGACTCTTTCTAGAGGTAAAAATCCAAATTGAGTACCCAATCCTAATTTAACTTGATGACTACCATGCAATGAATTTATTGTTATGAATCGGCACAACAAGTTTAATGCTCTTTCTAACATTCTTCCCCCTTATATTTGATCTCATTTATAGACCAATAGTTTATTTCAAAAATTTTCATAAACTTCACTGGTGTACACCATAAATTGTAATTATGCTTTGTCAATCCAAGGACTTGTGTTGTGAATGAATGCATTCGAGGAACCCATGGGTTATTTTGACTCTCACACCTATTGAAAGAGGGAGAAGGGATAGTAGAATAATATAATCTGGGTAAGAGACATAATAATAATAATAATAATATTTAATCTTCTAAAATTGAATTATTTCCAACTTCTAAAGGTCATGGAGATAGAGCACTGCCATTGAAGAGCAATTGGGTCTGTAGGTTCTGTGGTTAGATAGAAGAAGACACTGCAAACATGCAGCATTGGTTGATGCTACATAAATGTCTCTTGATGAATTGGCTTCACCAGCTTTCTCTTTAACACTACTACTACCATTGATTCTGTACTTTTGATGATGTTTTCACATTCTGAAGCAGAAAATTAATGGCTAATTAAGAATCAACTGCGATCATCTTTTGTCGGTATCCAAACCACTCATTAATAGATGGAAAGTGTTGTAGAAATAAAATCCAAAAATGTTCATTGTCAAAGCAAGGATCACAGATCTTAAAGAGTGCAAGAAAAATCCTACCAGGCATCATTGTCGTGTCACATTGGACGTCAAAAGGGAGTAAGCAATACATCAGTGTATCGATCGATGAATGACGACGGAGTTCATCATGGCTGTAGAGTTGCGTTTGGTGAGTTAACAAGAAAAATCAGACGGTACTCGAACGAAATCAGTGGAGCCAAATCTAATGAGACATATTTCTTCATACCATGAACTAGTGGAACCCCGTTTATCTTCAAGAATCTTTGACGAAAGGTTAATATGGTTTTGTCTTCTGCTTACCAAAGAATGTGTCATAGCCGATGCTGAAACCTGCATGGTGGTGCGGTAATCACGCAGGCAATCAGGAAAAATGCATTTCTATAGGCTACCAAAACCAATAGATACATAACAAATCTTTGTTGATCCTATGGAATTGCTGAGCTAATATGAACAAAATTTTCCCAGATATCGAGATGGAAGAAAAATTCTCATGCTCTACATTTCATCAACATGTGTGTTATTTCAGAAATACAATTATCTAGAATCAAGAAAACTATTAGTTCGCTAATTTAAGCAACTTCAGAATCAGATGAACAGAAGTTCTATTCATGTGCACTAGCTGGTGATTCTTGGCCAATCTATCATGCCCGACTTCAAACATTGGTTTCTACAGAGCTGCTACAGCAGTATCTTACTTGCTTCTAAGAGTAACTAAGCATCTTGAAATATGAAGTTATACATCTACGATTGATAATGATCACCTCGGACAAGATTCTGTAGATATGCTTACCACTTTCAGCGGATTCTCTTATTCCTGCAGAGGTTTCTGGAGAATGCTTGCCGGCCCTGGCTGCACCTTCTGGATCTGAGGCATTAAGCTCATTGGACAATCTTGCAACCTGGAGAGCCACAAAAATAGGCTCACAATTAAGAAACAAAACACAATAAGAGAGCTTAAGGAACCACAACAGCAAAGTTCCACCTCAGTGAGACATGCTAAGGCACAACATTTCTTTATATCCACATAAAAAGGATATACAGCAAATTTATTTGCTGATTGACTCAGCAAGTTATTCCCATCAAATCCTGAATCCATGTCAACACCGTTTAAGAGAACTGATCCTTGAAGTTTAGAATGACCAAAATTCTATACAAGCATGAAAGACTTTATAGATTTTTGTTAGATATATAATAATCAGTCACAAAATCGAAAAGAATCAAACCACCTAGGACTTTTTATGTATGTCATTAGTGTTAATTAGATATCAATTTGATCACTCACATCCAACATTAAATAACTGAATAAGAAGGATGGACTCTCATCTTAATAGCTAGACCAACTCTGTGTGCATCATGAGGTGAAAAGTTCTAGACCATTGTTCCAATAACAAAAGCATCCTGGAAATACCAGAGACTATTGCATTGAAGACCGTTTAAAATAAAGAAAAAAAAACTGATGTCCAGCAATTTGTCTTGCAGTTGTATAAATTTCAAGGATTAACATCAAGATTCTGAATATTTAGTAATTATAAGAAAGTGATCCATAAAAGAATAAGAATTCTGTTAATTGAAAGAATGTTGATGTGAGTTTCATGAACCTTTTCGTTAGAGGATATTATGCAACATATATATGAAATACAAATTACGAATGTTCAGAGCATCTTCATGGAATTTATGGAAGGACTATCTTCTTGGAAGCTACAGTTATCTCTGTGCCTATGACAAAAAGAAAAGAATGTCCTTATGCAATGTTATCGAATAATTATCCTGCGCAAATCAGAGATTCAAGAATGCATCGATCATTTGAAGAAAAAGAATCATCCGTATGAGTTTCTTGAACCTTTTCCCTTTGATGTGTTTTATGCAAGATACACATGAACCACAGATCAGGAAGGTGCAGAACATCATTCATGGAACATATTGCATATAATTGATGGACTCGATGTAATAGCATGAGCTAAATCAGATCCACTTGATCGATTTCTTAGTACCTCTTTTTCACAGATCGATTTCTTGGTCAATAGGTGTTGCAATACTGACTCCACTTGCTCAAGTTCGTCAAGGCAATCCCTAAAGATACTGAAGTTCCGGGAACTATCAACCTACACAGAAAGAGACAACATATATCATCACTATGACAAGAAAGCGAACCGGAAAGATTTATAGACAGGAGAAAGAGAAAGGGAAAAGGAAACCAAAGACGGAGCAACTTGGGGGGGAGCAAACGCTGACCATGTTCCTTTCTATTTCGTCCTTCTCCCGCCAGGCTAGTGCTTCGAGAGAAGAGATGTGCCATTGCAACTGGGTGCGCCTTTCCTGGCAGTACTGGAGCTGGCGCTGCATCGTCCGCTGGGCCTCCGGAATGCTATTGGTGTTCCCCATGGACGCGAGAGCGAGAGCAAGAACGAGAGTGGGAGAGAACGATACCAGACTCCTCCTTTTATAAGCGAGGACTAGGCGACGGGCGCATTAAGATTCGTGCCGGTACGAGGGAAGCAGAGGGAGATGGAGCCAAACTAGTGCCAATCATCTGATGAGGAAAGGACGGTAGATGATCGCTGTTCCATCAATCTCCAGGCATCGCGGTTAAATAAATACTTCTCCACATGGTATTAATAGGCCTTTTTTCTCTCAATATTTTTCTTTTTTCCGCTGTAAAAAAGCTCAACAATGGATTTGCCTTAATCATATAACGCAAGAAAAATACATATAACATATAAATTGTTTTTATCGCGTTTAGGCAGCTCTATAAGCATTTGCTGACATTAAAATTATGGTCTTGTGCACTTGTTTCATATTATTTTTACATTAACCCCCCAAGTCAATTATAATGGAATTTGTCAATGTTCTTTACATATTATAGAGCATTTGAGAATAATAAAGGGAATCTATTATCCAAAAAAGAAGTTAAAATGTGATCGAACACACACAACAAGAAAGTAGAAACCAAAAAGAAGTCTGACACACAAGTAGGTAGAGGGAATCAACTTTAACTACTCCATAAACAATGAGTAGAGGAACAAATTATGTTCATGCCTGGTTCTAATTACTACAGGCATCGTAGACGAAACTAAATGACGTCACAAGTACGCCAAAAGTAAGCAGCGCCATTATTACACCTGCTGTGATAGAACAACAAAAAAATTTTACAGAAAGGTCAGAAGACGAAATTTGTAACACACAATATCAAAGATTATTTTTATGCAGTCCAGGAAACACAAATACAATCATAGAAACTTCTATGATTGTTTGCAAGAGAATGTTTGGAGTCGAACCTGATGTATTTATGCGGCTGATCTTTTCAAGTAAGCCATAACTCCAATACCAGCGACGAATGCTGCTCCTGCAGCAACCGTGCTGTATGCAGCTGCCCATGCGTCCTTGTGTGCGTACTCGAGACTTCCCGATTCACGTCCCTTCTTCCTGCGACCCACCCCTGAATGATCTAAATGCAACCTTATGCTCTGCAAAATAGAACGACTTGACTGTAAGTATCAGTTTCAGCCAACACAAACTTCGGTTATTTGAACTACTGGCTGGATCAAAATATTGCTTTTACTTCAAAACCTTTTCAGATCAGTATTTTTCTTGTTACATGTTTGGACATAGCTATCTCAATTGGTTTCTATTATTTTGTCCTTCACTTAGCTGTGTGTTGACTTCACTAACCACCATCTTTGTTGCGATATGTTAATTAATGTGGCAGTCATCCACCGGCATTGAACACCCAAGCAAGGACCAGCCCCAAATGAAACCTACCTTCAAACCAGCTTGTCGAGCATGGTCCACTGCTGCCACAAGGTCACCGTTGGATGCAAGGATAACTTTGTCATGATCCTCATCTTCGTACTAGGAACATCCTCAGAGAAGAAATCATGTCAGGATTAATATGCCTGTTAAAATAATTAGCCAGAAGATAGGCAAAGTAAGTAATTACCAGTATCTGTGGAAGATGACTTTTATCGATATCATCACCAACCCTATGGAGTATGCAAGTTATAAGATCTGTCAAGCTCTGTGTTTCTGCAGCGTGCAAGAAATCTAGTGATTAGTTTCTTCAGACAAAAAAGGTATATGTAGCCAGCCCCAGATAGTTGGTGTTATGTAGTGATAGTTAAGCTGAACTTCTGATAGGAGTCCATACCACAGTTAAATCTATGCATTCTGCCATGTTTGTCCTCAAGCTTAAACCCAAAAGTAGTAGATAAGCTTGAAGACGGATGTAAAGCATATTTTATTCTCTCTGTGGCTTCAGATGTGACTTTTGTAGATCCTTCACTGAAATACAATCATGGTAAGTTATGACTGTTATTGATGAATAAAAATATTTTGCATGACCATTAATTAGGTACATAAAGGCATGTAAACCTTCGAAAATCATCATCATCACCACCATCCAAAGGTCCCAAGGACAAAAATGAATCCCAAAACTTCGGCATCATGGAGCTTGCCATCTGGTTTCCTGCACCTGCATTGCTTCCGGCCTACATGTATGATAAAGAGTGTAGGAGAAAAAATAAATAAATGAAAGAATATCCTCAAGCGGAAGTTTGAAACTCTTTGCTACATGAGCAACACAATAAACAAAGTGCATGCTAGATAAGCATTAAGTTAACCGAGCAAACAGTTGCTGGCATATTTTAATGATTCACACTATTGTTACCAATATTTGATTCCAATAGCATAGAGATAGTTCAATTTAAAACTAATCATGAACTAAGATTTGTCTTTCCAAAACCAAACTGATGGATGACATCACCATTCATAAGTGTAACAAATCTGCCAGAACACTGCTCAGCCTGCAAAGTTCCAAGTCAAAACTACATAAGTTTATTGGTATTTAAGAGACCTGTTATTTCCATTTCTATAACCAATGTTACACATGCTAGTTATATGCGTTCTATAAGTCAATCACGTAAGTGATGACACCTGTGACACGCTGTAGTAATTTCTTTGCTTATTATTATTGGTATTTTCTCACATTATATATTTTCTGGATGTATATTGTGATGTCCTTGGATCTGTGCAATTGGAATTGATCATGATGAGATTATGATAATGAGACTGATTCATTTTTAAACAGAGATCCTAAATCATCCTGGTCATAGGTTACTCGAGAGGAATATCGAGATAACCGGATAGACCAGTGTACTGTATACTCGTTCATATGATGGAGGCAGCTGATCTCATAGCCGCTTGTATGAGGACACTAGAGGTACAGTGCAGGTGCTCATTAGAGAATTAGTTCACTGATTGATCTGCTTATAGAGTGTTGGATGGATAATGATACCTGATGTCAGACAACAATTTCGTAGTCCCAGTTGTATACCTGTATGAGTACTCCTCTCTTTAACGCCAGACTTACAGGTCTGGAACATTATAGATCTAGTACAACCGGTTATCGGGATTGGTAGCCAACCATACGAAGGCAATTGAATGTTAACAAATGATCATACACTCTCGGTATTATGAGAGGACTATTCCGTGTGTGCTCATTGAGACAAAATCTCTGACCAAGGTCATTCAGATTTAGAGAGTTCTCCGGGAGAATCTGATTAGAGCGAGACTCAAATGGATTCCATATGAAGCCTGACAGTATCCATGCCCAATATACAGTCTCTGGGACATTAGATGGATGAGGGACTATAGATATACGGTAACTATGGACAGACAGGTCCGATGGATTCGATCTTCATGTACTGTCTGAGGATTATGACGTAGTGGCCTAGTACATCTATAGTCGATAAGTGGAGTGAACTATTATAGGGATAATAATTCACTATATCAGAAGGAGTTCTGATGGGAGCAACTCACGGCCTACTCGATATCGGGCCTATAGGGTTACACACATATGGTGGATGTTACGACAGATAGAGGTGCAGATATGAGATGTTCGCAGAGCTCCAGGTTTAGATCCTATGGATGAGATCTAATAGGATTAGATAATTGGATAGAGATTCAATACCCAATGTGAACAGAATCCATTCAAGAATATGCTCGTTCACCTTTATAAATAGGAGGGACTCCTTGATTTATAGGCTAAAGCTACATAAGCTTACCCTCCTATTGCTCCTATGTATCTTTCTCCTCCTCCTTAGCTTAAGAGCCTTGTGGTGTGCATGGAGAGGCTGACCCCACAACTGCGGAGCCTTGTCGCCGCATCCACCGTGTGGATCACCATTATAATAGAGGAGCACGCAAGTACTCCTTCATCTTCTCCATCGGATTTGAAAATTTTCAAGGATATACGATCTCCCTAGATAACACATCTCTCATGATTTATACAGTTTTTCAAGTTTTATGGATTTTTTCGTGCATCAATTATCGCACAATGCCAAATACTTAACTTTGGGAAATCTAATTTTTGTTTTGTTTTCCGTTACGCATAAAATGTCGATCGAAGATTTCCTGACAACACCCATTCCAGATTATTAATAAACTGGAGCAGCATCGGGCCAGTTATCGCTTTGACCATATTTAAATGGGTATGGAGAATGTAATGAGGATCCAAATATATGCTTTATGTTGCTACCTCCTTTACATGTATCTCTATTATATCATTATCACATTGGAGTGTTTGGTACATTACAAGGTATTCTGCCATATGGCTTACAAAAAAATTTGAATCATCATTAAATAGGCTCTCTCTTGTATAATCACCATTTAAAGATTTCCTGACAACACCCATTCCAGATTATTAATAAACTGGAGCAGCATCGGGCCAGTTATCGCTTTGACCATATTTAAATGGGTATGGAGAATGTAATGAGGATCCAAATATATGCTTTATGTTGCTACCTCCTTTACATGTATCTCTATTATATCATTATCACATTGGAGTGTTTGGTACATTACAAGGTATTCTGCCATATGGCTTACAAAAAAATTTGAATCATCATTAAATAGGCTCTCTCTTGTATAATCATCATTAAATTTGACCATACCTCTTCAAACTGATATTATGCATAGAGTAAAAACAGGATGGGTAAAATGACAAGAGGAATAAGGAGTCTTGTATAATCATCAGATACCTTTAAGATTAAAAGAAAAATTTTATAAGACAATTGTGAGATCAACAATGCTTTATGGATGAGTATTGGACAATTAAGAAACAACATATACAAAAAATTTATATTGTCGAGATAAAAATATTGAAATGGATGTGTGGAGTTACTAGGAAAAATAAGAAGAGAAATTCTTTTATTCATGAACAATTAGGTATCGCTTCGATAAAAGATAAGATATAAAAAATCTTTTAAGATGATATGGGCATGTGCTTAAGAGACCTCCGGATACGGTAACTAAAAGAAGTGAAATGATTAACATTAGACATATGGCTCAATAGGAACCATAAATAAAGGTTTAAGTACTCTAAACTTAATTAGACATATGCCTTTTTGCAAATCTCAATGGCAACAAAAGTTTCATATAACCAACCCCAAATAGTTAGGATTTACGGCCTTGTTGTTGTTGTTGTTGCAACACCTATAAAGAAGGTAAACTCTAGTTTATAAGTTTTCAAGTCATATTGAATATTTGATCAAAATAATCCATATATGGCTCTTTGGATTTTTGTTAATCATTTCATGTTTTTCCTAAAAGTTGGTCCATTAATCAAATAATTCATGATATTATAATTTGGCAATGAGCACTTGTCTAAATGTAATTGATGTGTGTTGCAGAAGGTAACATAATTTGTACTATATAATTGAGACAGACGATCATTTAGAAGATATAGGTGATTCTTCTGGAGGTTTTCTATAACTTGAAACCTTCAAAATTAGATATTTAAATAATCTGACTCACATGAAGGTTTTATCACTCAATTTCAGTTTTAGACAGCCTTGACAAGTACCAATTTTAGTAGTGGCATGATTTGACAATTGTGGGCTATATGCTGAGGCTTTCCCAAAATAGAATATAAAGCTCTAAGAAAACAGAAAGAACGAAGGGAAAATCAATTAAATAAAAATAATTTTTCATGCCACTTCAAGGTACTTTTACCATATTTAAAACTAGTTACAAGGTTCACTGGTCAGTATAAATGTCTAGACTAAACTAAAATGGGTCGTTCAGTTCTGTTTTGCCTAAAAAAATGAAAAAGTCCACATTTCAGTTTGATTTAGCAATAAAATTGTTTTCAGAACAATCAACTTGTGGAATTCCAAAAGTTTACAATGATAAATCATGTGAGAAGTGTGCAGTCCCAGAAGAAGATGATTTGGATCTCACAGAGAAGAATGACCCAATCAAGTTGCATAAGATAAGACATACCGGATAAGGCATGTTCTGAGATTGAAGGCAATGGAATATGAGTTCATGGATTATATGATTAACATACAATATTCGAATAAATCGTTTTAGTTTCAGGAAATAATATTGAATTGTTTCAGTGTCATTAAAGAGCTTATATCTGATTCAAATAAATCAATGCTAGCAAGCATATAATAGCTGTTTATGACAAGAGATCTACGGTATGATAGAATCTCTAGAACAAGTTAATAAAGATTGCAAATGTCAATATTTTTATTCCAGAATCAATTTACAGTTGTTTATAAATTTCAAGACAATATTACTCAAGCAAATAGACATAATATGGTACCAGTGGAAAAGCGTATGACACTGACAAACAAGAGAAATTAATAAGGAAAAATGAGAGAATGAGGGAAAGCTACAAGAAAGAAAACAGATATATTCTAACCAAATAATGCATTGAACACCTGTAGATATAATCAAGAAGGTGAACTGTCATTACACGTTGCATCAAATGGGATGATTACTTGCAACACAAAGAGGAATTCTGAAATAAAAAAGAGACATATTTGGGTAGTGGTACACATACATGAACAATTAAAACCAAATAGCACATCCTAATTAGAATGTTGTCACATGGTGTCACCAAAACGTCATTCAATATTCCAGATCATGAAATAATCATCTTGCAACAGGCAATTATAATGACACTGAGACATCAGATTGCAAATAGGATCCACTTTTTTTTATCAAGATCAGTAGTTTATTAGATAAGGACAAAGCTGGCATGCAATAAAGTAGAGAGGAAAGGCCAAGCATCTTTAGACATGAAATAGCTCCAAAAGGTACATCAATGACTTACAGTAGCTACTGCAGCATGAGCAACATGAATAACATCAACAACTGAGACAATGATCCCATCTGTTGCCAGGAACAAAATATAAGTTGCAATCATGAAGAATATTTCAATTATCTTGTGAGTAAATGTACCTCTATCTACAACAGGTAGATGCAAAAATTTCCTGTCGTGCATGGTGTGGAGAGCTTCAAGAATTGGTGTGTCAACTGTCCCACATTCAGGATTTGGAGTCATGACCTGAATGTATAAAATCAGTATTTACACAATTGTTATTATTCATTGCTAAAAAACTCCAATTATTATGCCTGTTGAAGTTCAAGTAATACATGTTATTGCACTTCTGATACATTATTTCATTTCCAATGTTGATTAGATACATGAGTCATTAGTTTGTCTACAAAACCGACATAATTATATAATAAAAATATAATTATCTTGAAAATATTAGCTCTATGTTCTTCCAAACAGAACCTAGTTTCATTGACACTATGTATTGCTCACCGCCTCCAAATTTAGCACCAGGAATAATTTTAAATTTATTGAAAAGCTGTCTCTAAAGTTTCTTATCTTCATCCCTTTTAAGTTTATGCCTTACAGTGCCCGCTATGTGCAAAACACTTGGGCAAGTCCAAGACCAACACTAGCAGTTGGTCAGTATTGTCCAAAATGATCACCAGCCAAAGTCCGGTCAGGATAAACAATAAATGGTCTAAATATGACTAGCACAGTTGAAAACAATGTGCAAGAATCCAGATTTATTAAGATACAATTCCTCAGGTCAGCATGAACTTCCATGACCAAGAGTTGTTAAGTAGGTCACTAAAGGTTGTCCAGGATTGACAAAAATCGGGTGAGATTGTTTGAATTGGTTTCCAAAGAGTTACAGCTAATTCCTGAATCTAGAGGCTTTTGGAGTCCTCCGGCAAACCACCGCTACAACGAAGAGTATCATATTTGATCATTTCCAGATTCTTACTCTAACGACATATAATATTCTCTGAAACAGAACTGAGGCTGTGCCAGCAATAAGTTTCAACCCTCAATGCTAGTGCAAAAAAGATGTAAAAAAAATCTGGATCCACAGTACATGACATGGACCCAACCCGTTTAGTACATGTAAACTTACAAGATGACCATAAACATGTATAAGTGTCATACTGGAACTACAATCAAGGATTAACTAAGAGGACAAAGGTTTTATTTTATCTGAAAACTTTAAAATGGCTGCAGTTAACTACAGAAGATATAAATAGGGTCCAAACTCCAAACAACCACCTTTGTGCTACAAGCTTTCTTAGATCATTTCCTTTTCGAACGACCATGTTTTTGGTTGCAAGGAAAATTGAAAACTGTTTTTCTTGGAGAATTTCCTTTTTGGTGGTGGCTTAATAAAAAAATTAAACAATCAAACTTCTGTCCAAGTTTCTAGTAGAACCCAAGATATCACTTTCAGATTTGTATCCATGAAACCAAAGGGAACCACCGCATCCTTCCTCCTATGGCTTTTTAACATATCTTTCCAAAAAAGACCTTTTTCTTACTTTTTCCTGAATTTTAAACACAAAAAAGGCGAAGAAAGAAACCAAAATTCCTTTTTTTCCCTACAACTCCAACAATTTATTTTCTTTAAGTAGATCATTTCCATCTTTTCTATGTCCAACCAAAGAGGCCCCATGCAAAAGGAACTTGCAGCAAAATAAAAGGGCAAATTCAATACATGAAACTCCCGTCAATGTAAAATCTAGGATGGTCAATATATGAGTTCTATCTAAAATGTTTTCATAACTCCAAACTTGGTCACCAAATCACAAAAGAACAAAAATCAACTAACCAAATACCAACTGCAACAGGAATTTAGTAAAATAAAGTAATAAAAAAAGTGTAGAAAATGGGATACCTTTTTCACGGGAGTGGACTCTGGAGAAAGATTCTTAGTAACTACACGCATTAAAATGTCTCTTGTACTGATAACAAAAAGCCAAGGGAGAAGAAAACAAGCTCAGCAAAAAGGATAATACTAAATAAGAATTTCCAATATGAGATAAATCACATCATACGTCAGAATCCCCTGAGGTTTATTTTCAATTGTTACGATTGCTGAACTAACTTTCAGCTCGAACATCCTCTTTGTTGCAGTTAACACTGAATCAGTTGGTGAGACTGTGATAAACCTGGGAAAAGATTCCACAATGAGCTGTTTGAAAAATGTTTTTTTTATTTGCTTCAATCCTATAAATCACTAGGCTATTAGTAAGCAAAAGATTCATATCTTGGAATGCATCAGAAATATAAATTCAAAAAGAATATATTACCTACTTTGAATTCTCTTCAATGATAGTCGATAAAGATGGCCTAAACATCCGCACTCGAAGCATTTCAATAAATGTATTGGGACCTAGAGAGAAAAGTTATTAATTTTATTAGGTCAACTGCTTACAGTTGCCAGGTCAATAACTACCTTATAGAAAAAGGTGAATATTATAAGAATAAACAAAACTATAATTATATTGGGGGAGTAAATAAGCTATAATCACAATACAGCAAGAAATATTTTTTAGAATTGAGAGCATATATCATGTGAAAAATCCCAATTACTGTGACATATCAAGACCACACACCAGAGATAGTTGTGCCCCAATGCTTTTCCATTGCTTCGACTGCTGCCACCATGGCCTTTCCCTTTTCAGCTGCCCTTTCCATTCGTGTTATTGCATCATGAAGACATTTTGCAATGTCAAGTAAAGCAATGACTTCACCATTTTCTACAATGGGTAGGTGCCTGAACTTTCCTAAGAGTGCCAACGTTGAAGTTGTAATGATAATGGATTTGGTATAAAGATGCAGATGCCTTTAAATCTTCATGATCAAATACCTTGTACCATCTTCTGCAATGCTTCCACTGCCAGTGTGTCTGAAAGAACAAATATAGGATCCCGAGTCATCACTTTTGAGACTGGAGTTTCTTCGAGCTTTAGCTCTTGAGCAATGACTCTCATGGTTATATCCTGAAATTTTAAAAAACAATAATATGAGCTCCAACTCATTGACTTGGTTTTCAAGAAGATTCATGCATAAATAGAGAAACCTTGTCTGTTAGAATTCCACAAAGCAATGCATTTGAGTCTGTCAACAATACAGCATCAACCCTTCGTGCAGCCATCCTACGGCAAGCTTCACGCACAGTGGTATTTTCAGGTATTGTCAAGGCCTTAGACAATCGTAATCTCTTTACAGTTCTGTCTCCACTCATAATCCTGCCATCAAGGATAAAAAATAAGACATATAGTACCATAACGGCAATATATTTCATTTGCAAATAGTTACTTAGTGACTAACTGAAACAAAACTCATTCAATCAGCAAATGGAAGATAAACAGATAATTTGATAAATTTTCCCCATACCTTTTTACATCATTAACATAACACTGCTTTTTTACTTTTAACATTTAAGTCAATAGAAATGCTTTATGCAACTGAGAGAGGCCTGGTAATAACATTAGGGCAGGGCTTCAAAAGTTAAATTGTTAAAATAGCAATTTTTATTCATTTTCTGCACTATGGTTTCACCTTCCAATTAAGGGAAAAAGGTCACTTAATGATCTAGATTTGCAGTATGAAAAATAGAGGAGTTTGTGATTTTTTTGTTCCTTAGGTGTACACTTCTGCCCATGCAATGAATTGTCTACACTGCAATTGCCTACATTCTTAAGATAATAAAGGTCACGGAATACAATTTATTTTAGATTCATGTATATTAAGTCATTAAAAGCCTACAATAGCTAATATTCATCATAGGTGTGTACTCTCCTTGTTGTCATAGGTGTGCGACTAATAGGTGATCCAAAAGAGATTGAAGGAAGTCCAGAATAGAAGTTACCTTAGAATTTAGAGCTTCCAAAGTTGATATGTATTTCAAGCAAGGATCCTGACAGTAGTAGATGTAGCCTCTTTTTAACAAAAGCAGTTCCCTTGGTTAGGAGGACAGATTAGAGAAATCCTTAAGTCTCAAGAACCAAAAAGCCCAAAGGTCTATAAAGGGCAAGATGGTAATGGTTTAATTCAATTGTTAGCATAAATACTTATTGACAGTTTTAGGTTAAACAACTTCTTTAGTAATATGAATTCTAGAAAGCTTCTTGTTTCTGAATATTTTTTAACTTAAGATATAGACCGATGTTAATCAACTTAAAATATCCGCATAGTAGAAATTGCTAGTTATAGGTGTCCTGCAAGCCAATCACATGAGTGAAGGCACGTGTGATACTATGCATTCTTTTTTGTTATTAATGTTATGGTATTTTCCCACTTTATATTATATGATTAATATATTGTAATGTTATTGGATCTAGTAATGACAATTAAATCATAAAGAGATCATGATAATGAGACTAATTCGCCTTTAAACACAAACCCTAAATAATCTCAATCATAGGTTACTCGAGAGGGACATCGAGATAACCGAACAGATCGATATGCTATATACCCATCCGTATGATGGACATAGCTGGTCTCATAACTGCTTATGTGGGGACACTAGGGATAGAGTGCAAGTGCTTATTGGAGAATGAGTTCACTAATTGATCCGCTTAACGAATGTTAAATGGTTAAATATACTTGATCATCAGACAGTGATTCTGTAGTCTCAGTTGTGTGTCTAGTTCATAGACTTGAGACATCAATGATGTCTTGTTTAAGTATTTCATTCTTTAATACCGGACTTATGAATCTAAAAATTTCAGATCTAGCACAGCCAGTTATTGGAAGAGGCAGCCAACCTTACGAATGTAATTGAGTGTCATTAGAGGATCATCCACTCTTAGTATCACGAGAGAAATATTGCATGTGTTCTCGCTCAAACAAATCCTTGACCATGGTCATTCGGATTGAGAGAGAAAGAATTCTCCGGGAGAATTCGACTAGAGCGAGACTCGGATAGATTTTGTATGGGCCTGATAGTACCATACCCGATATACATTCTCTAAGATATTAGATGGATGAGGGACTATAGATACATGATAATTGAAAGCAGGTAGGTCCAATGGATTAGATCTCTATATCATCTGGAGACTATCGCGTAGTGGCCTAGTACGTCCTTAGTCGATGAGCTGAGTGAATTATTATGGGATAATAATTTACTAAGTCAAAAAAAATTATGACAGGTGTGACTCACGACCAGCTTGATATTGGGCCTAGAGGGTCACACACGTATAGTAGATGATACGACGAGTAAAGGATTAGAAATATAATATCAATAAGCCCCTGTACTATTAGATCTATTGGGTGAAACCCAATAAGGGCTTAGAGTGAATATTTGGATAAAGATCCAAATTCCATTAGGCTAGGGATAATTGGATGGAGATCCAGTATCCAATATACTCTGGTAATTGAATTGAGATCCAATACCCAATAAGGCATGATCCATTAGGGCCAGGTTGATAGGGCTCTCTATAAATAGGAAGAGGACCAAAGGACTTAGGCTAGACTCCTTTAGTCGTCCACCTCCTATTCTCCTCCCTCCCTTTCCTCCCCTGCCATCAGCCCTATTTGGGGTGTGACGATAGCAAGAAGGGTCGACCACTTCTTGAATTTACTACAGTCTTGTAGTGTGCAAAAGCAAGGAAAGAACATGCTATGAGAGGAGGTGTATCTCCGCTTCATTCACTATATGGATCACATCTAGAGAGGAGTTCGCGAGAGCCCCTTCTTCCACAAACTTGGATCTCCAATTTTGGGGATATACGACCTCCCTTAGGTGATGCAGTTTTTCGATTTCATGAGTTTTTCACTTCCAATCTTTGCACAACGATCCTATATCGATCTTTTGGGAAACTAGTTTTGTTTTCTATTTTATACTGCGCATGTGATGCTTCCCAAGGTTCCCAACATAAGTAACTCTTAACTCAACATGACTCTCTAGATAAATCGTTCTTTAATATTTTCAGATACCTAAATATAAGCTTGAAAATAAATCAAGTAAAAATCCCCCACATGATGTGTTAATACCAGAGAAGCACTTGACATGATTAAAGTAAGAATTTGACAATCAGATAAATGTAACCACAGAATAGTCTGATCTCAAATTCTTGATCCATGAATGTAAGTGAAGAACCAGTGCCACTTTACAAAAGGACATTATGCTAGAAAATATTTGTAGATAAGAAACAGGAAATTTGATTCTCCATCCATCATTAGAAGAGCCCTCCATCTCCAACCCTTGTCTGAAAACCTATCGGCAAATTAGTGATTCTAACAGCGTTCTAAACCATGTCTTCTGCACGATAAGAACATTCAGTTCTAACTATAGTCGAAGGAAAAAAAGACCACAGAATTATAAATCTGAAGTAACTCTCACAAGTAATTTCGAGATGATACAGGCAAGAAAAGACCCGAAAACTACAATCCACAGGAAAAGTACTCCGAATTCATTCATTAAACATCAATGCACAAAAAATGATAGATATCGAGGGGGAACAAAACAGACGAAAAGAAGTACAGCAACAGAGCAGTTCATCCTAACAGAAGACGCCATCAATCGAACGAATGAATCGACCAATAGGAAGAACTCTCATCAGAAATAGGGAACAAGAAACTAACGAGGGGCGAGATGTTGAAGTCCACCGTCCAGACTCGGCGCTGCCGTTCTCCGGTGCATTCTTCCTCTCGGAGACACTACCCCCGGATATGCTCCTCCGCAACGACCCGCCACCGACCTGCTCATCCATCTTCCGTTCCTCTCTCCCTCCCTGTCCCTTCCCTCAACTCTTCCGCCGCCGCCGTGGCGACGACGACGATGATCGCAGCTCTCCTCCCACCAAGTCGAACCCGATCGCTGGCGACGGACACTGAACCGAACTCGGGGAGCGATGCGAAAGGGGGATGGAAGTTTATTTATACAGCACAATTTTGTCCATTTTCCAGTAAGAAATAAAAAAACCCAAAAAATTTGAATTTACCCGCCTCGCCCACGGTCACTGTCCCATCTCGTGGGTCCAACAGACTCCACGTGTTCCAATTTCCATCCTGGTATCAAGTGAATGACACGATAACGAGTAAGAAAAAAGTATTCCCAATTGCCACGTCAGTACATATACCCTAACCCTATTTTTTACAAAAACTGAAATATTCACACGCTTTTCCACCTGATTGTTCAGAGTCTCACACGTCACTAAACCGTGCGGGACCCCGAAATAAATGTGAGGTCGGGTACGAGTTTTTGTGAGATTGTTTGAATTGTTTTTATTTCCGTTCGCCCTCTTAATGCGTTGTCGGGTGGTTCGTTCCTTTCGGTTCCTCTCGTCCTCCTTATCGCTTCCTCCACCCTCTCTCTCGCCCGCCCGCGAGCAAAGAGACAGAGGGAGATGGCGGACTGGGGACCGGTGTTCGTGGCGGTGGTGCTCTTCGTGCTGCTATCGCCAGGGCTGCTGTTCCAGATCCCGGGCAACGGCCGGCTGGTGGAGTTCGGCAGCCTCAAGACCAGCGGCCTCGCCATCTTCGTCCACTCCATCATCTTCTTCGCCCTCGCTGCCATCTTCATCCTCGCCATCGGCGTCCACGTCAACACCGGTTAGCCAGCCACCTCAATTCTCTCATGGAACCGCACACTTGGCTCTGCTCTGTGTGTCCGTTGCCTTTGTTCGGATGTTTCATCTCTCTCGTGTCCCGTTGCCCTCACCTTCTTCTTGGACGAAAGCTGCCGTCTTTGATGTGAACCTCGAATGGTCTTCTCTTTGTTGATTCCGGTAATCCGTGTGATTTGATTTCCAAGAGAGATGTTGTCTTCGCTCCTTCAGTAACTCGAGCACAATAAAGAGAAGGAATAGCAACAACAACAACAACAACAAAGAGATTTTTTTTTTTTTTAAGAGTTGAATCCTTGCGATCGTGTTTTCCATCATCTTCTTTGTTAAGAATTTGTAGTATATATTAAGTTATTGTATTAGCAGGAAAAAAAATATGATGTCAAGATTAAGGTAGATAGTTCTTCAAAGTCGACTTTTGAATTTGCTCTTCGGTTAATATAATGATATGGACATTCGATTTGACTTTTTTTTTTTTCTTAAAAATATTAAAGATGCTTCTTTTATGTTACTAATTTTTATGGATCAAATAAATCAGATGGATCAGTATGTACCGTTAGATATATATTATTTATACTTTCGTCACCTTTTCCTCCTCTCTCTCTCTCTCTCTCTCTCTCTCTCTTTTATCTTCTTTTCTTTCTTTTGATTTTTTTTTCTTTTTCTATACTCGTCCTTCCCCTCTTTCTACATCAAAATTGACTAAATTCATATGACTTGGACTATATATTATCACGGATTTGATATTTGAAATAAAAAAATCATTATTACTTTAATAGCTAAGTCAAAAGGATTTGAAAATATAATCATGGTCTGGCTCGACATATTGGTTATCAGTGTATCAAACAATCTTTAACGCTCGGCACATTAGGAGCTTTTCGATGCTTAGTCGAAAATGAATCACTGGACAACCTCTAATACTTACCCTAAAGGGTGGGCAAGTTTGGCGATGGAGGAGATGGCATTGCTTGAACCATTGCAAGTGTGCTCTTGGATGCTTAGCTTAAAAATAACATATTGGATGCTTTTGTTTACTAAGTATGCATCGGACACCTTTGAATGCTCTTATTGATAAAGGACACATCACATGTTACAGATACTTGCATTCGTAAATGACATATCAACCATAGGGTTGCTTTTATTCACAAAGGTACATTATACATTATAGATGCTTGTGTTCACGAAGGATGCATTGGTTATCAGGTTGCTTTTGTTCGCAAATGGATAGATTAGACAGTTTAGATGTTGTTATCCATGAAAGATGTATTAGATGCTTCGAATGTTTTTGTTCACGAATGATGTGTCGGGCATCGAAAATAATTACGTCTGCAAAGGATGTGCTAGAAGTCATTTTGGGTCTTGCTATCGTTGAAATTATAGCTTAAGGACGTGCCAATCATGTTGATGTTGAAGAGAACACTATCGCTCATGTCAATCACACTATCATCACAAAGAGTACTTCGGGCTATGTTAGCCATGCTATCATCGTAGGTAGCATTTTGGGCAATCTTGATTGCACTAACATCATACTATCATGGTAGATAGTATTTCAAGCCATGTCGACTACATTAATTTGTAGAAAGCAGTTTGAGTCGTGTTGGCTTTACTATTATCATAGAAAGTGCTTTAGGCCATGTCGATCACATTGTCATCATAGAAAGTGCTTCAGGCCATGTCAACCACAATGTTGTCATAGAAATCACGTCAATCCATGTCGATTGTGACGTCTCCATGGAGAGCTTTCAGTCGATGTCGATTGTGTTGTTGTCATAGAGTGTGTTAGGCCTTGTCAGTCATGTTGTCTTCATAGAGAGCATTTTAGGTCATGTTGGTTGTATTATTATTGTAAAAAGTTCTTTAGGCTATATCAATTATGTTGTCTTCATAAACATTAAGTCTTTATAGAAAGCGCTTCAAGTAATGTTGGTCATGTCATTGTAGGAGCGCTTTAGACCATATTGATCACATGGACATCGTAGATATTGCTTCAGACATTGTCGATCGTGTTGTCGTTGTAAAAAATATTTCATGCTATGTTGACCATGTCATTATTATAGAGAGCGCTCTAAGCCATTTTGGTCATGTTTCAAGTTGTATGGATCGTGTTGTGGGTCGGGGATGGAGCACCCTCACTAAAGTGCTCGTTGGATGAGTCGATCGAATGACGTTCCTACGACAAGAGCCCTCATTCTAATGTCAAATTGATGATATGGATGTCGATGATGCCCTATTCAACCTGACTCAGTTCAGGCTCATGTACGTAATAAGCCTGATGTGACCGAGGGAGAGGCTCGAACGTTTGCTCAAGAGTTGAGGTAGAGTTAGAGAGTTTGCTTTGCAACTGATCTACATGAAGATTGAAATCAGATTGGATTTTTGATACAATCCTTCGTATGCTCAAGTCAACCACCGACAAGAGTGGAGTAATTTTAATAATTAGTCAAAATTAGGATGAATATTTCTAGTATCCTCCTTGTGTTAATTGGATTAACACATATCAAACCCTAATTGAGATAAATATTTCTCATATCAATCAATTAATTATTAAATTTTTTTAGAAAAATTCAACCTCTTATAATCATTATTCTTGATCAATTTTCACTTCACATAATAAATCTAGTTTGTTTTTACTATAAATATTATCTTAGCTACCAAAGGTAAGCTTACTGGACTTGCTGTCTAACTAAAGAGAATATGCTCCATTATTATATTCACCGTTACAGAAAAAACACACTATATAAAATAACATTCTCATATACGTTTGGAATTTGAAATTTATTAGATAAATATTTATGGATGAACGTACACTTTATGAACATATACTGACTCAAACGTTCATAAGTTATATCAGACAAACTTTAGATACAGTTTTATAGGAAGTGAGATAGTATAGTCATCGGAAAAATTTATTACTTGCCTAAGTTCCAAATAATTAAGAAACTTCCTCTTCGGACAAATGAACAATATCACATCCAAAATCCTTCCTCGTCTAAATAAAAAAATTAATACTTGAATATAATTTAAATACATCAAAGCTTATACTATAAATAATTCATTTTTCACGACTAATATTATTTTAAAAAGTCTCAAAAGGGTTCGAAGCTTAGTTGGAAGCGAGACATAAGATATAGATCTTCATTATTAAACAAAAATGAGATGAGCATATTTTGCCTTTGAAAAAAAATTATTACTTGTTCAAGTTCTAAATACTAAATAAATTTTCTCTTCCAAAAGGTATGGTAGTAAAAGAAAAGATGAATCATATCATATCCATAAATTTTTTCTTGTATAAATAAAAAAATAATATTTGAATCCAATTTAAATGAAACTTGGAGATGTATTTTTCTCAAAGAAATTATTTAGTACTTATTGTTAGATTTTGTGTCGTAGTTGAGGACCTAACACGATACGGTTCAATCTGCATGCGCAAGATTATTCGCGTCGGGTTGGAGGACTAGCGTGGCTTGGCCAGGGTGTGGAAGGTGCGCTCGACCACTGCCCCTCGAGTAGAGAAGTTCACTTGAACGCCTCTCGGGTCTTCGAACGGTTCCTGCAGTAAGGCTTTAATCGAGGTGGTGGATGCCCAACATGGCCTCTCCGATGGCTAAGTTACCTCTTGGGGTAGGGGAGAGATTGAGAACCGAGGTGCCGAGGGAGTTGAGAGAATTCAGAGTCCGGGCCTCTTACTGTTGGCTATAATAGAAATATTTATACCTGTGGGTCGAAGGAAGGTTGTACCGAGATCATCAATGCAGGCAGCACCTTCGATCGGCTTGGAGGTACGATCCCACGTCGGGCGTTGTCCTCGTTGGTTCTCGAAATCTCAATCGACGGGATTTGTAGCCGGCAACTCGTCATTGTGTCAGCTTGGTTAACATCGTATCGGGTCGATGGTGCTGTGTCAAGCATCATCTAAGGATGCCGACGTGGGCTAGTGACCCCGAGACGCTAATGTGGTTGAGGTGAGAGTTGATGTGGTCCTCAGAGCTAACGTGGTCGAGCTGATTGGATAAACCCAATATTTGCCCAATCAGTAATAAAAAGGATTATGGAACCTAATCTAAGTGGTTTGATGATTCTTGGATAGTAGGTTCGATGATTCTTGGATAGTCGAAATAACATGCACCGCTAATAATTTCAGGGGTGATTAGGTCCATCCAAATTGGAGTCTTGGTCGAATTACTTGAGTTCATCGACGATTGACTCTACGTTGGACACATCAGCCTGCCAAACCCAGTTGGATCATTGCTTTGTCAGCCATTGAAATAATAGCA
Organism: Ensete ventricosum; assembly: GCA_029747655.1. Classification (NCBI taxonomy): domain Eukaryota; kingdom Viridiplantae; phylum Streptophyta; class Magnoliopsida; order Zingiberales; family Musaceae; genus Ensete; species Ensete ventricosum. The sequence continues at coordinate 55,226,982 of JAQQAF010000006.1, read as the reverse complement.
TGACCCGCTTGAAGGTGTACTCCGGCTCGATGTGAACCGTCACGCGGTTCGATCGGCTCGTTTCTATAAGTAAAGAAACCGGTCGGATGGACTGCCCTCGTTCGACGCGTTTCACATCGCGGAGCCTGGGAGCACATGGAGGCAGAGCGCTCCTCCGCCCCCCAGGCCCGGGCGAAGGGAGGCGCGGCGCCGCCGCCCGATTCCGATCGGGCCGCCGGGGGAGCATCGAAGTACCTCGCCGGCCTCCCATCCCGTGGCCTCTTTTCCTCCGCGGTTTCCTCTTCCAACCTGGTACTCCTCTTTCCACCCCCCCCCCCCCCCCCCCCCCCCTCTCCGAACCCTATCTTATCCTTTTTTTCTTGCGTACGAAGATCGTTATTAATTTGAGGATATGTTGTCTATTTTTAGGGTGGCATTCGGGTGTATGTGTGTGATCATGAGACGGCGCCACCAGGTTCGCGTCCTTCCCTGCTCTTTTTTCGATCTTATAGCTCATTCCTGTGCGGTATATTTGAACCGTTTAGCGTGAATTTTTTTTTCTGGCTTTTCTTCGAGTGCTATTGTACTCCAGAAATGTTTTTGTTCGTGCTGCGAAATTACGCTGGGTTGCTTCACTGTGGAACAGTTTTGCCTAATTAGGTTTCTGAGAGTGATGCGCTGCGTATTGGTTTGCTCTGATTCATTTTGTGTCATATTCCTTATGCAGTAAATCAATAAACTTGGGGATAGGCTATGTAAGTTTATTTTCGTCAATTATGGAGTTCAATAATAGTTGTGGTAGTTCCAATTCGAGAGGATTCATGACTTTGAAATGGCAAAGTAAATAACAAAGCGGACAGGGTTAATATGTTCCTGAATGAGCCTGGTAATACTAGGGTTTCCGTTAGAAACCTAATTCTAGATCGTATAGATCAATATTTAACCGATGGACTTGAAGTGTTATGAGGTTGTTGCAGCTGTGCGGATCTTTTTAGTACTTGAACTCTCCAAAGCAGAGGGCTGAAATGACAAAGTGCACGTTTTAATCTTTAAGTTCTACATATCTAATGATTTATGAACTGCTTCACTTTCCTGATTGGCTTATCATCAATTTCCTGATTCTAGATGTCACTACAAAAAGGAACAATGCCATATATAGAAATTTATGACTCCTTGTACTTTCTTTTTTTGACTATAAAAGAGGAATTCTTGTTTTGTTTCTGATAATGTGTTTATGTTTGTGATGATTCATATTGTGCTTTTGTGCTGGCTTATCTGAAGATAAATCAATTGGCAGGTCTAGATGGCAGGGTGATAAGCTGTTAAATTGGTCAGGTTCAGGTGGCATTTTTCTTGGTTGCTGATATCAATGTGTATCTGGGATGTCGTCCAGAAACTTTAAACGATTTTTAGCGGCCAGAATATGTATATTGCGGCCCTGTCTTACATAACTTTTCTAACAGTATTGTTACTGGGATAGGATTCCATCTCTACCTACAAAGAGTCCACATCAACATATATAGTGCAGATTGACTCTTCCTTGTAGTTGCAAGGAGAATCTAATTCTTTGTATCCTGTAGCTTTCACCTCCATTATCCATATGCTCTATTATTTTTAATGAGGAAATTATATTAGACTTGGCATTATTTTTTATTCATTTTTGTCTTTTTTTGTACAAATTTGAATATGCAGTTGCAAAATAATAGTGATAATCATATTAGGAAACAAGAGGGCAACATGCCATTATTTGTTTTCTTTTGTATGCAATGAGTAATATTAGAAGATTGGACCAAAGTGGCAATAGTTAAAAGTAAACTATATGGTTCTCAACCAGGAAAAAGACCCCATTTGAGTACCAAAAGGTCCCGACTAATTCAGTTGTGAGCACAGGCATATAAAGAGTAGGGAATGATGAACTTGTAGTTTTTCTTTCTAAGACCTGGGTTGTTGATGTACGGAGGAGCCTGTAGGAAGTTGTTAGCGCACTGGGGAAGCAGAAAACATCAGATTTGAATAAGATCTGTCTGCAAACAGCACTAAAGGCCACCAGGTTCAAGTCGAGATGTTGTACCTGAGCTGTTGGTTTGCTTTCAGGGCCATTAAGCTTGAAAAGGCCCTTAAGAATGCTGCAGGAGATGGTGAAGTTTCTAGCTGATACAGGTCTCCTCTTGCATGTGTGTCCTTGGATTATAGCTGAGCAGCCAGCAAAATATTATGTTCACCATTAGGCTAGAGAAAGCACAAATCTGAATAAAAAGAAGAGGATAATGGAAATAGGGACAATAGACAGAGAGTTGGAAGTGAGGGATTGACAGAAGGGGCCTGTTTGGCCTAAAAAGTGAAAAGACTGCATTGTAATGTTAAATTTTATCCTTAATTTATCCAGTGATTACAAAGTCTGTTCATGCAGATGTTTAGTACAATCCCATCCATGAGTAATGTTTCATATTGAGATTTCTGAAAAGATAACTGAGGATTCTTATTGTCTGCCTAAGGCCAATATCCATATGCTGCCATTTTCTTGAAGAGTTTGATCCAAACTCAAACTTCACATATATGGAAAAGTAAGCTAATTTGTCAAGGGCAGATGTAGCAGATCAAAATCAAGTCCTATTACAGTTGATCCGTTCCAATGTTCAAAAACTCTGCTAAGCCAAATTAACTCATTAAAACTGATCATAATTGTTTTAAGTGAGACAAAATTAAACTCAGGCCAGTTGATGCACATTTAGGTTGCATCAGTTGTACCGTACATGTGCAGGGTTCCTGTTTCAACTTTTATGTTGCCAACCCACCCCTTCACTTTTATTTATGAGTGTTTTGCTGGAGTTAGACATCTAGTCTTGATAATTAACTTGTGTCATCGGATATCTGGGACGTATGCTTGTTTTCTCGTTAGTTTGTATAAGTTGATCTAATTGTTTGTAGTTTTAGGTGGTTATATGACAGATTTCTCGTTCTTCTCTTTTGTTTTTGTAGATGGGCAATTAATCAAGACAAACACAACAAACATATTAATTAGAGCTCTTCAAATTAACAAACAGAAGAGTGATCTAAAGGACGCAACTGCTAAAGCTGCTACAGAGAGCAGCACAGGCAAAAGGTATTGTCGGTGTTTCTGTTTACAGGTGGCTTATGCACATATCCTTGATTTCTCTTGATGTTTAGCACACATGTGCTGATTTTAAAATTTTACCCTCATATGTCAACTGCTGGTAGCACTCCATTGAGTTTGCTTGTATGATAGGTACTATGATAGATTCATGTTAATGTGACCTATTGATTGTGTATCTCTTGTTAGTGCTGATCCCATCAAATGGCAAATGTGCCATACTGGGTTAAACTGGGTGTTCACTGGCAATGACAAGGAATGAAACTGTTATCTTTTTTGTCATTGTGGGTTCATATGTCAACTTTTGTATAGTAAAGAATTGCATTAAAAAAAATGCATTTCAAACTCTCTCTATTTGGCAGTATTGTTATGAGGTCTGAAGAAGTTGAGGAACAGTCAGCAGGATTTCTTTTATTCCTTTGCTTTTATCATAGGTAGAACCGCATGTTGATGCATTTTAAGGCCTCCTGAACTGTTGTAATTTTCATTTGCTTCTTTTTCTTTACCAGATCTGCTGGTAAAACTTCAGAGGGAAGGACTCCGAAGAAAACAAAAACTAGTTCTGGTTCTACTAGTAGCCATCAAGGTATTCCTTTACTATTTTTAATTGCTTGACCAGGAGGGATGACAAAGTAATCACGTTTGGGAAACATCAATTTGAAATAACATTCGATGATGAGTTATCTGAATATAGGAAAAATCTCTTGTTTAGAATATGATTCCAGTTTGTTGGAATGAGCTTATGAGTTATATTTTATTACCAAGGAGTTTCCAATTTTTGTAGGGAACTCCAGTAATGGATATCCTGAGAAAACACTTCAGATGATGACCGTAGAGCGCTTGCGTGCTCTTTTGAAAGAGAGAGGACTGTCACCAAAAGGGAAAAAGGTAGGGATCTTTCTATCATAGTATCATTTCATGCTTTAATGGTTTCTCTTGTTTCATGCCTGCACTGGGATTCTTTTCTTCAACACTTAGACTTTTGACTATGATGGTTTCTTGATATATAATCCTTGGAACTTTCTCTTGATATATAATGCTTGGAACTATTAGACTTTAGCACACATGTTTCTCCAAATAAATCTTCTTGAACTATGGATACTTGGTTCCTTTCTTACAGGATGAACTGATTGCACGCTTGAAAGACGAACCATAGTGGGAGCTGCTGACGAAACCAAGGAGTTTCTCAAGTGGCATTCCGCCAAATGACTGGAAACTTGGTGACTGTAGATTTGATCCAGCAACGTTTGAACAGTTGTGGAAGAAGCAGGTGCACTTTTTTGTCGCTACCCTGTTGGGGTATTTTTGTCACCAGCCTTTACTTGGGATAAATCATATAGATGTAACTCTTACTACAACCCGTCGTTATATTTTTCTCTCTACAATTGATTCTATGTCTCATGTCCTAGCTTATGCAAATCATTCACTTACTAACGTCTTAACGTTTCTATCTATCACCTGTTAGATTATCGAAACGTGTTATGGGGCTTTCTAGGGACTAATTATAGATTATTTTATGTAGTTATATCTTTTTAGTATCTTGATCTTTAAATTCAAAAAAATTATATTGAAATCATTATAATTATGAAAGCGAAATATTTAGTTCTATTTATTCTATTGTTGTCAGTTTTAATAGTGGAAGATACATTATGTGATAGCATGTACAGAAATAATACAAAAATGATAGGTAAAAATATAATTTCAATGTCATAACTACGTTTTCGGTAGTGGCAGACGATGATGTCGTTGGGGGTCGTGGGTGGTTATGTTCGGTGAAAATGCTAATGACTTATGTGGCTTATTGTGAGGGAGGATGAGGATGAGGGAGAGCGATGACAAGGGGTGAGGCAACAGGACATGAAAAAGAAGATGATGTAAATATCGACACTCTGCATTTCCATTGATGTTGACGCAAAATGCAGAGCGATATCACTTTGCATTTGTATTGGCACCGACAACATTCTGCATTGCTTGTTTCTTCTTTCCACCTTCCATATACATAGTGATGAAAGGGGGAAGAATGATGAGGGATCGAGGATGCAGAGTGATGAGGGATCAACACGGATAAAGAGTGGCCTCGCCCTACATCTACATCGGTGTCGATGCAATTACCAAGCATTAGTACTGTATTTTCTTCTTCCTCCTCTCCTTTTGCCTCATCTCTCGTCGTTATTCTCCCTCATCATCTTCCTTCTTTCCTTGTAAGAAGTCGTAGAAGTTCTTAGTGTTCTCATATACCACAATCACTTGTAGCCTCTAGTAATATCGTCATCCGTCACTATTGAAAATGTAATTGGAACGTTGAAAATATTTTCTTTTGCCCATCATCTTCATGTCATTTTTGTATGTGTTGTCAAGTGTTGTATCTTCTATTAGTAAAATCAAGCAATGAAGTTAAATATTTTACTTTTATAACTATAGAGATCTCAATATAAATTTTTAAGTTTAAGACTCAAAATATTAAAAATATCTAAATATAAAGATATTAAAAAGATCTAAATATAAGGACTAATATGTAATCAGTCTTGTTGATTAATAGAAATAATTATTCGATCGAGATCATAAGAATAATAGTTGACCATTATTTGTCTGACTCATCCAAAACATGAAGGTTATACAGTGGATGTTGTTGACTCATCCAAAACATGAATGTCATACAACTGCCTAAGGCGTGAAGGTTATAATGACAATATTTGATGAAACATAATTAGAAAAAAGAGAATCACAATTATGGTTAAAATCATGCAATTGGCCTAATCACAATACGCCTAAGAGTGATCATAAATGAAGACAAATAAGGAAAATGCAAGCTAGGAAAATGAAATTGTATCTTGATTGCAATTTCATAGTATTCATTTTAATGTGTTAAAGAGTGCACATGAGATTTGGATCAACAGTAAATGATGTAGCAGGTTAAAGAGTATGTTAGAATTTATATGACAAAATTAGAAAAAAAGAGAAACTATATAACCCACCCTATATATAAATACTTCAAAGTCCAAGTTTACGTTTCAGTCCTTCCTTTGGTTGAAACTTAGATCAATTTCTCAAATATATAAATTTTCAATGCCGCTAATCTCACTGGATACCATATATCGAATTCCTCCACTACATAAAAATTGCATAAAATGATATTTTATATTTACTCCTTTAAATTTAAATTATTTTTACACTTTATAAGGATTTGGAATCATAATTGGCGACACATTATAACGGTTTGTTATGACGTCTAATATGTTAATAATTGTTACAATCGTTATAACGGTTTCATGGCATCCGAAAAATTTCAAACACGCAATATCGAAGGTAACCGCCTCAAATTCCAGAATTCGAAATCTGTATGTGCACTACTCTTAAAGCAAAAAGTTCGGCTTTGGCCGCCTCGTCCTCGTCGCCTATAAATAGCCCACCCGTCCCGCCAACCTCTCGGAATCCTTTCTGACTTCCTCTCGAGCTGTCTCGATCGCCTCCTCCGAAATGGTTTGCTCTCCGTGCCTTCTCTTTCCGTTTCGATCTCCATCTCCATCTTGATCTCTCGCGTTCTCTGATCCGATGTCTCTCTCTTTTTGCTCAGGTTGTCGCTCAGCGGGTGAAGGAAGCGGAGATCACGGAGCAGGATTCTCTGCTCCTGGTAACGCCATCGATAAAACTCCTCGGATCTCTCTCTCTCTCTCAAGTCGCGTTCGTTTGAGTGGATCGCTTGACTTAATTACGGATCGCGGTTTGTCGTGAAGCTCTTTATCAAGTCGCGTTCTGGCTGCTTTATCATGCTAATTTCTTTTGCGTCGAGAATCTTCACTCTTTCATTCAAAGACGATGCAGCGATCTTCTAGATCCGTGGATGTTTCTTGGAGTAACTGTAGTTCTAGTCAGCGGCTTGACTGTTCTTGTGTTGAAGAAATGTTAATTAACTTTCGAGAATTTTCTGTGAATTTCTCGAGGATGAAATCTAGTTTCACTAAGATCGTTCGATGCTGAAAGGATTTCTATCGATAACTTTCGGATCTATGCGACGAAATGTATTGATAGTTTTAACATAGATCAGAAAAGCTCTGCTGATTGTTTTGGAGAAGATATATAGTTCTAGGGATCAAATAAAGTCGCTATAATTATATATTTTGGTTTTTCGAGGTTCCCCCACCAGTGAAGATTTGATGTCACGATTCATCTGTTTACTTCAGATTCATTTGTCGCTATGTTTCCGAATCATATGATTTGTGGATTTCGAAACAGACGCGAAACCTACTTCGAATCGCCATCTTCAACATCAGCTACATCCGAGGCCTTTTTCCAGAGAAGTACTTCAGTGACAAGTCCGTTCCCGCTCTAGGTCATCACTTTTCCCGCCAAACCTTCAGCATGGCTTGTAAGAATCGTTGTGAAATCAGTGGTATCTGATACTATATTGATGTAATTTCGGCACAGAGATGAAGATTAAGAAGCTTATGCCCATGGATGCAGAGTCTAGGAGGCTGATTGATTGGATGGAGAAAGGTAATGTTGATCCAATTAGGGCATACCCCGGTGTTGTTTAACATAGACTTGGTGTCTTGTTTACCCGATCATTTAATGTTATTTTATTTCGACATTTTTTGGTCTTAATTTCCGTTCAGGTGTCTATGACGCGTTGCAGAAGAAGTACCTTAAGACGCTTCTGTTCTGTATCTGTGAGGAGACAGAGGGTTCGATGATTGAAGAGTATGCATGTGAGGACCAATTTTATCTTTGTATATTTTCATCCCATCTGATCCGATGTTCCTTTATTTTGACCATTGAATTAAGATTGCATGGCTGTGACTCGACCTAGGTGTTCATTCGTATTACATAGAAACTCCAAGCCACAACCATGTCAATATATAGTGTCAAAACTGCTCAATAAGTTCCAACCTCTCTGTTTCCCAAGCCGTATCTGTTATTTCTATGAACTGAATCATATACGATTGCAGTTTCGTTCAGCTATTCTAGTTTGAATAGTGATGAAGTCTCCATGAAAGTTAGTCGCAATGGCAACAAAAGGAATGGTGCAACCTTCAAATCTGACGTGACTGATGTAACCCCTGATCAAATGAGGTAAAATTAATGGATTCTGTCAAATGATACCTAAATTCTGAAGTGGTTCATGCTCCCCTTTTTTTCTTTTGCTGCCATTCAATTAAAAAGCAATTTGTTGTCTGTTGAGTCTTGCTTGCTATACCTTTTAAACAATTAGTTGTTCCTTCTAGGAGTTCTGCTTGCAAGATGATTCGGACACTTGTTTCGTTGATGAGGACATTGGATCAAATGCCTGAGGAGGTAACCACAATGATGGTTAATATCTGTTTTACTTCAAAATAAAAAAGCTAAAAAGGTGGTTTCTGTGTTTCAGCGGACCATTTTGATGAAGCTCCTTTATTATGATGATGTCACGGTATGATATTATTCCAAAATAGAATCTGGAATAAGCTTTTTCTCATTTGGTCTGTGCTCAAATCATGATTCTGAATTGATTAGAAAGGAATCTGCAACCTTGCATGGCTTTCTTTGGTACCTTCTCTTTTATATTTTATCTCTATCTTTTTTTTTCTTTCCAAATGTCTTTATCTTGCCTTTAGGTTTTCTAAAGCAATCTATTAATCTACAACTTGTAAATGCTGTATTTCTAATTACTAGCCACCATGGACTAGTTATATCTGGACACAAACTGATCCTAATGCCGCTGACAACTTTGTCTGATGTTGCAGCCGGCAGATTATGAGCCTCCATTTTTCAGAAAATGTTCTGAGAATGAGGCACCCAGTGACTGGACCAAGACTCCACTGAAAATGCAAGTGGGGAATGTGAACAGCAGACATGTTGTCTTGTCTCTGAAGGTACAGGGGAGACAAAGACTAAACCCAAGCAACTGACGTTTTCATTATAGGTGCTGTGGTCATTGGTTAATAGTTACTTGCTTAGGTTAAAAGTGTCCTTGATCCTTGTGAGGATGAAAATGATGGTCTTCCAGAAGATGAGGAAGCGAGCCTAGGAGATGACTCTGGACAGGGGAATGACTCTTCTTCCGACAGTGAGGTAATTCTTTGAGCTGTGTAGGCAAATACGACTCTGTGAAGGATTTGGAACACTGTTGCAATTTTAAGGTAAGGCTGTTGGTTAATGGTTATACTTTTCTTGAACAAAATAAGTACAATCTATTACCTTCACACTGATGGATTAAGAAAACATAAAAGTTGCACCTGATTGTTGTATAAATTTTATTAAAGTTCAGTTCTCCCACTGAAAATTGTGTGAAGTTGTTTAATGAATCTCAGGTGCGCCCATCCTTGGCTGACCGGTTCATTGTAGCACCAATTGGTAATCCTTTTCATGATTTTGAGTATGCTTTAATCTCTCTTCGTTGAAGCTAACTTAGGTTATTGACAGGTAAAAAGCATCCTCGTGAAGATAATTGCATGAATTCTGATGGTCAGTGTGACATACTTGGGGAAGATATGAATGATTTACAAAAATAAACTTTTATGTTCACTTAACTATGTCTCAGTCTTATTTTATGATTTTTTTTTAAGGATATGAATCAAATTTGTTCTTATAATCGAAGATATTAGTGCTTATATGGGCTGTATTCGCATACAGTTTCTCAAACTATTTTTTGGTCGTTGCTCATTTAACCCCTTATATTTGCATTTAATGAGTATATAATTACATCATCTATTTGATAGCATAGTTTTATGATTGTTTTTTCCTTTTTTGTCCCAGATGAAACTCAAGATGCTGCTCATCAAGATGAACAGACATCTCGAATGAGGGATTGGATAAATTCTAGACACATCACCACAATTGATCTGGCAGATATACTTGCAAATTTTCCAGACATATCACTGGTAAAGATAGATATCCTTCTGCTTAATTTTGATTCCGTTTTACAATGAAAAAAGCCATGGAGGATCATGCATTATGAAAATTGATTCTATTTGTTCTGTGGATAATTTGCAGGAATTGGTTGAAGGTAAATTGCAGAAACATAATTGTTGCTAACTGTGGTAATTTAAAGCAAAAGCAAATTTGAGAAATCACAACTGTTTTTTTCCTCATTTTCTCAATTTGTGGGATAACACTAGATATTGTTGAGAGGCTGATGAAAGAAGGGTTTATTTCCATAGCTGGGAAGGATAGTTACACCATAAACCAGGTTGCAGGATCCAGCTGTTTGCTTAAACTTTCTTCTTTTTATGTTGAATTTTCTTTCCTGCTGACTAATTAGCCATTATTAGGGAATCGATTCGAAAGCATGTACAGTGAAAGAAGAGGCTGAGATGCAAGACATCACAAATTCTGAGAAGACATGCAACAACTTCGAAGATGATTTCGTGTACATGAAGGTAACCAGACATCCAGTTCACTGATATATTGTGTTTTACTGCACTAAGTTTCCTGTGCTCTGGTTTGGAACATCTGGAATGATAGACTTTCAACTTGGCTTGCAGGCACTATACTATGCTCTTCCCATGGATTATGTTACAATATCAAAGCTTCAGAGCAAACTTGCAGGTGTAGCCAACCACAGTACTGTTAGGAAGTTGATTGATAAGATGGAACAGGATGGGTATATTAAAAACACGGGCAACAGGAGGTTAGGTAAGCACTAAGCAGTTAAAAATCCATACAAGGTTTGAACTTTGTGCAGAGTTCAAACAATCTTTAAAGCATATGGAATTATGTATCCGATCTGGACAAGCATATAAGACGAGAAAAGCAAGGTTATGAATTTGAAGGACCATGATAAAAAGGAAGTCTTATGTTGTAGATGAGATTATATATACTTCAAAAGGGAATTGCTAAATCGGTTAAATTTCACTTATATAGTATAAGCTTATTCTGATGTTGTAGTTTGTGGTAATTTGCTAATCACTCGGTCACCTTAGATCAATTTATGCATCTAACCTTCTTTTAATAGTAACACTGTTTACTACTTATTACCGATTCAAAAATGCTTATTATCTTGACACCTAATGATTCTGTAGGATATTGGTTATAGTTATACAATAATCAGCAAATATTTCCCTGTAAAAATTATTATTATTTCTCGTTACTTTGTGTGATTTAATTACAATCTTTATGATATCCAACTTTTGATTAAATGCAGGTAAACGAGTTATTCATTCCGAGTCTAGCAACAGAAAGCTCCTCGAGGTCAAACAGTTTCTGGAGCAGAAAACAATGGTAATGAATCATTCTGGCTTTACCAGGATAAATTAAAAATAGCCAGAAACCCATCTTTTATCCTATATCCATCTCTGTCCTTGTTGTGTCATAACTTTAAACACTTTGATCAGGGGATCGATACCAACTGCCAAACATTTGAATTCAATAATTTGGAGTTCCCTCCCGGTGGTAATTATTATTGCTCCACTACATGTTTCAGCGCTTTCATATACGAATCATAGCATCACGAGCGTGTGACATAGATACTCTAGACTTCTTATTATTTGTTAATCTGGCTTAAACAGTATAAATTTGGCATGACAATATTCTAAATATAAATTGCTTTTTGAGCTTGTCAAAAGACAAAATCATGAACAACGGGTCCACATTTGGTGGTCTCCACTCCATTGGATCTGATCTCACACGCACCCAAGCCAGATCTAAGCCACATCAGAGTGGGCAGCTGCTGAATGATCAAGCAGCTCACACAAGTGATCAGGAACGTGGAAACACCCCCACTAGCAATCCTGCGGTTAGTCCTTTGTTTCTCTCAAGAAGTATCTTATTATGTGATGGCGTCTGTTGTTTTGAAGGACAACTAATTCTAGTCCTATAATTTGCAGCCGATTGCTTCTCTAGAGAGTGGAGTGGTTGGAGAACGGCCCAACGCTATGACTTTATGTGCAGGTGATGTCTCCAATTCCACGGAAGACAAGCGTTTAAGGAAAGCTAGCACGGTATGGATATCACCTGTTTAAATCTGCAAAATGATGTCAAACTTCGACATTATATTCAATGTCATATTTCTTACTCATATTATTCATCCTCTAAATTATGGTTCAAGTTATACTCTTGGCAGGTGGAAGAGCCTATTCTTCAGTACGTGAAGCGCCAGAAATCTCAAGCTTAGTAGGATTTAATTGAATTTCTGGAGCCGTAAATAGTGCTTGGAGTGCTTATGCGTTTGGTAAAATGTTCTTTCTTCCCCAATATTACAGTGTGATAAACTACAGGGGTTCTAATATTCTTCTGCCGTAAACGATTAGGGACAAGGCATGCCTAGTCTTTCATCATTTCACTTTACCCTTAAAGTCTTTCATCATTACACTCTGCCTTTTCTTTTCACTGTTCTTTATATTTGAGGTGGTACTTTGATACACATTTTTGGTTCTAAATAACTAGCCGTTTCTGACCAAGTTCTGTCTTCGGATATGTTTTTATAAGTTTCGTGCTGTGTTTAGTTTTCATAAATCAGCTTGTTACAGCTTTTCCTCAGTTCTCTTTGATGAAGGATAAAGCTTGATGTTGAACCTTATTCTATATTTATTCTCCTAGTGTCATATTTCTGGGATCGAAAGTAGAAGCTTGATGATTGGTGTAATTTTTGTTATGAAGTAGATACCTTGACCCTTCACCAAATGTTCTCGTTCCAGCACAATACGTGGGGCTAATTATATATTATGTATTATAGTGAGACTTCATTAGTATTTTGATTTTTATATTTACAAAATTATATTAAAATTTTTATAGCTATGAAAGTAAAATATTTAATTTTATTTATCCTAATATTAGTGATTTTTTAAATAAAAGATATAACATATATATAAATAAATAGTTATTGTGGTGATGGTCGACAATCATGATGCAATGGTTGGCTTTGTTGATGTTGATCTGAACATAGATGACGAAAAGGAAGAGGAGGCAAAGCAATAAGGTATTTGTGTCAGTAGAGGAGGAAGGTGAATAATTTTGTATTAGCATTGCATCGTTGTAGATCCTCTTTCTTTTTTTATGTCGCTTTGCATTTGCTTTTACGCTTAAGGATGAAGATGAGGTTGGTGAGACATTTTTGTCCAATAGCATGATGAATTCTAGGAAGGGGCGATGGGTGGCGAGAAGGAGGGAGACGTTGCAAGTGAGCGCAACCAAGAGGTGCACATGCTTTGAGCTCTCGAGCTTTAGTTGGTGCGTGAATGACATGCACACCTTGGCCACAATGCTGTGATTGCTAACCTGCTTACGATCGAAGGGGATTCGATTGGATGATGAAGATTGATTATCACACAAAGTGAAGGCTTGAAAAGTATAAATTTGATGACAAAAGAGACAATAAATCCTCATCCTTCTTTTCCTCACCTTCGACATCGTGGTGGTGAGGGAGAGTATTAGAAAGATGATGATGATGGATACGATGAACAAGACAATGAAGAAACGATGAATCCCCATATTGTGATTAGCCTTCAAACTGGGAATTGCTATTTTGGCTAGGGTTTCGAAATCGATATTGTATCACTTTGTCTGACTTGCCTCTTCTTTCTCCATCAATGCTGATGTAGATACAAAGTGACATTGGAAGAAGAGGAGGTAGAGAGGTGTGACACTAACACAAATGTCTCATTTCTCCTTTTCTTTTTTGACATCCACGTAGATGTCTTACTATTCTATTTTCTTTTTTTTTTTATTGTTAGTGTTCTAATCAACATCGGCAAGATTGACCATCGTGTTGTTGTCATCAATCACCATCATAACAATCACCCATATTATCATCGTTCATCTTGTTGAAATTATCTTTTTATTTATTATTTTTATATCATTCATGCACATACTATCATTATCTTTCGTCGATAAAATCGATAATATTATGATAAATAAAATTAGATATTTCACTTTCATGATCATAATAATTTTTATATAAATTTTTTAAATCTACCATGAGGTATATCTCATAAATGCCAACGATTAAATTTTCACTATCATTACAGTAAATGATGCTTGAAACTGATAACTACGATGATGAGTGGTCGACATCCATTGAAATTTGATCTAAGGTTTTGGGCCCACTCCATTTGCCACATCAGCAGGTAAACCAGCCTTATATATATATATATATATATATATATATATATATATATATATATATATATCTGTTGAGACATCTTGTTAATAATCTAATTATTAGCTCGTCTGTTATTTAATTTATATTTAATAACTAAAAGGCACTTTAAACTGATGACAGTTTCTTCTACGCTATTTTTATCCATTTGCAAACGAACCTTCCATAAATTTCTCCAACAACAACAACAATAATAATAATAATAATAATAAATTTCTTCTAGTCGAATTTATTTATCCACATATAAACCATTCTTCCGAAAAATTCTCATACCCGTAATAATAACTATAGAACTCTGCGCTATTTTTTTATTTATCCATACGTCGATCCGTAAACTAACGTTCCGTAAATATCTCAAACCAATAATAATAGAAGAAATCCATAAATCCGCCTTGTCCATTCCATTTCCCCAAGTTTTACAGTCGCGATCAACTCGTTCCACCTCCTCCTCGTCCTCCGCCTCCCCGCCTTGATCTCCCTCCAGCATCGGGATCAGGGCTGAGATGCCGAGCGACGACCACCCGTCGCGGCTTTTCTACGAGCTATGCGCCCTCCTCCTCGCGGTCCTCCGCACGCCCCACCTCTCTCTCCCGCCGTACGATGCTGACGCCTCCCCGCCAGCGCCGGCACGGATTAGGCAGGCGCGGCCCCGGGCCCGGATGTCGCCGGCAGGGTTCGCCTCGCTCCTCCTCGGGGCGTCGCTGGCGCTCATGCTCTGCGGCTCCGTCACGTTTGTGATCGGGTTCATCATGATGCCCTGGGTGGTCGGGCTCGTCATCCTCTTCTACTTCATGGGGATCGTCTCGAATCTGTCCGGGCTGGGTAGGGCTATCCTTTGTCCCGGTAGCGGCCCCTCGAGCCCCAAGGAAACGTCAGGTGAACGTCTTAAATGGCCCCTCGATTGACCCATTACCCATTTAATTCTATTAGAAAATTGATGATCTCTGTTCCTTTCTCTTTTTGTATAGAAATTTCTGTATGCATCATCTTTATTTGTCGGTTGATCGTCCAATCTGCTGTCTTCATAGAAGAAAAATAATCTTTGTTGTTTTTGTTTGGGTGCTTAATGTAGTTTGTACATGTAATTGCATCTCTAAGCTAGCATGGATCTTTTACCCTTTTAATTAATTTTAATAGGCTTTAATAACTGATTTCTTCTTTTATTGAAAGTTATCTGCTTTTGGTCTATATTGACTGTCCTTGTTGCAGGTCTTCAAATCTGTTCAAGAATTAGGGAGTCAGCATTATCTAATCAGGAATTTTGTTTTCTGGATCTTTGGATCGATAATATTTATGGCATCTTTCCTGATGCTGCATTAGTTTGTTGTCTTACCAGGGTTCTTGATAGGCTATTCTTCTGAAATGATTGCAACACATTTGTTGAATGGCCACACCCTTTTTGGAAGCCACATGTCTGTTTTCCCCTCTTTTTCCTTACCTAAGGGTGACGATCTCTCATAATCGAGGAAAGATCCAATTGACACATGAGTCATTACTTATGTTAACCCTTTTTTGATTTCTTAAATTATGTGGGGGATCATGTCTTTCTTGTTCAGATGATATTATGAACCTGATGATTCAAGTCAGGAGACGTTTGCTGATCAGCCTGCCTTCGGCTCTTAGATATCGCCTCAGGTGTAATGTATGTTTATTTCATTTTTAGTCATGATTTTTTTCCCTTGACCGTATCTTGGATACTATATTTTCATGCACGTGAATCATCTGTTTTGTTCTGATTGCTTAATCTAGTTGTTTGTGTTGACAAGATTAAAGCATAGCCAGTCTAGTATGCTGTATTCAATCTGGGTTAGTCAGGCTTGGGCGAAGTGTATAATCTAGCCTGAGTATTGCTATACTTAATTCTTTTTTTTATACAATTGATGGGTAAAGGCTGCATTCACCAAACTTATTCAATTTATGAGATTCACGACAAAGTTTATTTGCAAAAAAATTGAAGTTTCTATTGGCATATATTTCTTATCATTTTCTGAAGCAGTGTTATGAAGGTTGAAAATCGAACAACTCTTCTCGAAACTAATCCTCCTACTGTAGTTTGTGTAATTTACACAATAATGAAACTTATGTAAGTCTTCCTATACTAACAGTAGACATATAATCGTATTACTTTGGCATTCAGGTAGATTTTTAAGTTTGGTTCAAATTATTGGACTATATGTTGATACACTCACTTTACCCTCTGGAAGCGTGGCCTCAATTTGGCACCCTATATTTTTCTGCATCTTTTCAGTGTTTCATGTGTGTGTTGTCAACCATGAAATATAATCGTATTACTTTGGCATTCTGGTAGATTTTCAAGTTTGGTTCAAATTAATGGACCATATGTTGATACACTCACTTTACCCTCTGGAAGTCTGGCCTCAATTTGGCAACCTGTATTTTCTGCATTGTTCAGTGTTTCATGTGTGTGTTGTCAACTATGAAATATAAATACTATAAAATTGAGGTCTTTCCAATAATCTCTGGTCTTCTAAACTTGAATGTCCAGAAAGAAAATTTAAATTAATGCTTTTCCCTTATGACAAATTTCTTTTTACGATGGCTTACCTCTGTGACCAACGAGAGCTGCTTAAGACGCACGTGGATGTCTGAGGAAAAGCTTTTAATTTTGTTTTCCTATAGCAGTTTGCAGCGTCAGAGTTATATATTAGTTCCAGTACATGTATCATATTTGTTGGACTACGTTTGGGATAACAATTGGGGAACTCGAAGAAATTGAGATATTTAGTTGCAAGGAGTAAGTTATTAAATATAACTTAGGATCTTTCTGCATTTCTCTTGTACTAGATGAGTAGTAGTATCTTCTATCATAATGTGTTGATGCCATGGCAAGAACAGGATTCTTGTGAAAGAATAAAAGGTAAACATTAGCTGAGAAGCCTGATACTTTTCATTATACTGTTTGGGGTTCAGGATTCATGTTCAGTTGTGTCACGTGTGTTTGCATGTGGAGAATTCCTTTTGTTTTCTCACATGATTGTGATTGGAAGTTCCTGATTTCTAGTCACACGAATCTTGAAATTTCTGGAGGGTGTTCTTAGAAAAGATCACCTTCTTCATAATTAAATATATCTTACTGATTGTTTTTTCCCCCCTTTTTGTTTTCTTTTTTTGCAGGCTCATTGTTTTCTAGACTTCCAATTATCTAATCGCCAAGCTGCTAACAGAATAGTTTACGACAGACTTTTGGAGGTAGGAACAATCTACTCTGCAAGGATCACATCTTAATTCTCCCATTCAATGCCAGTTCGACAGCTGCTCTTATCTTGTTTCGACGTTCTTTCTTTCGAAACCATGTACCAGTTGTTCTTCGGCTGCTTTTGCGGACCTCTTTGTTATTGCAGAGTTTCAAATATTATTAGTTGAAAACAAATCAAGATTCTGATGTTCCTTTGGGATGCTCATCTCTACAGCAGGCTTGATAGGGGCAGCCATTGTTTGAACTTTACATGCCAGATGGATAGAGAGAGAGAGAGAGAGAGAGATTCTGTTCTCACTAACTGAAGCAGTGTATTTAATGCTTCTGTATCACCATTTACAATTATATATTGGGTAGTCCTCTGGTGTCCTACACAATAACTTGGCCTGAAACTAAACCATCTATCCCTGACCTATAACACAACCTCTGTGATTAATATGTGCTTTGGTCTCTTTGATATATAGCTACAAAAGATTTTATGACATTATTATATTTTATATGGCCACAAAAAAAATCTGTACTAAGGTCCAAGAATTGCTCAATTGCTTTGTTATTTGATTTTATTGAGTTGTATACCTGAAATATCTGATAAAGCTCTTTACATATATCACTGTACTCTAATTGGTTCATATGGACTGTGAAATGTATAACGCAGTTGAAGTTTTTATGTATTTGCTATCAGCTGTAATTTTGACATGTATTATTTTCTTTCTCTGAAATGATACTCCCAAAATTTGTGACAGATCACTTTTTTGATATAAATAATTTGACATGTTATGATACAAAAATGTGTGATTAATTTTAATTAGTGTGTAATTGTTTCATTATTCAGTTTAATGAATGTAGACAAGATTTTGTATACTTTTCAGCAAAGCATCATTTTGTTTTTACTCCGTAGTGATATTATTTTATTTTTATTCTAGATTAATTAATTCAAGTGTAACCCAAGTAAAAAAGAAATGTTAATAAATGTGTAACTGCTTTACTTAGTAGCTTTATTGGGATTTTTCCTTAACATATTGGTTTTTTTTTTTTTTTGGTCATCCTTCACTCATCAATACAATAATATTTTAGTAATTTGAGGATGATTCAGGTTCATGAGATTTACCATAATTAGTCAATCATTTAACTAAAATAAATTTAGTTCTCTTTTCTCTTTCACATTGCGGAGATAAATAAAAAATGGAATATAATATTTCCATATATAGGAATTATTTTAATTCCCGTGTTTGTGCTCGTCGACACCTCGTTTTGTTGGCGGTCGCGTCCGGCACGTTCTATGGAACCTTCCCATCCCACCGGACCCCACCGACACGCGTTGAGAGAGAAAAGAAGAAGAGGCTAACTCGTGGTCGAGGTCTTCCGACAGCATGTGGGTCCCGCGGTGGTCACTCGCTACGGTTCAAATCGCGGGACCCCTTTCGTTAAACCCCATACCCTTCCCCGGCCGCCCGATTCTTCCGGAGCGTGCCCTCGCGCCACCGCCTCGCGCTTTAATTTGCGCGTTCCGATCTGTAGATGACGTGGTCGAATCGGAATTGGACGGTCTTGATTCTCCTCCCGAGTCGGGGCTCCAAGAAACGATAAATTACCCATCGTGCCCCCGGTGTTTCGGCTCCGTGGCTCCATGGACGGAGTCTATATTGGTCATTTGACGTGGATTACAAATTGAAAAGGGATACCCCCACACAGCGAGATTTCTCCACCTCTTTCTCTCGTCTCCTCAAAGGGATACCGCTTTGCGAGATTTCTCCGCCTCTTCGCGGTGCCATCTCGAGAACCGTTCCCCAGTCGCGCCTGATCGCTTAGGGTTTTCCCGAAACCCCCTCGTTTCGACATGCCCAAGCCCTCGACCCGGGCGGCGGAGCACGATCGGACGATGGACGGCGCCGCCCCGACCAGCCCGGCCCCGGCCCCGGGAGTGGGGCCGATCGGGCACACCGTGATCCCGATCGTGAACAAGCTTCAGGACATCTTCGCCCAACTTGGGAACTCCACCACCATTGACCTCCCCCAGGTGGCCGTCGTCGGAAGCCAGAGCAGCGGCAAGTCCAGCGTACTCGAGGCCCTTGTCGGCCGCGACTTCCTGCCCCGGGGCACCGACATCTGCACCCGGAGACCGCTGGTGCTGCAGTTAATTCACCTGCCGCGGCGGTCGGAGGACGGCGGTGTGGAGTGGGGGGAGTTCCGCCATCTGGAAGGCCAGAGGTTCTTTGACTTCTCGGAGATCCGCCGCGAGATCCAGGTTATTGGGGCTTTTGATTCTTTGTCTTTGGGTTTTCGTTTGGTTGCATATCTTCTCTTATCTTTTTGATAATAGGCTAATCAGCTTCTTTTGTTATTGTTTAGGGTTCCTTATAAATGAGAATCTTATGCTATTTTCTTTTCTACTGTTATGCTAATAACAACAAACACCTCTTTGTCTGCACAACAACGTCGAATACTGGATCTATTATATCTAGTATCTTTGTTAGCAAGGTAAGGGGAATTACGAACAAAATAAACTAATGCAGTGATACTGGTGATGGTTATTGAGATTTAGTTGTGTCATTCTAAGATGGTGAATTCAATGTCACGATGCCATGATAATTGTTTTGTGACTGAAAAATGTTATAGTCATGGGTTATTATTTTGACAAGTGTCTTTTCCAACATTCTGGTTGTAGGTAGGAAAGATCTTTCTGGTGGCCTTTTATCTCAATCTTTATGCTATCTAGCCTTTTCTTGTACCAATCTTATGAGATCTTTCTGCTCCTTCATTGAGGATGTGTGCAGGCACCATGGATATTGATTAGTGCCTTAACTCACTTTTGACTAAAAATTGCCCTTATTGGGGGTATTCCTTGGACATAGACATGACATATGTCTATGTATAGCTTCTAATACAACATGGAAGCCGAGGAGGACAGAGTGCACTAACTTTAGGTTTTAGATATATTGTTTTTTTTACCAATAAGATGTGAAGTTTTACACCCCAAGAACAAAACAAAGAAAAAAAAAAAAATTCACCTCTCTTACTTGACATTGAGGGTGTGACCTAATACCACATTATGGTGCTCCTTTGCCACCTGAGTGTCCAAGATTGTAGTCATATAATACATAATGTAGAGATAAGGTTATGTACATTAACCCTCCAAAACCTGCATTGGTGGGAGGATCATGTGCTGGACTGCCCATTATCTTTACTTTATTGTTCATGTTCTTGTTATCTGTATACTAATCGTTAGCAAAGTGTTTGCTTGCAGTGATGTGTGGTCCAGGTAATGTTACACGTATGAATGATTCTAATAACCACCACATAAGCCATCTGACTTGCAAGCAAGCATTATCTGAGTGTAATTATTGTTCTACCAAATATCCATTGCAGATTGAAACTGACAGAGAAGCTGGAAAAAACAAGGGTGTTTCATATAAGCAAATTTGTTTGAAGATTTTTTCTCCTAATGTTCTGAATATCACTCTTGTTGACTTGCCTGGAATAACTAAAGTGCCAGTTGGTGACCAGCCAAGAGATATTGAAGCCAGCATTAGAACGATGATTTTGTCATACATAAAGCATAAAACTTGCATTATTTTAGCAGTTTCACCAGCTAATGCAGATTTGGCAAACTCTGATGCACTTCAAATGGCTAGAATTGCTGATCCAGATGGTAAGATTTCAAAATTCTCATTTATCTTTTGTCTTTCTGCCTGCAAGGTACTTGATTAGTGGCAGAAGGATAAACAATTTACTTTTATATGGAAATCATATTAATTAAAATGATATCTTTTGTTGGCAGGTTCTCGAACAATTGGTGTTATTACTAAGGTCTTGTTTTGTGAATTTTCTCACAATTATTTGTGCTAGTCCATCGATGTTGGTCGGGTGAAACTAATTATCTTCTTACTGTTACAGTTGGATATAATGGATAGGGGTACTGATGCACGTAACTTTTTACTGGGGAAGGTGATTCCATTGAAACTTGGATATGTGGGAGTAGTCAACCGTAGTCAAGAGGTGCTTCCTCTTTTTAATCAATATTTTTTTCTGTGAGATAAATTTGTTCAGCTTAGGTGGAGTATCATTTCCTTGCATTTTGGCAATAGGCATTCTACATGTATGCTTTCGTCCTTTTAGAATTTGTAGTGTACCGCTTGAACCACCAGAAAGGTGGAAAAAGTGGTCGTGATAGGTTGGCAGGAAGTTTTTGGAATTGGGCAATTTCTCAGCTTATAAAAGTCCACTTTTCAATATTTTCCAACCAATTTCATTTTATTTGCCAGAAATTTGCTATAGACCAAAACATGAAAACTTTTCTTTTCCCCAAACCTTGTTGCTACTCATCTGTGCTTGCCCTCATAAAAAACAAGTTTTGATTCAAGTTCATGTTTGGAGGAATTCAAAATGAACTCAAAAGAAATTCTGCTCATGATAATGCAGATTAAGTTAACAGTTATTTTGCATTTGATGGGAATGATGTTAATGTTCATAGGGAAAGCTTAATTTTGTGTGCAAGTTTAATTTTTGCTAGTTGGTTCCTTAACCATATGATACAATTTAAACACTTGCCTATTCATTATGCAGGACATTGATAACAACCGTAGTATAATAGATGCATTGGCTTCCGAAGAGCGTTTCTTCCGCAATCAGCCCGTACACTTTCTTGCCAAACTCTGTTGGTCTTCCCTAATCATTCATTTGTTTCAGGACTATTATAACTGCTATGTTCTGCTGCAGGCATACCAGGATCTTTCTCATTGTTGTGGGGTCCCTCAGTTAGCTAAGAAATTGAATCAGGTAAATGTCATAAATTTTAGTTTGTTGTGGCACCCACAAGTAGCCAATAATTTTTTTGTGGCCCTTTGTCAAACAGACAATTCTTATAGGAAAACAGTTATGGATTATATCAGGGCTATTATGATGATGCCTTTTTGTGTCTTTTTTTCCTCCTCCTTGAGTGTACTTATGATCTCTTGTTGGTTCTTTAACTTGTCAATCCTAAAACTTATGTGGTTTATTATGTTTGCAGATTTTAGTACAACATATCATGAATGTCCTTCCAGGGCTGAAGTCTTGTATAAATGCTCAACTGGTGGCTGTGGCTAAGGAGTATGCTGCCTATGGTGAAGTAGTAGAATCAAAGGTATACCTTTCATGTTTGTTGTGAGTTGTGCAACAGAATTCAATAGTAAGGAAGGAATCATTTTACTGATTCCAAAGAGTCATGATCCTATGGCTTTAAATTCATAGTTCGCTGACATCACATTACAGTACATACATCTATTGCTGATGTAGGAGTTGATTATGGGCATGATTTCTTGCCCTGAAGTTTGTGTTGTATTTGTTTTTCCCCCTTATTTTCCTTGGTTTCTCTTTCCATTATATTGTTGTTGTTCAAACATTCTCTTTCAACACCAGACATCTGTTGGCCCTTGCCATTTTAAATTTAAGCCATTGCTGATATATGCTATTGCAGACAAACATGGTGTTTAAGCTAACGCTGCCTAAATTTGTTGATGTGATGAGTTCCTCAGTGGGCTTTTTCTTGTCTTTCATCGGAGGACTGTATTTGGTGAAATTTGCTTTTCATTTTTATTTTATGCAGTGAAGTGGGGACATTAAATTTCTTGGAACTGAGGCTTGAAGTAGATGCCTTTGCTAAATAAGACGATCATAACATGACAACTTGTGAAGTATATGAATAAGCCAAATAAAAACTTTCAAATGATACCTTAATTGAGGTGTTGGAAGCCTGCAATTAAGTAGTGGTAGTGTAAAGAAAGATTTGTTAAGGCATAAGTGATGATAAGGATGATCAACCACATAGAAGTTGCTTTTCATGTTAAGTTCTTTTTCCTAGAGAATGGAGGTTGTCACTGCTCTACTCGAGTAATTATAACTTGACCTCTTGCATCACATAAATAAATCTCATGGCTAGGAATAAAGAGAATGTTCATAAAAGAAGTGCATGTAACATTATGAAGCTGCACCTTCTTGGTGCAGGGCTATTGAGAGATCTCACATTATATACACCTAGGGAGAACCTGACTGAAGTCTGTAGGCCTTGACCGAAGTGCATGTAACATTATGGTTTTTTCTGTATCTTGATTTTATAATTTAAGTCTAGTGCATTTCACTTCAGTTGTTTGTATAGTTTTCCCAACTTATGCATTTGGTGAATGTTTCTTCTCAGGATGGAAAGGGAGTTTTACTTCTGAACATTCTTGCCAAGTATTCTGAGGGTGAGTATGTTTTTGATCACTCTGTTCTTACTATCCCACATTCATATGATTGTGCTTTCTGTGTTCGTAGAAGTATTATATTCAGAGGCCAGTTTCTGATATTGTGTTCAATTGGAATTAGTTTGAGTACCTAATAATTACCTGAGCTTCTGACACCAATCATCTGGGTAATAATTTTCTTAAATAGATTGCTTTTGTGTTGCATGAGATATAAGTGGTATGAGGTTTCAGTTTGTTGTAATCTACTGTTTTTTTTCTTTTTTTTTGAGGTCTACATGTTTGAATGCAATTGGCCATGGGCTGCTGACCAGGTTAGACAGATGATTATGGGATGAGCTGGCAAAAGAAAAATCACAGATCAGCAAAATACTTAAAATTGAAAAAACATA
The DNA here is from genome assembly GCA_029747655.1 of Ensete ventricosum. Lineage (NCBI taxonomy): Eukaryota > Viridiplantae > Streptophyta > Magnoliopsida > Zingiberales > Musaceae > Ensete > Ensete ventricosum. Next base: position 55,202,993 of record JAQQAF010000006.1, on the reverse strand, counting down.
ATAAAAGCAACTCTGTGCTATTAGATCTTTTTACATTGATATTCTGTGAGATTTTGAACTTCAGAAAAGGAAATGAGATATAAAAGTTGAAAATTTTTATAAAATTAATGACTACTCAGAATTTACCTGGTATAGCAGCATCAAACATAGTGGAGGGCCCACTTTGGCCCTAGGTTCCTCTTTGCATCAGGTAATGGAAAGTCTAAACAAGCTTCGTTTGGGAGAGTGATTGTGGGATTTCATTCTGAATCTTATGATGCCACTTTCCTGTCATAGGATCCACACTCTAAAAGACCAAGAGCTATCCTCTCCATGTTCTTTTCCCTTTTCCTTATCTTGCATGTCAGTGGACAATGATTGTTAACTCATTGTTGAATGGAGGCAGAAGATGAATCTGATGACGATACTGTCATCCTTCTACCTCTCTGCTTTATCTGCTTCACCGCTTTCCTCTCTTCCCTCCTATTGCTGTCACCAATAGCAGACTTCCTCCTTCCACTCTTCTACTTCTCTTGAGGTTGATGAAAACAGTTGGGGTTGGCTAAAAATAGCTGACTATAGCCGATTTCAACAAGCTCAACTTGATTTCTGGTGGTAAACCTGAATAATTAGCCTGAACTGGTTCACCTCTGGTTGGTTCTAAAATGGATGAATCTACCTGTATTGGAATTAGCTGAGACAACAAACACTATTCTCTGTTCTACTTGTGTGTATACTAGACTTTGTCTGTCTTGCCTGTTTCTTTGGCAATTGTTAAAAGTTCTTGCACCAAAGAATGATTTAGTAATTGTTTTTGTTACTTTTGTCATGAGTGCATCATGCATATTCTTTCAGTATCATACTTATGATTATTGTTCATTGAAGTTAGTTATGCTGATGTTATGGCCTTCAATGCAGCTTTTTCTTCCATTGTGGAAGGCAAAAATGAACTATCAATGGCTGAGCTTTTCGGTGGAGCACGAATTCATTACATCTTCCAATCAATCTTTGTTAAGAGTTTGGAGGTTTACACTTTTACTTAAGTTTTTATTCTTTCTTTTTTAAAAATATTTAACAGTTTAGTTGTATATTTGTACTGGTAGGATTAGTTTGGTTTGGTTGGAATTATGTCTTTGCTTCTTCTGTGCTTACTTTTCTAGCTATGTATTTATGCCATATATAATCTGTTAGGAAATTGATCCTTGTGAGGATATAACGGATGAGGATATCCGCTTGGCTATTCAAAATGCAACTGGTCCAAAAAGTGCTTTATTTGTACCAGAGGTACTAAGTCATGATGGCTGTCATATGTTTTTTTTGTTTGAATTCAATAAAATTATCCTCAATTAAATAATTTTTTACTTTGATTTTTTATTTTAAATTTTAGGTGCCCTTCGAAGTTTTGGTGCGAAGGCAGATAAGTCGTTTGCTAGATCCAAGCCTGCAGTGTGCAAAATTCATTTATGATGAGTTAATAAAGGTAAAGATAGTTTAGTCCTGAATTTCAGAATTTATCAGAAAAAATGTTAGCTGTGACATGTTTTAGACCTCGTCACTTGTCAGTATAACTAATTATCTTTTTGTAGATAAGTCACCATTGCCTAGCTAGTGAACTACAGCATTATCCTGTCCTCCGGAGGAAAATGGATGAGGTGATTAGTGATTTCTTGAGGGATGGCCTTCATCCTGCTGAGACAATGATAACTCATATTATTGAGATGGAGGTACTTTATATGATTCTTTTTTTTGTTGTTGTTGTTGTTTTTGTATGTGTCACTACATATGGTTCCAGATGCCTCAAAATATAGTACCAATTATGATCTACAGTTGACATGGTTTGTTATTCCTGAGTAACATCCTTGTGCAATAATTATTTGGTAGATTCATTAATTTTGACTGTTCATGCCATGTAATATTAAGAACTTGCACTCTTTCTAGTTACTGTTGCCATCTGCTTTTTCTTGTGCATTCAGTATCTTATAGAGCATTCTGGGGAAAGAATAATGAAGGAAAATGATGTTATCTGATGTATAACTTATCTATCCTAAAACAAAAATCTTGAAATTGAAACTTCATTTGGTTAAAAGTTATATAGAGTAGATAAAAATGTGGAATCAGTTTTTGCCTGCGTTGAGGATTAATGGGTGATACCTCTGATAAGGAAACTTGGTTTACTTTAACAGGGATCCTCGACAAGCCAGTGAACGTCTGCCTTTTCTGGTTTTTCATTGAATCTTTTTTTATGTTAGCTTTTAAATCTATATGTATTCTCATTGTTGTGGCATATATCAGCAAAGATAAAAGATAACTCTCAATTCAACGTCTTTGTATAACATTTAACACTCTAAATGTTGGCTGTGGTTCAGCCTGTTTGGTTGCTGGGGAAAAGTGTGAAAAGGATGGAAGTTTTTTTCAAAGTAAAGACTCATATAAGTTGACCAGACAGTAGGAAAGTGAAACTAAAACAATTCTCTCCCTTTTCTTGTGTTTGGGTTGGAATGTAGAAAGAGAACTTGCTCGTAGTTTGGAAAGATATGTTGAGAAAACATCAAGGAGGTCTTGGCGAACTTTTATAGACATTTTTTGTTTTGAAAAAAAAATCCAGAAATGCTTTTTTGAAAAAAAAATCTGAAAAGCAGTTTTCTAGATTGTTTGATTTTCGTATCAAAATAAAAATGCTAAAACTTCTCTAGCACACTGTCGTTATCATTTTATCATTTTTTTTCTATATGGTTCTGTCCTTCTATCTTATGCCATTTATATACTGTTTTTCTATTTCTTAGTACTTAAGTAATATGTTTCCTTTTGGATTCAAAGCTGCATCGTCTGAGGAGAAAAATACTGATGTAGCATAATCAATTTGCTGCAGATGGATTATATAAACACTTCTCACCCAAATTTTATCGGCGGAAGTAAGGCTGTAGAAGTTGCCCAGCAGCAAGTAAAATCTTCCAGGCCAGCAGTATCATTGTCTAAACCTAAGGTACATATTTCTGCCCTGACTCTAAAACTTGGTATCTACAGGAAAGTTGAAACTCAAAAGTATTCAAGGCTTTTGTTTCACTACGAGTTTCCAAGTATATGTACTCTGCTGAACCAAGCACTGCCTATCATGAACAGAATTTAAGGTTGCTTTAGAGAACTTGTTATTCGATCTCAAATAAATAATGATTGTGTGTATCTTTCAAATAATAGCGATAGAATTATTTTCCATAATGTAGTATGATGCTCAGATTTTATATGAAAATTATCAGGGAAAATTAGGGAATAATTAGTTGCTTATGTACTCGGTCAATTTTCTACAGCAGACATGAGCAAACTTAGGACTTCTGCATGGAACCTGAGATTTCAAATTAATTCAGAGAGCTAGACTCTGCACTTGGTAATTCACCTGAATCTGGCTTTGTCTAGAGCAGGTGAATTCTGGGCCACTTTTTGCCCTGATATAATGGTTGATTGTGAATCAATTTCTGTTCTTTGTGATAGGACGGAATCGACCCTGATAAACTACAAGCATCTGAAAAGAGTCTAAAGTCACGAGGTATCTTCTCCAGATCTGTTGCAAATGGAGTTATTTCTGATCACCTTCAGGTGCAAATGGAATTATTCACATGAATTTGTTAGGATCTCAGTGGTTAAATAGATGGGTCTCATCAATTACTCAAATTTGATGTTGTTCTATTTATTTTCTTCTTGATCATGAATAGGGTGTTCGTCCTGCTGTGGACTCGGAGAAACCAGGTTCATCTGGTAAGTTGATATTGTTTAAATGATGATAAATGTGATAATATTATTACTTGATATATTATGCTTTAGAGATATTTGGTTTATATCGATCAGGAAGTATAGGAATGCTCCAATGCTTTTATTCTTTAGAAAAGCAGTAAAAATCTCTTAGAAAGGCAGAAAAATATCACTCACTCTAATGCAACTGATATAACCGAAAGATGACTTTTTTAGGAGTTAAGGTCCTGCAATTGCTGCTATATCAGTCCTTCATATGTTTTATTCTCTTTCTTTTTTATTATTGAATACAAACAGTGTTATCATCTTATGTGCATTGTGATTTTGGAATTGGTCGAAGGTGCCACTGGATCAAGCTGGGGTATCTCATCAATTTTTGGCGCTAGTGAGGACCGTATGTCTGCAAAACAAAATTCGGTGAATAAGTCCTATAATGCACCTGTTCAAACATTAGAGCATTCATCCCCAATGATCCAATTGAGAGAGGTAAGGAACATCATGCTAGTGATGTATGTTTCTTTGTTACAAAATTGGTTATATGTAGTTATTAAAAACTGATGCTTCTCATTATTCAGCCACCAATCGTCTTGAAACCCTCAGAGCATCAGACAGAACAAGAGGCTTTGGAGATAGCAATAACAAAGTTATTAATGAAATCATATTATGACATTGTGAGGAAAAATATTGAGGACTCTGTTCCGAAGGCTATTATGCACTTTCTGGTAATGGCCTTATTTTAGCTGGTGTCAATGTCTATTTTTGGATGATCTGCTATTTGTTATCCAGAATTCAGGATAATCATTTTTTTTCAAGCAGGTCTAATTGTACCTTGGTATAGAGTTACTGATACAGAAATTTACATTTAACCTGATCTGAAAGAGAGTATCTATGTTTGTTATTTACTTGAAGTATCTGTCTGTCATTTGTGTTCAGTATTAACTAAAATGGAGAAATGTAGCTGCCTATGTTTATTTGTTTTTCATTTATCAGGAATTGGTTGGTAGTTCCAATAACATCTATGGTGTCTATCTACTACATATCTAAACACATGACTGTATTTAAAATTTTTTTCTGAAAATCAATATTCAAATTAGTTCTGTAAGCTTGAAGACCATCCAAAAGTATCTGTGATAGATGAAACCAAAATGTGTACAGAGTATAGACCCTCTTTAAATCTTCCTTACCCCACTTGTTCCTCTTTGTTTGTTTTTATGTGCCAACAATAGGCACTCATGTTTCACTAGCCCTAACCAGAAGATACATCTGATTGTTTGGAAGTTGCGCTTGAAGTATGTCTCTAGGGGTTGATGCTTCATATTTACATACATTTAAGTATAGGCCTGGTAGAGAATATAATAAAAGAAAATACTAAATAGCCGATGACATGGACATATGTGGAGCCAATCAATAGATGACTCCGTTAGGCAAAATAAGCCGACTAGGATGTGTGGATATTGGGACCTAACAAATATTTTTCAGAAACAATAGAAACTTGGCTGCTTTAATTTTGACTGATAATTTTTTCCTTTAACAAACAAAGGAGCTGGAAAAACACCCCCAAAGCTGTGACCCAGATAGCTTGGACATTACATCTTGTTAATGTTTGTATGCTACTTACATCAGTAGTTCTTTTTTCTTACTCTTGTATCTAAAGAAAAGGAAATAATAATAAATATGTTTATTTTGTGATACTCTTTTGCATTGTCTTTAGTTTTAGATTTCTGTAGTATGTATACTGTTTTTTTTTGGGTTTAAGTGCAGCATTTAAATGATTGGTGGACTGGAATTCAGGTTGATGACTATAACATAGGTTGTATTTCTACAATATAGAATCTGTATCTCACAAATGATACCTTCTGAACTCTTGTCAAAGGTTAATCAAACAAAGCGAGAGCTGCATAATGTATTTATCATGCAACTTTACAGGTATTAAAGTGATCACTTTTCTTGCTTCGGCAACCTTGTTCCAACTTTTAATAGGTATCAGATGTGTATTCAAGATAAAAGTAAGCCTGACATGTTGATTGTTTAAATAGCGACGGCAAATTTGATGAGATGCTGAAGGAACCCGATGATGTTACCGCCAAAAGGAAGCGTCTGTCTGAAACACTCCGGGTTTTGCAACAGGCCCACAAGGTAGGATCTTCTTCATCGAAGCTGTTGCTTCTAACTTTTTTGGTTATACTCGAGCCCTATTTTATTCATCAAGAACTTATATTGAATTATCACACCATTTATCTTTATTATCTTTTGGGTGACCAGACACTGGACAACATACCACTCGAAGCTGAAAATGTTGAGAAGGGATATAGTCTGGAATCCAACCGGTCCTCCAAAAATTAATGAACTTCCTCCTTTGTATTCAGTTACACACCGGACAGCATAGTCATTTGGTGACAGATTAGAGTATGCCCATAGTTGGATTGTTCCTGGATCCTAAATTTTATTCTCTAGTGCCAGCCTAGTGTCATCAAGAGTAGCACCAAGTCTGGATTTTTTTTTTCTTTTTTTCTTTTTCGTGTATAGCATACTTGTGATTCTTTTTCAATAATAATATCTTTGTAAAAAAAAAACAGTCCATTGAAAATAATATGGCTGCTGGTGGTCGACCAGAGACAGGTTGTGTTTGCTGCCAAAATTTGATTCATTTCTGTGGCGAAATGGTGGATTTTTCATTTGTTTAAAGTGTGATTGTGGATTACATTGGTGAAACCAATTTACAGGTTACTAATACTTGTATTCTCCTGTAATAGAGGAAGTTTTGCCAACAAGTTTGTAATAGAGGAGGTGAAAACACTTCTCCTGTAATATAATTAAGTTCTTTAGCTGTGTGATTAGATTTAGCTAAGTAGACAACAGATTGTTCTTAGTGCTTGCTTCATGCTAGAGTTACATGCTCAATTTTTATATGTATAATTCCAATGTTTGGATCTGATTAATCAACAAAAAGATGAAAAAAAACATTTGTACAAACAATCTGCAGCTCATCATTTATAAGATGTATCAAAAGACCCCCTTATTTTTTTTTGGTTTCTTCCTCGTTCATATAAACATCGTTCTCCAACGAGAACAACAGCAAACGACAGCATTCTTCCATCGGTAGACGTCTTCCGTCCGTTCGGAAGAACGCAAAATGATCCAGTCATAGCCGACATGCTTCACACGAAGGCCGCGCGTGGGCATATAGGTCCTTCACAAACGCTATCGTGGGTGGTTCTTGATATCATCGGACAGAAGCTTCACATCCTCGCCTCGCCGTAGCTGAGCAGCAGCGGCCGGTCGCGCGGCATGTTCGACATGTCGTACGCCGGCGGACTGCCTTGCCCGGGGTAAGCCATGTTCGATTTCGTACTTGTACTCGGTCAGCACTCCCATCTCTCAACGCTGTGAATCACAACACTGGGAACTTGTGAGCACGCGGGTGTTTGACAAAATGCGGCAATGAATTTTCTACCATCTGTGGCTACTCGGTATGCTGTGTTTTGCACTAAGTATTCGATTCGTGCTTGTTTCTTGTGCCATTGTAGATGATCACAGATTAATTGGAAGATGTTCTAACCTTGGAGTAAGATTTTTCTTACGCAAAACTGTTCTGCTTGCGATACCTGCTTCTAGATCCCACTGCTGATAAAAATATTCTGGTCATCATGGTCAAATAATCATTATAATTCCATTGACTTGTCAACTTGAATTATTAGTCAGTAGGATCTATGGGAAAATGGAGTTTATGAAGTTTTATCGATGGTACTATTTATTATATCTGATACATGAAAAGTTCTTTTCTTTTCCATTTGGTTCTAAGTTTTTAGTTCTTTTTTTTTCCTCTCTCTCTCTCTCTCTCTCTCTCTCTTCTCTTGTTCTGAAGGAGAGACATCCTTGTAACCCTGTGTTTCTATGATCATGTTTCAGCATCTACGAGAAGTGGAGATGCATGCATGAAGGAGACTGATGACAGCATGAACGTACCATGGGCACTCGACGCTGCTGCAGCGTCCTCTTCAGCTGGCCACCTCCCCCCGGCTCTTCCTCTACCCCGCTGAATCCTATGCAGGGTTAGCATATGTATCCATCTCGAGTTTCCATCTATCATTCAGAGACGACGACAGGCTTCAGAGGTGCTGCTGTATCATCCATCCTCTCTACCCCTCGACCATGGATGCGCTTCACTGCTACCTCGAATTCTCGGCACTTGTAGCCGAGCGGGGTCACGATGGAAGCGCACACGCCATCGATCTCGGGATCAACGGCGGGCAAGCATCGGAGACTGGTGGAGAGAGAGAGAAGGTGATGAGAAGAGGCCAATTCCAGCAATGCAATTAATTGCGTGTTGGAGGCTGTTCTACTAAGGGGGAGGGAGAGGTAATGATATGAAAGATGTTGCACGTCCTCGTGCCCTCGGACAATTGGCCCGTCGACGTGATCGATCTGACACGAGAAAGTTGGTCTGATGCAGGTATGAGAGGCGTCAGTAGTCGTACGACCGACTTAACACAGGTAAGGTCGACACCCCTTACCTGCAAGCGTACGCCTCACCGCAAGGACGACGACCGTGGTGGAGAGGTACGACGGTATGGTAAGCAATAAAGGCAGTAGAGATATCAGGTATGAATGACCTATAACACTCATTATAATAGCTCTTGCACCTCTACGGAGCATGGGGATCGAAAAACTAACCACTGAATTAACTTGATCGTCAGAGGGGTCACGTCGGGAACCTACCCGACCTTCTTGCAGGAGTCCGCGGTCGACCCGAGCTGGAATACTGCAGCCCGACCTGAGCTCCACCATTCCAGCAGTCGACTTTCCGAGTCGGACCCCGAGGTTTCACCCATCCGACCGAGCTTCAACTCCGCACCGAGACGATCACGGACGAGCTAGCGCACACGAGCCTGAACCAGCAGTGCTTGCTTAACAGACACGGAGTCGGAACGCATTTACTAGGCAAGCACCAAATTTCTCCCTAACAGGTAAGATGAGAAATATAAGGTAAGGTTTGTCTATGTGATGATGACCATCACAATTACTGCCATTTCAATGTCTTCTTATTCTTCAGGCTCACCGAGTCTCCGACACCAGCCCAGCTTTTGTCTTTGGGGTCTTCTTTCTTGGATAGCCATCTCTAAAACCGTTGATTAGTCTATGAATTAACAATTGTATAACGCCGACTCTGTGGCCCAATGGATAAGGCGCTGGTCTACGGAACCAGAGATTCTGGGTTCGATCCCCAGCGGAGTCGCATTTGTTTCTCATGTTTTATAGATATTTTAGTCGCAAATGTCTTTTTTTTTTCTCTCTCTCTCTCTCTCTCTCTCTCTCTCTCTCTATATATATATATACTCTTCAAAAAATAATGGTATCGTTAGAAATCGCGAGCCATTATTATGGATGATAAAAATGATGATAAAGGGGTAAGGATCGCTTTGTATCTGTGTTGATGCAAATGTCTAGCGCTCATTTCGTAACTCGATAACTGCGTCGACATCGATAAAGTGAGCGACCATTTTGTTGCTTTGTATCTGTATCGATTTTGACGTAATTGTCGAGCGACAAAAGAGGTTGCTCAACATTTGGATCGATGACCCTTGCACTGCTCGATAATCGTGTCGATGTTGATGCATATGCAGAGCGACGAAAAGTTCGCTTAACAACTACGTCAATACCGACGTAAATGCATAGCAACCTTCATCTCTCGCTGTTGCTCTCTTCATCGACAGCAATTATCCATGTCCCTCAACAGTTTCGCTATCCGTCTCCATCAATTAGAATATTAAAATTACTTTTTTACTTATTATTTTTATATTTTCGTTAATAAAATCAATGACGTTAAAATAAATAGATCTAAATGTTTCAATCTCATAACTATATTGATTCTAATATAAATTTTTAAATCTAAAAATCAGAATACTAAAGTGGTCTAACTCCAAGAGTAATATATGCATCAGTTTATTACAGGTATGGTAGGAGAAGGAAGCATTTATAAGGGTAGATAACAACACAAGTCAGCTTAAGAACTTTGGCTAACAATTCTGTGAGAAGAAAAAGGCAGCAGCAATACCATCAGGCCTTCTCAACCCTAGCCATTTGGAGTGCAAATGCAAGCAGATACAACAAGAACATTGCATTGCAGATAAAAACTATTGCACAAAATAAAACCTCGATACAGTGAAAAGGAGGGAAGTTTATTGTTATTATACATGAATCAACTACTCACAAATATTTTTAGGTCTTATTGACATCAAGTGTATACTCCTTAAAGATAGATGATTCCGACGTACCTGCAATTGATTCCTGTCATCTTCATGTTTACGAGTAAATTCTTTTCGCTGATACTCTTCAGTTGCGTATATACACAAGCGACAACATTCTCCGATAGTAACTATCGATATAACGAAAACCACCAACTTGTGTCTCTTCTAATAGAATATTTATCGCCACCCTGCAAATTTATAAATCCATGGCTCATTTTGTAGCAGGACGTTACCAGAGTTACTCATGTTGCAGCAACCTCGAATTGTCTCTATCGGTATCGGTGATACTAATGTCATGCGGTGCAGGGACCAGGACTCATCTTCTGCCTCCTGTCATCAAAGCCAAATCTCTGCCGGCTTGGCAAGCAACAATGGCTGGTTTTCCAAGTTTTCTCTTTGTGGCCCTTGAGATCTCTCCTCGATCTCACCTCACTACTGCAAATGGAACTTGCTCCAGATTGGAATGGAGTTGCACTCGATGAATTCACGGGTCGGTCGGTCTTGGTTATGTATTCATCCAATTTCGCATCGATGTCCACACTCTCTTCAGCAGCATCTGGCACATCGATTTGTTCACTATCCGAGGACTCATGTAGAAGTTCAGAGAGTTTCTTTTTACCAGTTGGAGAGGGTTCAGATTTTGAGTCCGGATATTTTTCAAACGCAAAGCGACTGTCAAATTGATGGGTTAATGGTGAACTTAATTGATGATTTGGGGTGCTGCCGCGTGAAGGAGTGAAGTCTGCATTAAAAAGAATAATCCATCCATCTTAAATTACGAGGAAAGAACAAACTGCATCCTAAGAAAGTACTAATGTAGAAGAAATTTTACATGTTATGCAATTGAAGAAGAGATCATACCTCCATTTACGCTAAAGAAATCATCTTCACAGTCGGAGTCTAACCATGCTCGTGAATCAAAGAATATCTCTCCTTTACTGCCTGCGAATCCACAAAATTAGGCATTCATCGAGTAGAATGATAAATATAGTTTAAACCAATGAAAATGAGGTATTAGAAGTTAAAGAAATCAATCTTTCAGATAATAAATATTTAAGAATAAAAACAGCCAATGTTTGTCTCGCAGAATGAATGCTTGCGACTTCATAATGAAAGTTTAAGCCCTTTGTTTAACATATCCTAAGGACATGGATCATTTCGAAATACTAACACTTACCCCAGTAGCCATAACTAATGCAGGAGTCGAATCAACAAGATCAGTACACCATTAGAAATCAATTTAGTATTAAAAAAAAAAAGTTCCATCAATGGAATTTTTATGGCATCATTTTTTTAAAGTTCAGTTAAGGGCTTTTACCTAACATAGCCTATAGTCATAAGATTATTAACAAATTCTGATAACCTAATAATCATTGATATGATTAATTCACCGTATCAAGCAAACATAAGATATCATATACATTTGGTAATCCAGGATAATTATATGCATTTAAACATCATCGTAAGGCTAAGCTTGGAGATAAATTAAAACAAAACGTGAATACCCACAACAACATTTTTAATAATCATGTTGAGTATCCAATTGCACGACAATCGCTGAACTCTTTTGCCGTCACAGTTGATTAAACCCATGATATGCCCACAGTTCAGAGGACCGGCTGCTTTCGGATTTACATTATCAAATTATTAAATCAGATACTTGTTGTAATCCTAATAGTTGGTATCATTGTTCGCTTCAGTATTCTGAAAAGAAAATTCAGTTTTGGCTATATTTCAAAAAAAAAAAAAGGTCCAATGGGAATGGCACTATCAGAAATGACAACAGTGACTTGCAAGTTGCAAGGAGAGATGAAAGGAAGGCATGAATTAAGCCTCATAAGATTCCTTCTTTTTCTTTTATGAGGATGAGAGTGGTAGAAACAGAGTCGAAAAGGACAAGAATCGACAAAGGACCGAGTCCTAATGAGTATAAATCATGAGACAACGCCGTAAAATAGCAAAAACATCTTAGTTACGACGATCCGGTGGACGAATAACCACAGCGAATATAAAAATAAGCCAAGCTTGTTATGTAATCAGCATCTCATATTAGTTATCTGTCATGATACAATTTCTATATATAAGTTTTGAGGCGAAAAGCCAGAGATCATACAGACCAAGATTGGAGGTGATCCATCTAGATGAGAGCAACACCAAAGAGAAGTCAGATCACAGATATCACTATCGATCTTTTGGCACTTAAATCTCATGCATAAAGAATTACCAATATGTGCTCTTATCTTCTATGAATAAATTGTACAATGATTCAGAATCTTGAAGTTGTGTATGGTAAGAAGAAAAAAAAAAATCTTATTTTTATTTCAGATAAGGCCATAAACAGTACCCTGTTGTAAGATACAATTCAAACTGTTGTGTTTTCTTTGCACCATAAACCCAAATTAACATCCAACACTCAGTCAAGAAGATTAAAAACTGAAGCTTAAATATAAAAAAAAAAAGGCATCATTTCATGCTGAAAAGTTCGATCTTTACCCCAACAGGGGTTCCAAGAAAGATCATTCGCAAAGTAAAGAAAAGGACTTGATGCCAGAAACACATCATACCAAAGTCCTGGCTCTCAAGGTCAAACCGAGCAACTGGGTTCTCCCCGTTCACAGCCTTCTCCTTGGCGGGCGACGGGACGAAGAACCTCTTGGCCTTTGAGGCCATTCCCAGGCGCCATCTCGCCGCGGAATCCGGGTCTCCTTGAACCGAAACGCAAGCACCCATCTTCAAGATCAAATCTTTCTCGTGGAACCTCCGTCTCCTGCCCGTGTCAGAAGAAATACTCGAATAATCCGCAAGGAAAATGCAAAATAGGAACGCTAAGGAAAAGGCAAGCGATTGCTACTTGACTTAGCGAGGGGGACGAAAAAAGATCACTTTCTTAATATAAAGAATCCATGATAGGAGGCAAACCTTTTGCTCCCGCGAACCTCTCAGATTCTGCCACAGAGAGAGAAAGGGAGAGAGAGTACAGAGGCAGGGAAAGGAAGAGAGAGATAGAGAAAGAGAGAGTACAGAGGCAGGGAAAGGAAAGAGAGCTCTCTTTTTGGTTATTTGCTCATGGAACAGAGGAGAGATGGAATGGAAGCAGGTAGGGGCCCCTTTGAAAGGTGGCTTTCACTTCAAAGTGAGGTCATTAGGTTGGCATTGATGCCACCCATAGGCCCACCGTGAGAATAAGAAAGATTTGTGTGTGCACCAATAGATCCTTGTCATGATGGAGAAGAGAAGATGGCAGTGGAAAAAGAGTCTCTCTAAATGAATTAGATAGGAAAGAAGTTGCAGTATAAGTGTGATTTCTTTGCAATTATTAGAAGTTTACAACAGTTCATGCTTATTATAACCACAATGACAGGAACAAGGGACAAAGTTTCAACCTTGTCTAAATCTATATCCAAAGTGATTACATTTATCTTGCTGGAGTTCATTGTGCAATGTTGCTTTGGTAGAAATGACCTCTGTTTTGTCCTGTTTCAGTGGCTGTTCTGGATCAAATTACCTTCACTGTTCTCTTTTTTTTCATGATATTTAATCCTCTTTGATAGAGCAATAATTGATATGCCTCTGTCCTACTACAACATTATTTTTCACATAATCAATCCAATAACAGCCATGTTAGAACAGAGTTTTGTTTTCCTTGGAAACAGCAAATTATGAGACTGCCTGGTGACCAACTACAGTATATTCAGCATCATGCATTTGATTAATCAACAATATCTATCTCTATATATATATATAAGATATTATTTTTTTGTATATGAGTTGTGAGTAGCATGGCTAAGGTTAGATATGGTGTCCTTTTCAATCAAGGACATCTCACCATGGCCATCAGGCACAGTTGTCTTCTCCATCCTTCTTGCAAAGCTCAGCAGCAGAAGAAGAAGGAAGCTTTCTTGGAAGAAAACCACCAGTCACTTAATTGATGACACTTGTCATAAGCATAGTTCTAAATGCTTCATATTCTGATTGGGGATTTCTTGAGTTCTGAGTTGGAAGCAGATGAATCTTCAGGCATTAGCATGAGTAAAAAAAATGAGGGCCAAAAGTTATCATCACATAGTTTAATCTTCCATCAGCTCATATTACCAATAGTGAGAATGGCAATCTTGATCTTTTTTTTTTTTTTTAGTACTTCACTTTAATCCGACTTCTTAAATCGAATATAAGTATATTTTTTTCTAATCGAATTCAGAACATGATGATGAATCATGATATATCCTTCCTTGCTCTGTCATTCTAAAGAGTTGTTCTCAGACATTTTAAGGATAAATCGAGATAGTAATAAACTAAAATGAACTCAGATATAAAATGATAGAATGTGCAAGCAAGAAAGAATGATAAGAGTCCAGAATTGCTCAGTTTCTTCTTCAAAGTGAGTGCAGGCACCATAGCTTGGGACTCCTCCACAAGTGGGAATCTCTAGTAATATCCTTGAGGAAGAAGACCTTAGAGCCAAAGCCAAATCAATGGAGCTTCATGTGGTCAAGCTTCAGCCATGTCAGTGGGAGAGTGGAGACCACTAGGTGGAGTGGAAGAAGCTAAACTACAAGAAGAAAGCTGAAACTTTATGCCATGTACAAATAAGAAGAGAGATCCCAACCATGGGGCTTTCCTTTTCTTGGCATTCAAGTCAAAACAATCCATCACTTCCATTGAGCCCTTCCCTTCTCCATGAGAAGAGACCAGAAGCTGGAAAAAGATGAAGTGCTCTCATCAATCCTTGGGATCTCCCCCATGGTTTTTTTTACCTCCTTCCAAGCCAAGCCTTTGAATTGGTTGAGTAGGTAGCTTAATAGGATCAATCAGGAAGATAAATTGACACTGCTTTTGTATCAAATTAATCTTTGCTTGATGCAACTCTATTTTAAAAAAAAAAAATTCATATTTATAGTGATATCATAATATAGCTTTTGTTAGCTTTGAACAGTATTTATTATCAGAATCCTCAGATTAATGACTTTACAATGATACAGATTTAATATGATAGTATACTCATTATAGGTCTTTTTTTTTAAAATATAAGACTAGGTTGAAATTGTAAAAAATGTAGTCTTAGTATAAATAAAAATCAAGTCAATTTTATTTTCATTAAACTGGAAAGTGAAAATATTAGATGAGGCATGAGATGTTGAAGATTAATTTATAAATGCAATGAAAGCAACACAAAGTTAGATCCATGACATGGGATGGGTTTGATGAGGTCCAACAAAGGACCACCCACAACCTAACCTTCTTCATATTGCCATCAATCCATTCCAAGAGAAAGATAAATCCACTCCAAATGTCAAAGTGTTCATTCACATTCTCTTGTGATTTGTTTTCTACTTCCATTTTATATTATTTGTTAATCATCTGATTTTATTTTTTGTCAACATGATCAAGATTAAAGAACTCATGTTTGGGAGTGTCATTTCACACCATTTGTTGTGCCATCTGCCTAAGATAAGCTATTTAAATGCATCACATTTGACATCTCAGGATATCATATTTTATTTTGGTCCCTCTGACCAAATACTAAAAGAAATATGTGTGGACAAAATGGACACCACCCATCTCAATCCCTATCACCAGAAGCATATAGGAAATCAAAGTGTATATATATTATGTACATTATAGCCTTTAATTGTACTTGCAACATGTTGGAAAGAAAAAAAAAAAAAACATGTATATGTCTTTTTAAAGAAGTAATTATTGTACTCATTCTCTTCTAAATTTAAAGGCAAAAAATTATATCTTTTAAAAAAAAAAGAAATCCTTTGTCTCAATCCCTGTCATCAATTGACTATTAGTATAATGACATTAATACTTCTTTCAAAATACATTTCTAGATATTAGGATATATATATATATGTATGTATTTGTAAATTTATTAATTTTATTATATTGAACTTATAAAGGTATTATTATTGTTTCTTCCCTTGTTGATGCCTTCAACTCCACTCTTTGAGAGGAGGTGGGAGAAAGTAAAAAAAATAGCACATCTAAAAGCTGTGATTTCAGATTCAATGGAAGAAAAATGTCACTGTATTGGTAGGGAAAGAAAAATAAAAAAAAAAACAACTAATAATTGATAAATCACATCTAGCAAAACAGACTTACCTCCCAATCATATAATCCATGACTCAACTTGGTTTATTCATATCTTTTAGATTTAAATTTTAATTTCCAATTATTCTTATTCTTTAGATGTTGAATTCAATTTCACTCTGCCCATATCCATATTTATTTCCATATATTCTATCCTTCAGGGATCTAAGATACTATTATTATATAAAAATAATACTATCTTAGATCCAATGAACCACTGTATTAAATTAAATATTTTTTTTTTATTGTCGATAGTAGATTATGAGGTCGAATCATATTTTTATTATTTATTTTTGTAAAAAATAATATATATTTATTTATTTATTTATAATGTGACTCTTCGCTCTCATTAAGAGCGCTGCCCTTTTTTGCTTCGTCTCCTCCTCGTTACTGCTACTGCTATTCTTTTCGTTGACGTATACTTCGATGGGCTTTGCCTCTTCTCCATGGCCGATCACGCCACCTGCGCTAGATTGACCGGCAGCGCCCGCACCATCCCTGAACCAGTGGCCGGCCCGCTCCCCTCGACCCGGTGCAAACCCATCGCCGGCTTCCTCCGCTTCCACCTCACGCTCCTCCACTCCCTGTCCTAACCCCCGTCGAGCGACCCTGATGGCTCGGGTCTTCCTCCACCACGTCATCGGCGACCTGACCCTCGGCAAGCCAGAGCTGGTCGAGTTCTCCGAGGCGGAGACGGTCGAGGCGGCCGTCCGCGCCATCGGGGACTCCGCCGAGGGCGCGATCGCCGTCTGGCGGAGGAGGCCGGTGGAGCCGGCGCCGCCACCTTCGGCTGAGAGGTTTATCGGGATGTTGACCTCGTTGGACGTGGTGGCCTTCCTCGCCCGGGCTGGCGCCGACCAGGAGAGGGCCATGAGGACGCCGGTCTCGGAGCTGGTGGCGCCCAACCCCAGCCTGCTGAAGGAGGTGGATCCTGGAACAAGGTGCGATCTTTTGCCACCTCTTGGCCGTCTTTATGGTTCATGAGAGGGTTTGATTGGTGCTCTCGATCAGCTCTCCAAATCTTGTTACATATTAGGGCTATTTGACTGGAATCTGATAGCTGCAGCACTTGAAATTATGTAGGTTATGTACTCACCACAGGCTTAGTTTAGTGATCTTGCTCGTTGAGCTATTACTATGGAAGTGCCAATTCTTAGTCCTCAGCCAGTTATCTTTTTCTAGAGTGAGAATTGGGTGGAGATAACTCTGTCTACTTAATTATGTTTTCTAGTTATCTAATTTCCTGGTGCAGTGCACCAACAACGCCATATTTGCATAATATTTTAGTATCATTATTGTTGGCCATGTAGGTTTTGTTCCCTCTATCCACTACATTTTAAGATGGGATCCTGTGACCACATGATCTTTATGATACTTTGAACTGTGTGATGTTCATATAGAAAATGCAACCAAGTTGCTTGGAAAAATGGAAGAACAAATTTTGTACCCGTATAAAATCTTCGGAGAAAGTAACAGGTCTGTTATAAAATGGAATATCTAATATCTATCCTTTTCGTTTAAGACACAAGTAAGAAATCATAATTAAGGTTATTTGTAGTGACCCCAAATTCCATTTTAGTAATTGTTTGGTAAGCTTTATGTATCCGAAAAACTTGTTTGTTGATTGATCTCACTGGTCAAGTTGATTTATTGACATAGATTTTCATTAAAGAGGTTGATTTATTGTCTTGGTGCATAATCACATGATGCACATTCTGATACTAGCTTTGTTGTCTTTGTACTAAGAAAGTTTTTGTTAGTCAAAGTTTGTCAGATGCAGTCTTTCATCGTTTGCCTAATCCCCATTGAGGTTTCTGAATGCACTCCATTAAAGTCTCTTCTGCACTAGCGGAACCTTTTTCCTTAAGAAAGCTGGCCTTAGTTTAGTATCATCAAAAGAGTTTAGTATCTGGAACTTTATTACTGAAAAGTTCAAGGTGATTTACAATTGCTGGTTTTTTTTTTCTTCTTCTGGTTTTGTATGTCTTGCACTTTAGTTTGTTTGGATATATTTAGCAATATCGGCACTGCTAATAATCTGCCTGATCGCTCAAAATAAGAATTCCTCTGGTTATCGCTGTGTGATGCAATTTTCTGGTCAGTTTTCATACCTTCCGTTGGAAGCAAATAAGATGTGGGTTAACTTTGGCTTCAAGGTTGTTGCAGCACTTATCATCGACTTTGTTTATCTTGTCATTCTCTCTTACAAAGAGTTTTTCCTCTTGGTTTGCATATGTTCTGTCTCTGGCCTGTTAGGTTAATTGATGCACTGGAGATGATGAAACAAGGGGTAAGGCGCCTCCTTGTGCGCAAAAGCATTGTGTGGAAAGGCTTCAGCAGGCGCTTTTCCATTCTTTACAACGGTAGATGGCTCAAGAACATTCAGAGCCCATCCTTTGGTGGAGCAAGCAACAGTGGCCTACCGTCAACCTCTGCTCTCCCTGACAATAAGTTTTGCTGCCTCTCTCGGGAAGATGTGGTCCGTTTTCTGATAGGTTGCCTCGGTGCTCTGGCTCCGCTTCCTTTATCTTCAATCTCCTCGGTCGGAGCCATTGGTTCAAACTATTCTTGCATTGAAGCCTCCTCACCGGCCCTTGAAGCCATCTATAAGATTCCTCATGACCCATGCGCGATTGCAGTCGTTGAGACAAACTCCGAAGGCGGTCACAAGATAATCGGAGATATATCTGCATATAAGCTATGGAAATGTGACTACTTGGCTGCCGCATGGGCTATGGCAAACTTGTCAGCTGGACAATTTGTTGTAGGAGCAGATGATTCTGGCACCACACCAGTTTACGTGCCGGAACTCCCCATTGATTCATCAGCAGGTGATACTGGGGCTGGAGTCTCATCACGACCTAGGAAGTTCAGCAGCAGGAGTATCGGGTTCTTCAGTAATCAGGCGAACCAGATGTCAATCGGGAGGCTGAGGAGCATGTACCGTGGGAGGAGCACACTCTTGACCTGCAAGCACACGAGTTCACTGGCCGCCGTCATGGCCCAGATGCTGTCCCACAGGGCCACCCATGTATGGGTCACAGATGCTGATTTGGACGACGACATCTTAGTTGGCATTGTCTCGTACACCGACATCCTGAATGCGGTCACCAAGCACCCGACACCGTGAATTTGTCTCCTCCCATGTTGTGTTTGTTTGATCATTTTTCAAAGGTTTTCAGGCACCCTTGTCTTCGAACTGGATCAATAATTATAATAATGTATGTATGCATATGGTACATGATGAGCTATACTTTGTCATCTGAGCTTTGTATCATATTTCTGTATGCCTATGTTTGTGACATTTAAAAATCAACGAGAAAGGGATATAATGATGAACTACATACTTTGTCATCTGAGCTTTTTATCATATTTCTGTATACCTATGTTTGTGACATGTTAAAATCAATGAGAAAGGGATATAATGATGAACTACATGCTTTGTCATCTGAGCTTTGTATCATATTTCTTGTATACCTATGTTTGTGACATGTTAAAATCAATCAGAAAGGGATATAATGTTATGGAGTGAAGCATGTTTGAGCCATGTTTGGCAATACATATCCCAAATATATATCATAAATTTGATTAATGGATATTTTAAATAATTGAATATTTAACTTACATGTTTAATAATCCAACGTTTTGAATAAATAATAATAATAATAATAAATAAACATAATAATAAATAATTAATAAATGCAGGACCCGCTCTCGGTCTCACTTGAGCGCCTTCCCTCTCTCCAACAGCTAAGGCTGGACACGGGTATAAAAGGCCAATGCTGTGGCGTCGTCGATTGCTGTTAAGAGGACAAGTGGGATGGAGATGCTGAGGGCGACGTACGGCGCGGACGAGGACGACGCAGAGGACTCGGCCGCTGCTCCTCCCGTCGTCGGCAGCAGGAGTAGTAGTGGTAGCAGTAGGAGCAAGGCAGATTCCGGTAATGGTCGTTCGAATATTGAACGACGGGACCCCTTGCCGCCGCCGCCTCTGGATCTCCTTCAATCCCCCAATGTTCTAGGTATGGCAAACAAACTTCTTTTCTTTTCCCTTTCTGTGCCACTCGATTAGCTGTCACAGGAGGCGGGGATTGCAAGGGAGTCCCTCCAATCCCCGATTTAGATTATCTTGGATTTAGGGTTTCGCTTATGGTCAGGAGGGGTTGAAGCTGTTGTTTGGACTCTGGTGTTGCGAATCTATCGCTTGTTTGAGAATATGCTACCTTCATTTTGCCCCCTTCTGTTCTTCGCATGGATACTCTCCTCCTATTCCCAAAAAAAAAAAAAAAAAAATTAACGCTTTTGCTTATTTTGGTATAGGAATTCCATAAGGGTGGACTTCTAATATTTTGTTATTTTTTCTGAGAGAGAGAGAGAGATTATTGTTTTATTGATTCGAGTTGTTGCTGATATGAGCTTTCCGTGTTTTTAGATTTCTCATCAACTACTCAAGGTAGCCGCATCAGAAGCTTCCCGCATGTCGAAGGAAATTATGCTCTTCACGTTTACATACCAGGTCTCGTTGCAAACGTTTTCAGTTGCTTCATGATTTTGATTTTTAAGAAAATGCTTTCCATGTATCCTGCTACCTGAATACTCTATCTAAGCCCCGAAGATATGACCTAGGAACTCTATTGTCTATGTATATAAAGGATACTTCATCTTACAAAAGGTTACAAAATGGGAAAGAATTTGTCCGGTTATTGTGACCCTTGCCATCTAGGTCGACTGTATGCTTTAGCATCTGACGAGAGTGGTGATGAAGGTTTAAAAGGTAAGGATTAGGTGATCTAGAATTATGCACTTGCCAGATCAGGTGATCTACAAAATGTGTGAATATAAAATGTGTGATAACTGTGTTCTTAAATGTTATGCCAGATCAGCAGTTCTGAATCTTTGCAATTGCTCTGAACCTAGAAATGTTGTTTCTTTTTTTCTTTTTCGATATTGTAAGAACAACCTCATATTCTGTTTTGCAGTTGTTATACCAACTACAATGAAGATGCCAGTAGCGCTTTTTGTAAAAAGAATTGCATCTATGGTGCCTGGTCTTTATGCTGTTGATATTGATTGCCCTCTTGCCGAGTTATGCAGCGATGATCTGAAGCTAGAACAGATGCTCCTAGGAAGAGAATTCCACGTTAGTTTGGGAAGAACTGTTCCTATTAAAGTGCATCAAATTGATTCCATCGTGGCAATGCTTCGTCAGAAGTTCCAGTCTCAGAGAAGGTCAGCATACGTTCTCCACGTTGAAGCAACTGCACAATAAAATATTTTAATAACCCATGATCTAAATTTAAATTTAGCTCTAACACCATACTCCATTCTGTTATTAATTTTATATTCTTGTAGGACACAGGTACAGGGTAGAGTTCAACAAATGGGATGTTTTTGTCAATGACGAGCAAACTCGCTCTTTTCTTGCACTTGAAATTCTTGGTGGTGGTCTATCAGAGGTATCTATCTATGAGAGGTTTTGCACATTGCAATTTCTGCTAGTTGATGACTGAATGTTCATCATTGCTTTATGTTATTTTCCTTTTGTGCTGGGAAAGACCTTTTCTTGTCTTAGGTGAGATTTAGATTAGGCATGGAACCTAATAATGACTTAGCGAATCGAAGTCTTCTCAGTCGTCTTTACTTTTTCGAATAGGCGATATAATTTTTTCCCTTCAAAAAATTCACTTAATGGACCAGGGAATAAAGTCTTGTGGCAATAAAAGTTTTTGGAGGTGGACCTTGGTGTCACTGTAAGATTTCTCCTTTTCTTAGATGTCCTAAGTAAGTCGTCGAAGTAAGATGAACCAAGTTATTATAGTATCTGAGCTGAGCCAGAAAGTCTGGACAAAATCATGGTGATCAAGATGTTTTTGTTCCAGATATCAGTTCTAAGATATCAAAGTAATGTTGGATCTTGTAAAAAGATGAAATGTGACAGTTTCTTTTGTATTGTTACAAAATATTTATTTAAATAAGAACTCACAGTATATTGCAGGAAGCAGATTAGTGTATGTGAGCAGTCATTTGTATTAGATTAGTTGGCACATCTCCATATACTCTGGTTTATATATTTATTTTCCAAGAAAGGCCTATATTAGACTAGGGAGTAAACAATGTCTGCTGCAGAAATTTCTAGTCATATGAAATCCAGGGTGTGGACTTTGCACCTTGGGCCTATGGTTCATTTTGTCTACAGTAGAGTATCAAGTTGTTAATTGCAGAATTTGAGAAATTCTCTTTACCTATAAATGTCGAATTGCTTCGAATTAATGGAGAAGCAGGGAACAGATGATTTGTGTATTCTCATTTATAGTTTTATGACTACTTTCTGGATTGTTGATGATCCGATTTCTTGGGCCTGATTAATAGAATTCTTGTATACCAGTGTTTGGAGCAAACAGTTTCCAAAATTGCTAGTTCCTTAAGGATTCAACACACATCTGTTTAGTTGACTTTGTTTCTTGTTTATGCTCATAATACTGAAAATAACTTCCAACACTGTTGATTGCCACTTGTATAAAGTTCCTCTAGCAAACTAATCAACCATTTACCTGTATGTGTCAAATTAAGGATTTCAGCTTACCTTTTACTAATGTTGGTCTTCTTGTTTACAGATAACCAAGCAGATTCATATTGTTGACGTGATATATAGATTGCACGGTCTCCCTGAGTTCTATAAGGTATCATGTTTTAGTGATTTGCCATTAATGCTCTGTAATATAATTAAGTACTGTTTATTGTCACTGAAATTAGCATAGGCATGAACTTATTGATCCAGACGAGAGTTTCCGTGTGATCTGCTCCAATTCGTTGGCATCTAGTCATGTTATCATGAACTCTTCATGAAGTTCATAATTATTACCTGCACAACTCATTGTGTAGAAGGATACAAGGATGGCGCAGCTTGTTTACTCACAATCATCCTTTTATCTACTTATTTATATTGATTGGTCAACCAACCTTTAAAATGTTAAGCATCAAGGTGCTTCTCATCATGCTTGTTTAAGTGAAGCATTGGTCTTAACCCTCCCTTGTCATTCCTTGGAACCAATTGTTGTCCTTTTATTTGCTTCATTACCGTCATATATTACATGGGGCAAAGATTTAAATACCAGTTGGACCAGTTTGTAGTGATCGGTATTTTATCAATCCGACCATCAGTATATGCTTATTTTTATTATTATATTCATTGATCCTAGGCAATATGGTCATTCTATCGGAACCGTATTCAAGTTTTCAAGTGGTCGAATAATTAGATGAGTTCATCTATTTTGAAGTTCCAGATTTGTGGCATGATGGTTCTAGATTGAAAGCTATTTACCTTACAAGTTTAATGTTATTTCAACATGGAGATTACTATATCTTGTGAAATCTAAAATAGACACAATCATTCTAATGTTGCATGTACCTGGTGGCAGAATCCGCGGCCCCACATATCGTTGTTATGGGGATTAGGAGATGTAAGCGACAGGTTAAAGCAGGGTATTGAAGAAATTGACAGATCCTACAAAAATGCAAGCCTGTTGTCATGTGGTGGTCATATCTTTGCATGCAATACCAGTGGCATCGAATGTAAAATAGGTAAAAAGACATATAGCATATGTAAGTTTCTCTATTGAAAGCAATTTTTTTTTTATTTTTTATTTTTGTTGACAAGGCTTTCACAGTTAATATGGTTTATTGTAAACATGATCACTTATCAGACAGAAAAATTGAGTAGCTTTATGATCTTAATCTCTCTGCAATCTTAATTTTCAAAATTGTGAAAATTTTTGTGAGTTCCAAGTACACTATCATCACCTCAATTGTAGAGGTAAAGTGCATTTGACAAATTACTTTGATCATGTTTTAATATGGAGTATTATCCTTGTTCATATTATCAAATCTTTTGGGACTGCTGCATCATTGTTGTATAATTGTAGGCTTTAAAGGGAAGAAGGGTAATAATGCAGGACCTGACACTAACGACTGTCATCTTTGTGAGAATTCATGTAGAGAGGACCTACCAATTTGGTCTGTGGGAAGAGAAGAGAGAACATTTCTTTTCTGGTCAAATATACATTATTTGAAAAATCTAATATCTTTAGTCATCCTGACATTTCTTTTAGGCTTTTTTGAGAAATCCAAATCTTTCTGATGCTTGCAGTCCAACATCCTGCATTCTTGTGCTCTTAACTGTTCTATAAACTAGTAATGGTTGGAGGAGTCGGATGTACAACAAAAGTTCACAAGATAATTAAAAAAACGTTACGGGAAAGAATCAAAGAATCAAAGATCTCTGCTTACCGGAAACAACCATTTGGTGGCAATTCTTTGTGTGTTTGAGTTCATCGATCATACGCTGGCTAAATACTTGGGACTTTGTTGTCTAACTTGAGGTTTTGTTGATGAGTTACAATTAATGCTTCCTCAAGTTTGTTTCGAGTTCAGGATATGGATCGATCCAGCAATTATCTTCGGTCGCAGCCTTCTGCCATCTTTTTCGGAAGATCTCCAATTCGACGTAAGACCGCCACCTCACCTGCGTACGAGAGCTCAATCCAATCAGATGACATAACCTCGAAGCAGTGTCAAAAATAAATATGGTAAATGCAATAGAGAAAAAGTTTCTTAGGTTATCGTTTTATTTCAATCCATAATAAGCAAATAAGTTGTGTTCCTTCGATCTTGCACAAAGAATGGCCAAGTAAGGCTAAATTATTCATTGGCCACAATTTAATGAGATCGGTTACTGACAATCCAAAAAAAACCATATTCGGACTGTATCTAAAAATGTAGTACTTACTGCGGATCTATCATTAGCGGCAGGCGAACCAGTAGATCCCTGCACATACAAAAACTAGGAGTCAGATTCACCAGGAATCTATAATTTAGAGAGAAAGAAGCTGAGAGATTTCGTTTACCCGATGCTCCGACCTGAGTTCATTCAACACAAATGATTTAAGTCTCGCAAATCAGAAGAGAAAGAGAAAGAAAGATGAATCTCACAGCACCATGAGAATCATTTACTGCTGGTCTAAGCTTTTAGATGGAAACAACAAAAATGAAGACACATGTTCTCAACATTCTGGTGATAAGCATCACAATATAGACTGACATGCATCTGTCAGATAATGTCTAGAGAGAGAGAGAGAGAGAATAGGAATTACATATATAATAATCTAATGGGAATAATATAAAATTTAGGTTTTTTTTCCCCAAAAAAGAGGAATCGTTTAACATCAATTTGACTTTTCAGATTAAGATTTAGGTGGACTGTTATCATCACCAATATAACAGGTTTGGCATCTTATTTGTTTTGATGAAGTATTTGTTCTTTTGTAGTAACTCACCATTTTCTCATCGAACACACCAAGCGTCGGCAGCCCCTTGTGAACTATGTATTCACTGTCCACCACTCCAATGTTTTTGCTCCGATCACCCTGTCAAAAGTAGTTTGCCTGAGCTTTCTTCTTGACAAACAAATATTTTAAACATGCCGGTATTGTCCATCAAACATTACCTGAGCACAGTAACCGAGCTTCATATCGAGACCCCATGCATGAATCAAGTCATTCTACAAACAAATGCAACACGAGAAAAGTAAGTTCGACATATTTCGGTAGAAAGACACACGACATATGTCTTGAAAAATATTTAATGTTGTGTGCCTTGTGCTTTTGGATAAAATTTAAATGTGTATTAAAATAAGACAGACAAATACATGAATATAATTGTGCACAAAGAATTAGGACATTTTCTACACACTTGAATCATATGCCACACACAGCGCCAAGCAGCTCTCGAGAACACAGGAAGCATCATTTCTACCCATCTGTGATAACAAAAATGTTCAGCAGCGAGGGTGGTGGTAAACGTTTAAGAATGAGAATTGTAGTAAAAACCTAGCTTTCACCGACAGTAGGTTATGGGATGGGTAAACGTTTAAGAATGAAAACTGTAGTAAATGCCTAGCTTTCACTGACAATAGGTTATGGAATATAATTTTGCAATCATTCAAAACAGCAAAGAAATATGTCCATTAAGCTAGAACGAAAATTGCAGATTATGGTATGAGAATGAATGACCAATTTTCCAGCTGAGCTATAACTTCAAATGTGGCCTCAGCTTCTCATTCCAGCAACATAATTGAATTGACTTACATATGTTCGGTTTGGTTTAGTCGTGGTTCAAAATTAAAATAATCCGTTACAGATGTACCATATTTTTGAATTAATTATGTATATCCACTACTGAATCTCTTAATTAAAATGAGAATAAATTGCTTGACTTGTATTTTTGAATTGATTCAGTAAGCAAATTTCCATCTCTTGTTCTTAATTCCAGGTTTCCCTCGTGTGTCTACAAATTATTTATCAGCATAAGATCATGATGCTTATATTATTAATCACTCCCTGTCCAACTACGAATACGATGAAACACACTTAAAATAATCTCATCTTTAACCCTAAACACTTATTGTGTAGTCACAAAATGATAACAGATGATTCTTCTCTGTTTCAATAGAAAAATATTTCAGTATGATTGGTTGGGGAAAAGAACCTTACCCAGTGCATGGAGGTTGACTGCTGTTATCATCGCATTGTTTGTCACCACTGAACTTGTACACCCTTCTGTTAATTGGAAAATAAATATTGGTTTTCGATATTTTCCATTCAATACTATGAGTACTGAGTATAAAATGGAATCTACTTGCAATGAAATGAATAGCCAAACAATGACCGGTTCTACTAGAAAAACAAGATTAAACAGCACCTGTGTACGACTTGTTTACTTAAACGTGCTGTAATTTGATGATGAATCCGAGATTTTGCAAGGTCAAGTGCAGGTTGTGATATCTCTAAGCCTTCCCTCTCAACGATCGTCAAGTATCTGCAGGAACTACATGTGCCAGTTAATCAAGATCGAACTAAACTGTTGATCAGATTTATCTGTCATACAACACTTGATTTAGAAATGGTTCCCGGTAAAGTTAACCCATTTCAACTGCTCAGTAAACAACAAGAAGTCCAACTTCACTAGTACGGCGGGATGCTTCAAATAAAGCTTCTCACATCTCAGTTCCCTTGAGGAAGAGCAAATAATTTTCATGGCCAGAATGCAACCATTCAAGAGAAATCATCAAAAAGCTGGCAGTGAGAAGTCTTATGACACAACCTTTAAATTTAGATTTAAGATCCTAGAAAAACATTATAATCTTTTTAATGATAAAAAAACACCGACCTTTTAGGATGAAAATTTTCCACCTCGATATCCTCATCCCATAGGAAGATGTACTTGTACGGTGCAACTATGTCTGGATGTAAGAAGCGTTTAGCAAACCACCTGCCAAAGATTATTGTTTTAAGTGTGGGCTACGTAGTCGAAGAAAACAATATCAGCCATAATTTGGGGAAAAGATTTGATGATCAACTAAATTACCATTTTGTTTGATTGATTGCAGAAATATGTAGGGCACTATCACTCCATTGAAAATCTTCCCATCCATCAACAACACCATCATAGTGAAAAAGCATCACGGTGAAATCGCTGGAAACAAACTAGAATACAAACAGAAGTATTTAGCAAAACTATAACTTTATGTAAAAATTTGAACATATAGATGCGAGGCAATGATATTAATTTAACCTTCATTACAATCTGATTCACCATGTCCTTTTGGTTTATTCCAACTGGAATTGCCAATAAGCTCTTCTGTAAACTGACATCATCCTGTTCCTAACATTCAGAAAAAGTTGACATGAATCACAGTTTAAGTTCAACAAAAATGCTGAGGAGAATAAAGAGGGTGACCCTTAAATGAGAGGTAGACAAGAATCCTAATCCTCTACTTAATCTGGGAGTCTATGGAACGAAAAGCTTTGGTAGTGACCCTTAAATTTTCTCTTCCTTACCACACAAATATCGATCCAGATTCTGAGATAATGACTTCAAATAACATATTGAAACGGAGGTTGCCCGTGATCATGCTTGTGCATGCGCAACACTATTACATGCATCAGCACCATGCCAACAGAGTGTTTAATTAAACTCCTTTTTCCAGGTTCTATATTAGTAGTAGCTATAGCACAAGCCCCATTCCAAATGATGCAGGCTGAAATAGAGCACGTTGGCACCAGCATGCATCATGTTGGGATGAACTGAAATCTTCGATTAGTACCTAGAACAATCCTATATGTTGGAAAAAACTGAGATCTTTTATGAACACCTTGAACAATCCCTATACACAACACCTACAAAAATAAAACGATTTTACTCATTAGATCAGTAGCACACCTTTCCTCTTGGAGATCCCCATAGAGGCACCATTTCCAAGTCTGACTTCGGACTAACAATACCTTTAGGCAACGCTTCACTTCCCAGAGATGTGCAAGGACTCTGAAAACCACACAAACTGAATCATAGGAGCATAACATTTAAAACAATTGTTATGAACTTCAAAGAGTGCAAATGACCAAAAAAGAAGTGAGTTCAAAGATCTTAAAGCCAAATTCATGAAGAATAACCTTGCATGAACTGGATCGAGTGGACTCCAAGCTAGACTCATGGTGCCACGAATTGGCTTGAGGGGGTAAGTTTGATATGTCAGTCTTCAGAGTGCCTTGAGTAGTTGCTACAAAATCAATCGATATCCCACTCCACAATTTCTGCAAATGGGGAATCATTTCCATGAGTGAAGATATGTTTTTCACAATTTATAAATGTAGGATTAATTACATTTACCAAGAAGCTTATGTAGGCTAAAACCAAGTTTTCCAGAGATAAAAGCATGTAAGATGATATCTTCTTAGTATACAAATCAACGTACAAAAGCCACCTGGACGATCTAAAAAGGTTGACATACACAAGACATGAAAAGGCAGAAAAGGTCAAACTCTAAATTACACAGTAAAGTTGCAAGTTCTGGTCATTAACAAAACATATTAACTAATAAGAAATCCTTCAGTCAGGGAAAAGAACAATCTACCTAGAATAAACTAATATAACTAATCAGTGGGTACTAAATTAAAAAAACAACAAAAACAAAGTCAGGAAAACAAAACCATACCATTATATAATCAAATTCAACAAAAGTGGTTCCGATGACGAACACCATACATAGGAAAGCAGCTGTACTGTAGTTGGCACAAGAACATAATCTTGGACCTGAGGGATGTGTGGCAAGAGAACCCTGCAAGGAATTTTTGAAAGAGGGAAAATAGAGCTTAGTGCAATCAAAAAAATGATTTTTAGACAGTCTTGCAGAAAGACACACACACACACACACACAAAAAAAAGAAAAAAACAGGAGGTAAACAGAATATGCTATGGGAATTCACCGAAATGAATACAAGAAAGATCAAACAATAACCAACATGAAGCATTACTCGATCAAGTCATTAAAAAATTGAACATGAAACAGGACCAGATATAAGCACTGTCAACAACATCACTAGTTCAGTTCCTAGCATATTTCTTTAGCATAATAGTTCTGTCAATTGAAGTCACTATCTTACCAAAACACGAATCAACACTGAAGCACTGAAACGAGAGATAAGCTAAATAGTCTTCTCCTGTGGAAACAATCCTTGTTCTCACTAAAAAAGAAAATTAAAGATTTCAATGGAGAAATTTGAAGTCAGGCCGTCGCACTGCAATTTGATCATATTGGTAATGATTCGCTATATCGACGGGCATTCAAAAAGACAAAAAGGAGGAAAAAGAAAAGCATTACCTAAATTAACTTTCAAAGAGTTCGATGATTTCACGTTCCACAAAATACGAAAGCCACAACCCCACAAGGAATTAAAAAAAAAAAAAAAATGAACTTTTTTTTGGTCAAAGCCGCAACACTGAAAACCCTAAAAATCGATCCTGAACTGAAGAAGAAGAAGAAGAAGAAGAAGAAGAAGAAGAAGAAGAAGAAGAAGAAGAAGAAAGCAGAAGAGGGAGAGTCCCTCACCATGACAAAGCAAGCAAACTGGGGGAACCCAATGGAATAAGAGTTGCACGGTGGACCTCCCGGCAAAGGAGATTCCTTTACACGAAGCGTAACTTGGACGATCAAAGATTCTTATCTTTTCCCGAGGATTCTGTCCCGCCGGCTTGGTCGAAGCAGGACACAGTAAAAAATCTGTGTCTTTCCCAAGGATTCTCTCAAAGTGACATGCTTCTTCTCGTCGTCAGAACGAACAGATGATCGAAGAGGGGAGGCGGAAGCGGAGGGCTAGATTTCGGTTTCGGCATACGAGTCAAAAGCGTCGACGGGAGCGTCCGTCTTATTGGAGCGGGCGTCCATTTCGCGGAGTGCGAGTCCGGGAGAGAATATAGCGTTCAAACACCAGGGGAGAAGAATCCATCCTCTTCCCCACTCTCCGTCCCACCTCTGGGACTACCGCTGTGGGTCCCGGAGACCCACCAATAGATCCAACGCAAGATCTACATGCATCCGTCCGACCGTCCGTCTCACCTGGCCTGGCCGAGGCACGGAACACAGCTTGCTCTCATCACAATACCGCACCGAAGCCCACCGCTCGCTATTGTCGCGAGGAAGAAGATTGACGCCGGTCAAATTCCAAGTTTGCCCGCTCTTCGAAAGCTATCAGTCTCCTCTTGTCCTCCCTCTCCAAACAAACAATCTTTTATGCACTCCTCCAAATAAACACACTCTGGATTCAGTTCACGAGGATTTAATGGAGAAAATTGAATCATGTCGAGGGTATTCATGAAATGAAAGCCACACTAAGATGCTGCATGTGATTTTGTTTGGACAAATATATAGAAGCCGCCTTGTCTTTGCCTGATGGTTATGTTGCAAGAAGAGAGAGAGAGAGAGAGAGATCAAGCTTTTCTTTGTGTACTGGGGTGGCCACCCACCAAACAAAAGGGGCAAGAAGATTAGCTAGAGAGGATCCAAATAAGATGACAAAGGTCAAAAGATCTAGCGAGTGTTAGATGTGTGGGGGTTGTCCAAATTATTAAAAAAAAAAAAATGAAAGAAACAGACTCAAAATAGAAAAAAAAATCTTCAACGAAGTAAAAGAAAAAAAAAAAAATTCATGTTGTGTTGAAAGAGTGGGCGGAGGATCAAGCACTCACCTGTGATGCGCCGCTTGCAGTAGAGATCAAGCACAGGGCTAACTAATCTTTGTGGCTCCACTTCCTCCTCTCAACCTGTGGAATGCTAGAAAGATACTGAGCCACTACACAAAACATTTAACTTTAATTATAATTGCAAGTGATCCCCAAAAAAAAAAAAACAGCCAAGAGCATCTATAATGTCAGTGAGAGAGAGAGAGAGAGAGAGAGAGAGAGGCTTCAAAATACAGGGGAAGGAAGAAGGCGATAATGCTGCAGTCTACCTCAGTCGGTAGTAGTTGGAAGATACACCCTGTGGAAATTGCTCATGCTCAGCTTTCTTTGACAAGTAGGGCACTTCTTGTGAGATTTAACGGATGCCTTTATGCAGCTACTGCAGAAAATATGGCCGCAAATGGTTGATGATGGCTCCGCCAGTGTGTCCATGCAGATGGAGCAGACGAAAGCTGGTTCCTTTGGCAGCTCCGGCCTGGTTTCCTTGACACTCTTGCCCTGCGTTTAAGTCGAGATACGCAACTTGCTTCAAAATCAACCAGAATTAAGCTTACGAGTCTTAGAACTGAAGAAGACATGACAACCATGACAGTAGATGATAAGATAAAAGAAGCTGAAATGTCGAGAGTAAAGAATCTAGAATAGGACCGTTCCAAGTAAAATCTCTCATAAGTAAAATCTGACCTGCGAGGCAATAGGTGAGATAAAATAATTCCAAAATCACAACATTCGACTCCCGTTTGTGAAAACTCCATGAGATAACAAAAGCTACAGCCTTAAATTGTTTGTAAAATAATGTTTCTTGAAAACAGAGCTAGAGATCGTAAAACACATTTGAATTGCTATCGTCCAAGGCGTATTCCACTGTGTTCAATTTCTTGATCTTGCAAAGACGTATCAGTCAAAATAAACTAGAACTGATCAAACTCAAAAACATTTAACTGATTCTGGCTATATAACTAACCTATTTAAAAGGATTAGGAAAAGGAAAAAAAAAAAAAGATAAGCAGGAGGAGCATAAGGGGCAGAAAGAAAGATGCCAAGAGTGAAAAAAAAAAAGACAGAAAAGTCAAACAACAACAACAACAAGTCCTAGATAATGCAATCAGAAAATCAATTGAAAAAAAATCATCAAATTTAGCACATTTTTACCTTCAGATTGTACTCCTCTTCCAGAGCTGGATAAAGCTCACAATTAATAACTGACATGTTTCTTGAACTTCTTTCATGCTTATTGTGATCATTCAAATATAAAATGGTTGCTGATCCCTCTGCAGCAGACCGAAGAAAAACGCATTCACCTTTAGCTGACCATAGAAAGTAGAATGAAGAGTAGCAGGCACTCAATGTAACAAAGAAGGAACAAATTTTAAGTAGTAGGAAGACAAAATGAAGAAAAAACCCTCAAATATTCTTTATCAATAATATAATAAATTTTATAAAGGTAGAAAAATATCCTAAAGGAACGGATTGGAATAAAAAAATTACATGAAATCAAAAATAATCTTAAGTAAATTACTATAAAGAAAATCCAAGCCATAAAATCAAGAAAATTTTCAAGAATCAGAAGGCAGTTCATTAGGATGGTCAAGATAAAAGTGACCAAAGCTATAAGAAACTTCAATCATTTTTAAGTTCCTGTTGGTAACTAATGTATGTGACCATGAGGAAATGCAACACACAGTGACTGGAGCTAATTGTAGTTTGACAATGATGTAGAACTGTCGTTCAACAAACCCAATGAAACAGATATAATTTGGTAAAATTGAACTGCAAAAGATCAATGGTTAACAAAACTTATGATGGCCTCAGAAACTATTTCTCACCTCTTCTCTGCACTATTCTAATGAAGAATTGTCTGTCATAACATTGTATCTAATCTATGACAGTAAAGTAATGGATAATGACAATTACTGGAGCAAATCCAACTAATTCTTTGGGGCAGAAAAGGATGGTGCAAAGATCCAACCTTTCAATTCTTTAGGGCAGAAAAGGCAACACCAGCAACTGTAGAAAACCATCTTTTTACTTTTGCCATATACATGAATGCCCAGGCAATTAATACCCTAGAAAATCTTCTATAAAAGCATTGAACAGTTTCTCTAATTCGAAACAAGACTAACCTGAACAATGAGTTCCCAACTAGATTAATCTCTATGTACCATGTCAAAATAGTTCTTAAAACTTGAATAAACAAAAACTCCAATGAAGAGGAAGAGACAACATGGCATCACAATAAATGAGAATGGCAGAAAAGAGGCAGGAAAAAAAAGGAAAAATGGCAGGTTAAGTGAAGAGGAAGAATGAAAAAGGATGTGGAATAGCAGAAATCAAGAAAGAAGTGATATTGACAAGGAAAAGACAGCAAAACCAACAAGAAAAAGGTAAGGAAGATGATTTGTCATACATCACTATCATCATCAGTTCAATTGCCATTGTTCATTGTCATAGTCAGATGAGGATCTCTTCACGTGAAGAAGGATAAGAGCAATTAGAAGTCTAGGCTTTTGGTGAAGGTTTAACCATCATCAGAACCCGTGTAAAACTAGCAATCAACAGCACATCCATGACGCACATTCAGGAGCGAAGTCAAGATTTCATCTTTATTCTCTAATATATTTACTTTAACATCAAAACATAATTCTAAATAATAAAAAAAACAAGATCAAAATTTCATGAAAAAATGACAGAATTGTACTTCTTGTAAGAATGAACTAAGAATTCTCCTGTTTGGGAGTAAAACTTGGTTTAGGAGTAGAACCAAGAACACAGGGATAAAGAATTATGGATGTTGATTCTACAATAAGTTGGGGCACATGCTAGAAGCAGATTGGAATTTTGTAACTAGTGCTATGATATTGTCAAGGTGCAGCAGGAATGAACTATTCATTTTTTTTTATTGCCTTAACAAAGGACTTGCACCCGCAAGAAAGACCAGAAAGAGAAACACCATACAAACTTATACATAAGTTTCAGATGCAAGGGATGACGTGGTCCAGATGCAACATGCCTTCAGCCATTCTGACATTGAACCAACGTTATACATGAAAATTTATTTGCAACTTCCTACATGACAGCCATGTGATAAAAGCAACAATCTATAATGTAAGAAATAGGGTGGATTAGGAGGTGCATATGCTTATGCAGCTGCATAATCCTTTTAAGAATGAAAAATCATGGAGATGGATCTAGCATTTGTTAAGTTGTTAAGCTTTTAATGCCTAAATAGAAACAAGAGCTTGCAGGGACACTACAGTTGGTCTGGTATCTCCAAAATGCAGTGTTGATGTGCAAATAATAGTGACTCCCAAACATAATGCATTATGGACAATGAGAGAATCCTTAAATTGACATTAATATATTATGTGACCCAAAATGGACCTGGCCGTCAACATTTGACTGTGTATGTGGAAGAGAAAAGGAAATAAAACATCAACCAGTAACTACCTTGTGACATACAACACAATTCTGACATCACTAGATGATGCACATATGGTACACATATACATGAATGAAGTACCATAAAGAGAGAATTATGATCAAACTAAGTAAAAATTCAATTAGTAGGTACATCTAATTTGCAGCCACAAACAAATGTTCAGCATGAAAGAACATTACAAAGCATAACAGAATCTAACAATTACATCGTGTGTTACTTTAAAATTTGTTCATCCAAAAGTGTCTGGATTCCTCAAAACTACAAACATAATAAAGATCTGAATAAAAGTTCCTTGAATAACCAACAGATGATCGCATTTCAAATTATAAAGGCAAAGAAACTAAAAGTGCCTAGTACAGAAAATGAGGCGACAATCAAACCCAGGTAGATTAAGAAAAAAGAAGGCCCTAGTATGGATTTGATTTAAATTCCATGGCATACACCAACCACATTAAGAGATGTGTCACACTGGTCTAATACAAGATCATTATCAACTAGCAGATCCTTACCAACACTGTAAAATCCCACATTTTTTGTTTTTGCATCAAACAAGTTGAACAATCAAACCAGTCTCGCATTTTAAGCACTAGATCAAGAGTTTGGCTCCAAGGGCCAACAGATAGACCCTAAAGAGGCAGAAAGAAGAAAGAGATAAAGGGCATGGGGGTGAAATCAAATGAAAAGAAGAAGAACCGGAGATCAGAAAAGAGTCCTCAAATAAGCATTATTTAACATATGCATTTGTTACATTTTTCATCCATTTCTTCTACAATTATATTTTTAAATACCCTTGCAACTGCCCATAGAGATATTTGGTGTACAGATCGAGCGGAAAAAACACCATAAACAGTAATTAAATTGTTTGGCATAGTGTAAAAGAGTAAGTTAGTGAAAGATTCTATGGATAATGGAAGAAAGCTCAAATGAGGATCAACGACAAAAATTAATAAATAATTGAGAGCATCAAAATTATGAACACCATCCCGAATTGTTTAGCTCACACAGAGACCCTCTATGCTAACTGATAAACTTCACAATTTCATCCATTCAAAAACAAAAGAATGTAACCCCATAGAAAATTATTAAAGAAGATTAAAAAGACAAAAATCAAGAGATAAACAAGATCCTATTCTAGCATGTTAATGAGTGCCAAGAAATAAAGAAGGGTTTCAAGTCTTATGAAATCATAAACTAGAGAACAAAAAAAATAGAGAGAGAACTAAGCTAAGAGACTATGGCTTTACCATACGGATGAAGAAAAACTGAATTTCTTAATTATTAGCAAGCTTTGAGATTATAGTG
This sequence comes from Ensete ventricosum, assembly GCA_029747655.1. Lineage (NCBI taxonomy): Eukaryota > Viridiplantae > Streptophyta > Magnoliopsida > Zingiberales > Musaceae > Ensete > Ensete ventricosum. The sequence goes on along the minus strand of JAQQAF010000006.1, from coordinate 55,167,116 downwards.
TCATATGATGGCAGAATGAAATATAAACAAACCTGATATACTTGAACTTGTGTCAAAATCTTCATCGAGGACTACTGTCACAGGTTGATTTCTCCTAGAATGATTCCTTGCCTAAACCAACAAGGATAAAAACTATGAATGTTAAAACAGATAAACCGTGTGAAAGTAACAAGTAATGGAAAAATTAGATAATGTACAAACAAGAAATGGGAAGATTTGATAATGTACTATGAAGGTTCAAACAGATAATCCATGTGAAACTAACTAGTAATGGAAAGATTTAGATAATGTACAACCACTGACCGGATAAGAAGACAGCGGGAATGCTTACATCTATAGAATCATCATTCAAGCTTTCCCAATAAAATTAGGTTGTCAATGAAGCACAACAAGGGGGAAAAGAGGTAAAGCCAAATGTCTGACAGACATCAACAATCTAAAGCAGGAGATGAATTACAAAGAAAAAGGTTACAAGGCACGAGGAGGATTCTGATAGAAGGCGTGTCAACTAGGGAGACAAACCAAGCATGAACAAGGAATGATCGTCTGATGGACATGGACAAGCCAAACAAAACCAACAAAACGCTGAATAATTACAAGAATAATTAAAACTCACAAAATTATAACCACCAAAATCAACAAATCAACAATGAAATACAGCATGACAAACCAACCTGAGGAAATCCTCTTGGAGATGAGAGCATCTGGACTTCATCCTCGATGGCATCTACATCAATAAGTGAACTGTCTGAAACATCATAGGGCAGTGGGGCAGACTGCTGATGCTGTCCAGTGGGATAAATACCCCGAGAATTGATGGAAGCAGATGTTCCTTGAGATGCAGCAGGGTATCTGGAACCAGAAGATGCTTCTTGCTCATGGATCTCAAGAGGTGGAGAATTGAGATCAACATCTAGAACCATTTTGGATTGAATGTTATCTCGGGCACTCCTCTTTGTGACCCGTCTCGATGGCCCAAGATTGGTCATGCTACGTACAATATCAATCACAGCTTTACCTCATAAGTAAGCCCCAAATTTACAAATAGCATGTAATCAGTACATTCAAGAGCGACCCTAATTTAAAAAATTCTCATCAAGAATCAAGAAAGCCTAAATCTTTTGGCAAGAACTAACGAAGAAAAAGAAACAAAATTAAAAGAGTTCCGTTAACAATCTTCAAACTTCTTTCATGTCAATCACAGCAGACCGATAGATTACGACACCGTCATGTTAATCACCAGACGTATGAATTCAGGACGAGTGCATACTCCAAGAGTCCAGACGGAAAACAAAACAAATCTTTTTTATTGTGATACTAGAAAGAACCTCATTTTGGCACAAACTTTTTGAGTCAAGAACTTGCATTGTGCCAGAAAAAGTCCCAAAATCCTCAAACAAAATTACAGACAGAGAGAAAGAACGGATGTGTGATAAGTATCGGCTTCGGCAAGACAAAGGAAAAGCCATGAACAATCCGACCAAAGCCCGACGAAAAACCAACGGAACTGAACAAGAAATACTTCAGGAATTCAAATAAACTTCCAAATAAAAGACAAACTTTGGCGAAACTATCGAATTGAACCACAAAAATCCAGGATTCCAAGCCGGAAAAGAAGTAAGCACAGGCACCGAAGGGTCCCGCAAAAAGCCAACATTAGGGCTCAGGTCTGGAAGCAGACGGCTGCGATTCTCCTCGGTGTTGGATTAGAACAAGGGCGACGACGCGTCGGAGGAAGGGCGAGCGGAAGATCAATGGGAAGGGGGCGAAAAGGGGAACAAGCGGGTCTTCCACCCAGTCGTTGGAAAACCCATCGAATTGAAGCCGAAAACTTCAAGCATTTAAAGGAACTCCCACAGAAAAGGTAAATGTTGATGAAGCTATCAAATTGAATCATAACACTGTAGGATTCCAAGTAAGTCCCCTAAAAAAAATTGCAAATTTTGGCCAGAAAAAGACGAAAGCACAGACACGGAGGAGTCATACCGGAAAAGACCAAGATTATAGCTCAGGTCCGGAAGCAAGAGGGACGAGATCCTCCTCGGTTGTCGATCAAGAACAAGGGCGACGACGCATCGGAGGAAGGGAAGGGCGAGCGGAAGACTAAGTGGGATGGGAACTAAAAGGGACCAAGTCTTCTCCCACCCACTCGATGTGGACCGCGCGGCCGCCAACCGGGCCGTCATTTAAAATAACGGGACGAATCCTTTTAAAACCCCGTCACAACTCTTGTAACGTTCACCGAAATCGTTACAATGCGTGTAACGATCCTAACGTGTCGTTATAATCAGAGTGAAAATGACGGAATGGCAATTGCCACAATGAACCCAGAATAAGAGTTCTGTTTGCTACCATTCCGTCCGATACCCAGTTGGCTACCCCCATTATGATTGGGAGAAGCATCGCCCTCGCGGGACCCAGTGCCCCGTTGCTCTCTCGGATTGTGATGGACCCAACGTACAGTATGTCGGACGGGTAAGTGGAAAATGGTTGACAAATCCTAAGTCTTTTATCGCATCAGACCTCTATATATATATATATATATATAAGAGAGATGAATTCTGAAAAAAAATTCCTCACGTAGTGTCCTTAATTTAAAAAAATTAAAAATATCTCTTTTTAATATATATATATATGTAATATTTCAATAATATTAATGAGCTATCTTTCTTTCATTCATGCACCACATGTATACAACTGGTGGAGTTCAGTGTATATTATATGCTCTCCCAATAACATAATTTTTTTAGGTTAAAAAAAAGCATATATTAAAAACAAGTCATTTATTCGGAACTTAAATATTTAAATAATATTTTATTAACATTTATGCTAATGAAAGAAATTAACATATTGGATCTATAAATGAGAACCATATGGATTCGATCGATACATGATATATTAATATATAATATAATTTTTTGTTTTATTGATAAATATGATTATTCTTTTATGACCTTAAAAATTAGCATTCGAATCACGAATTAAGATAAATGATAGAAAAAATGAGAAAAAAAGAAATACCAGAGATTTACTACACCCGAATCATAAAAAAAGTATTGATTTTTTTTTTTCAAAACTAAATTTTTATGTTTAAAAAAATAAATCAGATCATCCAATATAAAGCGATTTGTATCCCGAATCAATAAATATCAGCTGGTATGTTTTAGAAAAAAAAAATTACATTTTCTGATTAATGTCTTTGAGCTTGCACTATATACTCAAGTTCAATTTTACATATTAATTAGAGTTATATATATATATATATATAATATTAATTAATGATAATTTAAAAATCTCTATAAACCACAGTGTCCAAATGTATTGGACATGAATGAGGTGGTGATGAACCAATTGGGAGGCCATAGACAAAGGGGCACATCAGTAATATTAATTTTGTTGGGGGACTGCACCACAAACAAATCTACTACTGTTCATTCCTCTCTCTCTCTCTCTCTCTCCCTCCCTCCCTCCCTCTCTCATGGCCAACCCCTAAAGCCAGAGGAGACCCTGCCTTTTACCTGTGTTCCCTTTAGGATCTCGAACGGGTTCCTTGCCAAATCCGTGACCGATCTTTGGTCAGGGAAGACTCGAAACCAGAACGGAGATTTCTGCGGAGGTCTACCGGTCTCGATGTCTCTTGCATGAGTTCCTCTCTCCTCTCTCTCTCTCTCTCTCTGTGCTTGAGTGTTTGTTCGTTGCAGCCGCAGAAATAGGAGAAAAGGTACGTCTTTTCTTGAGATCATCGGCGTTCTACTCTCCGATTTGTCGTCACGAATAAGTGGTTCCTCAAGTCTCTGTGCCATCTGCCTTCGATCCCAGAATTAAAGATCCTTCTTTTCGAGGAAAAAAGCGGTTTCTCGAAACAAAAGTAGGTTCTTTTTCTCACCTTGTTTGCCAAGAAAAGGCTTCATTCTACTAAAAATGGGTTTTTTGGCTAGAAAATTAGGTCGCTTTTTGGAAGAGCTGTCATTTATGAGGAGGTTTTCTTGCAGTTGAAGCAGTCTGGGGGGCTTGTAGGATAGAGGGAAATGATTCAGCTGCTGTTTCTGGTGCTCTTCGCGGAGGGGGCGGTGGCACTGATTCTAATGTGGAAGATTGGGCCACTGCGGGAGCTGGCGATGAGGGGGTTGGACCAGTTGAAGACAGGGAAAGGGCCGGCGACGGTGAAGACGCTGGCGTGCACAATGTCGGTGATCTTGGCGTCGAGCGTGGCCAGCATTCTCAAGATCCAGAACAGGGGCGCAAAGCTTGGAACAGTCACCCCAATGGATCAAGTCTTGTGGAGGACCCACCTAGTTGAAGCCTCCCTCATCGGTATGCAGTATTTATGTGCCATTTATGATTGTCTGTAGAATATTAATATTTAACACCGTGTGAGGAGTAAACGAGTTTTTCCAAAAAGACACGATCTTTATGAGATTTATGCAGTTTGGGTGTACAGTGTTTGTGTATCATTTATGATGTCTACATAATATTGACATTTAAGCCAACCAGTCCGTCAAAGATAACATGATCTTTGGTAGATATCGCCACCATGAATGAAACGTGATTTAACATTATAGTGGTCATAAAGCAGTAAAGTCCATCAATTGGCTAAGAACAAGGCTGGAAATTGTGCTAGCTCTGGCTCTATGTTCCCTCAAGTCGATATTTACGGAGTGTGAAATGTCGAGAAGTGCTCAGTTTGTGGGTGCTCAAAGTCCAGAAAGTAAAATTTTATTGAACTTGTTCATGGAGCCAACATAAAAATGTTGTTCAGAGTCAGCTATCTAACGTCTAATTTTTATAGTTTATTTTCAATTTTTCATAGAATTGTTGAGCTTTTTTAAAACTCTCAGGATCATCTAAGCCTTATCTTTTTCACGCTGTCTTTAATTTGCCATCTCTTTTTTTTCCCCATTTAACACACCTAATTGTGATCCTCCTGCTGTAGTTAATAGTAAGTGCTTGATGTACTAAGAATATGATAGTCTCAATTTCTTTCTTTTTCTGTTATTTATTTTTGGATGTAATTAGCCATTGGTTTGACACAGGATTGTATGAGATCTATTATTCAACTAATATGAATTAAGTGAAAATGATAACTGGTTATCTGGAAATAACATGTTCAGGGAGACGAACAAACATGATCAGTCTACTCACTCCATCAAAGAGTATTTAGTTTGTTTTTTATTGTATGAATTCACCTCTGTTTGAATGAAATAGTTGTTGGTTGATATTCAACCCCCTGATGACTAATATATTTTAAGAAGTAGTCTGTCTGTTTGTTTCCGCCTGTATGTTACTTCAGCAATAAGTTCCACGTATACGGGTTTCGTTTTCTTAAGGAAGAATGGTCTTGAATATACTTTAGAAATTCATATGAAATAAATTTTTAGTCTCACATCTAGACCGCTATATGTACTTTTCTCTTGGCATATACATGTAATCTTTTGATGTAATCCTCTATTCGTGATATTGGATAGGCATCCGATAAGTTTGTATAATAATAATGGTGCTTCTGTTGCACAGATAGCTTTGTCTATATTGAATAACCCTGCGACCAGATTGATAACATTAATATTTCTTAGGTGCCCCAAGTTTCCTGGAGAATGTTATCATTAACACTTGGCTATATGCTTGTTGCTGTAAGATACTAATTTTTTTATCCGCCAAATGGTACATGCCTGGACAACAGTGCAGTTCTGTTGCAGAACTGTGTACTGACTTAATCAGATTGTTTCTCATTTTTGGATACATGCTACTTGCTATAAGTTACTTATTTCTTTGTTAGTCAAATGGTGCAATGCTGGTAAAGAGTTTTCGTTCAGTTGCAGCACTGTTGACTGATTTAGTTTGAGTGATTCTCATTATTTATGAACATATTTTGGGTTAGCTAATGAGGATTTTGCAGTTATTTTATTTTTTTGCCTGATATATATATATATATATATATATATATATAGTGTCATTCATGGTTGCGAAAATTGCCTTTTTGAGGCCTCCTTAAATGAAGTCACTGTGATCATGCATATCCTTCTCTTTATCTTTCTCCCTCCCTCTTTCCCTGTTTGATGGAATTGTGTGCATGTGCACATAGGACTCATTTTCTAGCACTAGCCATGCTTCTAAGCGAGAACGTTGAGGTGGAATTTGTATTTGAAATTACTAAATCTTTCATTAGGATCATTACCTTAAAAGACAAGGTTTCCTGGTGATTTGTCCCACTGGCATTTCATAAGGGGAGAAAGGGATGTTCCTTGATAGTGGTGTGTTTATATTGACCTTATGGATTTCCTTCTAAGTTTGTAGATCACTTGTCTAGAGAATTTTGGTTAAATGGCAAGTTGGAATTATTTTGTAAAAGCATTTGCATATACCTCTGTAGTTAATTATTTTGACTTGAATAACTAATAATCTATCATAATTTGATTCTGTCAGAGGAGCTGCCCTGTTCCATCAAAGGCTTCTGCTTGATAATCTGGTTATGGTCATATGTGTTCTGGAAAACTGCCTCCTATATCATCGATAACCAAATTTGCACATTATTTCTTTAATATTCGGTCAATGCATATCATTATATAACATAACTATGTCAATCTGACAAGGTGTTGCAATTACTTTTAAACTCTGACTTGGTTGACAGGTACCATGTATGGCTAAACATCTCAAGAACACCCAAAAGAAAAAAAACTACTTGTGTACCAAGGATGTGATTATATAGTTTAGGTATAAATCTATCCAATATGGTGGTGTTCTATCTGATTTGCCAAATCCATAGCCTCAACTTGTGGAACCTTACCATCAAACTCCTCCACACTCTTCGCTTAACATCTTGACATGTTATCTACGACATAGTTCACAATAGATTAACCTGGTCCCATAAGTAAATAGTTAGTGATGGTTGATCACAATGCTTCAATTTGGTTCCTCCATGTTCATGACTTTATGAGATTATGGTCTTCATCCTACAGACCGTATGCTGAATAGTATCTTCATCTATATTACATATTGAAATGAATCTCTTATTTTTCTTAATGAACAGTATTGAATTCTTATTTACTGGCTGACAGTTCCACTAACAGCATCTCGTTTTCTGCTTTATGTCTTCTCTTATGGTTGTTGACTTCCGAGTCCTGTTCTGTTCTAAGTATCGAGATCTCCATTGCAACCGTTTGCTTTTGCAGGCTACACTCTTTTTCTTGCTTTAGTGATCGACCGTTTGCACCACTACATTAGGAAGTTGATCAATTTGAGAAGAACAGTTAATACGTCCCAAGAAGAAGTTGAGAATCTTAAGAAAGAGAAACAAAGGTTTAAAGAGAAGGAGGAGACATCTTTAAATGAGATAAAAAAGCTTCATGAAGAGGTAGCAAGCATAAAGGAGAGACTGCAGAAGTTGCAGTCAGAGTCGGCAGAGCATGAGAAAAGGGCAGAGACAGCTGAAGCTCATGTCGCCGCCCTTCAAAAACAGTCTGAAGAACTGCTGCTTGAATATGACCGCTTGTTGGAGGACAACCAAATCCTTCAGACTCAGGCTTTAGCGTTCAGAGGTTGAGCCTCATGTGACCTCGTTTTGGAGCGTCTATTCCTCAGGTGGGCATAATCATGGAGAGAAGTATGTCTTTTGTCTCGGCACGTCAATATTGTTAACATGAGCTTGTTATTGATCATATGTTGCTTGAAAGTATGATCGGTGCCCGTCGTATCTGTTTCTTTCCATTTTTCCACTGTGAACTTTGAAGTGTAAGAGATGAGCCGCCTGATCTGAACTATAGTGTAGAATCTACATTCTCTAAAATGTTTTTTGGCACCATTTCTTGGAGAAAGTTCCTAATGATGTACTGTTTTTGGTCTGTGCTTAAGGACATCCACCTCAAACTGTGTTTATTTTCCTGATTCCTGGTATATTTTGTAAGAGCAGTTCAAGGTCATCGATTCGAATCTAGAATCTAGCCTTCGGATATTGATTTCAACTTTGATCCATGAAATAAAATTTTGAAATTTTATCTTGATAAAGAAACTTTGAAGCCCCTTCTTGAATGACATGTTGAATCTCTTTCTTGATTGTCCAAGCTTTAAAAATTTAAGAAAATTTATTAGTAATATTAATTATTCTTAATATTAGTAGTATTAAGAGAGGTAGAGAAAGATTTCAATTTATGAGTAAAAAATAGAAAATTCTTAATTTAATCATGCTTTATGTAGAGCTCAAACAGTAATCGATCCAACAATTTGAACATTGCGGCAATAAATGAGTCCCACTGCTGTGTGTTTAAGCAGCATTCGTTGCTCTACAATAATTTTCCATATTTTTTTAACATAAAATTAACTATTACTCGAATGATGTGATGTTCATATCACCTGCCTCGGATGCTCAGTTGTAATGATGCAAAGTAAGGAAGGTTATAGCGAATTAGTAGCAGACGTTTCAAAAAAAAAAAAAAAAAATGATATGCAAATGATGTTTAGCTAAGTTTCAAAAAAAAAATTTTAGCAAAAACACATTCAAAGAAGATATGTTTATAATTATTACATATATATGACATTTGGTAACTCGTGAATGAAAGATCTTAGAAAGATATGAAGAAATGGGGAGACGGTGGTCTCCAAGCAATTGCCAAAGGAAGCTTTTAATTTGAAGACAGACAGAGCCTCAACAAGTGGTAAACCCTCTCTTAGATTAAGCTTTACCATTTGAAGGCAAATTCCAAACCCAGTGAACCCTCGTTTGGGTTGCTAGTAACATATACATTTTTCTTTAAAAATAAAAAATAAAGATTGGATTAGAAATAGTTATGGAGTGTTGAAAAAATTTCATGAATAATTTTCAAGAAAGATATAAAAGGATATCCAACTTGCATGAATAGTTCTCATGGAAGATAAAAGACATTTGAGGATTGCTGTGAGCTGAAAACTTGTGTTCATGGACAATTTGAGTTATTCTGTATGTCACAAGATTAACACTTGAACAGCAAATGAGCATTGCATCTCATGCATAGTTATCCAAAGCCATTAAGGAGACAAGACAAACTGGGAATTGGACCCATTACCAAATTACAATCAGCAAGAACAAGAGAGAAGATACTTGTTCATCATCTGTTAAAAAGATTCAAGACCAATCTACAAAGGGAAGATCTGCTACTGGATGACAGTACCTGTTCATCGTCTGTCCGTCGCAAGATTCGCTTGATTCTTTCTTTCTGTTCTTATACGATAAAATCTGCATCTGGGTCATGCATGATTACCTTGGTACAGAACAACAGTTTTAAATCTAAAGCACATCATAGAATAACACCATCTTCTAATACAGCTTCTAGTAATAGACGACAACAAAAGTGCTCCCCGTTGTATGCAAATAACCCTCAGCGAGGCATCTCCACCTGCAGTGGCAACATCGGGGACGCTGCGCTGGTGCTTGTACCACTTCTTGGCTGCTCGGAGACGGCCCTCAGACCCAACTGCTGCAGTTGGTGGACAACATGTGACATCCGTGGTCGAACTGACGGGACATGCTGGGTGCACGCGTACACAAGATCCACTACCTTTTGTATCACGCCATCATCCGGAATGTCAGAAATGAGTGGATCAAGGAGTTCAACATACCTATGGGACTGAACAAGCGGCGTTGCCCACTCAAATATTGTCTGCCAACCCACAGACTCGACGGCCTGGCCCGGCCGCCGGCCACTGATGATCTCTAGCAGCAGCACACCGAAACTGTACACGTCGCTCTTGGTTGTCAATTCATTTCTATACATAAATTCCGGAGCAAGATATCCATAAGTTCCTGCCATCTTTGTCCTTTCATGCATCACCTCCCAAGGTACAAATTTAGAGAGCCCTACACCCATCAGATGTGATCCAAACTCTTCATCAAGAAGCACATTGCTAGCTCGAATGTCACGGTGTACAACTTGTGGCTTCACCTTGTCATGAAGAAATCTGCAATTACGCGCATTTACCTCAGTATTAATAAAAATATGCTGAATGTTTGGAAAAAATGAAGAACGAGTAGATCTAATTTGATAATAGTTCATCAGCAGCCTGATGAGAATCGGAAAAAGTGTTTGCCTTCAAGAAACAAGATATACAACTATATGGAGTACGTTATCAAGAATATGTCAAAGATGTCAAAGAATATACAACTTATGGAGTACGTTATCAAGAATATGTCAAAGATGATTCCATGTGATATCCTCAATAGTGAGAGCTTAATTGATGTAAAGCACATACTCGGTCATATTCATCAAGCATACCCTTAATTCTTATTCATCATGCATGTTCTCACCATATCCTTCAGCCATAACTAGAAGTCTAGAATGCTCATATTAACATGACAATTTAGGTCATCAGGCAAATGGCATGGAATTGACAAAATTCCTTTTCCATTGTCAGCCTCTACCTATGATTCTAATCTGTATATGACATTGAAATATCTAAAAACTATTTAATTGCATATTTTAGCTGGCCAGCAATTGCATTGGGACTATATAAAACTAGATGATGAACTAGACTGAACAGCTAATAAATTTTTTGTTCCAAAAACAACAAAAAAAGGAAAACAGTGGTTTCAATTCAACTAAATAGTTCTTTATCAACATAAAACTAGACTATCTGACACTGTATAACCAGAGAAGTTGCATCACAGATGGAAAAACATGATGACTTGTGATCATGCTTCTCTAGTTATCAAACTTGAGCAAGACTTGTAATGATCTCATCTTAGTAGTGCACATAACTATTTATTTCAATACCTTGATGAGAAAAGTGACTAAAGTTCCAATAAGTTTTTAGTTACAACAAACTCTTCCTTCTATTAATCTAACATATTGTAGGATCAAATGGCAACACAAAAACAACTTGATTCCGAAAACAGGTAATCAGTACGTGCTTCATATTCAGTCATTATTAATTACACTTACGCGATTCCTTGCGCAAGAGTCGTGGCAACTCTGATTCTCATAGCCCAATCCAAGCTCCTACCACCTCTTGGTATGTGGTGCAGCCATCGATCCAATGGTCCATTAGCAACAAACTTGTAGACAATATAGCGATCACCATGATCATAGCAACAACCTTTAACAGCCACCAAATTAGGATGGTGAAGTTTTGCAACTCTTCCAACCTCAGAGTAGAATTCCTTCTTCCTTTGAAGGCTATACCTCTTTAGTCTCTTAACTGCCACTCTCGAGCCATCTGACAAGAACCCACTATAAGTTCCACCTGTTTTGGCATCCCCGATAAGTCGGTTTCCTTCACTAAAGTTCTTCGTAATTGATCTCAACTCTTCACTGGTGAAAACTTTCCATGATGGAGGAACTAATGCAGCTGCTGAAGGACTAGAAATTTTGCGAGATCTTCTGCGTTTCTTACTTCGCCTATATACAAGGAGCCATATGACAAGAGCCAGGGTGATGAAAAGAATTAATCCACTTACAGCTGCAAGGATGATAAAATACTCCCTGTGGCAATGCTTGTGGGAACATTTGCTTTCTGTTATCAATCAAAATTGTACCTTGGTTAAAGTAGTGGCAGTGCTGAACAAAATACCTAAATTCACAAGGGACACATCTAACATTGAATCTTCAAATACAGGACAAAAACCCAAAACTAAAATATTTCGGATAATGCATTGAAATTATTTGCATTACTTTCCTGATGTAAACAGAGGGAATTGCAAAATGAACTCAGATTTAAGAACTTGATTAAGAGGGAGATAGTTAAGCAATACCTCGACCAAGCATGCAAATAAGTTCATGAGATGCATTGCATCTTTCACCGACGAACGCAACATGGCCACTAGTTACCAAAGTACATGAATCAGTTGGGCTAATGCTGTTGCATGAAGCTCCCGTACAATTAACATGAAAAGGTTCACCAGGGAAAACTGATTCATTCCAACTTGACGTGTTGTCAGACCATTTCCAACCAAACCCTAACGTAGAATTATAACCACGCCCTCCAACCCAACATCCAGTGCTGCTTCCGGCACATAGGCTCTGTGCAAGACTCAATTCCTGAGCTGAAGTGAGGGCAGCCAAATGACCATTATGACTCTGACAGAGTTTCTCTGACTTGATCCATGAAAGGGAACTTGCTATACGTATGAAGCATTTGTTCTTATTGGGACCGACATACCAACCAGATGGGCAAAATGCTGCTAAAACAACAACAGAAAACAAGTATAAAAGATCTTGAACTTCTTCCAGGTAGGATAAAAAATATCAATAGTATTGAAATTCAGATGTGCTAGTACATGTGATCATGATTATAGTAATACAAGTTTACTTTGGTACATACAGAATAGCATTGATATTTTTTATGCTACAATTAGTTGCACCAATAAGAAAAAATCAGGTCATAATCTGAATGGTGGTCTATAAGGAGTTAGTTCTCTTCTCACATTAATTAACCATCTTATTAGTGGATAGCCAATTAATGATAATCATAACCTTTTTCTTCTAGGTAACATGCTCAGATCATATTGTTCATTCTTATACGATTTATGCTGTTCAAACAATTACAAAGCAAATTTCATTCTGCAGCCATCAAGCCATTAATAGAATAATTCCCACAGGTTAGCTTGGATCAGTATGAATCAATACAACACTCAGAAAAAGGACACATGCAGCCACTTATTGCAAGTGAGTGGAAGAAGACTTTGTTAAAGAAGCATCTTCACTTCATGGAATGCGTTTGTGGCTTCCATGAATTTTGCAATGATGGATCCTAAAGATCATACTTAGAGTACAAATGCTCGTAAGCTGATAGGACACTCTCTCAAGTACAAGAACTCATGCTGGAAAACAGCAATATCCATTTTTAAAATTAACCAATTTAATATTTTATAATCTCCAAAAGACTTAGTATTTCCAATTTCTGTTATAGTCTTTGTTATATCTTAGCTGATGTTTATATGGAACTTTTGACTAATTCAGTCACATTGTCAAATTAGTTTATGTCAAACAGAATTTTCATGCCTGAACAAGTGAATCCACCATATCAACAGACAAAAGCATACCATAACATGACATGCCATAAACTGAAAAACAGTAGCATCCTCTTTTCCTCAAGGAAAGAGAAAACTCATTTAAATTCAGATCAATGTGTTCAATCTAAACTCTGATATTTAAAACTACCACAATATGTTAAATACCTTGAAATATCCAAGATGACTAAAATATTTACTCTCAAAAGCTAGATCAAATGCAACAGAATATCTGATCATTAATATACTGCTGAGGTTACTTGAAATAGAGCACAGATCCAAAAGAGTTTAAGCTGCAGAAATATAATTAACCAAAATTAATTTTTTTTAAGAAGAGTTTGATGGGTGTTTTCTTATTGCAACACGGTATCTGTTCCACTTGCAAAGAAGAGTTGTTCAAGGTCATCCATCTATATTTATAACCACTCGGATATGCGCAATCTCAATAATTTTCTCATTGTGATGTTTGCCTCCAAAATTTGCCATGTTTGTTCTGCAAAGTGACTCCTACTATTAAATAGGAATTTGATTAGATCAAGATGATTTTCAAACATGCTAGTCAACAAACAGAGTACCATGCACACCATCAGTCTTTTTGGTATTCTTGGCATCGAACAGAGAAATCAAAAAAATATTAAAGGAAAACTCACCACCTTAAGGACCCTAATCACCAGACAGCATGAAACAGGAATATACAGAGTCGTACTCGATAGAAGAGCTTAAAGGCAACATGTAAGCTGGAAAGTATTAGAACTCTTCAGTCTTTACTTGACATACCTTTGGTCAGTTGCAAAGACCACAAATCTTTGGAGAGATGAAGCATGAACATATCACAACATATGCACATAAGTGTTCAACAGAGACAAGAAGCTCCGTTTATTCATGTACTATATGATTGCTAAGATGTCCTCCAACAAATGAGTACATACCAATTCCAATACTTCCATAATACTCGAGAGATATTTTTTTTAAACCTTGTTGTAGTGGTCTTATTCTAGATGATTTTCTAACGATGGACAAGTGCCATGGTGGACTTTAGAATTAATGAATCTAAGTGCTTTTTTGCCATGTTAAAATTGTGTGTTAATGTTTAAATAGACACCTTTTGGGTAAATATCTTCTTTTGCACGAAGACAAATCAGTGATGGGAATGTGATTGTTTCTCATCATGTACTCTACAGTTTTTGAGTACTAAAAAACTGGAAGCTTCCCTAAAAAAAGACCACAAGCGCACAGAACGCATGTGATAATATTCTCAATTATGAATTTTGATATACGCCAGTCATGACATATGATGAGCAGATACCAAAATCATAAACTATCCATAAAGCCTCCATTTTTATCGCTATGTGTATCTCGACGCAGTGAAAAATAACAATCTTGATGAACAAAAATTGAAATATAAAACATCAAAAGAAATATCGCGCTTTGAATCAGCACCCAATAATGCTATCCTTCCCTACACTTGGATCATGTAGACCTAAACCACAACTCACATCCTAAAATCTCAACAATGAAAGAAACCAGTGACGACGCCACCGTCAAGCTCAAGAAGAAGCGAAGCCCTAGCCAAATGCTACCATCAAACTCGACGACTTCAAGAAAAGGCGTCAACTGTAGTAGATTCGATGGTTCATTCGATTCCGACCGCAGTAGCAACAATAACAGGAAAAGGAAAAGGTAAAAGGATTAGGGTAGGGGAAGGCAAGCAAAGAAGGGTGGTAACTCACAGTCTTGAGCTGAGATGCAACACATAGAGGCGGCGAGGAAGATGCAGATGAGGCATGAGGAGCGGCAGACACCTCCTCCCCTCGCCATAGCAGTACACGAAACCCGTAGGAATTGATGGCAAGAGCAAGAGAAGGATGTAATCAAGTATAAGAGGGAGTGAAGGAAACGGATCTTTCGATCCTTCGTCTCCACTTCATCGTCCTCTTTCTCCTCCCCTCCGCGTTTGCCGATCTCTGTCAGTCGAACACAAGTCAAAGGCACATTTTTTTGGCAATTAATTGAGTCGTATCTATTTTTCTGGTAATTATTCATTTATCCGCAAAATTGAGTTTTTTAAACTAAAAAAGAGAAAAAATCAATATTGAAATATTCGTAAGAATGGAAACCACTATATATATATATATTCGCACTTATATTAAAACTTGTATCATGATGATATCATTAATAAATAGTCCGATTCAGATTTGAGATTCGATTATATTAATTTGCATTCCACTATTAATCTCCGTGTAAAAAGACTAATTAATTATTTATTTTATAAAAATCTATATAAGAAAAAAACTATTTAACTTAGATATCTATTTTTAAATATTTTAAAAAAAAATTAGTGACACGGTTAAGAGGGTGTTGTCTGGAAAAAAATACTTTCTTTTTAAAAATTTTTGGATATATCCATTTTCAAAATTCCTGAACAGTCTTTGTTAATGGTTTTAAAAATATTGTCCAATCCAAAATATTTTTGTGCCAACTGTTTCAGTATTTCTATATTGATTTTTCAATCACAAAATACGTGTTTTGTTTTAAAAAAACTATATAGTGTTTTTAAAATAAGCTATTATATATTATTTTAAAACTAAATTTTAATGTCACAGTATTTTTTTAACAAAAATATCATACGATGTTTTTTTTAAACAAAATATTATATAAAATCCAAAATATATATGACAATATTTAGATGATATTTTTGAGATTCTTAAAATATGAGATAATTATTTAATATTTATGAAAAATAAAGATTACCATCCGAAAAATATCAAAGAGAATATCTTTCCAACAATCATATATATATATATATATATAGGGGTAAATATGCTATTTGGTAGCTTTAAAAGGACAAATACGTAAAACGACTGAAAAATTGAAGGGAGCAATTATGTGATTTATAAAAACTTGGGGAAACTTTTGCTAAATTACCACGGCGTCTCCACGTGGACGGTGGAGAAGGGCGAGACGATAGACCGCCAGAAAGCAAAGGCCGGGCCGTGCTGCTGGGCCCCACCCCACTCATCAAGTATGCGATAAGAGGAGGACGCGTGTCCTACTCGTACACGATGGAGGACCACGGCCGTCCGTGCCTCCTGGTACGTCCCCAACACGCGACCAGCGTCCTCATCGCCCTCCCCGTCCCTCCTTCAAAACCCCATCAGAGAAAGAGAAAACACGAGGCGAGATGAGACGGTCCGCGTTGCGTCTCCGAGAAGCTCGGCCGGATCGGATCGGTCTCTTCCCACCCCCTCCTGTTTCATGCCTCGTGCCAGCTTTCACTTCGACTTGCTTGGCTTAGCGCCTGGGATTTGGTGGAGGGCGTCCGCCTACAAATCCGCTGGGGCTCCTAAAAAGGTTTGAGTATTCTTTTGACGATTCTTTGCCGCGAAAGGTGTTATTAGGCAGATTTAATTGTTCCGTTCTGGTGATAGTTACGTTCTTGATTTGATGAAGTGGTCATGAAGGAGTTTTCTTAGAAGCTAGGGTTTTGATCTCAAGTTTGGTTTTTGATAGGAGTCTCTTTGTTAATCAGTGGTAAGGGTGTCAGTAAATATCTTCACGCTCGATTGCCTAATGTTGTTACTGTTATGCTGCAAGAGATTATGGAATTATCTCTCTTTCTTGAAGGGGTCATACTTGGTTTGTTCTTCTTTTTTGGAGATATTGTTGGAAGTGCTAATTGTTAGTGTGATTGATTTTATAAGCAGGTTGGTAGGAGTTACTTAAACCTCATTTTTTGATGATTGGTAGCTGTTTGTATGATTGGTTCCATAAGCAGTTCTGTAGGAGCTAAATGAATCTCATTTTGCTGATTAAGATTTTTTCCTCTCAAGTGTGGTTTCATTTGTGCAGTCGTAGCTTCTTAATCACTAGCAATGGATCCATATGTATATCTAGACTCGTTTGCTTTCTTCTGCCACTGTTATGAGATTATGCAATTTGCTCTCCTCAAAATGAAGTTATCCATTTTTTTGTTTTCTTCTGGCGCAGATGATTGTGAGATGGTGCTTTGAGTTGGTTTTGGTTGACGACGAGAGAGAGCACGCTGGTCCGCACTTATGCAGGGGCACATGAATGCATACTTGCGTGCTTTCTATCGTTGTCAATCATTGACATGGCGCCAAGCAGCTTGCTTTTGTTCTTATGGCTCGCATGAAGGAAACTTTGCTGAAAGGGAGGCGTTCGTATCTCACTTGAGAGGTCGGTATACATCTACTTCGATATTGAAACTCTTGCCTTTTGAATTCATGTTGAATCTTATCCATTTCCTTCCTCATTGTTACTTGGTTTTATTAACAGTGTGGTGATTAACTCTCATATAAGTTCTGGATTTTACTTCCCTAACCTAAGTCCTATGAATCAACAGAACTGGGTCTAATAAAATGCAAGGAAAATCAAAGTCAGATTTTTATATTGCAAAATTTTCAATTTTGATGAATATGTTGTTTATTGATATCCAATGTCCTCAAGGCACCTATGTGATCCATAAGTGGAAAAAGACCCTATTTGCACAGGTAATGTCTAATTTTCTATGCCGCCATTGAACCTAAATGGTTAAATAAATGATTGTGTTTTTTGAAAAATCAAATAGTTAGTTGATCAGACAAAAGTGGTGCATAACAATATTTATATATTGGTAGTGTTGTCAAAAGCGATAGGTGCTACTATCCCAAAATGCCCGAGGCTTCTTGTCCGAACGAAGCGAGACGCTCCTAAATATTATAATTTTAAAATTATATATCATAATTAATAAAAAAACTAAAATAGCACATCCAACTTGTATTCAATTACAAATACTAATAGATAAAATTGACACATCCTGCAGGGAAGCAAAGGTAACAATAAAAGAGATACATTGGTCTCGTAAAGATGGAAAGAGGGAAGAGGGAAGAGTGATTGGGGAAGGGGCAGCTGCTGTTCTCAATAATAATTGACATTTTATTACTGATTCAATCCTATAAGCAAGTTCACTACATTAGGCAGCTGCTGTTCTCACAAACATGAAAGTCATAAATAATGAACTACGGCAGCAAGAAGACAGCTCTAAAACATGAAAGGCAACAAGAAGGCAAGAAACTTTTAAAAATTGAAACATAACCATAGACATTGACAAATAACAAAGAAGCGAGCTGCGATAGGGGAAGAGAGAGGCAACAGGAGAAGAGGAAAGAGCGAATGGGGAAGAGGGGACTACAGCGACACCTGGGGGAGTGTCGAGGTAAGAGGCCTGTGGTGAACGGGGTAGAGGTAGGAGGAGAAGCAGATACCGGGAGGGATGGGAAGAAGTCACCAAAGGAAGACGCTACTACTACCGTAGAAGGAAAATGTTGTTGCTGTCGTTGTTCGCTGATGGGAGGAACTTCGTCGCCATGTTGAAACATGAGGGAAAGAAAGGTTTCTGCATTAGGGCATGGCTCGTGGGGGTGTTAGATGCTTGGAGCATTAGGGCACGACTCGACTTAAACTCTTATGGGTTTTAGAGGTTTGGTTTGATTTAGGCTCAAGCAAACCTAAGTTGAACTACGCGGGCGTGCTCAACTCGCCTAGCGCTTGGGCCTAGGCAAGTGCCTTGGTCATGCCTCAGTGAAGGTGCTCGCCCAACCCAATAGGTGGGTGCTTGGATCGTGCCTTGCCATGCCTAGGCGCCTAGGTGAGCGCCCAACGCTTGATGACTTCACTGCATATTGGTCGAACCGATATTGGACCAGAGAGCTCCGTATTAATTGATTTTCAATTTTAAGTAATTTTTTCAATGATATTAAATGGTACAAGTACATAGGTACCAAATTGATCCTATAGTTTATTGAAACTTGGATTCAATGATGATTAAAACTTAGTGCAAAATTGGAAATATAATGCTTGTAGATGTTTGTCTATTAGATAAAACATGTCATTGCTAGGCATCTAAGGAAAAGGAAACATAAAATAATGAAATGAAGCAGTTCAATTGCAAAAGATATATAACTAGAAGGAAAATAACATTTACTAGGTAAGATAACATCAAAAGGGAAAAAGAAAAAATGACTAAGGAAAAAAAATCTAATAATAATTGCAACAGTGCAGAAAGCAACAGCAATGGTGTAAGACAAAAAAAAGTAGAAATAATCCATGATGACATAAAGCAAAAAAGCAACAAAAAGAAGAAAGGCATTTAAGTAGCAATATCAGCAAAATGTGAAGTAGAAGGAAACAGGTTGCTGCCACAGCAATATTGCAAAGGTGAGAAGAAAAGAAAATAATGCTAACGTGAAAAAAAATGAAGTAGAAGCAATAATAGAAAAGGATCAGATATGGACCACTGGTTGTGGATTGGAGATAGATCATCCTTCATCCAGTTTGTATCTTACACCTCTATAGCTCTCATTATTTTTTGGTTACCTAGCCAATAAGCTGATCTAGCCAAAATGGCACCATTAATCATATATTGATTGCATTGCCCTTTGTCCATTGTCTCTCTCTAAGACATTTTGAGGCTCCTTGGATAACCTAAAGGGTTGAATTTTTTTAATGGTCACATATTGTATTTTTTATTGTTTTTTCTCATATTATAGAGTAGATGAAAATTGAATTTTCTTGTAAATGTATTGTATTTTTTATTGTTTTTCTCATATAATAGAGTAGATGAAAATTGAATTTTCTTGTAAATGCCCTGATATACCTATTTTTGTTGAAATGCCAATGTACATGTGTTTTTTTATTCCCTTCAGTATATATATTTTTGGTTAGCACACTCTTAATGGAGCGTATACAATAAACCTTACAAGTTGTCCCTTGGATTAGATACATATAAATAAAGATTCAACGTATTAATATCAAGTTCAAAATGGATATTGATGTCTAAATGTCATAGTTGCTTGAGGTGAGTCTTTAGAATTAGTGGTGCAAAGAGGGGCACAGAATAAACTATGAAAACATTATTAAAAAGAGATTGTTTGCTCTTGATTTAATTAGAGATAGTGCCTTTATTTAATGGTGAAGAAAATTCTATTTAGCCAAATTTAAATAGTTAAAACAATGTGGTTTGTTCTTGTTGTATTCATTGTGTTAGTTCAAATTGTTGTAAAGAAATTGGTTTGATATTAATCAAAATTTACTCAAACTTGTTAGGTTGCTAGAATCTGCAGGAGTGAGCTAAGGTCCAAGGATCATTATTCCAATTGTACAAAGAAATATTGAGCATGATGCACCTTTCTGTCAAAAGGATCACTATGGGGTATTGTGCCATTACAAAATAGGTTTAGCCAAGTATTTTAACAATATGAATACATGAAATCAAGGATTAATATCTCAGTCTGGTTCAGATTGGTATGTACCAATACCACTAGTGTACCAAGTGCTGGTAGGGGTCGATACCAGTTAGTATCAACTAGATTATTGCAAGCACAAGAGAGAGAGAGAGAGCTCCGTGCCTTTAAAGGTGGAGTGGAATGACACCAGAGGATGTAGGAGTGAAGTGGAAAGAGTGATCTGGTGAGGGTTGTTGGCCAGGCACGGAAGCTATGGTGGCAGAGGGTGAAATAGAAGAGAAGGGGAAATGAGGGATTGGGGCTGAGTAGAGGGGAAGAGAAGGGGTCAGTGTCCTGATACAAGATGGTAAGCTTACTGCCTGATACAGCTCTTTATTTCTCAGCTTACCACTTGGTAGACTCAGTACGACAAGCATATTAACTATTGGATGAAACCATTGTATTATCTGGGAGTGGAGCACAAGGATGAGGGTTCTCTCTTATCATATTTTTGATTGGAATCATCCAATTCTCACATCTCAACCTTGTCATTAGTTAATCCTTGTTTATTGTCCAAAAAATTTAACCTCCTATTTCAAATATGAATGGTGTGATCATAACCGGATCATATAATAGACAGATTAATTTAAATGGTGGATTGAAGGCAATAGCAAGACCAAAGACTTCATAAGTCACAGATAAATAACCTTATAAAATTTAAAATTTTAGCATTTTTTTTCTTTCTTAATTAATTTTCATATGTTTCATTTAAAAATTAATAAAATTGGCTGATCCTGATTCCATCGATCTGATTCAACCAATCCAGCTAATCTCACTGACAGTCTATGGCCAAATCCTGATACCAGCCATCATGATCCTGTGAACCTTGGGGTGAAGAACAACCAAGTCAACCAACTTGTCAGCTTGAAATCAGTTTGATGATTACACAATTTTATGTGTTGTACAACGCGTTAAACTGTTAAATTTTGGGTACCTGAAAATAGGATATGAGTCATTATTCTAATAGCATTTCAAATGTTTATTCATAATGAATTTTACACTTATATTAGAATCTTCATTGATGTGTTAAGAAATATGCCAGTGTTAATGTTCATCAGCCAAATGATTGTCCTCTCATGTCTGATGTGCTTGCATTGTATGTCTAATGTTTCCTGGTGCTTGAATCTGGGTTCTACAATCTTCACTAGTAATAATCTTTTGCTGAGTTCTTTAATGCAGTTATTTCATGGGCATTCATATATGAAATGCAATGCCCTACTGGAGTTGATATGGTTTAAGCAGTCACCTCATTAATGGGAGATATTTTGTCCTTCAGTCTGTGATGGGAGCCTAGAATGCTTTACTAGACACCCACAGGAAAAATGGTATAGATTCCTAGAACTTATACATGTCTATTCTTTTAGATTTTTTTTCTTTACTTGCTCGTCCCAATTTACTGGCCTTCTATTTTCAAGCTAATTGCCTTAAATTGTTTCCCGTGTGCCTCATTTGCTTAATACTTGATTAATCGTTCATCGTAGACCATTTTACTGGTTCAGAATGCATATATGATATTTCTTCCTCAACTTTCCACTTAGTAAGCATTTCATCCACATTCTATGTATCTCTTTCTATTTATTAAATACTTTTTAAATGTTTTAACTTGTATTCCTAGTAATGGTGGTGGCTTGGTTGAGTGATCTAAAGTTCTAGGTAATAAGAGAGGTCAATCTTTCAACTTTGGGTGTCAAGTTACCACAAAGACAAATCCAGAATTGGAAGAAGGGAGAAAAGGAAACAGAGTTGTGTTGAGATTATTGTATCCCCTTTTCTAAATATCAAGACAGTTTTTAGAGATTTGTCACTCTAACTAGACATTGTTCAGCACTTGTTAGCTGAACATGCATATTCTCGGATAGTAGCCCTGGCCTCTGAGTAGGGAACAAATATTCATTAAAATCAAGAAATATAAAGCATTTATACCTAAATGTAGTGAAAATATATTTTTTTCTCGAAATATTCGTAGATTAGTTACACTATGAATATGCAAATTATTCTCTGAAATGATTAATGGAGAAACAATCAAAATTGTTTCAGAAATTAGAGCAAAGTTTGACAAACTTAACAACTTATTCCCAAATCAGTGCCAAAACCAAATTATGAACTACAAAGAGTTATGCTGCATATTGTTCTTTCTAAGAATACTATTATTGACTTATCTTTCCTCTTTGATGCTGATTCTTTAGATTTAAAAAATACTAATATAATGTCAAAACCTAATGGTCTCCTGAACTTTTTCTGAAGTTTATTCCTTAGCAGCTAAGATTTTAATGTTTTGGCCAAATTCTTCTTCTGTGTATTCTCTAAAATTTCCAAGCGATGGAATTACAGAACACAGTTGCGCATGTCCGTGACATCTATGGTTATCTCTGATAGACCTCCACTTCCTTCATATGCAATTAATATTGAGATGCTCTAACTATATTGCACAGGTCACCATCGAGTTGGATTGCATGATGCAATCAATTGGGTGTTCAGGTCTTAATAATGATTGGTCTCTTTGTACCTTTCAGGCGTGTTTAGTTCGATGATGGTTATCTCTGATAGACCTCTAGTTCCTCTATATGCAACTAATACCGAGATGCTCTAACTATGATCGCACAGGTCACCATCGAGTCGGATTGCATGATGCAATCAAATGGTGTTCAGGTCTTAATAACGACCGGTCTATCTGTACCTTTCAGGCGTGTTTCGTCGGACGAAATGGATTGCACGTGACCGACATGATGCTCATTCTAAATCCTGATATGAGCATTATTGTGGATTCACAATTCATTTGGCACTTAAACCTCTGAGATCTTGGAATGTTGAGGTAACATTCTTGTGCCTTTTTTGAATTTTCTTGAATCAAATTATGGATCATTTGCAGGAATTATGGCTGATTTGGGACAAACTATTTTCTTGTCGGTAGCACAACAGACTAATTTTTTTTTTGTTTTCAATATGATTCACATGACCTGATTTGTGTGGGTTTTTTCTTTCTCTGAAACGTAGTGGTTCTTCAAGTGTAAGTTTAGCTGAGTGAATACTTTGGTCAAACCAAGTGGTATTTTGATTATAGTCTTCTACAGCTAAATGTGAGACAGATGCTCTGAATTCATATATTTGCATCAGTGATCGACATATATGATGGCACTAAAATTTCAAATCCTTCCGATCATTTAGATCCTGTAAGAATAGTCTTAATATGACATCAAGGTCAAAATTCTATTGACTGTGATGGTTGGGGAGATCAGATCCACTTAGCCAAGGAGTAAAATTGATCACATCAACGAAACCAAACCTGTCAGATCTACTCTGTATCTAAGCTTGATTCATCATACATCCAATCAAGAACAGGCCTTCTTTAACCTCCAATCTCAGCATTATATTTATATATATATATGTACTACATACCACAATATGAAATCACATCGGTGGGCTGTGTGAACCACAAAAGAAGTGGCATGATGAGTGGGTTTGTGGTCACAAAATCAAACTCGCATCTTTCAAGGACTAGAAAAATAATATGTAAATAGGTTTGTCATGCCAAAGCAAAGCATCACCATATCACTGTGGCCAAGACGCACGGGGACCATTGGGTGGAGGTGCACCAGCCTGTGCTGCAGCCACGGCCAGCTCAAACCGCTGCGTCGAGGAGGGGGGGAGGGGCAGCACCACCGCTGGGGCTCCGTCCCAGTTCTTCTTCTTGCCGCTCATGCTGGTGTTGAATCCATCACATCCTATGTGGGCTACATGCTGCACGTCTGTTGGGAACCCAATCTCCATCTCCACCTCCTCCTCATCCTCTTCTTCCTTGAACAACACAACATGTTGGGACAAGCTCTTGACTAGCTTCTGAAACCCCGCAGAGATGTTGGGCTTCGTCAAGGCAAGGAGGACAGCATATGAGTTCTTGACTTCTCCAGCAGACTGCCTGTCACCATCTCCACCTTCAAAAACAAACAGATGTATGAATGAACACACCACCATCAGGGACCATAGTAGCAAATAACAACTTGGAAGAAGAAAAGAAAGCAAACTTGGTGTGCCTGGGCCTCCATCCCTCTCTGCTCTCTTCGGTTGGTTTTCGCTTACTGCGACACTAGACTCAGAGACACAGCCGACGGAGAAGGGAAGGAGGATGAACCTATCAATCCGTCGGTCTCTCATTGTCTCATGAATGAGAATGAAGGGAATGAAGCTCAAGTGGATTTGTTATATTGGGTCTGGTGCAGAAGAAGAGGCTTTGTTAGCAAGCATGAATGATTTGAGATGGAGGGAGGGAGTCACCCAAGTTTGGTGTGCATAATGGGAGTTGAGTTGAGTTGGTTCAGAGATACCTACCTACAGCTTAGAGTTGCAATTTGTAGGGCCACCCACCCCAGCTGCCTTCGTGTGTTGGGAACCTTTACCCCCCCCCCTCTCCCTGTCATCCTGTCACCAATTGCAGCTTTCACCTCCCTTGATGGCCAAGAACTTAAAACTTGCTGCTTTCCTTCCCTTCCCTGAACACACCCAAGTGTACCAACCACACCAGATCAGGGATTCTGACTGCAAAAAGACTAAACAGCAGAAAACTTTATATATAACAGGGTCTAAGTACTTTTCAGGTAGTCCAACATCTTTAAGAATCATGTCAGCATCATGAGCAATTACTACTTTAATTAAGATTTTTTTTGCTGTCAAAAGAGTGCAGGACGTGTTGCATTGTGGTGACAAAGTAGAAACTATCTTGTGACAGACACCATATCCATAATCTAATGTGTAGATTCCAGGGCCCAATAACATGGGGCATCCAGACAAACTAATGACAGTTACCACCAAAAGCATTCTTGTCATTTGTAAACAGACTCCTCTTGCGGTCCTCTGAAGCACACTAGATCTTAGCTTTGCTTTCAGGAACAGCAGTTTTCCCTTTACTCCTTTATTATGACATTTGACATATTCCTCAAGACAAGTGAAATATATTGACTTACAACTTAAGCATGTGTGACTGAATGGCTTCTTTCCTTGCAACAGGCACTTGAGTGTTCTCTTCTTCGGATGGACTTACCTGCAAGTGAATGTGTTAATAGCTCAGGTAAGCAACTTTTTTTTTTTTTTTTTAAATACTATTATAATTGAGTAATAAATCCTGCAAAAACATGTCCTACCATAATTGAAAACATAATTGTTGATGATACATAATAAACCAGCAACAAAAATTTTCACACTTTCAATAGTCACCAAATATATATATGCAAATCCCAACTTGGCTACAAGTTATAGATCTAACTGCATGGCAAAACATTTGAGCATTTTGCTTGATATCTCCATTAGTTTTGTAGTTTCACAAGTGTCTACCTCAATGCTGGTTTTGGAGGTCATGCAAGTTGTTGAAATTGATAGGTGAAGTGAATGGGTGCTCCATCATTTTCAACCCCATTCATTCACCAGTAATCCCCACATGAGCACTTCCCATTGCTAAAACGATGGAACCTATATGCATCTCTGAGAATTATTTCCCTGCATGTAGCTTGACTAATATATTTGATGGCTTCATGACAGTCTGCACAAACTCGTAGATTTTTCATGACCCTGATAGGTATTCCTTTTGGAGTACTCATGATCCCATAAGCAACAGCAAGCTTCTCACTGTGAAAGTTCAGTATGGATTCTCTCTGTTCTTCCTCCACATCATGAAGAACCAAATCTGTTCTACTGGCATATCCCATCTCCTTCAGTCTCCCAATCAAGCTCTCCAAGTATGAGTATATCTCAGCTGCTTCAGGATGTGATTTGTCTCCCACCATAAATGTATGCACCTTGTTCCTTATCTGAATCCAAGATTGTCCTGGCCTTTTTCTCACACCTTTTTCATGCATCATCCTCCTAAGTTCTGAAGCCTCCTCCCATTTCCTTCTGGAGGCATGTATATTAGATAGCAAGATGTAGTGTCCAGACTCGCATGGTTCAAGTTGAACTAGTTGCTCACAGACCCAAGACGCCATTTCCACATCACTATGAACTCGACAAGCTGATAACAGTGCTCTCCACACAACAGGATAGTTGCTGATGCCTTCTTCCTGTATGAAGTCCTTTGCCCTGTCGAGTAAACCAGCTCGACCGAGGAGATCAACCATACATGTATAGTGCTCCACGCTCGGAGCTATGCCATGATCCTCTTGCATTGATTTGAAGTAAGCATGGCCTTTTCCAACCAGTCCGGCATGGGCACAAGCTGATAAAACATGCACAAAGCTTATTTCGTTTGGAACAATCTTCTCCTCTGACATCTGTTCGAACAAATGAATAGCCTCTGCCGCCCGACCATGTGAAGCGTAAGAACCGATGATCGAAGTCCACAGTACAACGTTGGTGACACGGGAGTCGTCAAAAGCTTTTCGGGCATCCTCCAAGCTGCCACACTTTGCATACATATCAGTGATTGCAGATGAGAGGAAAGCATCAAACACATGGCCTAGTTTTACAACACAGCAGTGTACCTGCATGCCTTGCTCTAGGATCCCGGCATCAGAACATGCTGCAGCAGCACTTGTTAGGGTGAACTGATCCACCTTCACCCCTTCCTGAAACATGTCGCGTAGCAACTCCAGAGCTTCTTCGCTCATGCCATTTTGGACATACCCAGCAACCATGGCACTGAAGGAAATGCTTTCTGTCACTGTTCCATCCGTGTGTTCTGATGAGCCACTGAAAACGGAGGACGAGGCGTGCACATCCCCACATTTAGAGTACATATCTATCAGTGAACTTCTGACGAACACATCGCCTGCATGCCCAGTTCTTAGTATCTGACAGTGAAGCTGCTTCCCCAAATCCAGCATAGTTAATCTACTGGCTATCACCAAAGCCGTGGAAAAGGTAAACTGATTGAACCGAGGTCCCATATCCACCATTGTGTGGAGAATTTGAAGGGCTATTGCATGAAGACCATGTTCCATTTGCCCACTAATGATCGTATTCCAGCTTGATACGTCCTGATAGGGTGATGTCCTAAACAACTCCATCGATCCGTCGATATCACCCTGACGCAGGTACGCCCCGATCATAATATTCCATGAGATCGCATCCTTCTCGTTCATCGTTCGGAAAAGATTCTTCGTGCATGCAAAGGCACCACATTTTGCATAGAAATCGAGGACTGAGTTGAGCAAGACAACGTCGAACTCAGTCCCGTTTCTTAGAACCCATCCATGGACGCTCTTGCCCGCTCCAAGATCACCACCACAACCCACGCAGCACTTCAGAACACAAGACAGGGTAAAGCGGTTTGGCAGAGGCCCCTCGGCGAGCATCGCGGCGAACATCTCTAGCCCCTCCCGATACTGCCCGGCCCGAGCGCGGCCAGAGATCAGAAGGGTCCACGCGAGCACATCTCTCTCGCGGATTTCATCGAACAGCTTGCCTGCGAGGTCCACACGGCCGCACCCGCAATAGATTCTGAGAAGGCCGGTGCGCACGCGGTCGTCCTGGCCGAGACCGGCCTTGACTGCAACCGAGTGGAGGAGGCCAGCGTCGAGGAGCGACTTGACGGATCTCGAGGAGGCCTTGAGCAAGCGGACGAAGTCTGTGGTAGCGTCTTCCGGAGGAGAAGGATGCGGAGAAGACCGGAGGACAGGGGTCGGAAAGGATGCATTGCCTGTGAGCGAGAAGGGGCGTGGGGATGGAAGAGGGAGGGTGGCGATGGGGCGACGGAGGAGGCGGAGGAGGGAGCGGCCGCGCGGCGAACTCGAGAAGCCGGTCGGAGTCGCCGGGCTAGCAATCGTCCATGGCAGCATGCGGAGTCTACGGAGTTGGAAGAAGCTAACTACGAACTCATTATATACGCATACATGATACAGTATACACAAAGTATATTATTTCTCTTAATTAACATAAAATTATATTTGTAATGTTACAGGTTTTAAGATCCGGATAAAAAGATCCGACCCGTTAAACCGAACTCTTGCGTTATTTACTATCGATTACCCCAATCGGAGTGCTCTATAAATAACTCTCTCCAGCCTCCTCCTTCCCCTTCCTCTCCCCTCTGTGGTTTGATCGAGGAAGAAAGGGAAGGAAACGAAGGAGCCGCAGCTTCCACGATCCTTCTCTTTTAAGTAACGAAGAAGAGAGAGAGCAAAACCCTTCGCTTACTCCCCTCTGGAGATGATTCTGTGACCGATCCATATATGTACCTGACGTGAGACGAACGCGATTGGATCTTCTTGCACCGTCGCTGTTAATCCCTCATCGGAATCTTTCCCCGTCGAAAACTTCGAAATTTCAGTGGTTTTCCGGTCAAGATTGGTCCGTTTCTGTTCGTTCTTGATTCCATCCTTCCCTTTCCTGTACCTTCTTTGAATCCTGAGAAGTTCCCTCTTTTTCGGTTTCTTCTTTTCTGGATTTGGAGCTCGTCCCCTTTGCCTTGGTTGGCGATTGAGGATTTAGGTTTAGGGATAGGAGGGCAGGTCTAGATACGCCTTCTGTAGTGTTCTGGATATTGGTTTTAGGGTTCCCGTGGCGTGGATCTTTCCGGCTGCTGAAGCGCTGGTGTTGCTTGTTGGGGGTCGCTTCCCTGTTGAGACAAAAAAAAGGTCATGTTTTTATCTCGAATTGTGATGATTTGAGGGCCTGGGTTTGGTCACGGGTTGAGACATGGAAGAGGACTGCGCTTGAAGATTCGGGTCGATTGTTTCACACCGATTCCGGTACATTGGTTCATCGATTTCTGCAGCGTGTCTGGTGTTTTGGTGGCGGGCAATGCTGTTCTAGGATGGGGTGATCTTGATTCTTTCCGGTGTTTGTGATCTTGATCTTAACTCCTTTTTGGTACGAGTGTTGACGGAGTCTATTAGGTATAGATTGTTTTACATCCATTTCGTAGATTCTTGTTGGTAGATTGTTTCCTTGAGTGATCGGTGGTGGTAGTTTGTGTTGAGATCAATGAAGTGGATCTGAATCTGGAAATGTGTGTGAGGACATGGTGCAGAGGCAGGAGTATTGGTGGTGGTCCGTTCCCATACTGGAACAGCTGTTCTGGGTACTAGTTTTTCTAGTCAACCAACACTCACCGTGCAATGTCTCGCTGCTTCCCCTATCCTCCACCAGGATTTGAAAAGAAGACAAGCGACCACATAGACTTACTAGCTGAGGTGCCTCTCTTGTAAGCTCATATGAAGATGCTCGCTTTCATTCACTCAATTCTGTTGGCTTTATAGTTTCGCGCACCTTGCATTTGGTAGTTGCTAAATTAGATTAGGAAATATTTTGATTACTGATGTGGGAAAACTCATGCTTTTGTGTATCAACTGATCTTGTTCTTTATGGCTGTAGCTAACATGCTGAATTGATCCTATGAGGGAAGGTTCTGTTTCAGTATCTTTTTTGAATCTTCTTGGGATTGATAATCACAAGCTGCTCCTTTTAACTGAACTGAATCCTCCTAAATTAAGATGAGAAAGATAAATTTCATATCATGTGAGCATTTTGTCTCATTTGAGTTATTATTATGAAACCATATTCTGGAATGTAAAGGAAAATTATGTTGACCAATTATTTGGAGTGCAACTTGGATAATTGTAGGCTTCTGTCTTGACAGTGCAAAAATTACATAAACAAGTGGAATTTACTGCATTATTGAATTGAATGAACTCCAGAACTCCATACAATTAGTTTGTCTTTGAGTTTACCTTTGATGTCATATTGTGCTTTTCATTCAACTAAGAGACTAATAGATTATTTAAAGTTACATGTGAGTACAAAAGACTCCTTCAATAAAGTTTTGCCAGATTTCAACATCAACAGATGGTTGTTTTAACTGGTGAAATAAGGACTAAACTGAACTAATTGGAACTGAGCATCATGGAGTGCTTGTGACCTGACATACATGTTAGAGAAATACCTCTTAATGACTGAACTAGATGGAGATGGGATTACAGTGTTTGGTTCTCTACTCCGAGTACAGGGTATATCCTCTGACTTTTGGTTGTAACTGTGTCATTCATTAATTGTGACAGGAAATAGGTTTGCAACTTTTTATATCTTAAACTTTGTAGTTGTTTTGGTAACATATATTTAACTATTGTTTGAATATGTCAGTGAGTATCTGAGAATTGTCATTTTTTTTTGGGATATTTTCTTTGTAGTTTGGCATAAGATTGCAAATGTAAGTTGTTGCATCTGCCCATGGACTTATAGCCTTAGTTATGATATTTCGTCCATAGCAATGCGAGGATGTATCTCTCAATTATGTACCATGACAACTTCTTTTCTTTAAGTCCCATTTACTGTAGGGTTCTAGTGACAGTACGATTTAGTACTTGCTCTAGAGAAAATCGTATATTACATTGTCTTGATGGGTGAAGCACCATCATTCAGGTCTCTCAAATGAATGCTTTTCACTAAAATCGCGTATTTGTGGCTTCCTGATTCATTGTCTGTTAATCACTAATTTTGCTAATGTTAGATTTGCCTGTTATATAATAGATCTTCTGTACATCCAGTGCATATCACAGCACCTCGTGATATTCCACCATTTCACTTCTGATGTTTTTATTCTCCCTTTGACCAGTGACATGACGTTGTCTGCTGGTACAGCGAGTGGTAAAGAAGGCATCTCCCATTGTAATAATAGAGATGTATGTCTCGACATTTCATATAAAAAAGAGAAAAAATGATTCTGATGTTTATGTTTCATGCTGGAGGATCCTAGGCATATTACCTATATGAAGAGGATGTATGTAGAATTCTCGATGGTTTCTCGTTCACTGTGATGTATCAATTTATGAAATTGAGTCTGCTGAGTTATCATGGACATGATCATAGGGTTATAGGCACAAAGCCTTTATAAACGAGCTGGTAGTGGGTCCTATTTACCAAAAATCTTAAATTTATGGTGCCAGAGCTGCTTTGAGTTCACTTGAATCATGCTCCAGTATGTGCTATCCAGAGATGTTCTTATCTTTCTTGTGTTGGAATAGGTATTCTAACCTGTAGCGCCAGTAAGCAAGAACCATAGTGCTGGAATGGATGTTAGATTCCAAGCAGATTCTCTGGTGGTTATTATGCTCTATCCAGAAGATTCTTGCTGCTAGAAAGCAACAAACATTGTGGTTGTGCATTGTTTAATATTTTAAAAACATCCTTTCTTGGATGATGCTTTCTCCTGATGTTACTTATGGAGATGGACTGAAAAAGGCTATGAAGGTGTCTTTTTTGGAATATTTTAATGCGACCACTCAATTTGCTCATGAAGGAGGCCTGTGGTGCAGAAAAAATGTGTCTAGAAATTACTAGCTATTGGGAAGTGCCAAGAAAATATCTCAATGTTATTTATTATCATTTGTAAGTTAAGCCTTTTACATA
Organism: Ensete ventricosum; assembly: GCA_029747655.1. Classification (NCBI taxonomy): domain Eukaryota; kingdom Viridiplantae; phylum Streptophyta; class Magnoliopsida; order Zingiberales; family Musaceae; genus Ensete; species Ensete ventricosum. The sequence goes on along the minus strand of JAQQAF010000006.1, from coordinate 55,135,532 downwards.
AAAAAATGAAAATTAATATGCCCGAAAATAATAAAAATCATGAATTATTAGTTTGAATGCCAAAAAAGTTGAACAGGTTGATTTGAACATGGTCAGCCTGACCTACAGGGATTTGCTATCCATATTTCTTCCAGTCATGACATGGACTATCAATTTCGGTGGTACAAGAATGACGATATGTGCTTGGCTCCCCTTTTTTCATGTCAAGCTATGTGTGTGGAGCATTACTAAACCTTCTTGGCATCTAATTATGATAATTATTGTTGTCTGCATCAAGGCTTGCAATACCATATCGTATCGCTCCGTATGCTCGGTATACTCGGTACGTACCGGTCCGACAAAGGACTGGTACGTTCGATACAGCTCGGTACCTTAGTATATTATGTGTTGGTACACTCAGTATAGCTCGATACGTACCATATTGGCAGCTGATTGTTATGCCGGTATGGTGTGAGATTACGAACCTTGGTTTGCATTATTAAAAAGAGGTATTAAATCATGATAATGGAGTTTTATTGGAAGGATGTATCAGCTCTTTTTAATTTCAAGCAATTTCACATATGATTGTCTAGGTAGTATGTCATCTTCTGAATTATCAACAACAAGAGGCTATAAGTTTGAGGCTTGGTGTGCTAATCAGAGAACTTGTAGGTACTTTGTGATGCACCAATGTTCTATCTTGTGTCAACTATGTCAATTATGTCAATTTAGTGGCTATTTTCTCAAGCTATTTGAAACTTGACCATCTCTTTGTCTCGGTTTAGTTTGTCTTCACTGTAGGGTTCGTTTTACGGTTTGGAATTTTTGCAATTTTTTCCAGGTGTGTGCGATTTTAATATTCACCAGTCTTGCATGGATCTATGATCATTAATTGTTTTTAAAGAAAAGCAAAATTAAAAATATTGTTAATATAACTAGGCTAAGTGCCAGTTGTTGACCAATAAACCACTAAATTCTTGTCATCATACATGTCTTATTTGACAGAATTTGTCATTTCCTTTGTATTTCATTTTCCATTATCGAACTCTTTCTTTCCTTTTTTTATTCATCTGCCTAATAGGAATAGAATGGATGCCTAACTTCTCATGTTTCTGTCCTGCTTGTTTCTTCTGTTTTTGGTTGAAAAATAAATCAATCCAATCCATGCAATACAGTTTGGGCACTAACTCTTGATGCCAATCATTATCATTGGTGATGTCTACCAAAAAGAGATTGCTTAAATATATGCTTCTAGCGTTGTTACCTGCAATTATTTTTTTTGATGCCTATCTTTTGTCAGCAGAAGAAATGAAGATTATAAAAGGAAAACTGAATATGAATAAATTAGAGATTAGTGATTAATTATAGCTTTAACTTGTAGGAACAATCATGGTTGTTCCTGATGAGCATGTGTCACAGGTTGTGCTGCCCAGTAACTTGTTAGGCATATCTTAGATAGTGCTGGAAGTTGGAACTGTTTCTTTTGCTAATTTTGTTTGTTCAATAAATAATTTTTTTTTAATGTAGTTATGACATTCAGACTTCTAAATTTTCCTGTTAGAGGTTTCTAGGGTTTATGCTGGTTCATCTAGAAACCCAATGTATATGTTAGTGGAAAAACTTGATGGGCACAAGCTTGCGGTATGTACTAAACTTGTCCATATTAATGGAGTATACTAGGTTATACGGTCTACATTGAATGGTATTCACTTTCTGATGCTTCAGTTTGTTTATTGAAGTGTTCATTGTGCTTTATTTCACGTGTTGTCCCTTGTAAAGCTCAGTGATGGCTCTCTTGATTAACAATTAATCTGTTGTTGGGGGAGTTCTTGTCTTGGTTGCTCTACTCTTCGGTTGCTGCTTTAGCTTTGTTCTAGCTTATGCCTATCTGGATACTGGCAATCAAAATTTTATCACTTGTCTGAAGCTAACTTTTTATTAGTTTAAATATTAGATGACAATTTTTCAAGTGAGGCCCAGATTTCTCATGTTGTTTACATATTGGTAATTGATGTCTTCTTAATACTGTTGTTAGATCACTTTTAGTGAGCGTCCGAAGCTCAGAGATTTTTTTTTTTTCTTTTGTGTTTAATTTTTGACTCTCAGGAGAAGCACAGAAAGAAGCATAAAAAGGAGAAGAGGGACAAAGAAAAGAGAGAAGGCAAAGAGAAAAAGGACAAAAATCGAATTAAAGATAAACACAAGGAGAAAAAAGATCGAAAAGGAAAGCGCAAAGACAAGAAGAAGGATGAGGGCACGGATAAGAGCAGGATACCATCTGATAGGTCTGACAAAAAGATCGTCTCTCTCCATGATGACACATTTGGAGATTGCAGCCAGAAGAGTGAGGAAATTAAACATTCAAGATTTACCGAGGAGTTGGACAGGAGGATCAAAGATGAAGAGGTGGTGGCAACGAATAGAAAGATTGAGAACTTCAGTAGTCCAATTGCAAAAAGCATTGGTAGCTTGGGTGCTGCTGCATTGGTTAAGGAAAGAGCTGCGAGTGATAAAATCGTTCCACCTTCCATGGCTTCACAAAGGAGAAATGATGGTTTGGAAAGGCCATCTGGCAAATATAATGTTTCAACTCAAAGAAGAAATGAGGGGCTGGTTTCTGCAGGTGCGGTGCCGAAGGAAAGAACTACAAGTGACAAGTTGGTCCCAGAAATTGCTAGCACAGGGCAACAAGGGAATGGCGGTAGGGCATTACCGGTGGAGAAACCAGTTGGTTCTGTTCAAAGAAGATTTGAGGACCCATCTCCTGCAACTTGTTTGGAAAATGATAATTACAAGAGTAACAAAGTTGCCTCGTGTTCTAGTAGTGTGGTGCAGAGAACAATTAATGGCATGGGCCGACAAGCACAAATCTTTTCCACTAATAAAAATGTTGACTCTATTGGCATTGCAACTAAGATGGATGACCGAAGAGAATCTAACAAAATCATTCAAAACCATGACCTTATGGAGCAAAGAAGAATTGATGGGATGGACCGATCAGTGGAGAAGGGTGCAGACAACAGGACGGAGGAGGGGAAAGCGAAGAATAAGGAGAGGGAAGCTGATGATAGGAAAGAAGAGAGACACAGGGATGGGGATCATGATCAGAAGAAGATCAAGGATAAACATACACATAAACAGAAAGAGAAAGAAAAGGCGAAAATAAAAGAGAGAGGCGAACAGAAACACAAAAAACAAAATGAGCCCCAAGATGACAGGAAGAATGATCAGTTAGATAGTCACAATCTAGAGCCTTTAGACCCTCAGACAGATGATGCAAAGAATTGCCTTATCAATGACAATAGCAAGAAGAGAAAGGAAATTTATACTAATGGCTTTCGCAATGGTAAGTTATCTAATATTCTTATCCTGCAAGCAGCCTTAGTTACTTTGGTGTTATAAACCTCATCTGTTTGGTTTATAGTACTACGTTTGCCATGACATTGCAGAGAATAATTTGCTACCTAACAAGTTTCCAAGAGCAAACACTTCCTCTCACCTTTGTGAAGAGAATGGGTGGACACCGGATTCGTCCCATGTTGCTACAGCATATCCTTCAGTAAAACCTGAAGCCATAAACACCACGCTCATAGGAAAACCTGTAGATATTAAGGAACAGATAAAAAATGGTATTACAAGGGTTCAGGCATCATCCATTGGCTTTATGCAAACAGTTGCTGCAGAAACCGGTGCAAGTAGTAAAATTTGTACAAGTCCTCACCCGGATTCCATGTATCTCAACCAACTATACTCCGTTCACAAAGTGGACGAATGGCCTGAGCATGACGACCAAGAGTGGCTTTTCAGCAGCTGTCACCAGCTGCAACAGCCAAAACCAAAGCTGGAGAGCCATGAAGTACCCCGGGTTTGGTCCGAGGCATTAAGAATCAAGTCAGAGGATGTTGTTGCCCTCCCTTATGTCATTCCTTTTTGATTCCAGCTATTCTCATCATACTTGAAATGCCTGATTTATCTTGGAACATTCGGCAGCATGAACATATAGTTGATTTGTGCATTTTACTGCCGTCGGTTTCCGTATGCCTGTTGTTTCTGGCATGAGCGCAAACTTGTTGTAGTTTGAATGCACTGGGATCCTTGCCTGGGCCAAACGCTATGGGTCGCCGCTCTTGGCATATCCAAAGTGGGATGGCCCCCCCCCCCGACTTGCTGGACTCGATAAACTGGCATTTCATTCATTGGAGTCCTTTCCAGTAGAAGCAAGTTAAATAGACTAGTGTTCCAAGTGGATAAACTAGGAGGGAGCTATTGCAGGATCATGGAGAATTTTGATATGTATTGATGTAAATCTTTTTATTAAAGAGAAGCAAATGAAAGAGGCCTGTTATCATTCATATCTGTTTTGGATTTTATGGATGCTTAGTATGAGTTTTGCGAAAACATTGTGGCCTCTACCAAAATTCTTGTTGCTGGCATTCATCAAATGCAAATTGTTGCACTGATTGGAAAAAATAGCTATTCCTTGGCTGTTGTCATTCATGCTGGTCTGCAGTTGCATCAATTATTTATCTGAATCAAATATGATGCCTCTTTGAAGACACTTGGAGAACATAAATTGAGGAACAACAGAGTCAAGCTACCGATCACAATATCACATACTCAATTACAACCATTCTCAAGCATATGATCTGTATCCTGTTAAACTCCAAACATCAACAATATCAAGATTAAAGAAAAATGATCAGTGTTCTTAAGTAATTTATCCATTGGCAATCTCCATTATTTTTATTAAGGGTTTAGGAATCTTGTGATAATAAATGAAGATAGTGATTATCAAGAATATTCTCCTAGAAAATTAGTATGTATTTTAGAAATCTAAAACGTGACTTTTAGGATATCTAAATGATAAAAGAGTGTAATCAATACGTTGACATCTAAAAAGATGAAAAGATTTTTTAATTTTCAATATAAATTTTTTTTAGATCAACTAATTATTGATTTTTTTTTTCTGAAAACTTTGTAAAGATAGATTGTTCTCATCAGCTGCCCTATGACACCAGATGGTCTGAAGGGTAAAAGTAGCACCTTTCTTGGATTTGGAAGTTGGGAACTATAGGCACAGATCATGGTTCTTGCTACTGCTGCTCATAGCAAAGACTAACAACAACTGGGAAGTAATTGTGGGTGTCCAATTGCATACCTACTTTCTGCTTCTTGCACAATGTGCTCTGATTCAGAGGCAAAATGTAAGATGGAATGCAAGAAACTTTTGTTCTGATACTGATGCAAGGGATTAGAAGGCATAATATCCAGTAAGCAACTCCATCCACACAAGCTCCAAGGATTCCTTGTTGCTTTTCAAGGTTAGTGTCATAAGGATCAAGAAATAGCCAATCTCTCTATACATTTCTTTCCATTCCATGTCTTCTCTACTTCACCATTGGTTATTGGAAGCAAGTGATTCCTGTCCAGTATATCTTTTTTTCTCCATTCTTTTTAAAAAGAACAGCATCTCATTCATTCATGAGTTGTGAAAAATTAGGAGATAGCCTGTCTAATATTGCTCCATAAGCTCTGGTTTTTGTTTTTTTTACTTAATATCCCATCAGATAGAAAGTTGTCACTGACACACTATTTTTAGCTTTCAGGTGGGTGTTCCACAGGGTGTTTGATTAAGAGTTCAATTCTAGTTCAAACAGGAATGGGGGGGAAAAGAGGTGTTTCTCTTCAGATATTTTAGGTAAAACTCTTACTGTAGATAGAAAATGACACAACTATATCAATGTTTCCTTCTTGTCTACTGCTTGGTTCCACCACCACCCTCTCCCTTTTCAAATGATTCTTATCCCTACTCCTTTAATAATTGGTGAGACAATGCACACACACACCACAGGGCAATAGATTGTTGCTGAACTATTGCATTATTGGGAGGTGAGAGCAGCATCTTCACCTACAGAGCAGCAAATGGCATCTTTGCAGCTTGAGAGGGAACAAAAGTAACACACAGCACTGCCTGAAAGAGGTGAGGAGTTTAGAGGTCCTCCTAAAGGTTAAACGAAGCCAAGGGCTTCTGGTTGTTGGATCTTGACCTGATGCATCTGGCCATGAATTTAGTATTAGTAATACCTTTTTTCTAAGAGGAGGATTCATTCACTGTTAGTTGGCATTTGGTTTTATTCAAAGATGAAGAGCCTATTCTATATCATCCTATCTGTTCTCAATCAATCTTTAAGTTCACCCTTTTGGAGGTTGGTGGTGAACATGAGAAGATCAATACATGGTTTTTAGTCTTTAATCTTGTGAATCATGGAGCAGTTTTGTATTGCAAAAAGGTCAGATATGTGGAAGGTTGGTGTTGCTGACAACCCTAAATAGAGAGCTGTAATGGCCTACCAGAAGTCAGAAAGATACCTCCTCTTTTCTTTATTTCATAGTAATGTTTTCGGGTGATCTAATACTGAAGGTTGAACATTCAGAAGTACATCACTCTACAAAGATCAATGAGAGCTGAAATGACAAATGACCTCGGAACAAGTTATTGTTATGATCATTAGCAGATGATGATTCCTCAAAAATTTTGCTGCAACTCAAGATTTGTTTTTGGTAATGTAACTCTAGAATTAGAATACCATAACATGTTTAAATTTGTATAAGCCAGAACACTTTTTTTTTTTTTCCCTGCATAAAAGAAATTCCATGCTGAGCAGATTGCTGCTAAATTCATGTTCATTGAACTGGACATCCACATTTATATGAGCAGAGTGATTTGAAGCAGAGAAATGAAGATGTACTGTTCTGAACTTTGATTAGGTTCATCTTGAGACTCCTGATTGTTAAAAATTCTAAAATTTGGAACATTAATAAATAGTGCCCTTCAAAACTCAATTAAAGAAAGAATTCAAACTAGTACTGAAATGTGTCTTGGAGTAGTTTAGCTAAAATAAGAATATGTGAGAACCTATACTTGTTGACAGCTCCAGGAAGAAGCACTGCAACACCAACAAACTGTTACTATTCAATCACATTAGCTTGCTTCTTGTAAAGATGACATAGTCAGGGAAACTACTGCTTGTGAAGATAACACAGTGAAGTCAGTGGCCATTTCTATTGGAACTGCTAATTAGTCTGTAACTGCTGACACAAGAACTGGAATGACCAGAATTACTTAGGACTAAATGCAATGATTAACTTGTGGAAGCCAATTGTTTCTATTAGTTTAAAAGTTCAAAAATCATCAAATAGAAGCATAGCATGAATAATGTATCTTAATCATTATTGACTTCTCTCACCATCTCTTACATATTTTTTCCATCAATGACTGCAGGCATATGAGACTCAGAGTGAGGTATGAGATTCTTGTTCTTTTTTCAGAAGAATATATTCATTGTTCACAGATCTTTTGGAAGTGAAAGAATCTACTCTTTTCAAAGAACTGGTTGGGAATTTTTATCCTGTTCTTCAGCAAATGAGATATCTTCTTTGAATGATGAGATTAGAATTCACAAAGAAATGGTGGTAATCTGAAATCACTGGATATTAATAAGGATTAGGAGGAATAAGTGTGCTACTGTAGGACTTGGGGAGAGGAATAGAGAAGATGGAGGGAGGACTGGTGGAAGCTGACCTTGCAAATGAATCCAAATGCAGATTTGTATATGGCCAACATACATGTGACTGTCAGCAGCAATCCCAAGGCTCTGCAAATAGAACAGGTAGATACAACCACTTCACCTTCTCAAAGTAAATTACTGTTTGTATCAGCTAAAACTATTTCTTCTCTCTCTGAACTCAGGCAAGTTCAGAACCCAAGCAGGAGAGAGGTGAATGCAATCCACCAAGGTGAAAACCTCTGCACTCATCCTCATTGTCTTCTCTAATGCTCACCATTCCATTTTAACATCATGAAGCCTTAGGAGGAAGATTTCTTCTCACTAGAATGCACATCATGTCCAGGAAAGTACTCATTACCTCATAGGGCTCTATGGATATTTTCCTTAAAATTGTCATGGGAAACATCAGAAGATGTGTGTATATAGGAACAAACAAACTTCCATACACAAAGTACATAAACAAGGAGATAAATGGGTTTTATTCAGAGCCTCAGAGAAGGTCAGAGAGAGAGAGAGAGAGTAGTTGATTTCTTCCATCTTCCCAGTCACTGTTGGCTTCACTCTCACCTCATCAGTAGTACAAAACTGCTGAGTGTTCAAAAACATCCCCTTTCCCACCTCATATCTTTCACCACAACCATTTCAGCATTCACCACCTCCCAAAACTCCTCCTTTGTCTCTGTATCCTTCGTCTTTATGGGCACAAAACCTGAGGTGATGGCCACAAGGATTTCAGAGACAGAGGGAACACAGTTCCATTTGAGATTGATGGCTTGGCATCTGTGAGGCCACCCATATGCGACCTCACTTAAAAGGTCACCATTTCTTTCTTTCTTCTTGCTTTCCCTTCTGTCCTCCACCTCCCATTCCTCCTCTGTTTAAAAGCCTCTCTTTTCCTCTGCTTTCCAAACTCTATATCATCTCCCTTTCCTTCCGCTTCACTCCCTCTGCTTTCCTCTTTCCTCTCTCCCTCAATGCTCCCTCCTTTTGCCTTGTCGAGTTCGGTTCTCCTTTTTGCCTTTGAGTGCTCATCTTTAGCAAAGCTGCGATCTTTAACTGCCTCTCGCAACTAGCAGTTGTGGGGAGGCTGTGTCTTGCCGATGATCAATCACCTTTGCATGTGAATTCAGCCTTCTTTCTTGCTTTCCAGTGCTCTCATCAGCAAAAAGGTATTATTTCGAAGAAGGAAGAACCGAGCCTCGCCGGAGATGTATTGCGGGCTGCCGGATCAGCTGCCGTCATGCCTCCTCGACCTGAACTGGGACCAGACGATGGACACGGCCGGCCATTTTGAGTCGGCGCTGAGCTCCATTGCCCCGTCGTCGCAGTCGTCCGGCTCCCCCGCCTCCGCAGATGGCGTGGCCTTCCATAAGCTCATGGGAGGATCGCAGAGCATCGGCAACTCCTCCGATGGGACGTGGCCGCGGTCGCATCACATTGGTGTTCGTCTTAATTCCCCTCCGAAACCCAATCTGTCCGTGTTGGGTCATATCCGCCACCCGCAGCTGGAGGCCATGGGAGGAGTAGCCGTGTCGACTCAGCTGGATCAATTCTGCAGCTTTGGTGGCCGGAATTATGGCCATCTCGCACCTCAGTTTGGGCTTCTGGATAGTCCACAAATGGAGCTGCCACTGCGATTGAATGTAAACAATGGTGAATTGATGAATGCGAGGGAGGAATCTTCTTTGTCTGATCCGACCACCAGAGGAGTAAGCTCAGGAGGTGCTGCCAGGAGCAATTCAAAGAAACGGAAGGCTCCTCCGAAGGACAAAGTGAAGGGTGATGCTATCTTGGCCAATTCTGCCATAGATTCTCCCAAGGTAAAGAAAACTATTCTTAATGGACCCAAATCGGCTTCTCATTATATGGTAAACCGTCGAACAAAGATCTAACTTTGCAAAGATGCAGGTGGCAAAGGAAGAGGATTCTGATGCCAAGAGATGTCGTTGCATGGTGAAGAACAGGGATGAAAACGATGCTGCAGTTAAACCGAAGGCAGAGCAGAACGATGGTTGCAGCAGCAACCGAAATGGCGGTCAGAAACAATGCAGGGAGAACACTGCCAACTCCACTGAGCCTCCAAAGGACTACATCCATGTCCGGGCAAGAAGAGGCCAGGCAACAGATAGCCATAGCCTTGCTGAGAGGGTATGAAGTGACCACCATTATGATCCTTCATGTGCATATTCTTCATGGATGCTTTCTTCTTGCTGCTAGGTGAGAAGAGACAAAATAAGCCAGAGAATGAAGCTACTGCAAGATCTAGTCCCGGGCTGCAATAAGGTATCAAACAGCAATCAATTTGGAAGATTTTTTATTTTTTATTTTCTAAATAAATGTAGAAGAGTTGCTTTCGACAAAAGTTGGATTTTTTGGAATAATTTTTTCAAATTCTGATGAAATGTTAAGATGTTGAAGACTTTAGTTTCGATTTGAAATGTGTAGGTGACAGGAAAGGCAGTCATGCTTGATGAGATTATCATCTATGTGCAGTCGTTACAGCGCCAAGTTGAGGTATCATTATTATTATTATTATTATTATTATTATTATGGAAAAAGATAACACATTTTGTGATGGAGAATCCTTTATAGGGTTCATGTGTTGCATCTGAATTCTCTTCTGTTTCCATGTCTTGTAGTTTCTTTCTATGAAGCTGGCCACTGTCGATCCGCATCTCGACTTCGACAATTTGTCAAACCTCCTTCCAAAGGATGTAAGATGGAAAATTTTCTTCTTCGATTGTTCATTAGTGGTTAAATCACTATCGCTAATATTTTTAATCAAAAATTCAGGTGCATCAACCTTGTGGGCCGATGCCAAATTCTGTTTACTCATTAGAGGCCTCAGGAGTGGCACCGCCATATATTAACCAACCCTCCCTTCATTGTGTCTTGCCTAATGGCATGGAGATCCATAGGTCAGAGGACCTGCTAGGCTCAACTTTACATCAAAATGTCAACACACACCAGTCTTTACTTGCTGCATTTGATAATTCACCTTCTCAGGTAAAAAGTTCCACCGAATTCTCAAAATGAAATGGTGAACTGTTAAGTTCTGAGAGCATGGTGTTTTGACATGAGAAGCTTGCTGAATTTTTTCAGCTGGGAAATTTCTGGGAGGATGATGGCCTCCAAAATGTTAGTCAGATGGACAAAGGACACAATTAGTAGATTGCCCCTCTTCTCTCAGAGCTTTTGTTTGGTAAGTCATTGCACAAGGCCACTCTGCTGCTACTGTCAACTTCATGGATACCTTGGAAAGTACTGAATAAAATATATTTAATGCAGGCCGACCCTCTGCCGAAACAGCTCATATGAAGATTTAGCTGTGAATCATCTGAGTTCATTAATGGCGCCCTGGTGCATTTGTATATAGCGACGACGCTCGAGGAGAACCGTGCAGAAGACCTTGAGCTAACAGTGTTCAGATCTGAGCAGATTGCCATTAGTTTCCTGATTAATTCTTTGGAGGTTTTTGTCGGTGTCGCTTGTATGATCTTCATAATGATCCTCGAACATTATTGTGATGTGCGATAATGAGCACGACAGATTTGACATCATGATTCTGTTCTGCTATTGTAAGAACTAATTTTCATCATTTTTCAATATGTGTTCGTTCTATCATGAATGAAACATCTGATTCTGGTGAAAGTGTTTGCAGAATATTTGCTGAACAAGATCATACACCATTTGCATTTTGCAGATGATAATAAATCTGAATTCTGCTACAATAGACTTCCATCAAACTCCTCCTTTTGCTTGCAAGTTGAAGTTATGGGAATCATCACCAAATCATAGGGCTTGTCATTCTATCAAGAACTTCACTTGAATTTTTTCAAAAAAAAAAAAAAAAAAATTCTGAGGAAAAACTGCAACAGCAACCCTTAAGAGCAACACAACACATTCAAAAGTCTAACCATCAGGTCCTCTGTTTTGGAATCATTGCTTTATTTATACCTTTACCAGACTTGGGAGCCATTCAGTGTAAGAGCATCTTCTCTGAGTACAAGCTGCTGTAACAAATCCAAGTATGATATGACAGGGATATCTCAAGGTTACCTCAGAGACAGTAGTCACAAGGAACCAACCCTTTGGTTGTCTGTAAGCATCTAAAGAAAGAACAAACATTGGAAGATATCATTCTCCCATGCTGCCCCTTTGATTTAGGCCACCACCAACACTCTTTTTTTTCTTCCTCAGTGGAAGTGCAAGTGCAAGTCCCTCATCAGCAAAGAGACACAAAATGTCAAAGATACAAACTGATGTCCTCACCTGCACAAATTTGTAAGCTTTCAGAGTGTTTGAGACTGACCATTGCCTGTGACTACAACATGGATAATTAGTTTTGAGAGATCAAAACTGATCATTCACAGTGATGTACAAAAGTGATGGTAGGAGCACTGGTGCTAGACACTGTCATCATCTCTCTATCAGAATCCAGGGTCCATGATTGCCATGATGAGTGCCTGCCTCTCTTAAAGTTTGAGTCCTTTTCGAGTTGTGTTAAATTGAATGTTAGGTGAGCTTTCTACATTACCACAACTGTGGGTGTGTGATCCACTTGCAGCTTTGCCTCCCATCTCTTGATACAAAGCAACAAGAAGGACCATGTCCTACAGTGTCACTCCTCCCATGCTGTGTGCGCCTGATATCAAACCTCAAAACACAACTGGCTCAGGCCATCTTTGTCGTGTCCGGTGGCCTTCTCCATCCTCCTGTTCCCTACATCGACGTTCAATTCCCCTACCAACTTCCCAACCAGTCTGAGAAGTGAGCTCCCCCCACCATTTCTTCGTCCCCAGTGCTCTGAGCATGATGAATGAACTATTTGCAACAGGGAGAGATTGATGGTGATACATGAACACAATTACCATGATTGTAAGGGAGAAATCACCACAGACATGCAGAAACCAAGACACTTGTAGCGTTTTTAATCCGTAAAAAACAAGATCTTGATGGAAGCCTGCCGATCGATCATAAGCCAGAATGAAACAGAGGTGTGTGGATCAACAGCTTAGCAAGCAGATCATCGAGACATGCATGCAGAGGTAAATGATTTAGAACACATTTAAGTACTTGCAGAATGTAGCAGCAGCTTACGGTCGAGTGCATAACTATCTCATGCAGAGTAGATTTCTAAAACTCGTTGCTGGTTGTGTCCACTTCGTTGAAGAGGAAGAGAGCGGATGGATTAGTTCCGATATCAATCATCCTATGAGCCCTTTATGGGATCATTTCTTTGTCCCAAATGACATGGAAAAAGTTTGATATCTGTGGCTCTTATGCTACATTACCATCAGCTCAGAATCAGATGCACTTGCAATAGTAGGTCATTCAATATTGATGAAGCTTAGCATTTATATATTTTTTTTTTTTTAAATCATTATAACCTCTTGTTATTCACAGCTTTTTTTTTTTTTTTTTTTTTACCATTCACTCACGATCCCTTGTTTCATCCTCCTTGTCGATGTCGTCATCATAAATTCTACTCACTACAAACGTCGCTCACCACCCGTTTCGTCGTCGATGCATGTGCGACGATCTCTTATTGTTCGCCAAAGGCATAGTCGAATGCGATGTTGCTCGTCGCCCCCTTGACATTGTCCTTCGAGGATTGCATTCGCATTCTTGTGTTCACTTTCATGAAGGAAGGAAACATAGTAGATGGGCCAACTTCTCATTGACTTAATTGAATCGTATGGCTGGTGTTGATATCTAACAAAATTAATTTAAATAGTTAAGATTAGATGTAACAAAAATAAAGATTTAGATTAAGATAAATACATGAGGATGAGAAGATTTATTAAGTTATGGTTGATTTCTTTCTTATTTAAAAAATTTAAAAAAAAATATTTCTACATCTAATTAAGAATATTCTAGATCTGTTTCATTTCTAGATAGTAGATATAGTAATCATATATAATAGAGGATAAAAATTTATTACAAAAGCTTAATTATTTAATCAAATTTACAATCCAAATGACAAAATGATAATAAGGCTCAGTAGTTGTTGTGAATAATAAATCTAGTAAAAAATTACTAATAATATAATATTGATTTCTGATTTAAAATAAAATTACATTAGTATAGAACAACTAATGAGAAAAGAATATTATATTATTTTTTATGATGAAATTATTTGATTTATGATATGAAAACTAAAAAAATGATAGTGATTACAAGGTTGATAAAAAAATAAACTATTTTTTATTATTTTTAAATTTCTCCTCGTATATATTCACTGTTATTATTATTGATGAATCAACATTATGACATAAAAGATATAGTCATCTGAATTATAATATATTAAAACTATTAAATTAAAAGAATATAAAAATTGGTTATCTAAAATTAATAATAAAATATTATTTATGAATATGGTGTTTTTGAAAAACATCATACAAAGTCATTAAGAAACAAAGAATTGTTGAAACTATCTACATGATCGGTCTATTAAGACAATCATCATAGTAAAAGTAAATATTTTTTATTATTTATAGATGATTGCACAAGAATGTAGGTATATTTTTTGAAAGAAAAACTTGAACACTTCTTTGTTTTTTTATTATACATAGAAAAATAAAGTGATTATTTTGTTAAAATTATACCTAGAAAAATACAATAATTATTTTATTATACGTAGAAAAATAAAGTGATTATTTTATTAAAACACCTTGTAGAGGGGATGAATTCACTTCTGAATTTTATTTTTATTTTTTATAAGAATACATGTATTCACAGGAAACTGACTATAAGCTATACTCAATAGTATATAAGAAAAAATACAGTTAAAATTCCAATAATTATAAAAGAAGACATCAATAAGGCACATGATACATTGCTTATTATCAATCCCTCACTCTTCTGAATGATTTCAATTTAAATGATTCTAGTGATACTGAAATACTTTAATAAAATTTTATGATTTTTCATAGATATATCAGTTTGGTGATTTTGTATGTTTTACAATAAAATCTAATTGTTTTGAAGTTGAAAGAAGAATAAGTAATGAATGACAAATTAGAAGCTAATAAATTTGCCCCTCAAAAAATAATAATTAGATTTAAGTGAGTGTATAAGTTAAAATTTATGTAGATGAGTCACTATAGAAATATAAAGGTTATATAGTTGCTAAAGATATCAACTTTTAGAAGAAAAAAAATTCTTAATTGATATAATTAGAATAGTATTAACATCGGCAGGCTAGAAAATATGATAGAATTATCAATGTGATGTTAAATCAATATTTTTTGAATGAAAAATTATAAGAAGATATTTATGTAAAGGAGGGTGAAGGATTTAAGATTAAAGTACTAGAAAATAATTATACAAATTGAATAAAGCATTATATGGTTTGAAACAGAGCCTATGATATAGTAGAACTGAAAGTACTTTTTTAAACATATTTTAAAAGAAAATCAAGTGAGCCAAATTTATATATATGAGCCCAAGATATAATTTTTTTATTATTTGTTTGTATATGGATGATATGATTTATATCAAAAATTTTACATATATGCTTATTGATTTTTAAAAAAATATATAATGTTAGAATTTGAAATGACTAATCTAGGGTATTTATATTATATTAGAATTTGAAACAGAGCCTATGATGTAGTAGAACTGAAAGTACTTTTTTAAACATATTTTAAAAGAAAATCAAGTGAGCCAAATTTATATATGTGAGCCCAAGATATAATTTTTTTATTATTTGTTTGTATATGGATGATATGATTTATATCAAAAAATTTACAGATATGCTTATTGATTTTTTTAAAAATATATAATGTTAGAATTTGAAATGACTAATCTAGGTTATTTATATTATATTTTTTAAAAATAAAAATTATCCAAGATATAAATATTTTTTTATAAAAATATTAAAAATTTGTTAAAAATCTTTCATATGATAGCTTATAAGCTAGTGAACTTATGTTCGATGATAAAATAAAAAAAAAAACAGATGAGAAATTATATAGAAGCTTAATTGAAAAGTCAATTTATTTAAATCGGATAGTATGTTAACATTTAGTTTGTTATCTAAATTCATGAACAGCCATAGGAGAAACTAAAAGAATTTTTAGATACATTAAAATATTTTTTAGTTATGAACAGGTAAAATAATTTAATTTATATTCTAATGATTAAGTTGATTATACAGATAATAAAAACAATAATTAAATGATTTTTGCTCAATCTTGATGGTGGAATAATTTCAGAATAATAATAATAATAAAATAAAATTATATTACTCTCTTAAACTGTAAGGCCAAATATGTTGCGACTATTTCTCTCTTGATCAAACTAGATTTTTATTGTTCTAAGATGACACGATAACAAAAACTATATTTTGGTGTCACAGAGCCACTTGAGATAGCAGCGTTTAACACCAAAAGATGACGGAGCACACCGTTCCATCGGCTGCATTCTCCTCCGACGCCGTCGGACGTCTGCCATGGGAGGAGACATCACTTCAGCACACCACCAACGCCGCCGTGGTCATCAGTCCGCCGACACAACGCTCAACCACTGAAGCTGCATCTCGATGCGCTGATGATGATAACGAGAGAGAGAGAGAGAGAGAGAACACAGAATGCACAGCACGACCTGCAACAGGGGGATGGATCGAGGGTGGGTGGGTGGGTTCAAGTCGCGACATCTCCTCCGTGTCGTCTCTCTTCCCACCCGCCTCCGCCCGCCGCTCCCCCAAGAGTCACCCGCCCCGCATCTCGCGAACGCACGCGCGTACGTGTCTCCCCGTGGCTCCTAATCGTGTGAACGAGCCACGGAATACGAAGGCATATGCCGCCACATGGCATATTCACGCCAGCCACCCCCCCCCCCACCGCCCCAAAAGGTATATCCATTCGTATATATATATATATATATTATTTTCTTGTCTTTAGGAATGGATATAAATGTAATGGGGGGCAATGAAACTTCCACGGGAATATTCCCGCTGTAAAGTTCGTGCCAAAGGAATTGGCAATGTTTCGTTCACGCTGATACCCTGTACCCGAAGAATTAACCTGTCTGTGATTGAGAAGGAGAAAACGGGCTCAGGTGGGTCCCCTCTTCTGAGCCATTGAACCCACCACCTCCATTTCCCTCTCCGACAACCTATATATTAGCCACCTGGCCTCCGGTCTCCCTCCCACCCCACTTCACACCTGTAGCCTCTTCCTTCCACTGCATTTTCCTGTACAGGATAGAGAGGCGGAAGCTGGTGGAGAGATCTTTACCGGAAGATGGCGGTCCGCATCTGGGCGAAGCGTGTCAGCGTACAGCTCGATGGCGAGGCGAGGGCGCGCCTCCGCGGCGACGACGCACGGCGGGTAGCGGGCTACGCCAGCAGCGGCAGCGACCACGGGGCCTCCACTTGCCTCTCTGGCCTCGTTCATGCCTTCCTCGAGACCGGGGGCGGCGATAGCACCTCCTCCGCCGCTGTCGACTACGGAGGGGGCGGGGAATCCGACCTTGACGAGACCCTGGAGGACCTCGATGGCGCCGAGGACCGGGATCGTGCCGCTTCGGAGACTGTTCGGGAGCTGATGAGCTCGACGGCCGAGAAGGACTCGTTTCGCACTCGGCTGGCGACTGACGTCTCCAAGGCGGCGGAGGGTGTCGCCTGGCTGAGGTCGAGCTGCGGGGCCTCGGCCTTCAGGCGGGCGGTGATGGCGCGGCTGAGGGCCGTGGGGTACAATGCCGGGATCTGCAAGGCGAGGTGGAACGCCTCCGGGGGGCTGGCGGCGGGGAACTACGAGTACATCGACGTGGTGGCGGCGCCGGGGGCCGGGGACGGCCAGAGCAGGAGGTACATCGTGGATCTGGATTTCGCGGCGGAGTTCGAGGTGGCGAGGCCGACGGAGGCGTACAAGGCCGTGGTGGCGCGCCTGCCGCGGGCGGCGGTGGCAGGGGAGGAGGCGGTCAGGCAGGTGGTACGGGCTGTGGCGGACGCAGCGCGGAGGTCGCTGCGACAACGTGGCCTGCACGTGCCGCCGTGGCGGAATAGCCGCTACATGCTCGCCAAGTGGCTCGGGCCCTATCGGCGGACGGCCAACCTGGTGCCGACCTCTCTCACCGCCCCCGCACTGGGCGGCGACGTCAAGTGCCGCGCGGTAGGCTTCCCCGGGGCGGCGGCCCCCGCCGCCCAAACCCGTTAACGAGGAACTCGACGGCCGCGGCGAACAGTAAGAAGTTTTTTTTTTTTTTTTTGTCTTCCTCTCGTCTTCTTTTTGACGTGTATACGCGGCGACCGACTAACGGAATAACGTGGCATGAAACATGACGTGTTCGGACGTCGTCTCGTGGTTGGACACCGCGGTGGGTCCCACGAAGACGTGTTTCTTTCCTGTGTGTGGATAATAGATAACGTCTTGTCGCGCTGCTGATGTCGTATTCTCTACAAGTTTTTTTTTTCCATTATTATGTTTATTTTATTGCAATGAGATATTGCGAATCACTGCGACTAAAATACGCTATCTAAAACCAAAAAGAAAAAAGTTGACAAGGCACGAAGCATGCGGTGAGAAGATAAGCACGAAGCCGACATCACACCATCGCGGCCGTTAATTTCTAATTCGATGGCCAGTGATCCGCCAAAACCCGGGAAAGTCTTCCGTCAGCCAAACCTTGAAGTAGACATTATCCTAATTCTCGAGGCGGCTCCACAGTGATCAGAGCCGTCCATCTGGCAGATGATGCATGAGTACATGGCCAAGATATCATCATTAAAAATTTTGGCATTATCGCTGCATCATGCATTTGTTTGACCAGGCGTTGACACAGCGAGGGAAGCATGCACGCATAACAACCGCAGCTGTCATCTTCCATTCCAACCCACGCTTTGGGATATCAGCCATGCGAGGAGCAGGAAGAGGTTGGTGGGGGGAGCATATTCTAGAGGATACAACCCTCCTCCTCTAGATTACTGATTCAGACATACAAATAGAAAACATTACCTTCTTCTCGCGATCGACTCGAGAGCATATTTCTAAGCTGGGAGTGCTCTTAAAATAACCCCTAGAGATCAGGTTATTTATTGGTTGCGCTGGTGACTTCTCGCCGTAGATATGGCCACGCACAAGACAGCCGAGTTGTTATCCTTTTCCTGCTTGTGGTTTCTTCTGTGCCCTTTGGACCGCCATGAGGCCAGAGAAGGGAGAAGGACAAGACTTGCTTGTCGGACACTGCTGTTGACAAGATGACATGACCTTCGTATGACTTTTGATAGGTGAGAGGAGCAGTGCAACTTGGATTATTATCCACCGTTGCGAGTGCACACTCGTACCTTCTACATATGCTCCTTGTTTGCTCGAGCTGGCATTACGTGCATGCTTTCATTCCTTTCTCTGTGCAGGTAATGGCGACTGATGCATCTAAACAAAGTGTAAAGGATAGAATTATGGTGATGCGAAGGTCGAAACTATTAGGCATGTATACATACATATATGCTTCATCATTTGAGACGATACAATTGTGTGGTAGAGGTGGGAACAATTGACTAAGCCTTGGAGTCAAAACCACACAATTAACTTCTTAATCCACTAGACTTGCTCGTTCATTAACACCAAACATAATGCCACAATCATAGCAGTCGAGTATAGCACTCGATCCACACCCATCAAAATTTAAGTACACACTGCCACATATTGTATGTGCATATATATATATATGCCATCACTCAATCTCCGTTGCTGGTTACTTTGACCGTTGACTCCACACTGAAGCCCAACTCCGAGGATACGTCCTTTACACGGAAGCAGCGGGGGTCTCCTCTTCGGCCTTGGTTTCCTCAAGTACAGTAGGCGCTGCCTCTTCTTCTTCGACAGCAGCTTCCGGAGACTCCGCTGTCTCCTCAGTAGCTGGAGCTGTGGTTTCTTCTGGAGTTGCATCAGGTGCTGCCAGATCTGTCTCTGGCTTGGTTTCCTCTGTGACCTCCTCGGCAACTACGACTTCTTCTGCTTTCTCCTCTTCTGCAGGTTTCTCCTCGGATTCCACCACTTCGGTGGCGGGTTGGGCTGCTTCCTCTTCTACTTTGGCTTCATCAGCAACGGCAGCTGGGGTCTCTGCCTTGACCACCATCTCCTCTACGTCTTGGGCAGGAGCTTCCTGTTTGGCGGGGACTGTTTCCACCTGCATTAGAATTGGACCACTTTTATTGCAGATGGAGGTGAACGTACGTGATTCATGCACACGTACGAACACTGCTACCCACTCTTACAGGTATTTCGCTGCGATTACAGGGATTTTTCATCATATATAGGCCCACACGGACAAGCAATTGTAAGGCATAGTTTAATGGTTTGATAGAGAGACATGTTAACAAAGATGAATTAAGTAGATTGCAGTTAGAACCATCCATTTCATGCGTTTTTGGATGCCAACAGAATGCCACAACTCCATATTCAAATCATTTCAGGAACTAAATATCCACAATCTTCAGCCATCTGCCAGCTTATAGCCATGGCTTCTGAGGAAAATTTCCTCAACTTCATGAAAGTAGAAAGAGTATTTCTTAACAAAACTAGCACAAGTTACTCACCTCGACCTCAGCCATTACCTAAAACAAAGAAAAACTTGGTAGAAAAAAAGCTGGGGAAACGAGGGAAATGGAGCGGGGAGAGAAGAAAGCAAAGCAGTGTTAGATGTGATAAAAGAACTATGTTAGAGGGGGTAGTATTTATATGTATCGAAGCCAATGGGCTCTGTGACCAGCAAACAAATGCTGAGTTGCCGATCGCTGCCTTCCTTCCTTCCTTCTTCAGTTTCTAAGCGTTATTATTAGAAACGACGACCAAATATCGCATCAGCAAAGAACAGAAAAGCTTTCCGCCACCTTTTGCTTAATTTACAACCCACTCTTGTCCATATTTCCACGTGGCGAGCATTCAACGGCTGGACTCCGAGGCCTGGGACCCCACCTGGCGTCTCAGCCAAGGAAAGGTGGGGACCGCGGCCGGACTGGGCGGTGAAAACGGGCCCCACCTGGCGTAAAGGCGGACGCGGATGTTGACGTGGCCGAGAGCGCCACCTGACCAGTGGGGCCCTGTCTCTTTTTGTTGGTCCCCCGTTCGATCGGCCTGCGTAGCTACGTGGCAGTATCACGATGCATCGCTCCAAGTCGCACGCGGCGGCGTCACGGAATCCTACGTGGCAACCGCAGGATGACATGCCCCGTGGGTCCCACGTCTCGGTCAGCTCACGTACACAGTGGACCCTGGTCGTCTGTGTCACGGATGACGTGAAGGTGAGGTCGAGCTTCTTCCTCCATCCGTCTCCATCTTAATCCCAAACCAACAATATAAATAAATATATATATCTATATATACGTAGAATAATAATTCAAAGAAAACCATATGGAATCTCATAAATACTCCTAAAAGAAGGGGAGAAAACTGATTGATGCTATTATAATTCAAAATTATATCATCCATATATGTTTGACGGGCATATTTAAAAAAATAATTTACATTTTTCGAAGAGGAGTATACAAGAAATGGTCCCCAAGAATTTGTATTAATACGTTGGTTTTGATGCAATGATCGAGATTTCATCATGCATATATGATTGATTAATCGAGACGTCTGACACACCGTATGTTTAAACGCATTAGAAGAAAAAGAAAAGAAAAAAAAAAAAACACAACCCTCAAGGAGGAAGATTGACATAATCCACCTCAAAATCGTTGAAAGCGAGGATTAGCAGTCAGTGCCGTGGTGATTAGAGTTAATGGCGTGGTGTTTAACTCGTAAAATGATTAGTGTCATACGAACTTAGAGCTTTCGGTGAGGATGTTGACGACAGCAGGAAAAAAAATAAAAAAATAAATAAATAAAGCGGAAGAACAAAAGAGAAAGACAAAAGACAAACAAAAGCTCTCATGAAGAGGAGGCTTCCTTAAAGCGTCGAGAAAAATTGAGCCTTTTGGAAGAGAAAGAAAGCCAAGGAAACACACAAGAGGGGGTGTTCGAGGTTTGATTAGAGTATGTTTCGTGCATCAGATGAGTGTAGGTTATGGGCGCTCATCATAGCCCCCGGCAGTGGGACGAGCTTTAATTATGTGTTCGTCTTTTCTTTATTAGCTTCACCTTTTATGTGCATGCATGAATGCGGCTTTTGATACACGAGATGATCATACATGCGCGTTCCTCATCTTTTTGTGTGTGTCTTCTTTGTCTGTGTAGGGATAACAACAAATTAAAGCCGCCCAGTTTTGCTCCCAAGAGAAGAAAAGGGTTCTTACGGTGTACATTTTGTGTATACTGGTCATTTTGCATAAGCATACTGATGAAGTGTGGATGAATTGTTTGACTGACTGCTTGCTATATAACCCCTATATCTCTCTCTTTGTTCGCGTCTTCTCTGATGGCAGGCAGTCAGGGAAGGAGGCAAGAGATGGCCCATCCTTCTCTTTTCTCGAGTCTCCAGGCGTGGGAAGGCAGCAAACTGCCATGGATGCTTCCCTTTTGTTGCAAACGCAGCATAATGAAAGCAGCACCAAAGCTCCAACTTTATCAGCATGAGAGCACGCAGGCCATGAGGCCATCCCTTCTCCCACCTTTTCCCCTCAAAGTAATCAAAGCTCACTCCTGCCTTTGGTCCCATTATAAGACCCCCCACCCCCGCGTCCTTATTCCACTTCCACCAGTGACAACAAACTCCCTCTCTCTCTCTCTCTCTCTCTCTCTCTTCGTCTCTTTACTGTCCTTTCTTCTCTTTGCGCCTTGGAAACATGGAGGTAAAGAAGAGGCTCTGTGGTAGCTGAACCAGCCATGGCGATGGTTGCTAAGTAGCTCATGTTTTCTGTGTGTGTATGTATGTATGTATGTGCAGGATGTGATGAAAGGCTACAAGGTGTCGGCTTTTGGCGACTGGAATTTCTACGACGAGAAGCCGATAGCACAAGGCTTGCAGTCGATAATGGAGACCGACTTCGTCCAAGCTCACTTCTTCGTGGGAGATGGCGAGGATCTCTTCAAAGTGTTGTCACCTTACGGGCATCAGCCCAAGACAACGGTAGGGAGCGATCAGTTCTGCTACTGCATCCTTTCTGGTGTTTCTCCCCGCTATGTAGTCACAGTGTGTGAGGTTTTGGTCCAGGGAAAGAAGATAGGAATCGAAGGAGAAGGGAAGAAGGTGTACTATGAGGAGAAGAGGAGGAAGCCTAAAGCTGTCGATGAAGACCTTTACAAGATACCTCCGGAGCTGCTGTATCAAATACCAAAGAAGGCAAGTGATTTCTTCTTCTTCTTCTTCTTCTTCTTCTTCTTCTTCTTTTGTTGGTGGGATTTTATGGAGTGTTCTACATCTTCTTTTTGCAGAAGAAGTTGGTCTGGAAATTTTGGGCAGGATGTCTGTGCCTCAACTGCATTGCCTGAGATGTCCTGTAGATTTCTTGGTGGGACATTTTGTATGAGAGATTGTATGTACTTCCAACTAAGATTATGAAATGCAAGAACTTGTTGACTACTCAAAAATACTCTACTTGTAACAATGTTCTTCTACTCTCTCCAATTTCTATCAATACTTTTTTTTCTTTTTAATGATGTTCAAGTTTGGCATAAAAAAAATTTAGATATGAAACTATTAATCTTTGACAAATGGATCTCGATTGGCAAAGATAATAAGAATCTTTTCTTTTTTTTCCTTCTCCTGTAATAAACTGATTTCCATTAAGATCAGTTTTCTTTTTATGAAAATAATAAAAAATATTGCTCAGTAGGCAAAGCTCACAAACATTATGAGGAAAAGATTGGTGATGGACTTGAGATAACTGAACTTTTGGGCTAAGGAGAGATCAGAAAAAAAAAAAAATGAGGAAGATAGCAACATATCAGACTTCAAAGTAAAAGCATTCATAAAAGTGAGAAAGTAGAAGACTCACATTCTCTTTCTTTGTGAAAGGCAATGGGTTGAGCAAAGATTGACTTATGTTTGACTTAAAAGGAACTCTGATCAGAATAATAGATGAACAAAAACAATTGGGAGTTTGCATTAAATCAAATACTAGCTATTTAGATAGTGATATAAATCAAATATCCATTAGGATTCAAAGAGTCCCGATTTCATAGATGTCCTTTACAATATTCTATGCAGCTGATGACCCTCTAGAGCTAAGAAAAAAAATTATATGTCATATAAGATATAATTATTTATTTTTAATAATCTAAGTACGACTCAAGAACAATTATCCAGGATGATCATGCATGCGTGATTTTATTTCTTCGGGATGGATCGCAAAAGATGTCTTTGAAAGTACTTATAGCATAACATTTAGGTATCTATAAAAAAAAAAAAAAACATATGATCATTTTTTTTTTTTTTTGTATAACTAAAATGTTACATAAGTTGTTATCAAAAGTAAAGTTTGTGACTTTTCCTATTGGGGTTACGAAACTGACGTTTCAAACTCTTGCAAATGAGATATTGCATTTGTTGGAAGAAAAGGGTTTCACAAAAGCGACTTATGCTCTTTTCGAAAAGCATGTCAATGGGAAACTAACTTTTTTTTTTTTTTTAATATGAGAATGGGCCGAACAAGTCAATTGCATAAATAATGGTATTTATAATTCCATACAATCTCTCTTAATAATATTTTTATTATATATTAAATGATAAATATATTGTGATATTTTTTAATTTTTTTAATGAAAAATTAGATCATGATAATTAAATTAATTCTCTTTCAATATAAATCATAAATATGCATGGTTATAAGTTACTCGAGAATAAGATGGACCGATGTAGTATATACTCGTTCGTAGATAGTTGGTATATAGCTATTCATTTAAAAATTAGTTCACTAAATGATCTATTTACAGAGTGCTCGGTGATTAATGATACATCATCGTCAAACAATGATTTTATAGTTCTAGTTGTGTATTAAATCCTTTGACTTGAGATATTGAGAATCTTTTATTTGCGGACATCATTCTTTGATATCAGACTTATACGTCTAGAAGTTTCAGATCTAATATAACCAGTCATTGGGAATGACAATCAATCTTACGAAGATAATTATGTGTCAATAAAGGATCATTCACACCCAGTATCATGAGAATAATATCCGATGGGTTCTCACTTAAGTAAATTCCTGGTCATGGTTGATCGGATTGAGAGAATTTAATAAGAGTGATACTCAGAGAGATTCTGTATGTACCTGACATCATCATACCCAATATACAGTCTTTGAGATATTAAATGAATGAGAGACTATAGATACACGGTAATTGAGGGCATATAAGTATAATAGATTACATCCCCCTTTACCATCGGTGACCATGGCGTAGTGATTTAGTATGTCTATAATCAATGAATTGAGTGAATTATTATGAATATAATAATTCACTGGGGTTCTAATAGGTGCAACTCACGGCTAATTTGATATTGGATTTAGAGGATCGCACACATAAGGTGGACGATACGACGAATTAAAGATTGTTTGTGAGATATTAGATAAGCCTTTCTTTATCCTTTTTTTGGATCCAATGGGTGAAATTCAATAGAATATAAAGCTTATAGTGGTTATTAGATGAGAATCCAATACCCATTAACCCATTACATGTGATCCATTAGGATTACCTCGAGAGATTCTCTATAAATGAGAGTAGTTCTCCAAAAATCATAAACTATACTCTTTTGAGCTGCTAGCCTCCCATCTCCTTCTCCCCATTTCTCTACGTCCTCCGTTGTGTAAGAGGAGGTCAAGAAAGACCGCCCCTTTCCTTTCTTCTACTACTACTGCCTTGTTGCGTGGTGGAGTGTCGTCATGAGGAGAGAGTTTGTTGTCATCCACCATGCAGACTTTCGCTAGAGAGGAGTTCATGAAAGTTCCTTCATCCAGCGCGTAATGATCTGCGCATGAAGGGATATATGAGTTCCCCTATGTGGTAATGTCTAATCCCTTCTATATGGTATTGAGTTTTATACTTCCAGTCATCTTCTAGCGATCCAATATGATTTTGTTTGGGAAGCAATTTTATTTATTTTTATTTTATTTCTACTATGCATATGATACATATGTGTCGTTTCCAATAACATCCATCGATAGTACATCAAGCCTTCTTTACTCTACACGTTGAAGTAGATATTATAAACATAAAAATCATAATATAATATCTATTATATAAAAATTTTAATATTAAAATTTAAAATCAAATAACAATGAATCTAAACTTATAATGTCGTATCCTTCCATGTAATTTAGAAAGTTTTTATCGAATGTATGAGTACATCATCGTCAAATTCAAAAGTTACGTCGATCTATACAAAAAATAAATAGATTTATCTTTTCTTTTATTATTTTCTTTTATAAGATCGTTGAGATGTAGATTTAGGGATAAAGATGATATGAAAAAAGATATATAATCTCCCATTAATTGATTTGACTAAAAAAGAGATATATTAAAGATCTATAATCCCTAGTTAATGTCATGTATACAAATATATCTATGTATCCAATTATTAGGAAGTCATGTCATTTTATAGGTGAGACCAAATTATCTAGGATATTACAGTAATATGTTCAAGTAAGATATCTCCTAAAGAATCTTAATTTTTTTTTCTCTATTAATTGATAACTATTATTAAAAATATAATCATATCCATAATATATTTTAACTAATTAGATAATATTATATAATGTGACAAATATTAAATGTTATGACATTATTCGATAAGATTTCACGTTGTCATCTACCCTCTAAAACTATACTCGAGTTCTTCTTGTATGTAAATACTAGATTAACTCTCATATCATCTTTTATAACTTGACTTGGTGAGATAATTGACTCACTCAAACCAAAATTTATAGAAAATGTATAAAATATATAACTAAATTATGATAATATACTCTTCCAACTTCTACTAAGACAATATCGATTATTTTTGTATAGTTCGCATAATATTAATTGGGGAGGTGCATAGTCTAGTAATTAAAGAATTTATTTATCGAATTAATACGAAAACTAGAATATCAAAAATCTACTGATAATACTATAAATGTGGTATCTTGCTATAATAACAACAACAACAACAACAACAATAATAATAATATCTTTATTATTCTGTTAGTTTTTCGCAAAATAAAAGATTTTGAGAGTTGGGGTTATTAATTTGGCGATATGGAAAGTGGATTACAAACAGTAACATGAAATTGATTGCACTATTAATTTATCAATTACGGTAATCGTCTTATCAGTTGATCTACTTTGATTTTTATTCCGATTTCGAGATGTCTTATTTTCTTTGACTCTTAACCTTCCTAAAATACATTGTTTAGTACAAAAAAAAAACAATTATTTTTACTATATATATATATATATATATATATATATATATATATATATATATATATATATATATATCGTGATCCCACCACTTGTCTCCACTTATTTAGGCGCTTCTTCCTCGGGCTACCATTAGCTGCCACCCCCTCCGTGGAAGAAGAAAGGGTTGAGAGCAAATAGAAAGCCAAGTCTCCACCATCTCAGTGCATGTCCCTGCATCCTCCTTCCCTTCGGCAAACGGCAGATAGCAAGAAGGACAGAAGGAGAGTCTACGTCCGTCGCCTTGGGCGCTCCCCCAGGCTCCAAAGACGCTGCTGCCCAGACGAGCCCCGACATGGACAGAGATGAGAAGAAGGAGAACGAGGGAGCCATGGGCGATGCCGACAGGAAGCTCAGCTGCACCTCCGATGTCAACGAAGAGGAGCATGGCAGCGACAACGAGGATGGCGAAGAGAAAACGGCCGTGGTCCTCGGCCCGCAGATTGCACTGAAGGAACAGCTCGAGATGGATAAGGTGTGCGCTCTTCGGTGTGGCTATATGAAGGATGATGATGATATATGCGACTTGTCTCTGTTTTAGATCTGATCGGAGACGTTGTGGTTTCTCAGGATGATGAGAGTTTGAGGAAGTGGAAGGAGCAGCTGCTCGGTAACATTGACCTCACCGATGTCGGAGGTAGTCACTCTCTCTCTCTCTCTCTGATCAGATTCTGCGACTGTATGCAGAGTAATAATCCAGTTTGAGAGTCTTGTTTTCGTTTCGATCAGAGGTTCTTGAGCCGGACGTGAAGATCCAAGACCTCACGATCCTGACCCCGGATCGCCCCGACCTTGTTCTGCCCATCCCTTTCGTCCCCGACGCCAAGGGCTTCGCGTTCGCCCTCAAAGACGGAAGCCACTACCGCCTCAGGTTCTCCTTCACCGTCTCCGACAACATCGTGTCCGGGCTCATGTACACGAACACGGTGTGGAAGAGCGGGATGAGAGGTACGACCCGAAGCTTGATGCCTGCGAGCTCTGCAAGCCAACTAACATAATATACACACCCTGTTTGATCTCTGCGCAGTGGAGAACACGAAGGTCATGTTGGGAACCTTCAGCCCTCAGAAGGATCCCTACACGTACGAACTGGAAGAAGAGACCACCCCGGCGGGTTACTTCGCGAGGGGCTCCTACTCCGCCAGAACCAAGGTACAAGTCGCCACGAAACCCCTCCTCCATCCTTCTTCGACTCATTTCCTCCGTCCTTTGGTTTCAGTTCGTGGATGACGATGGGAAGTGCTATCTAGACCTGAGCTACTACTTCGAGATTAGAAAGGAGTGGCCGACGCCTGCTTGACCGTGGAATGGTGTCTTCCATTAATGACTAATAGTGATTGTTTGAACAAAGATGTTTTTTTTGCTTTAGGACCGAACTGTGTTTCTTTGGCTCCTCTGACATGTAATTTCCATTCGCAATTAATGCTGTCTCTCGATGCTCTTCTATATCATATCTCATATCCCCCCCTAAGATCGCATTCATTCGCTATGCGCTTTGTTTACGTTCATCGCAAGTGTTACAGAAGTTTCTGTACAGCTCTCGATTCACTTCACACCAACCAGCAACTTGAGGAACTGAAGCTTGTCCTGGATCTCCATCATGTTCGAAGGGTCCTTCAGGGAGATGGGTGGCTCGACACCGGTGAAGATGTAGAGGGCTCGGAGTTCCTCCACGGTCGACGAGCGCAGTGCAGCTCTGTACCCCATTATGGTTCGCAGCGCAGAGATCTCTTCCCAGATCATATCCTTCCTCTCGACCCTCTGTTTCCAACGCCAGTGATGCGTAGGCTTATCAGTACAAAGCAACAGAGAAATCGAAGACCAAGGTGAGCAGCATCCAAACGATTCTGACCTCATATAGAGAAGGCTTGACGACCATGCTGGGTTTCACGTATCCCTTCTCTTCCTCCTTGTCCTTCTCCAACGTGAGAGGCTCCATCTGAGCGTCCATGGAAGACTCAGTTGTTGATGTTCGCTTGCTCTGGGGTGCTGCCATCGCTTCTTGCTCTGCCACAGGCGTCTCTCCTTCTTCCACATCCACGATGAACCGTTCCTCTCCTTCCTCTTCATCCGGTTCTGCCAGGGAAGCCGGAGGGAGAAGAGAGCTCATGACGTTCTCGGTAGCGGCCATGGAGGCCAGGTAGAAGCCGAAGGGAACAGAGAGGGCGAGGCCGACGGTGGAAGCGACGCAGTAGGAAGGGATGACGATGGGAGCCGCAGTGAGGGCGGCCCCGGCGATGGCCACTCTCTTGCCCAACCGCAACGCCATCTCGACCCACCCTCTTCCTTCCCCTGCCGCCGCTTCCTCTTCGCCATCTTCCGAAGCTTCCCCGGAGCTGGGAATCCTCTCTAACGCCATCAACACCAGCAAACTATCGATCGTGCGGCTGGACGGTGGGTGAGAAGGAAGAAAAGTAGGGGCGTATGGCGGCGGTGACGTCGGTGGGAGAGGACACGCGTGGCTACCATCGCGGGCGGTGGCAGATGGCTTTTTACGTGGCTACCGGCAAGCATGACAAGTTTATATATATATATATATATATATAGTGATGAGCGAAATTATCTTTTATTACGAAGAGGCATTTGATTATATATTCTCAAAACTAATAACTTTTTAAGAAAATTCTTTTAAGGCTATTAATTTTATTTTTTTATGGTGCACGGAGTAAGAAATTTATAACTTCATATATGATTATAATATCTTGATAATATATTGCAAATGATAACATTTTCTAATGCTAATTGGGAATCCTAAATGAACTGAACAGATACAAGTACTGCTCCCATAAACATATGTGATTGTAATGCATTTGATGTAAAAGAATGGAATTAATTGATCCTCCATTGCAATCTCAATGAAATTGCTACATTCCAATCCTTATTATTTTCTTTAATGGTCAGATTATGCTATATATATCTATGTATATATATATATATAGGAAGAAAAACTATGTGATGCACAATAGAAAGATCAATAATAAAAAAAATGATATAAATTAAAAACTACATATTATAGGTTTTGGATAAAATTGAATTCCAATTAATTTACCAAAATAGCTAAATAATTATCATTTTAAATCAATTCTTGAGCAGATACAGGTCATGCACAGGTTAGATGTCAGCCATACCCTTTGTTCTAAGCTCTACAAGACTTTGAATCCATGCATGCAAAGAGAGAAAGATGTAGAAGACGCTTGAAACTATATACTTGGATAAGCGATAGTAAGAGAGAGAGAGAGAGAGAGAGAGAGAGAGAGAGAGAGAGAGAGAGATGTCAAGTTTGTCTACGAGTTGATCTCAACAAGTCCATGATAATTATGTACAGATATATGAGTCTGAAGACGTACCTATAACCTGACCATATCTCACACAGTTGCACTTGTCTTCAAATATGTAGGCTTACGTAGAGCAAATTCACGTCATCTTCTTCCTCTTCATCAAACACTTGACCATCTCCACCGTCTGGCGATCATCGACCACCTGGGCCGACCGAATCCACGATGCTTTGCATGAGCTTTACCTGCTTGCTAAGGCACCTGATGTAGTCGGCGGTCTCCTCAAGCAAGCTGCAGTAGTCCATCTCAGTTCCTCCGGGCACCAGCCGTCGAAGCCCATCCGCGGGGCTCCCGGTCGTGCTCGGTCTCCTCGGAACGCCAGCTGTTCTGCTTCGTCCGGCACATCGGCGTCGAGCCCGGTGGAAATGGAACCTGCAAAGCAAGGCTCGGCTCCAAGCACGCCGGGGGCCGGCGGAGTAGGCCATGGACGCGAAGGCGGCGCGCTGTATTCTACGACTCCGGGCGGCGTTGGAGGAGTTGGGTGTGGTTCGGTGCACCAGGGTGAGGGCTCTCAGAAAGCGGAAGGCCAGCATGAGCTTGGAAGGGCCAAACCTGGGAGCATTCGGATTACTGTTCGGGTTCCTGGTGGAGCTCTTCATGTCCATGAAGAAGAAGTGGATAGAGAGAGAGAGAGAGAGAGAGAGAGAGAGCTGGGGTGTGGTGGTGATGGTGGTGGTGGTGGTGGTGAAGTAGCTACCAGGACAAAAAGGACAGCCAAGAGGTGGTACGGGGTTCCGTTGTTGTGATTGATCTCAGAGGAACCGAGAGCTCCGGGACTGCTCTATCTATCCCATGAAAGATGTTTGACAGAGAGAGATGGCCAAGATAGATAGATAGATACAGAGAGAGAGAGTTGAGCAGAGGGAAGAAGATTAGGGGAGAGAAGAGGGAGGATTAAGGGAATGGAGAGAGATGGGGAGGCTTTGCTTGTGAAGGAAGACTGAGACAAAGAAGAGGGAGTGGTCTTAGTTGCGTGTGAGCCACAGCCACAGAGCGTGATAGCCGCGAAGACTAATTGACGTGGGGCCCACCCAAAGAAAAAAACATCAACATCATCATCATCAGAAGCAGCAGCGGCAGCCAACTTGTTGCTTCCCTGTACCAGCGAGCGAGCGGGTGTCCAAATTGGCATGCTTTAAGATGCGTGCTCGGGGGTCACCGATCGAGGTTTGTAGATTTCTTTGATGCAGAATAAAGGGCAGAAGGAACAAAAGATGTGCTTGGTATCATGGGAGAGAAATATATTTAAGAATCAGGTGCTTAGTATGCTGATAATAGAAAGCCATGTAATTGAATTGGCATTAGACATGATAACAAAAGGCAAATATGTCATCTTATATTCAATTTCATAGTCTGGACAGGTTGCTTCAAGTACAAGGTCTATCCACATCACCCATTAAACCTACATAGATAACGATTGCATCCAAGTGATTCATAGGTTAATCATAATTCATTAGTAACCTATTTATTATTATTATCAATTTTATGATTTATCATTATTTATTAATTAAATTTATCTTCTTTTTTCCTTTTAAATAAGTTGTTAAGATCTTTATCACTCAAGCTGGTTGGCACATTAATATATATATATATATATATCCTCACCAATAATAATTAATGTAATAAAAAATATAAAAATAACTTGAGATTTGTGAAAGAAAAAAGATATTATTATTTATTATTTAATTCTCGTTGAGGAAAAAGGAAAAGAAACCATGCAATTGAGGGCAAAGTGGGTTGGTGGGGCCGGGGAGGGCGAACAACCACATGGCCGCACATGGGTACGATGACCAGGGTGGGGGGGGGGGGGGGGGGGGGGGGGGTGGTGGGTGTGGGTGGCTTCAATGGCCTCTCTTTACCTGATTTGTCCATTCCTCGCCCCCTCGGGTGGTTCTCACGTCCTCTTGTCTCTCTTGCTCCTCCTTTGAATTAGACACGTAGTTCGCCGAGTCGAGGGCTCCCCCCAACCACTTCTTGGGCGTTGGTTGACCGGTGCTTGTCTCGGGCGACGGAAGTAGGAGCACCAGCATCCCTAATGGCCCCCTCCTCTCGTTTGGATCCATCGATGCGTCATTAACAACTGCTCATGGAAAGGCATCTCACTCTGGTTTATAATATATAAAGCCTTTAGAATTATTGTTCGTAATATATGAATATATATTTATACTAGATTGAGATTCTTGGGAATGGCGATGTGGATAGATTGGGGCGTGGTCGGTAGCCCGTGATCACACAGATGACATGAGAACCATTGGCTTCTTCTGCAAACGACATAGATAATCCATTGGATTGGGTATTACCCCTATTTATATATAATTGTGTGGTCATAGTACGTTGGTAGATGCAATTTGGCTCACTATGATATGTACCTATCCGAGTGAGTGTAATTAATTTAGTGGCGTCCTCAAATGTCACATGGCATGATGGATGTGGCAGAATTCATGTGGCGAATTGGATGGTCCACATGGATTTGGATGATAGAAATTAGTGGAGGAAAGTGGGTGGAAATTATCGCTTTAAGGTAGGGGTTGATTCTTCCATAAATTGTATTCCATGGAGTCTTCTTCTTCACATGCTGATGGTATTCCCCGAGAGAGAGAGAGAGAGAGAGAGACTTACAAAGAATGTAAAGCAAACGGGTAATGAAGCACATTCCATGGACTCTCCCTCACTGTTGTGCCAATTCATCTTCTATCCTCGAGTCTAATCCATTCTTGTTCGCAGCTGAACAAACCAAACACCTTTTCTTTAGTTGTCTCAAATAATGATAAAGTCATCAGAACATATCTAAAATGAAGAAAAGACGAGGTGGAAAGATTAAACCTCGGAAGCTTCGACCTTTCTTTCAGGCATTTTATTTTTGTGCATGCAGAGAGAGGTCCCAACTCCCCTTAGATACATTGCATGTCGAACATAATGTTAAAAGCAAATGACAAGAAGCAGATTTAGCATTTGGTTTCTAAAATACATACACGGCTGCTGGTTTCTTGTGGTGAACTCCAAATCCATTATTGGCTCAGAAAGCAGAACTTACAAGAAGTTCTCATTTTACAGGCTTCCATCCAGTAAATGGTACAATGAACCATGGTTTGACTTACCGATCTATACCTACTGGTACCGGACGGTATATACAGTACATACCACCCAATATATTATTTTATAATATAATATTATATTATATTATTATATAATATTAAAAAATATTAAAATATTAAAATATTTTAAAAAAAAAGAGAAGAAAAAGGGCGACGACTCTATCTGTCCCCCCGCGCGAGAGAAAGAGCGCCCGCGAGCGACGACGACGCACGGGCGAGGACCGCACGCGGGCGATAGGTCTTTTTTCTCCTCTTTTCTTTTTTTTTCCCTTCTTTTTCCTCCTCTTCTTCTTCCTCCCTTTTTCTCGCTCAATCGATCGCCGACGGTCGATTTCTCCCTTCAGTCGACCCTCAACGGTCGATTTTTGACAGAACCGTCCGGTAGCGAACGGTCCACGTACCGACAACCTGACGGACCGATATGTACCGCCCGTACCAGACGATAAATATCTAAATTGCAAACCTTGCAGCGAACATTAGTACTTCAATCAGGAAAGTTACTCCATGACACAATTTAAGTACAGCAGAGGGGTATGGATGGAGTAGCAGCAACCACCCCTGTTCCAGGCTCCAGGTGGCCGAAAACTTGCATTGTAACGTAAGTCATCACCTGAAGCAACCTTTGGTCATTAGTCTGTCCAATTCATCATGTCAAACAATACAAGAAACAAGTCTCCATAAGTTAGAATGAGTTGTGACTCACAAACATAACCCCACAGGCAACTTGAAAACTACACAGATCAAGGATGAGATTTCAACAAATAAATGTATAAAGGCATAAGAAACATCAATCAGAAGATACAATTCAGAGTTGGTTTTGACATATGAAGGGCATAATACTAGCAGGATGGCACATAATAGAGCATAAGCTGCAAATGCCAAAATATATCAAATGTGCAATCGTGGTAAGTACCTTTTATTCATTTCCAATATCCTTTCAGTTAAATCAGCATGTTGCCTTTATAGAACTTGAGAACGGCGCAGATGATGAATCTGCAAAACAACACTTACAAGGGAAATAGCAAAATAGGAGGGCCTATACCAACAACTTGAATGCCAACTTTAGGCTGTCAAATTTTTTTTCTCTGAGATGAAATAGAACTGAAGGGGAGACTCTCCCCTAAGGGGCCATGAGCCCTTCAATTATGTACGAAAGAGACCGAGCCCAGTCAGATCTGAACAATAACTCTTTTAGTGTCTGCATCACATCATAATCTGGATCCAACTTACGCTGCCAGCCCTAGAAAAAACAAATGGGAACTTCAGCTACACTGGAGAAGGAAGCATTTGATGTTCTAAAACAAAGATTTTTTGTTTCATCAGCCAAACTGATTCAACTGCTCCACATAACACATCAGCCCTTGTTGCTTTCCATATATAAGCAGGTGTTAGATTAGTTTTAATAACCCTTGGATATACGTTAAAGAGGACACAAGAGGAATAGTGTAGTCTGAGGCATAAAGCACGGTATAAAGCATGATATATTGGAGTAGAAATTCAAATTAGTCAACCATGATCAACTTTTTCAAGGGAAAGAATTTCTATCAATACATGATTTATAGTACTCATCATAGAGTAAAATGTACTTGTATCAAGGAAATTATGGTAGCCTATTGCATATTAGTATCTGAGAATGAAGAAAATGAACTTGACATTAATTTGAAACTCAAGATACATACTTCACCAGAAATCACTAGGCATAGTCATTATCCAGATCATCATAACTGGATATAAAACTAGGTTCAGAAGGTGATCCAAGCACAAGCATGGTGACACAATTTTTTATCAAGTGATCTACAAACATTGAGATATTTCTTTGTAGAACTTCTGGGAAATTCTTGCAAACATTATACCGAAACTAGTTTATTTATTTTTCTCGAAAAGCTTCCATGAGATGCTTCTTGTTGCACGCTTATAGTAGCAACTGTAGTAATGCTTTAGAAAAGTTCGGACTTGTTGAGGCTTTATAATGATAAATATATTCCACTGAAAAACACAAATGATAATTTGTTATGTTAATTTTTATCAGAGGCAAGCAGAGATTACTCTGCACGAACAAGACACGGAAAGAGATGCATACCTTCCATGTTCTGCATGATGTTTAACAACCTCAAATTTTCAAACCTTGTACATTAGATCAAGGTTTGACTTTCCGGTCCATACCAGCATACCAAGTTCATCTTGGTACTGGTATCGGGCGGTATGCACAGTGCATATCGCCTGGTATATTAAAATATAATATATTTTTTATAATATAATATAATATTAAAATATTTTAAAAAAAGAGAGAAAAAGGGGCGACGTCGGCTCGATCTTTCTCCTCGTGCGGAAGAAAGAGCGCCCGCGACCCGCGGGCGACGACGGTGCGCGGGCGCTGACGACCCGCGGGCGGTGACGGTGCGTGGGCGCTGGCGACCCACGGGCAGCGACGGCGCACAGGCGAGGACCGCGCGCGGGCGATAGGTCTTTTTTCTCCTCTTTTCTTTTTTTTCTTCTTTTTCCTCTTCTTCTTCCTCCCTTTTTCTTGCTCAATCGACCGCCGACGGTCGATTTCTCCCTCAATCGACCGTCGGTGGCCGATTTCTCCCTTCAATCGACCGCCGATGGTCGATTTTTGGCGGAACCGCCCGGTAGCGAGCGGTCCACGTACCGACAACCTGGCGGACCGATATGTACCGCTCGGTATCGAAATTGCAAACCTTGCATTAGATATCATTTTATAAACTCAAGCATTATTTTTAGATACTCAAGCTTGGTACCAGTAATTTTTCGTTTTTCATGTTATTATCTTCAGTTATACCAAGCACTATAGACCAGGGTTTTGAA
Organism: Ensete ventricosum; assembly: GCA_029747655.1. Taxonomy (NCBI): domain Eukaryota; kingdom Viridiplantae; phylum Streptophyta; class Magnoliopsida; order Zingiberales; family Musaceae; genus Ensete; species Ensete ventricosum. Next base: position 55,099,401 of record JAQQAF010000006.1, on the reverse strand, counting down.
TACCGACCTATACCAACATACTGAGCTTTGCTCGGTATCATACATGCCGATATGTACAGTCAATAGGCCAGGGCATACCAATGGTACACCCTAAAACCTTAAAAATATCTTCACCTATCACGCCAGGGCATACCGATTGGTACGCTTCGGTAATGATCGGTATGCCTGGGTACCGATCGGTATGCCTTGGTACCGATCATAACACTAGTACCGCTCGGTAGAGGATGTCCAGGTACGGATATTCTCTTGGACCGACGGACGGTACACATCGAAATTGAGAACCTTGGTATAGACAAGATATCTACCTCCAGAACCAAAGTTGTTACCATCACGGTGCAAACGTTACCATCAATATTGACTTTATGGCGGCGAACTTGTTCTAGCAATTGATGCATGCATTCAGCTGGATGGACAGAATCACCTTCAGAAGAGCCCCAGAAACTAAAGGACTTCTCTACTTCCTGTGATATCATATATGCATCAGAAACGAAATCGCAAGAACACATGAATGCATATATAAATTATTCCACATGTAAAAAAGAGAACCTAGAATTGGAAGTAAATTTTATTGCAACACACCTTCGGCATTCTGCTACAAAAAATGCAACACTTGTATTTATGCAGAAACATGGTGACATTTCAAGGTAAAAGGTCTATCTAAATGCAACAGTCAATAGGAAGTGTGTAAGCAAGCAAACAATCAATATTTGGAGACTGGTACCCAAGATCTTAAAGGTATTTGACATGTATGTTGTGCCATGGTTGTAGGTTTCAGCTGAAACAGCCAAAAACTTAATCATCTAGGATCTATAACAATTGATTCAGTGTCCAAAAGTTGGAAAAACGAAAAACTGCTTCAGTTTCTGCCAACTAGATTTTCTGACCTGATTAAATATTGAATGTAAAACACTTTTCCATTCATAAATACTTAAGCATTAAGAAAAATGATCATATACCATTTCTAATTGTTCAACTCCAATCATTTTTCTTGCACTCCATCCTGACATATATCAAAAGATTTATTTCTTTTAATCGTGTGCAAGTTTGAATACTTCTTTAAGACCTTAAAGAAATTTTTGATGTGCACCAAAGCAAATGTTTTAACTTGAACTTTCTTTAGGAAACAATAGCTTTTGTGTGGTGTGCGTGTGTGTGTGTGTGTGTATATATATATATAATGTATTAGCCACACGTGCTGATGAAGTTGATAGCATTCACTAAAACAAATTATATATGAAAGTGCTCCATTTTTTCCATTTTTCATTTTTATAATTTAAAACTTTCAATTTGGTAACATAAACAATCAAAACAGCCAAAAGTGCCTAAAAACTTTTGATACGGAATGTACTAATCAATGGAAATCAGAAATGAAGCTTTTAATCTTGTGTACTGGTTGTGAGTGAAAAAAAGTTTTGAAGTAGTTGATTACAAAGAAACAAAGGTAATTCGTGAACATTACATCTCTCTCCAGACTTCAAATTTGATAAGAGGTTTGGTAACACCATGAAATTTATAAAGGGCATGATATCATGGCCTTGGTATCCAACAAGGGCTTGGTACCATGACCGTGGCATCCAACATGACCTTGATACCATGGCTTTGGTGGATCCGTTGACATTAATCTCTTCTATTCATGGTTTTGACATCAAACTTTCTCATCACGGAGTGTAGCAACTATAGAATTGTGTACATGAGATGAAGATAGGATAGACAAATATCATAAATAGCCATGTCAGGCCGTGAAATAAGAAAACGTCTACTATAGAGGAGATGAATTTGGTCCTTCGTAAAAAAGAGGTTAAAACAAAGACAGTACCTCAATGAACGCCTTTGGGTTTGGACAGTTCTGATTCTTGGATAATTTTAAGGTGCACTCAGCGGCAGTACGGCCATCATGAAGCGCAACAGCCTTGAAGAAGTCAAGCAGATTTACACGGTCACAGCTGGAAAGCTCTGCAGTCATACCCACATCAAGAAAGACAACATGAGGCTTTGATTTAAAGATCCCTTTATTTGGATGCTTGGTTTGAGCTCGGACAAGGATATTGCCAGGATGCATATCCGCATGGATAAAATTGTCCACCTGAAGCAAAATGATTGTTGAAGTTATGCAGGAAGAAAGGGTCACCTTAACATCTAATGTATACCTAACAGCCAGAAAAAGAGTCAAACGGAACAGAATGATCCCACTGTTGCATCTCAAAGAAGAAAAAAAATGTATGCATGCAATGGGTACTTTGATCCTGACCCTTGGAAGGTAATAGACAATGCATCACTTTTAAAAAGGAGTTACAGTGACAATTAAATCCCAGAATAGTGATTCTCCTTCAGACCATAGATCAATGCAAGATCTAGAAATGGTCAACATATGCAGATTTACTGATAAAGCAGAGAGATTGTAACTTAAACCCCATTCAGCAGGTTGCCAAGCAGCAAACTTACCTGGTTGCCAAGTCCTTCTCATGAAAGTTTACAAATAGAAAAAAATCATAAATTAGGTAAAGCAACAATGATGAGCCAAGTTAGGCTACATTGGCCTGGATAGTTTTTAGTCCTCAAGTCTTATTTGGAAATGTTGAACTGAATCATCAATGACATTGGTGTGCATGCAAAGGCAGTTACAGCTAATAAAAACTTAAAATGTTTAAGAATTAATTTGAGTTAAGAAATGGAGGATCATATTGATCAAATAACTTTGCCAAAGAAATAAACAGAGATTATACCAGTAGCATCTTCAAGAGTGCATGAGTCCCAATGTGAGCAAGAGCACTTTTGAGTCGACTATGTCCTTCAAGCTCATCAACATAGTGAGAGACACTTTCTCCATGTTCATAAGTCTCCACTAAAACAGCAGGGTGGACAAACGGGTATAGAGGTTTTGGAAAAGATACATCCTTCCACCTGCGGAAATTATAAATAAAGCGGCTCAAGTGTGCAGCTTCCCTGGAAAGGTCTACTTGAGACATCATGAAAACAGCAAACTGTTGCACACTTTCATCCAAGCGCAACCACCTCACCGTGGGAATAAAATTGGAGATCTTGGCTGCCAAATTAATTATCGTGAAATCCCTCCTAATGGACTCACCAACACCAGGATGTCTAACTTTTACAGCAACAACTAAGTGCTTTGCCTGTTGACCGGGGTATTGAAATCTCAAAGAAGCCCGATGTACTTGAGCTACACTTCCAGAAGCGACGGGTTCCTCTTCAAAATTCTCAAAAACATCAGAAAGCTTGCGGCCAAATGCTTTCTCTATGGATTTTCTTGTATAGGCAAAGCTATGTGCAGGTGCCTTAGTATGAAGTTTTGCCAGCTCAGTGCAAAGATCACCAGGGAAGAGGTCTGGACGTGTCGCAGCCCATTGACCCCATTTTATAAATGCTGGACCTGCATTCTCCAGTGTAGCATGAACAAGATGAAGCCAAATTTTTCTGAAGTGAGAGCCACAACTGTCTGCGAGTGGAGACATCATTATGATAGGCGAGAATAGAACTGTCAAATAGATTGTTCTAAAAAACAAAATAAGACACTCCAAGGCCAATAGTATAGAAGTGAGAAAAATATGGCTATCTTGTGCACATACGTAAAGTCCATTTCGTGATGGAAAGTATTCGACATCTGCCCAGGCCGTCTTGGACAATGCTATCTCTCCAGCGACAAATGCAAGAATACTAGGAACTAAATGTGATCTGGTAAGAGCCAAGCTTGTAGTGCAGACAATCCTACTGAGAGGTGAAGAGGTGATTCCTCTGTAAGTGTACATTGCACAAAGCCTTTTCCAGGCAACTTGAGCATGATAGGTCATTGAACTTCCAGCTGAAAGGAGAGAGAACTTCCTCAAGGGGTTATTCTGGAATACATTTTCCTCAGCTTTATGGAGCATAAACATGTTATTTCGTCCACAAAAACCCTTGTATTGTGAAAACAATCTGCATGGAAGAGGTAAATTATCTGTCGAACATAATCCAGAAAGATTTGTGGAATAGTTGGCTCTGGAATTTGCTAAAAAAGAATAGCCAATTTTTCTGATTTTTTGACAAGCCAAAAACCTGCAAGTGCAAAGAAGCACGTCAAAAAGCCAAAGTACCATAGAAATTATACGATTACATAGTTTAAACTAGAATAAATTATATCCATTTAATAGAATCCATTAAATAAAACAAAAAAATGTTAATTTTTAATCAGATGATGCAGCAAAGTTAACACCATATTTACATGGATAATACATGCATTCTCATGGGAAAACTGACAAGAGTATCCACACATGAGCCTTTAAAACTGAGCTAGAATCTCATCAAGAAGATCGAAGCAATAATACTGCCAATCAAGGCCACCCAAGCATTTTCCGACAAGATACCATTCTGGCACATGCATTATGCTTAGAAGCTAGGGGTAATGTAAGAATTGACGAGAACCTTTTCTGAAGATAATCCACATTTCTAATTCAATTTGTAAAAACAATAATATGTAATTTATTACATGAAAATACCACTAGCTTATGGCTCTATAGAAGTGACAGCATGTTAAAGCCAAAGCCAAGCTTACAATGAAAGATCAGTATGTGAGAATTATTGATTTGTTGCTATCAAAACTTTGAGGAGAAAGGTCAGAGATGACTCAGCACAATCACATTATGTTGTGTCCTTTGAAGACAAAGAATCATGGTCAGTTTGTTAATCATGAAAAGCGAAAAATCTACTATACCTAGTCATGGTCCTAGGCGGTGAAGTTGTAAAAAGACTTAAACTAGTGCTCCTCTAGGTTCCAACTCTCAGCAGCAAAGTGGTAATGCTTAGTGACGTGTATAAGGCAACAGGAATTGAAGAACTTGGGGCCACAGAAACATGGCCCCAATGCATGGGCTTGGCTAAATGATCCTACATCTACAACCTGCCTAGCAGCTAACCTAAATTAGGCTTCAAAATGTGAACTAAATTCATTAGCATTTGAGGCACATCAATGAAGTCGAGAAGCTGCATGTTGGGAAAAACCAGAGGTAGTCAATGGGGCAAAGGGAAATTAACGAAAAATGGAAAAAGTCATGTGGAATAAACACTAGTCTGAGGGTTAGGATTTAGGAATCATGTTAAGAAAATCTCTGTCAAAATGAAACCACAACTTTGTTCTATAACACAAGCAACGCAATTGATGATAAGGACTCCATCCTTCATTTCAGTTTCTTCACATGTGAAATTAAAATATATACATATATATCAAAAACCATAATTACAAGTCACGAGGAACATTTATCAAGCGAAAACAACATTGATAAATATATAAAGTTTATAAGAATGCAATGAAGCTAAACAGAGAATTATTTGTTTTCATTTCAACATAGGTGAAAGGAGACTGCCATTGGTGAAGCATCAAATGGCTTCTAGCAATAGGACTATTTAAAACTAAAGCTTCTTATTCTTCTCTTAATGTCCGATATGGATCACAAATGAACATGTAGCCACCGTTTCAATCTGTTATCGGTGCCTCGATCTGAAAGTAACAGGAACCAGTAAAGATGCCACTATTAGTGGACCACAAAACTGACCTCGACATCATTTGATTCTCCTTCTCCCTTATTTCATAATATCACGCCACTCCAACGAATCAGATACCATAACTGCAACAAAGAAGAAATGAGATCAAGGCGACTTCTCAAAATGAATTCTAATTCCTTCAAATATAAGGGAAGCTCACAAATGGAAGGAAATTATACTTCAAGGAGAAACGAGAATCATCCGACAGCTCACATCCTCAGGGCTTCGCAAATGTGCTCGACCAGGGTGACGCCGACGGCACCGAAATCCGATTTCTCAGAAACCTCACAGGAACGATCCAGGAGAAGGGGGAGGGGATCGGATTCTTTGGCTTCTTTCGTAGACCGGTTCGTGGGAGAGAAGGGATAAGAAAGAGGGGAGAGAGAGAGGAGCGGTTTAAGGGTTAGGACTAGGGTTCGGAAGAAGAAGGGAAAGAGAAACGATACGGAGAGAGAGAGAGAGAGAGAGAGAGAGAGAGAGGAGCGGTTTAAGAAGAAGGGACAGAGAGACGAGGAAGGTAGTGACCTGAAGAGGGACCCGCGCGATGCGCGGGAGGCAGTGACGGGCGAGAGAGAGAGAGAGAGAGAGAGAGAGAGGAGAGGGGTGGTGGTGGAGAGGTGAGGTTTGCACGTGATCGGCACGCGGCGGTGCGAGGGCTTCGCGCGTGGGATGAGCGTGACGTCAGCCATGAGGTAGGCTTCACGCGTGAGAGAGACCCATAACTATAAATACTTTGGATCAGATTTTTTTTCTCCTTGTTTTCATAATATTATTTTTTAGCAAAAAATGCAGTGAAAAGTTTCTTTTTGTTGGAATTTCAATCTGTGGTCGAAAAAGAGATTAATTTTTTTTCCTTAATTAAACAAAAAGATCTATTCAATTTGTTGTTTGATCGATTCAATCATTTAACTAATCCACTTTATGTATTTATTCATTCACATTAATCGTAAGCATTTGATGATCATCTATCAAACCATACTATCTTATTCCCTCCTCTAAAAAAAATGGAGAATAAAAAAATCGAGAATTCATACATAAATAAATAGAATATAAATGCTCATAGATTTATCCATTATTTTGATGATAAAAAACGATAGACAGTGTGTACAAAGGGCAAGGACGTAGTCAACGCGAGCTGATGACTTGCACTTACTAGGAATTTCTCGTTGAAGACCAACAACTGCAATGATCTATCCTCGTCATAATAAAATTTTCAAAGAATACCTAAGCCTATCTGCGAAGGCTATAGACTCGTTGAATACATCAGTGTACTGCGAGTGCGGCTCAGAACATCTAAGGGTATCATAGACCTATTATTGCCTCAAACTTCTGTGACCTAAACAATCATTTTTGGTTACCCGAGCGAGCGGCGAGCGATAGAGAACGAACAAAGCGACGAGCAGCACCTTTCCTGCTATACGAATGCCCCATCAGGTTCTATGCCACTCGAGGGGTTTTAGAATGCTAAAAATAGCTAACGTTTCGCACCACTCATCGTGATCGTCGCAGCACACTAAAACGACCCAAAAAAAACCAAAACTGATCGTTTTTGGTTGCCCAAGCGAGCAGCGAGCGATGGAGAGCGAACTAAGTGATATTTTATTGCAGAAATGTTGAACTCTTTGGACGACCAAAAACCGCTGCTTCTTTCTACGCGAGTTCATCTATATTAGCAGATCAAATCATGATCCCCAAGATCTCTCTTAAAATCCTAAGGATCCTGTTTAGATAATTTAATCCCTAAAATCTCTCCAAAATAAGATCCCTAAGGATCTTATTCATATCTCTTAAAACATATATAAATAGGTGTCAATTGTAACTTTAGAATAAATCAATCTCTTCAATTCAACATGGTATCAGAGCAGATTACCCTAGAGCAATCTTTCTCCTCTGCTACGATAGACAACAGCCACCGTTATTGATCGCCTTCCTCCGCTGCGTCATAGCAACCTCCTCCCCTTTGTGGTCCTTTGTAGCAACCTCCTCCTCCGCTGTGCCACTCCCTCTATCTCTCTCACGGTGTCGCTTTGCCCTAGCATCACTATGCTAATGATCGCATCCCTCTGCCGCGACAGATAACATATTGCTATAGACAATAATTCTCTTCCTCCATCTTTGTCGTAGCAGCTGCACGTCCCTTGTCGTTGCTCTACTCTCCTCCCCAGTCGTTGCTGCCAGCCACTCTTCTCCACCAGCAATGACCGCAGCCACAACCCTCGCTAGCAACAATAGCAACCCTCTCTTTCTGCCTCCCCTGGTTCAACTATTACAACAGTAGTCGCACGTCCCTTACCACAACAGTCGTTTTCCAACCGGTCTTCTTCCGCCAGCGTGCACTTACCTCATCATCTACTTCTCGGTGAAAAGAAGCAGTCTCTTCTGCCTCATCGGTTGCCTCTCCTCCGCGGGTGACTGCCTTGACTCTACCCTCTCTGCTTCTCAGTGAAGAGAAGTAGTCTCTTCAATCCTCTCGGCTACTTTCTCTGTCAGCCTTCTTCCGCCAGCGTGCACTTTCCTCGTCCTTCTACATCTTCGATGTCTTCCTCGTCAACATTTACTTCACCAACTCTCCTTCCTGTAGGGAATGCTAGTGTCTTCTCTCATTAGAGTCTTATATCCATCAACGCTGCTTCCCTTATTCCCTTCAAATTATCCAAAGGCGGTAACTATGCACCTTGGCGTGCACAGTTTTCTAACCTCTTATTTGGCTATGGATTATCAGGTTATGTTAATAGCTCTTTCAATTGCCCACCAGTAATGATTCATATTCCAGGTGATCCGACTCCTGTGCAAAACTCGACTCACACACTTTGGTTATGCCAAGATCGTCTTATTCTTCAAGTCATTCAAACCTCTGTGGCTCCGCTCATCTCCTCTTGTGCCACTACTATAGAAGCTTGGAACAAACTACATACTACCTTAGCAAATCGCTCATGCACTCGCATGCTCGGGCTCCTCTCCAGACTTATGAAATTAAAACAAGAGGGAAGTATTTTTACTGACTATCTACAAAACATGAAATTTATTATCGATGACCTGGCTTTGATAAGTCATTTTCTCAGTGATGAGGAAGTCCTCATCCACACACTTAATGAATTGAGCGATGAGTTTAAGGAATTGGCAGCGGCACTTTGAGCTCGTGACTCCCCAACCTCATTTGAAGAACTCTACGATAAGTTGACTGATTATGAGGCATACCTGGAGTGAGATGATAGATTGGCAGGATCTACCATCACAGCTCAATTCCATCACAAATCCAAGAAAAGCAATAAATATAGCAAAAATGCTTAAAAAGGTATGATCACATTTCCTCCTGATCCAATGAGCAATAGTCAATCATTGTCTTCACCTCCATACTTCAACAAACATCAATGTCGCCCATTCCAACCCCGCTACCCTATTTATGTGCCTCAACAAGTCGTTTGTCAATTGTGTGACAAAATTGGTCACACTGCAAAAGTCTGCCGGTCTCGACCTCGACTGCCTACTCCATCAAGGTGGCCTCAAGCAAATGTCATGACTACTTCAACTGATAGTCAATCAAATTGGATTATGGACCAATGCTTCTCACCATATCACTTCTAATCTCCAAAATTTATTAATCTACAATACCTACGAAGGACCTGAAGACGTTGTCATCGGTGATGGTAAATACATTCTTATTACTCACACTGGCTCTACTATGCTTAACATGTATACCACTACTTTTACACTTGATGATGTTTTGTGTGAAACACAACCTTATTTCTGTTTCTTAATTTTGCAAACAAAATCAAACCTCTATTGAATTCTTTCCTGACTATTTTCTTGTTAAGGACCTGAGCACGGGGGCATCCTTGGTCCAAGGCCCGAATAAAGACAATATTTATAAATGATCGTCAGTCTTGCATCTCTCTAAGCCTACTGCCAACTCTACAATTGCTGCTTCGACTGATGTGTGGCATCAACGTCTTGGTCATCCTTCACCTTCCATTCAACAGAAGCTACTTTCCCGTTATTCTCTTTTTACCTCTAAATCATGTGACTCTACTATTCACTGTGATGCATGTCTTAGTAATAAAAGTCACCAACTACCTTTTGATTCATCTACTATATCATGTTCTAAACAAATTGAAGTTATTTATACTGATGTTTGGGGCCCTGCATCAACAGTTTCATTCGATAAGTTTCAATTTTATGTCATCTTTGTAGGTTATTTTACCAAGTACACATGGTTATATCCTCTTTGTCATAAGTCTAAAGTTTCTACAGTCTTCACTAACTTTTAAAAATTAGTTGAGAATTACTATCAAACTACAATCAAAACTGTCTACTCTGATGGCGGAGGTGAATATCAAGTCATCGCACCCCATTTGTCTGCTTGTGGCATTCAACATCTCAAGTCACCTCCATATACCCCTCAACTGGTGGTTCTGTTGAACGTAAACATAGACACATTATTGAAACTGGTTTAACACTCCTCCATCAAGCCTCCATGCCACCCACCTTCTGGTCAGTAGCTTTTCAAACTGCAGTTTACCTTATTAATTGTATGTCAACTCCTATATTACAGTATCAATCACCATTTGAAAAGTTATTTCATAAATGTCTCAACCTGTAAACACTTAAAGTATTTGGTCGTCTGTGTTACCCGTGGTTACGTCCCTATGCCTCGAATAAGATGTAACCTAGATCTTGGCATTGTATTTTCATTGGGTACTCACTTGAGCACAATACCTTTGTTGCTATGATCCTCATACTAATAAAGTTTTTGTTTCCCGACATATCAACTTTTTGGAGTCTACATTTCCTTTTCATAATCATAAGCCTCCTATCGTAACCATAGATTCCTGTAATGCAGTTTCGTATCCCGAACCCTCTAAGCTATCTACTCCAAATCCATAACCTTCTGTCAACTTTTACTTCCCTCTTCTTCACAAGTTTCCTCCATTCCTGGACCATGCCCCTAACACCACAGTCTTAGTAGTACTAAATCTGATGTCCCTCAACCTGTGATGTTCAACCATCGCCTAATCATATCACTGCCTCCAAGCATCCTATGCACACACACTCCAAGAGTGATATTTATAAACTATGACATGTCCTTGACTTGCATATTAGTACTAAATCTCTGCCTGAGTCCACTGAACCAACCTCATTCAGTCAAGCCCAAAAATCCTCACATTGGCGTAAGGCTATGTGTGAGGAATATGATGCTCTCCTTCAAAATTTTACATGGACACTTACTCCTCATTTCACACAAAACATCATTGGGTGTAAGTGGGTGTTTCGAATTAAGCAGAACCCTGATGGTTCAATTGCTCGGTATAAAGCACGTCTAGTGGCTAAGGGATTTCATCAAAGACCCGGTGTTGACTTCACTGAGACATTCAGTCATGTGGTTAAGCCTACCATAATCTGACTTATTATGAGTTTGACAATCTCTAAATGATGGTGTCTACGCTAGTTAGATGTTAACAATGCCTTTTTACAGAGGACTCTTAGTGAATATGTCTTTATGAAATAATCACCTGACTTTATACACCCTCAGTATCCACGACATGTCTGTAAACTTCAAAAAGCCATTTATGACCTTCGTCAAGCCCCACGAGTCTGGTATAATAAACTTGGCCTATTCTTGTCCTCCATGAGTTTCATCAACTCTAAATATGATGTCTCACTTTTTCTACGTCAACAACATGGAAGCAACATCTACCTTTTAGTCTATGTGGATGATATTATTATCACAGGTGATAATCCCATGATGGTCCAAATGTTTATTAAGCAGTTGGCAGATCGATTCTCTCTAAAAGATTTTGACAACTTAAGCTATTTTCTTGGTGTCGAAGCTACATTTATATCTTTTGGACTTTTTCTCTTACAGAGAAAGTATATCCAAGATATGTTATGCAAAACAAACATGCAGGATGCTAAAATAGTTACAACTCTCTTATCTACAAGCGACTCACTAAAGTTATTTGATGGTAGTCCTGCTACAGATCATACTCAGTACCGCCAGGTAGTTGGCTCCTTACAATATCTATCTCTTACCCGTCCAGATGTCTCTTTTGCAGTCAATAAGTTATCACAGTTCATGCATTAGTCGTCTACCTCACATTGGACTACAGCCAAGCGCATTTTGCGATATCTCAAAGGGACCATTGATCATGGAATCTTTCTTTGCAAAAAATACTCTCATTTATCTTCATGCCTTTGCTGATGCTGATTGGGTAAGCAATGTTGATGATCAAACTTCAACATCGGGGTATCTTGTTTGCTAATCCTATTAGTTGGAGTTCCAAGAAGCAAAAGACAATTGCTCGGTCTACAACTGAAGCTGAATACCGTGCTGTTACTACTGCTGCTCCCGAACTAAATTGGATTATGAATCTTCTCATAGAGCTTCACATAACCTCTGCTCTTACACCTACCATTTATTGTGACAATATTGGTGCTACTTACCTCTGTGTCAATCCGATCTTTCACTCCCATACGAAGCATGTTGCTATCGACTTTCATTTTGTGCGAGATCAAGTTGTCCGCCAACAGCTCCGGATTTCCCATGTGCATACGGCTGATCAACTAGCAGATTCGCTTATGAAGCATCTTGCTCGCAAAAGTTTTTCCTTGCATCGATCCAAATCGACGTACTTAACAGAAGCTCAATTTTGCAAGGGCATATTAGCGGATCAAATCATGATCCCCAAGATCTCTCTCAAAATCCTAAGGATCATGTTTAGATAATTCAATCCCTAAAATCTCTCCCAATCCCTAAGGATTCTGTTAAAATCTCTTAAAACATATATAAATAGGTGTCAATTGTAAATTTAGAATCAATCTATTAAATTCAATAATCTACAGTACTTGTCGCAGTTATTACTTAGATGTCAACTATGCCTCTCTGGTCCGCGGCGAGTAGTAAGAAGAATCCCATCTTCCATTGTGGTACTCAGCAGCCAATCCATCATCTCTTCGTTGTTGTGTTGGAGATCTTGCCTTTTCGTATGAAACAGTGAACGAAGTATGAAGAGAAGAGATCAATCCATCTCAAAGCATCATCCTTTGAAGATCCTTAGATGTGCCTGTTCAGTATAACGACGGCCGTGTACTTGGAGAGCTAAAGAACAGATTTGGAGACACAAACCGGTGAAGGAACAGAAGGCGTGGAGGAGAAGTGGCCGAGCGTGAGCAGCAAAGTATCTCCATCCTCACCGGTTCCGTCGCCTTGCTTAAGATCACGCAGCGAGTCCGACCCAGTGGTGCTGCAGCGAGAAGAACCGGAGGAGGACGGCTTCCCCGTCAAGCGTTGCACCAAGTTCATGAACTGGTGTGGATGACCTTTAGTGTGTGCAGGTAGGTACACGACGACCGGAACGCGCCGCTCGTGCTCGCGTCGAGAGGCCGCTGGTTCCTTCATCCTCCATGAATCTTTGCCCACCTTCGGCGGTGGAGGTTTTGGGCCCTGTAGCTCTCGTCCGGAGGAAGAAGGCATGGTGGTGTTGAACTGTCGGAACTGTTCTATCGCATGGCATCTTCGAACCTCGCTATCCTATAAAACGACAAGCCACACACTGTCGTTAGCTCGACGGTAGTTGACTCTGCTGTTGAAAAGTCAAAAGGCCTTGGTCAACTTTGGCACATGGCTACTGACTTGTCGAAGCACATATATTTGTTTCTCGACTTTGTTTTAGTTTCAGCTTTTGTTTTGGTGCAGAAAACAAATATTATGTAAGAAGTATAGTTTGCAATATATATATATATATATATATATATATAGCCCAGGTTTGAGCATCAAGTGTCATCATGGACATTTCTTCTCTCAATCAGCCACCATTTCAAGATCTTTTATTGGGTTCTTCCAATGCAGGGGCTAATTCATAAAGTTAATATATTTTCTATTACACATGTAAAAGACATATTAAAGCAGCATAATGTTCATACTCTTATATAATGGAGGATTGCATCAATCATGATAATGTAGAATACTTTCCTGGGAAGGAAGGCATAGGAAAGTAGAAGCTATAATAAGATTTGTGCCACTATAAAAGAGAATGCTTCGTTAAGAATAATTATAAATTATCTTTATAGTTAATTAACTTTAGCATCTCAATCTTTATACTTCCAAAAGTTAGAGTCTTTATATTTATAAAAATAAAATATTTAATTCTACTGACAAAAATAATATATATACTAATACATAAAAAATATTTTTTAAATAAATTAAATTTTTTTATAATGTTATTAAGAGAAAGAGATTTGATTATCAAAGATCGTTAGCAACTAAGCTCGAGGATAGATCGATGTAAAGTTTTTGAGATTTAATCAAAATTTTCTTCTTTTGGGAGACCATTTTAGGAGGGTACCGAAACTAGATGATAGGATGAAATGGAATGAAATCTGACGAAAATAAAGGGATTGAATTAAATAAAATAAATATATGATTTAAATATATATCTAAAAGATGATATAGTATTATTATCTTGTTTCCTTTGCTTTTCATATATAATAAAAATAAATTTAGTTTTAGAAATTATTTGATAAAAAATATTATTATATTATTCTATAAACGTAATAAATATAGTGAAATAAGAATACATAAAAATAATAATACTTGGTCAAATAAAGACGGCTACAATTAATATTAATATAAAAAATACCCCAAGTAATTATGAGTGACAGGAGGACGTCTCAAACTCGCCAAAAGACGGTGCGTGGCCCGCTGCCTTCGTCTCGCCAATTGGTTTTCCCCCTCCTTTGGGAGTGGCTCTGCAATCCAAATCCCAACCGGACCCTCGCTCTGTCCCTAAAGGGCGTCGCCTTCGATCTGGATCGGCATCAGGAAAGGGGAAGGCCTCCGTCCTTCTGGTGCTCCTTCCATCCACGAAAGGAACGAGTGAAGAGAGATCGGATCGAGATCGATTGGTGAGGGGATTGGATAGCCGAAGCGTGGCAATGTACAACGGCATGATGGATCCCGAGCTGATGAAGCTCGCCCAGGAGCAGATGAACCGTATCCCACCCGAGGAGCTCGCCAGGATCCAGCAACAGGTAGAGATTCTCCCCATCTGATTCCTTCCGAAACCTTAATAGATTGTTCTCTCTTATGGGTCTTTGTCCAATCGAGCCCCATCATGTGGACGTGGGATTCGATTGCTTGTGATGATCGTTTTAGGGATTTGGGAGAAGAGAGAGAGGGCCTGGTTTCGCGAAATATTAGGTTATAATTATTTTTCTCCGGTAGATTCCATATGTATGCAATGTTCGGTTATGAATTTTCCTCGTTAATGCTAGACAACATATCTTTGCTAGACTATCGTGTCATGGTTGAATCTTGGAACAAGAATATTGTGCTAGCGATGTATTCCACAATGGCTCGACTGATCCAGAAATAGAACGAGTGTTAGTTTGTTCTTGGCGGAAATTTTATTCTAAATACATCATTTGCCACTATATCGTCGCTCGTAATCCATGTCCACCGAATGGTATGGTAGTTTTGTTGCCCTGTTGGTTAGGTGGTGCTGGTGGATGCTTCTCATAATCCATTCTGGTGTTTGGTTAAAGTAAGATCTCTAGGGTTTGGACAACCTGTTGGTTGGGTGGTGCTGGTCGATGCTTTACATTGGTCATAATCCTTGCCCATGTTTGGTTAAAGTTAGATCTCCAGGCTTTGGACAGCCTAAAAAAGTCATTCTCAGACCGATTGAGTTGACATCGGACTGATTTGGGTGATTCCAGACAGATTCCATTGAATTTTAAGCGCCTCATCTATAGTCAAAGACTATGAAAAGCAGAGCAGGAGAAAATGAAGAAGATGACAAGCAAGAGCCACTGCTACCGTTGTCGATATGAGAATAGGAAGAGAGGGCGAGTGATGTGAAGGCGTCTTCCAAATCTAGCAAAGAAGACAATGAATAGGAGTCTTGCTACCACTATGGGAAGTAGCACAAATCATTACTACCATAACATGCAGGATAAGCGGCTGTCGGCACTCATTTGGATCAAAATTATACTTTGTGTCCACATAATCTTCCTCCCTTTTGTAGCTTATCCTAAGCTCGGAGAATTGATTGCTTAGATGCTTTAAAGCATAAAGCTTAATTTAAATAAACATGAACAATCTCTACTGGGTACATCTATAGACTTCACTCTTCAGATCATGCATATTAACTGTATGCATGTGTATATATACATATACAGGAAGTGATTAAATACATTTGCCCTTATGCACTTTTACATGTTTTATATGGAGCATATGTGAACTTGCAGTTTTAAACCTTATTTACTTTCCTATGATTGTAAAAACATTCTCATAGTAACTATTTTTGCAGCCAACTGTTCTACATGCTTGATATTTCCCTTCATTTCGTTTTTGGTGATTTTGCAGATGATGGCCAATCCTGAACTCCTTAGATTAGCAACAGAAAGTATGAAGAATTTGAGGCCTGAAGATATGAAACGAGCTGCAGAACAGCTACAGCATGTTAGAACTGAGGACATGGTTGAGGTTAGTGAAAAAATGGCCAAGGCTACTCCAGAAGAAATTTCCTCAATAAAGGCACGTGCTGATGCTCAAGTTACATATGAACTAAATGCCGCACAGATGCTGAAGCAACAGGTAGCATTTTATTCATGGTTGGTGCCCTCTTGTTGATGTATATTACTATAGTTAACCTAATAGTACAGTGCTGAAGCAATATGTATCTCAATTACTTGAACAAGTATCTGAGGTGATGCAATGAATTTGAGATAAAAAAATAATATGGACAATTTTGACATATGCAAGAGGACAAAAGCCGAGATATAACAAAAAAAAGGAACTGTAGCTAGAAAGTTCAGTTGAAATGTAAATTGAGAATTTAGTTACTCTATGGAGTAATAGAATGTAATTTTTGACTCTAAACACTTTCTGGAATCAAGTTTCTAAATCTTGGTGTTACTTTTAACTCTCCTGTCTTGACTGGTGACTGACAAGGTGCATATCATTGGGAAGGCATGACAAAGAATGGAGTTTTGAGGTTTGTACAATTGGCACTGAACTGCCAAATAAAGGAAAAACAAAAATCAAAAAATTAATATCTGCCACGAAATAGAAAACCACATTGGGATTTTCGCATCTTTTCTTTTCTCCTTCAGCATTTCCTCTTTGCTCCAGCCTCTTCTCAGCAGTATGGAGATTCTTGTGATCCCAGTGGAGGTATAGTGAAAGGATAAAAGGTGAGTTTGAGTGGATCTTGTAAAACCCTATCTAATATTTCTAAATTTTCACAATAGTCTATTAGGACCGAAATCGACACTAAGAAGGGGGAAGGGGGGGGGGGGCGTGAATTAGTGCTTTCGTAAAAACGTTGGTTTGTAAAACTTCGTTCGATGAAAATCGATATTGAAACTGAGCTTGGCTTAAAGCAAGTATAAAATAAAGTGAGTAGCTGAGTAAGCAGCAAAAGTAAATAGTAAAGAGAGAAGGCACACCAATTTTGTAGTGGTTCGGTCCAAGGTTTGACTTACTGGTGTACCGAGTTCATCTTGGTACCGGTATAGTACCGGTACCCGGGCGGTATGCACAGTGCATACCGCTCAATATATTAAAATATAATATAATATAATATAATATAATATTAATATATTAAGATATAAAAAATAGAGAAAAGGGGCGACGTCGCCTCGATCTTTCGCCCTGCGCGGGAGAAAAAGCGCCCGCCACCCGCTGGCGACGACGGCGTGCGAGCGAGGACGGCGTGTGGGCGAGGACGGCGTGCGGGCGCTAGGTATTCTTTCTTCTTTCCTCTTTTCTTTTTTTCTTCTTTTCCTCTTCTTCTTCTTCCCTTTTTCTCGCTCAATCGATCGCCGACGGTCGATTTCTCCCTCAATCGGTCGCCAACGGTCGAAATCGACCGCCGAAGGTCGATTTTTGGCGGAACCGCCCGGTAGCGGGCGGTCCGTGTACCGGCAACCTGACGGATCGGTATGTACCGCTCGTACCAGGTCGAAATTGCAAATCTTGGTTCGGTCCACATGACCTACGTCCACTGCGATTCCTCTTCACTCAAGGCCATCGGCTGCCACTATTGATCTTTTTCAACGAGCGAAGCTCAACCACCCTTTACAACTCTTTTCTCCTTTCCACAGGTTCAGGAGAGAACCTTTACAACCCTTTACAATTATTCCCTCACACTCTCCCTTAGAACTACCTCTAAGCTTCTGGAGAAGGGAATTCAAATCTCTAACAGGATTTCTCACAAGTTTTTTTATCTTAATTCATGCTTACCCAAGCAAGAATGAGTGAGGTATTTATAGACCCCAATTGATTTCACAAATTAGAGCCAAAAAATCACACCCCAGATTTCGGGGTACGGGTGGTACCACTGTCGGCACTGGCGGTACCACTGCCGAACAAAGCCCAGGATTCTAAGCACGGGCGGTACCACCGCTCGGAATTGGTGGTACCATCGCCTAGAATCTCAAAAAAAGTACTTTCAGTACTTTTCGTACCCTGAGCTATACCATCTCATGACCTCCTTTTAGGTCAACTAAATGAGCCTCCCAATGGGCTCAAATCAGTCTTAATTAAGGCTTAATTATGCCCCACTGGGCTCCTAATTGAGTTGGCCTAATTACATCCAAAACCAACTCAATTAGTACTCTAAACTACTTCGATCTAAACAAATTATTACAAAGCATGAATCACATGTTGCTCAGTGTGTCATTGGTTCTTCCGGCGCTTCGTTCGACCCTTTGGCGCATCGTCCTTTCTTGTGGCGTATTGCCCAATCGGCATGTTAACCTCCGCAATATCCAATCTCCTTGGCGCAATATCCTATCCTTCTGGCCCGATGCTTGAACTCATGGCACGAAGCCTTTTGCCGACACGTTGGCCAATCTTCTGACATGTTCCACTCCGGCCCAACAATTGATTCTTCCTGCTTTAATTTGCTTCTCCTTAATCGAAGCTGGTCCTGCGTCGCTCAAGCGCACATTAGAGCATAACTTTATCAATTGGTTTCATCATCAAAATCCAAGATTCAACATAGTCTTCTTCGGTTAGCTGCTGACATAGAGGTTCTCTGAATCTTAACAGCAGTATGCTAGTGAGAAAAGAGGGCATAATGGATTTGATCTCGACTATTTGAAGCTTAAATAGATTAAAACTGGGTTAAAAAATTGATCCGGTTGATCCATCTTAAATTTGTTTTAGTGCAATTACATTTAAATTGATACCTAAACCAGTAACCAAACAGCTTGACTGATATTTTAATAGACTTCAAGAAGTATAACCTTTTAAATCCTCTTTATCTTAATAATACATTGAATTGGTCTGAATTCTGTATTGGTCAATCATATTTTGACTAGTTTGAGACCAATTGGAGGCTGCTTATTAATTGGTTCTGATGTCCCTTGTATCATGTATTGTTAACCGAATGGATTTAGATGCTTCATGTGATACAGGCAAAACACCCTGACACTTAGAACTTACATTTATAACCTGCTGCTTTTGCTGTTTGAAATTTGAACCAAATACGAACTCTTTGTTCAGTGTAGGTAAAAATATTGTAAGTACAGCCAACTTGAACACCTGAGCAAACTTTTGTACTTTTTAGACAGTTAAGAATATACAACTCTTTTATTTGTGCCATTTTTTTGTCGAATTCCATGTTGGTTGTATTCCCTTGTTAAGAGCCATTTCCTTTTTCACTATGAGATGCAAATAGCATTGCAAAAACTTTCTGTGAAACCTGTTATGCTTATCTTGGTATGCCCTACTATTGGTTGTATATGGCATATGATTTTAGCATGTTTTTTTTTCCGCATGGATCTTATCCTGTTAATTCTGGTTCTGTTAATTTAATTGATTTTCAAGTACTGATCGTTCTTGAATTATTGTTTTTCAAATCCACTTTATGTTAAAATGTGTTTCATTAACCTGTTTCTTTCTTTTGGTTTCATATCAGGGAAATGAGCTTCATAGCCGTGGGCAATATCACGATGCTGCTAATAAGTATTTCCTCGTATGTTAATACCATTTTATCGTTATGCTACACTTCTTGATCTTTGTCCATACTCTTTTGAGAAGATTTTATTGTTAAAAAAATAGCAGTTTTCTGATCTCTTTAGTTATTCAGGCAAAGAACAACTTAAAGGGCATACCTTCATCCAAAGGTGGAATCCTCCAGATACAATGCTCTCTCAACCTAATGTCATGCTACCTGAAAATGAAGCAGTTTGAGGACTGCATCAGGGAAGGTTCTGAGGTATTCACTAACTTTACCTGTCCCAATTCCTCTCTCCTTTAGAGATGTGCTTCTAATTACTGTGAAAACTTCTGGTCAACATCATAATCAAGACAAATGTGATATGTTCCATCTGTAATCCACAAGCACACTTGTAATTATTTGTTCAAAAAATTAAAGTACCCATTGTACCTGGAGTTTTTTTGTCCTCTTTTACAGGAGAAATGATAACTATAAAATACTGACAAGTCACCTGTCTATATTTTTCTTTTATACTTTCTCCTTGGCTTTTCACCACAATTTTGCGACAAATCATTTATTTTATGACTCAACTGCCTACGTAAATTCTTTTGGGAGTCTTATGATTCATTTTTAATTCATTGAAGATCATGGTAGTGAAATAACTATTTAATGCAAATAAAACTACTTTGTGGTTAACAATTTCAGGAAGTACTTCCGATATGATTGGGCCAAGAATGATATCATCAAATAAAATTTTAGTTTAGTTAAACATTTGAGTCATTATATTATTTTGTCTAAAAATGTGGTTCTATTTTTTTACTCTATTTAGTTGTGCTTGTCTCTAATACAAGGAAATAAGCTTAATTTTTACATAGGTGCTGTTTTTTTCTTATTAAGGAGAGTCATATAAGGACGATACATAGCGATCCATACTGGTCTGTGTAAAATCATGTTGGAGTTTTATATTGAGTTAGTAGTATTACAATATATGCACAAGTTACCTTAGCAGCATTACAAATTTATGCATGTTCTACCTAAATATATTTCTTTTATCCTTAGTCACACTGTGATCAACTTGGGCTACGACCCTAATTGCAGGTTTTGTTATATGACTCAAAAAATGTAAAAGCCTTTTATCGCAGAGGTCAAGCATATAAAGAACTTGGGAATTTACAAGTAAGTTCTGATATACCATCTGTTTTTTAGTCTTGTTCATGTTTTTCTATGTTCAAAGTTTTCCATTTTAAAAATGCTAAATTCATGAGTGCACTCTGATAAATGCATGTTTAACTATGATAACTTGGTAGTTTTAATAAATTCTAGGCTGCTGTCTGGGACTTTGACAAGGCTCATGAAATGTCCCCTGATGATGAAACTATTGCAGATGTCCTAAGGTAAAATTCTGTTCATGTTAAGCACAGTATAGATGCAATCTGTAGCATTGTAGAGTGTTGTCTTACAAGTCTAATTGGTACAGGGATGCAAATGAGAAATTAAATAAAGAAGGTGGAAATAAAAGTGTGAGACAAGGTATATTTCCCTTTTTCCTTTTTTGAAAGTAAAAGTATCTATAGATTTTGTTGATATTTAGATGGATAGTCTCTTTCTGCTGATTTTTGAAGCATTTCTTTTGAATTCTCACCTCTTTTCCCCTTCTGCCTGGACGTTCTTTTTTGCAGGTTTGGTGATTGAAGAAATAATGGAAGATGAGAAACAAAACATTCCATCCGAAAATCACAGAATTTGTACTAGCCCATCAGTGGAAGTTGGTGAATCCTCTATAAATGTACATCAACCTGACCCTGATGCTGCCCTTGACAAGGGCTACCCAGAAGGTTTCAGAGACTCTCCAGAAAACATCAGGTAAAACAATTAACTTTTGCTGCTTCATGCATACAGACATCTTTTTCCAAGTGGATTTTGCCAACTATGTACAATCAATGATGTTTACTATGTCTTCCTGATTATGTGATTTACCAGGTTTTAGTCATAGTACCCGTAAGCAACCAGCTTGTTTCTATTTGAATCAGGCATGCTTTGGGCTTTTTCCTGTGCATGCCTATAACAACCCATTACAGAGTATGTGTGTTGATAATGCTGATTTCCAATGTGCTTATCCTTCTACAAATTGTTATGTTACAGATTATTCCAAAATTATATATCCAATGCTGATCCTAGTAATCTGGAAGCTTTGGGCATGCAAGGAATGTCACCTGATATGGTCAAAACAGCCACAAGTATGATTGGCAAGATGAAGCCGGAAGAACTTCAGAAAATGTTCCAAGTTGCTTCATCTTTGAATGAAAGAGGCCCAGATGTTTCAAGGCTAGGATCAAAATTTCCAGAAATGACTCCTGAAATGATTAAAATGGCATCTGATACAGTTAGCAAGATGTCTCCTGAAGACCTTCAAAATATGTTCAAAGTTGCTTCTTCACTGAATGCGAACAGTACTCCGATGACAGCTGCAACTGATGTTTGTGGCCAAAGACCAGAAAGTGGCTTTCAGTCTTCAGAAGCTGCTGGAACTTCCTCATTTAAACACTCCGGTTTAGAAGAAAGTAATTCAGGTGCCTCATTCCTCGACTCAAGAGTGGGTCAATCATCTTCTAGCATTCCGCCGTCACCGGCTGCTTTGCAGGAGAGCATGCAGAATTCAATGAAGGATCCCGCGATGCGTCAGGTATGGAGACTTGCAATAAGAAAGACTCCCAGTCTCATGTCTGATTAATTGATTTTTAAAGCTTGGTCTTGTTTGTGCAAGTCTTGTTTTTTACATAATTTGTTAGCAGATGTTTGCATCAATGATGAAGAACATGAACCCAGAAATGATGGTGAATATGAGCGAACAATTTGGAATGAAGCTTTCGAAGGAGGATGCAGCCAAAGCTCAACAAGCCATGTCACAGTTATCACCAGAGGAATTGGATAAAATGGTATGGTTAGGATATATTTATTTGCTTTAGTTGAAATGTTATTGAAAATATAGATTCAAGGTAAACAAGTCATTATGTTCTACTTACTATCTTTTACTACCTTTATGACCTGAAATATGTTCTCTCGGAACATATTATATATGGATTGGACCTTTTTCATACTTGGGTTATTTATGTGAGTGAAGGGACATTGCTGGTGGATAATAGACGAAAGGTTATCTCTATTCATGATATTCTTATGTTAATATCTATCTATGCACATGCAAACTCAACATGTAGAAGGAGCATATTCTGATTGTGATGGCCACATTTTGAAGTATGCTTGAAACCCAAGGGTATGGGAACATTATGCCCAACGATTACTTGGCACATGAACTAGTGATTCTTTAGAGTATCAAAGCTAATTTCTTAGAAGAGAAAGACAACGAGAAATGTAGGACCTCTCGACTCAGCTTTATCAACTGCTATTAGCATCCATTCAGAAGGTTGCAATTTCTTGTTGGAGGTTATATTATTTTATACACTTCTATCCTTAACTTGGTTTTCGATTGTAGCATATTGCATATCACAATGCAATCATGACGGGATAATTGACCATTAATTTGACAGGCCTGAACTATTGGTCTTGACATCCTCAACAAGATCTGAATTATAGTTTAGGATCAAACTACCATGGTGCATGTGAAGACTAATCTAATAGTGGCTCCATGCTGTAATGTGTCTATTCACATATCGTTCTTTTCTACTTGGGTCCCTTGCTATTCTCGTTTCCGGCTTGATTTGGTATCTTTTATCACAACCAGGCGTAAATAACTAATCAAATTAGTCCAAGTCCAAAATTCTTATTGACCCACCCCCGTACTATGCCTTAAAATCAAAGTCACCTCCCGTACTTTAAAACTCGTTTAAGTGACTCCTCGTACTATGATTTCACATCAAAGTCACCCCCCCCGTACTTTAAAACTCATCTAAGTGACCTCCCGTATTATGCCTCAAAATCAAATTTACCCTTCGTACTTTAAAACTCGTCTAAGTGACCCCATGTACTATGCCTCAAAATCAAAGTTACCCCCGTACTTTAAAACCCGTCTAAGTGACCCCCTCATACTATGATTTCGCATCAAAGTGGCCCGCCTCTGTTAGAAATAAGGTTACGTCGTAGGTAAAATAATTTAGGGGATTATTTTTATTTGATGATTACAACTAAATAGTCTCAAAGCCCTAATCCATTTTTTCTTCTCTTTTTTTCTTCTCCAACCTCTATCGGTGTTTTTTTCTGCAACTTCGATCTCTGCCTTTCTTCATCAACCTTTGTCGGTAGTTTGTTCGTCTTTTCACTATCTTTCTATCTTTCTTGTTTTTTCTTCGACGTTAGTTTGTTCGTCTTTCCGTTGTCTTTTTGTTTTTCTATTTTTTCTTTGCTTGAGATATGTGATTTCTATAATTTTATTGACAAATAAATTAAAGGTAAAAATATGTGTGCTTTTTTGAGATTTAAATTATTTTGTTGATAAATAATCTCTTAAATTATTTTACCTAATACGTAATCTTATTTCTAACCGAGGGGGTCACTTTGATGCGTAATCGTAGTATAGGGGGTCACATAGACGAGTTTTAAAGTGCGGGGGGTAATTTTGATTTTAAGGCATAGTACGAGGGTTCACTTAGACGAGTTTTAAAATACGGGGGGTGACTTTGATTTTGAGGCATAGTACGGAGGGTCACTCGGACGAGTTTTAGAGTACAGGGTGTGACCTTGATGTGAAATCATAGTACGGGGGGTCACTTAGACGAGTTTTAAAGTACGATATGTGACTTTGATTTTGAGGCATAGTACCAGTGATTCAAAATGTTTAAAATCTTATCAATTCTCCTCTCATCTCTAAAGTGGACTTAAACATGGATGTAACATTGTGTTTGCATTATTTTATAGAATCTCTCAGGAACAAAAGATCAACACATCACAAATTTCAGGGACAACTTCATTTTCATTCCTTTTCTTTAGTTTTTTTTTTTTTTTTTTAATAAAGCAGGAAGTGTTTTTCATTTCCATGTCCTATGGCCACTTCTCCGGATCAAAATGGCTCACTATTCAACAAAATGTTGAAAAAAAAAATATATCATACAGAAATAAGGTAACTATGCTCTGCAGACTGAAAGAAAGTCAGTTGACCCTAAGGTGTTCTTCAGTTTCTCACCGTTGAATATTGATTTCAGTTGTGAATTATTGTTCAATGAGCAATATTTTGGAAATTGATGCATAAGAAATTAATCATATACACAGATATTTCTGAATTACGAAATATTCCATTTACATGCTTGATGATTGGGTTATTTGTCACCGTAACCAACAGAGTAAAAGGTGTAAGTAACTGCTTCTTATCATAGTATCATCTACTTGCACGCTTAACTTGTTCCCGGTAAGTGTAAGGTATATATGTTTGAATCCACGGATGTAGTTCCCTACAATTTTGCGACAGCTAGTGCTTTTGTAGAAAGGAATACCAAAATTTATTTCTGTTGTACATAAGGCATAACAAATAACCTAACTCTAGAGTGTATTCTGCAGCTACTGTGGGCTGACAGGGCACAACAAGTGGGGCAAACTGCTAGGAAGACGAAGGACTGGCTCCTGGGACGGCCTGGCATGATACTTGCAGTTGTGATGCTGATTATTGCGTTCATCTTCCATCAACTCGGCTTCATTGGAGGATGATAGTCATCTCTCCTCCACTTTGCCATTGGCAAAGTTCTTGTTTGTCCTGACTAATAAAAATTGGTCTGAATTGTAGGTACTAACAAGGTTTAGGGCCACCAACTCATTCAGACTTGGATCAGTGTAAGAAATAGAGAGTGCTTCCAGCATGTCTGATGGAAATGTACGCCATGTGGGGTAACTTCTTCAGTTTTCAAAATTTTATGAAACACTATAGACTTTATTATGTAAAAAAAAAAAAAAAAAATCAAACACTATGCAATTAACTCGTGCTGTGTGTGTTTATAAGTGTTTCAGAAAGCATTACTTCATATGTTTTGTTCCAGTTGATGCATGTGGCCATAGCTCTAAGTTCGACCTGTTCTCAATTTGAGGTCTATTTGTGTCGTTTTTGGCATCTCACCACCGAGCTTTTTTTACCTATCGACTTTGGAAATGGTACCATAAGAAATATTATTAGTAGATGATTGATTATTCCTAATCAATTTTGAAGAAAGTATCGTTAACATATTAGGCATTAAAGATTTCCATCCATGTGCAGCTAATTTTCCCCCATCCATTTATTCCAAGTTTCTTCAAGCATAAAAAGCTCACTTATCAATATCTTCTTAAAACATCTCTAGATTTTGATGGGGTTATGCTCGTGGGATTCTTTTCAAGTATATTTTTGAGAAGTTGAGAAAAAAATTTCTGGATTTTTTAGTTCGAAAGTAAATTTTACTTTATATTACTTAAATTTTACTTTAAGTAATATAAGTAATATAAGTTGGATTGGAGGATTGGTATGGCTTGGTTGGGGACTTGGAGGAGATTTCTGTGTTGGCTCCTTAGGTCGAGATTCTGCTAGAGGGTCCCTTTGGTTAATAAAGATGATTGGTTAATAAAGATTTAAATGAATAAAAAAATTTAAATGATTGGTTAATAAAGATGATTTAATGTATTTTTTTTTTCCCTTCTCCTCTATGTTCTTCTTTTGGCAATCATCTTTGAATTTTTTTTTCTTTCTTTTTTTTTAACATGATGTAAACAAATCCAAGTGGACAAGAATCGAAAAATGTTAACGAGGATAAGAAAAATATTGGAGAGATGGGAATCCGATTGAAAAAACCAATCATAGTAGCCATACGAGCAAGAAAATGTTTGGTTATGAAGAAAACATTTGGGGTGAGACATCATACGGGAATGTATATGTCGATGAAGAGAAGAATGTTATTTACCTGTGTCAGCTATCTCATGTTGATGATCATCTCGGCTCCCGTTCGTTCGTTCGTTCGTCCGTCCATCCATCCGTCCGTGATTCTTTGGTCAGTACCGTTTGCTTAAAAGAAGTGAAAACTACAATCCCCCACACGTGTAAGTAGCTAGCTACCCAGCTGTGCATTATTACACCCTCCGATAGAAAAGCAAATATGCAGCTGATGTCTTCACGTCGTCCACCTCGTCTATATAAACAACATTCTCATCATCAAACTTGAACCAACCATCCACTCCTTCATCCTGCCATGACAAAAAAAAAAAAAAAAAAAGAAAGAAGAGAAAAGAAGATAAATTTCATTGTAAAGCGTATAGCCCGCGCATGTTTTTGCATATATGAAAAAAAAAAATGCCATTGAAGACATAATGTAATTGGGCACGCATCAGATATTCATGAACCAGAACCATAGTGTCTGTCACTTGAAAGATCATGCAACCTATGGCGTGGCTTCATATCACACTTTAGGTATTCATCAACCGGAAAAAAATAACATCACATGTCACTCACTCACTGCTCGGACAACAGCAAAAGAATTGCTTTCCTAGTTCAATTCCACACACCCAAAATCACTAATGAAACATGCAGATAATTAAAATTTGGAGGAGGAATAATACAACTAGGCAGTGTAGCGAAGTAGATGAAGAAACAAAGAACCAACTAAGAGTTAGTTAATTGCAACTCACATATACATAGGCAGTGTAGCGAAGTAGATGAAGAAACAAAGAACCAACTAAGAGTTAGTTAATTGCAACTCACATATACATAGGCAGTGTAGCGAAGTAGATGAAGAAACAAAGAACCAACTAAGAGTTAGTTAATTGCAACTCACATATACATAGGCAGTGTAGCGAAGTAGATGAAGAAACAAAGAACCAACTAAGAGTTAGTTAATTGCAACTCACATATACATAGGCAGTGTAGTGACCACCTCCCAGACTGCCGTAGTGGTTGCTAATAGCATACAGTCTGTAATGGTAAGATGCCTTATCGGTACCGCCACTAGATACATATGGTGACATATCAAGGTCATCAACAGGATAGTCTACGAAAGTCTCCAACTTGTTTTCCTTGTGTTGGCTATATGAAAATCTCATTAGATGAATAACCATAACTTCTGGCAGCCTCCAAAGATCTAATTTCTTGACAGCTTGCTGATGCTTCTTGCAACAAGGGCAGTACCTGCATTAAGAAGACTCAATACATGGTTAGATAATATTTTAGCATTCCCTGCACAAAGGAATAAACTAATTACGGTCACATTTATTTGTACACCTGCAATGGTGAAAACTAGGTATTAACTAGGTATAACCAGGGGTTAGCCATGAAAATGCTATATGATATTTGATCGGAAGATAATTAACATGTTTCAAAATATGTGACACATTAAATTAATCTAGAATTATCTTCAGAAAAAGCCTTCTTTAGCAAACATCCAGTGTGCTACATAGAGTTTCTTTGGTCAAATGACAGTGATTACAGGAATAAAGAAAATATAACAAAGCATTTATTGCATGCTTCTTTCTGTTAATGATTAAAATATTGCACTGAAAACTCACCGACTGTCATTATTTCTCAACTTGAATGCAGCAAATATCAGCTCTTTAAAAATTCAAACAGGAAGAAGGTTATATGATTTACAAACCACGTGTCTTCTTGAGTTAGTGATTCCTCCGTTAGGAAGGCTTCAAGGCATGCATATAGGGTAATATATTCCTGATATCCCTTTGAATACTGTTGACATACTACAGGTAACGTGTTGAGAAGGCCTATATAATAATCTTCCAGTGCCTTATTATTCCAACGGACAATCACATATAATTTCTTTTTCAACCGAATAGGTGAGACAATTTCATCCATTTGAATTTGTGATCCCATTGTGCTGCCCTTCTTATCTGTCAAGAAAAATTGTAATGCATCTTCGATATCTATTCCCTCAGCCATATTTTTGTGACCAGGAACATGAAATCTTGCCTCCAACTTGGTAACAGTGTCGCTGAAATTATTGCTGCTCTTATCTTGTTTATTAATTGAACATGTATTGGATCTTTTAAAGGGATTCAACAGCTTCAAAAAGAGACTGCGAATAGTGTTCCCCTCAACCTTGCTGGGCAGCTCTGCTATAAGAGGAGTGCCAAAACCCTTCCAACTCGAGGTACTTTGGTCAGATAGGTGAGTCCTGAAATTCAAAATTATCTAATCATAAAAAATTACACAAAAGAACGACTATGTGATGCATCAAAAATGGCAAACATCCGGTAATATTGAACAGAAGAATTACAACTGCATATTTTAATGACGGGGTAGCTTATACTGGAGTAAACTATAGAATATAGAGCTTGTCCCTTAATAGTTTTAGATGAAGACAAACACATTTGGTAAAAGTAAAAGTGAAGTCTAGAACAAGATGCGATGTTGTCCAATCTAAGTTGTTTATGTCTCGAGGTTGGACCCGATTGTCAGTGACTTTGCTCCTAGATAACCAAGGTTGGAGTAATGAAGATATCCTTTCAGCTTATAAGTGTGAGCCTCCATAATTGATCTCCCCTAGAACTTACATTAATGAGTCTTATTTACAGGACCACTTATTTATGGAACATCCACTTGTAGGTTAACCTTATTTTACATTGCTATACTGTGGTTCAAAGTGAAACACTTTTTCCCCAGGCATATCACCAATGGACAAAATAATCAGTCATTGCCTAACTGAAGTTAAAATGAACACATAAGTTGGCAGTGTTCCGGATTTGCCAAAATAAAAAAATGTACAAATTCATTTGTATGTCATGTTTCAATGATGCACGAGTGTCAGAAATGGTACCATCTCTAGGCCTCATACATCTAGAGAGATGTCACATTTGTAACATAATATCATGAACATCCCACCCATCCTTCCAGATGATTATGTACCTCCCGGTACTTATTGGTGTGTTGCTATGCCTCAAATTGTTCCACCCTATGTCACTTCCGAGTGATATGTCAAGAGCTCTCTAATATTTTACAAAAACTAAAAACTACAATCTTCTATATGGCCGCTGCTACTTCCGATTGTTCGCTTTGTCAGTGATCATCCCTTATCTACCTGATCTGTCCCCACAACATTGAGCCACCTATGGATAAATTGTCGCTCTGGGTTAGTCCATCACCCAATAGTTCTCAAAATCCTTTGACCTTGTTAAGGAAGAGTGTCAATGTCCCAATCCTAGGCTTTTGCCTCCAATATAATCTTTGTTGCATACTGCTTCCCTCGGGGCAATATAAATGGCAACACATTGGTATATTCTCCAGAGCACTTGCTTTTGTGGCCTATTACCCATGCTAATGCCTTTCAACTCCAAGTTCACCTCTACAAGTTGAGTCAAGTTTTCCCACCCTTGTACCTCTATAAGTTGCATCATAGAGGTCACATGCATGTCTCTCAAAGTTCCCTTGGACTTTGACACCACAAAAGATGAGTCTTGCCTTCAAAACCGAGGAACAACATGGTTTTGCTCTTGTCTCTACAAGTGTTTATGCTGTTGATCAAAGTTGTAGCTTTTGCTAATGTTCTTTCTGTAAAGTAAACTTCCCTTATGTGGCTCAGGCCTTTCACCAAGTTCACCAATAATCTACATTGAGACAATGGAGGCCCTCACGTCCACCATTGCATAGGTCAATCCTCTATTGAGCCTGATGTTCTCCTAATTAGCTTGATATGTTCCTTTGTCTTTAGTGTTGTCTTCTATCACTCCATTGATCTTGTAACGAATCCATTGAACTATTACCGCATGTGAAATCTTGTAACAACTCCTTTCCACTTGCTCGAAATCGACCTTCTTTGAGCTTTACGGACATCTTTACTAACCATGCCCTTTTGCTTATAAGAGTGACCTACAAGGTTTTATAGGTCTCCTTATCCTTCGTTTACGGGTTTATTGCACAAGGAGCTTTCCTTGAAAAATTAACTTATCATCCAAAAGAACATTATATTGGAGCAATTTTTCTTTTCATATACTTCACTCGAAAGTTTTTAGAGACCAACATGTCTCAC
Source organism: Ensete ventricosum (assembly GCA_029747655.1). Classification (NCBI taxonomy): domain Eukaryota; kingdom Viridiplantae; phylum Streptophyta; class Magnoliopsida; order Zingiberales; family Musaceae; genus Ensete; species Ensete ventricosum. Next base: position 55,068,989 of record JAQQAF010000006.1, on the reverse strand, counting down.
GAATACTCCATTTTGTATAGAACAAAACCATTCATTGTTACACCACTCTTACTGCACTTGCTAGATTGCAATACTTTGCCAATGCATCCTTTTTTGTATGTTATGGATCTAACAATATGTTGAACTAGCTGCATAATTTAGGGTCTCACATATGTATCCTTTTCCCTCATGTAAAAGTCAGAGTGTTCATGCTTCATGGTGTAAGATTTTGACTACCTTAGGATGGCCACAAATAAACATCGAGTATTGAATTCTTCGAGTTGTCAATTCCCTTGCCTCGGTGAATCCTTGCACAAACACTTTCGGTTGTCAATCAACTATTCCCCGACTTGAATGGTCTCATCCTTTAGTAAACATTCTCACTTGCATCAGGCACCATCAAGTTTGATTGATAATGTCAAGCTATGGCTCAGCCATCCATACCTTTTTGTGTACATATGTTCTTTCTATCTATTTTTACTTGTCCTCGTGGTACCTCTCATGCAAGGATGGGTTCTTTCTCTGAATATGTTTTACTTCCTAGTGTGCCAAACATCGCTCAACCTACAAAACACCTATGTTCAACGAAACAGAAACATGAAATAAAAATACTGCCAAAAGCAAAGTGGGTTGCCAAGACTACTGAACAGCCCATACAAGTTGCATATGAGAAAACAACGTGACAATACCATCAAGTTAAAAGAGGCATGCCACCATATAATTATAATTATGCAAACGGTGGTAGTGTTATACCATCATGGTGCCAACATGCTAGTGCCACACATGGATGCCAAGTCATTATCATGCTTACTCATTACAAGGAACCAACATAGATGCATTCCTTGAAGCATCACAAGAATTGTAGATTCCCACATGATTCTTACCTTAACATCAAGCTGACTCATTCATATTGAAAGAAGATAATTCAGGTGGGTCAAGTGTCATTTTGCTTCATAAATTGACATAGTGAAATCAAATATTCTTGTCCCTGCTGAGACATTTGGG